>OX451741.1:1466714408-1467314408 GCA_948472305.1 Vicia faba
ATAGTCCATCAGGATCCTTCCTCAGGTCCTTCATCTGGTCCAGGTTCTTCGTAGTCATTCATCAGCATAATATTCTCGTCCGGGAACTCAAAATTCATGGACTGGTAGTCATGCACGGCCTGATGAGCCAAATGTTCAGCCAATACACTTCCCTTGATTGCTTTTTGGGTTGTATATTATATATCGTATTCAGTTAAGATCATCTGCCATCTTGCTATTCTTCTGGAGAGAGCAGGCTTCTCGAATATGTATTTGATTGGGTCTATCTTAGATATCAACAAAGTAGTGTGGGTCAGCATATACTGTCTTAGTTGGTGAGCATCCCATGCCAAAGCATGGCAAGTTTTCTCGAGCAATGAGTATCTTGTCTCACAGTCGGTAAATTTTTTGCTAAGGCAGTATATTACGTGCTCTTTTCGACCAGACTCGTCATGCTGCCCCAGCACACACCCTATTGAATTGTCTAGCATTATTAAGTACAATATCAAAGGTGTTCCTTTGACCGGAGGCATCAGAATTGGTGGTTCTTGGATATATTCTTTGATCCTTTTGAAAGCTGTCTGGAACTCATCATTCCACTTTACCACTTGATCTTTCTTCAGAAGCTTAAAGATGGGCTCACAAGTAGCAGTCAGATGTGAAATGAACCTGGCGATATAATTCAAGCGTCCCAAGAAACCTCTAACTTCCTTCTCAGTATGAGGAGCCGACATCTCTTGTATGGCTTTTACCTTTGCGGGGTCTACCTGAATACCTTTGTCACTGACGATGAAACCCAGAAGCTTACCAGACCTTACCCTGAAGGTGCACTTGTTCGGATTCAACCTCAGCTTGTATGTCTTCAACTTGTCAAACAAATTTTGTAGATGATCAAGGTGTTCCTCTTTTGTTTGATACCTGGCTATCATGTCATCAACATAAACCTCGATCTCATGGTGAATCATATCATGGAACAAAGCGACCATGGATCGCTGATAGGTTGCCCCAGCATTCTTCAACCCAAAAGGCATCACCTTGTAACAGAAGGTGCCCCACGGTGTGACGAAGGTTGTCTTCTCCATGTCTTCAGGAGCCATCTTGATCTGGTTGTAGCCAGAGAAACCATCCATGAAGGAGAAGATTTTGTGCTACGCGGTTTTGTCAACCAGAACATCAATGTGGGGAAGCGGGAAGTGATCTTTGGGACTTTTCCTGTTCAGGTCTCTGTAGTTTACACACACTCGTATCCTGCCATCCTTTTTAGGTACCAGAACAACATTGGTAACCCACTGCGGATAGGAGGTGTCAGCTAAGAACCTCGCGTCGAACTGCTTCATGACTTCCGCCTTGATCTTCTCTGACAATTCAGGGCGCATACGGAGGACTTTCTGTTTAACCGAAGGACAATCTTCTTCAGTTGGCAGACGATGTACCATAATATCAGTGTCTAAACCAGGCATGTATTCATATGACCAGGCGGAGATCTCAACATAGTCGCGTAACATTTGTACGAAATGCTGTTTGATCTTAGTCTCCAGATTTGTGTTGATCTTGACTTCTTTTCTGTCCACCTCTGTGCCCAAGTTTATCGTCTCAACTGGCTCTTCATGAGGCTGTATAGTCCTCTCTTCCTGCTGTAATAGTCTAGCAAGTTCTCCAGGCACCTCACAATCGTCCTCACCTTCGTCCTCGACTTGCTTGATCGTATTTTTGAAGTCATAACTGGCAATAGCAAGACTGTTATCAATGGGATCCATAGTGGATATAGATCTGCAGTTTGATACATGAGTGTGTGTAAGAGCATAGTTGTATTGATAAAGTAAAGGAAAAAAAGAAAAACAGAGAGCGCAAAATTTGAATGTAAAGAAACGTCTAATTTTTTATTGATGATATATGAAATGACACATAATAACCCTCATAGAGAGAACCATTGTGCTTCGGGTAAGACACAAGGCCATAAAGTTTAAATTGTTTATTACAAATTCAAAACACAAGTAAGACAATTACTGCGGAATAAAAGAAACTGGTATAAAATCTCTAGCCGTCCAATTACTCGGTCCACCGTTGGTAGTCGGGTATATCCAGCTGTCAATGTCAGAGTTGTCCTTACTGTCTTCAATAACATTGACCCCGCGATTGTTGATACGTAGGGGAGGTCCTCCAGCTCGAGCACGTCGAACAGCCCTTTGAGCTCCAAAAGTAAAGCCCAAACCAAACTTATCAGTTTTGTGAGTAAAATCAGAGAGCTGTCCCCAGTTGGTACACCCACCTTCTTTGACCACTACTCTGGCATCTTTGAGAGAAGCCGTCTTCAGGGGAGGTTTGGTGCTGGTGGTAGTTTCGGTTGACGCCAAAATCTGGGGAACCTCTTCAAAGTTTTTACAAGGAGTCTCTATGAATTCCCCATCCATCTCCATATATCTGAAGGAGTTTAGGTGGCTCACCATATACTCCTCTTCGCCATGCACAGTGACAATCTTCCCTTTCACCAGATATTTCAACATTTGGTGTAGTGTAGAAGTAACGGCCCCAGCTTCATGGATCCAAGGACGACCCAACAAACAAGAGTACGATGGCCTGATGTCCATCACGTAGAAGGTGGACTCAAAGGTATGAGAGCCTACCTTGACATGGATGTCCACCTCCCCATGCACCATTTTCTTCGACCCGTCAAAAGCCCTTACCACAATGTTACTAGGCTTTAAGGTCAAGCCTTCACAATCCATCCGATCAAGGGCCTTCTTAGGCAGAACATTCAGTGAAGATCCAGTATCCACTAGCACATGAGCCATAGTGGTGCCCCTGCATTCGATCGAGACATGCAGAGCATCATTATGCTTCCTCCCTTTAGGTGTTAAGTCGGCATCTGAAAAACCCAGCCCATTGTCAGCAGTCAAGCTGGCCACACAGTCTTTGAATTGATCGGCTGAAGTTTCCTGTGGCACATGCACAGTCTTGAGGAATGCAATCAAATACTTCGCATGGGATTCAGAACATAACAATAGAGACAACATGGATATCTTCGAGGGGGTCTTCCCCAGCTGCTCGACCACATTGTAGTCGCTCTTTTTAATTATTTTTAATATCTCCTCTATCTCTTTCTTAGAGGATTCCACAACAACCTTTCTAGGTGCCTCCGTTCGGGAAGGCTCACATATAGCTTCTTTGCCTCGAGTCCAAGATGACTCATCGGCAGGAGTAACAATTGGAGCAAGAACAAGAGTAGTAGCTGAAGTACTGGTAGGAATAGTAGGTGAAATAACAACAGGCTTATTGACAGTCTTCGGGGAAATCTCGAGAGAGAGAGAGAGAGAGAGAGAGAGAGAAAACCCTTCCACTTTTGGTAACCTTACTGGTCCCGACGATGTTACTGACATCGGGATTAGCCTCTTCATTCTTCAGATCTTGTTTAACGCCATGATAGTAAACATCAGCGCCATAATGCCAAGGGACAGCTTTGTCTGAGGCGTATGGGACAGGACCAGGAAAAGTGATTATTAACGGAGCGACTCTCGGAGTGGGTGTAGTCCTAACAGGTATTCTCGAGGAGACCTTGGAAGGATTGGAGGAAATGGTTATAATGGCAACATCTTCAAACGGAACAGTTGGAATCAAAGTCTTTTTGAACAAAATTTATCTGTTGTCCATCAGGCGTTGAACACCTGCTTTCAGCCAATAGCAACCAGTGGGCAGAGATGAACACATGTGGCAACCTTCACCATAACTCGGAAATAAACCGGCCAGCAACAAATTCTTCTTAACTGTCATAAGAGGAGTAGAAACTTCATCAATTGAGGTCACAAAGAGATCGGTATCAACGGCATTAACTCCACGATTGTGCTTAGGCATGGGAGCAGTTATGACATTGGGCTTCTCCGGAGCATCAAACTCAATCTCCTTGGCTTCAATCAGATCTTGTACTTTATTTCTTAGAGCCCAACAGTCATTTGTATCGTGACCAGGACTCTCAGAATGGTAGGCACACCGAGCATTTGGATTGTACCGAGGAGATGTTGTTAGAACATAGTTTGATTCTACAACCCTTGATTAGAGTTTTGATGATAACAAAATACAAAGAATAAATAATTCCAAAGATATATATACAGAACAAAAATGCTACTTAAAATTATGTTTTGTATATGCAGAAGTTCTGATGGAATCAGCATTAGAAGATCAGCAATATGTGCTACACACTGAAGCTACCAGATTATACGCTGAAGGTTGATGACCAGAATCTGCGCCTAAACAAGTACACTTTGACTCTGAACAAAGACATCTTTACCAAGTCATTAACACTCTGAAGTGTTATCAGCAGTCACAGCAAAGAAGACTCTGAAGCGTTACTGGTTATTCAAGACAGAATTAAATGCTAACGACTTTCTTCAGACAAGATCTTCTACAAAAGGAAAGTGTGTTATTATCATTAAACTTGCTTTATGGACAACATCCCTTGCTTGCCTATATAAACAAGTTTGCTTGTGAAAGAAGCACGTACGTACGCAACACAACAATTTGCCAAGCCTTCCAAACCACGCATATTCAAAGCTTTAGCAAATTCATTTTATTCCAAGCTTAATTTGTGTAACTATCACAGTTGTGATATACTGTTTTGTTAGAAAACGTTAACACACTCTTGTTCAATTATTTGTAAAAGATTTCCTTGAGATAAGTCGGTTTGTGGTTATACTCAAGAAGACTTTAACAGTTGTTAAATTAGTTGTTGTAACCCTTTGAGATTAGTGGATTAAGACCTCGTTGGAGAGAGGCGAAATCACCTTGACGGGTGGACTGGAGTAGTTTGAGATCAAACGAACTAGGATAAAAATACTGTGTCATTAAGTTGTTTTTTAATTTGATCCAAGTTTTTAAATTCAACCCTCCCTTCTTGTGTTTTTCACATCTTCAATTAGCATCAAAGCGTCTGGTTCTGAGCTTAAACACTTAACCGTGTCAGTACAAGATCCAGCGTCAGAAAAACACAATGGCAGGACCAAGTCAAAACATCAGCAATGACAACAATGAAGAAAGGGACAGATTCAGTGGAAAACCTCCAGTCTTTGATAGAGAGAACTTTGACTACTGGAAAGACAGAATTGAGAGTTTCTTTCTGGCCCATGATGATGATTTGTGGGGCATGGTGACTGATGGATACACGCACCCAGTGGATGGACGTGGTCAGAAGATTGATAGGAAAATGATGTCTGATCAGCAAAAGCGTGAGTTCAAAAATCATCACAAGGCCAGAACAATTCTTCTCAGCGCCATCTCATATTCAGAATATGAGAAAATATCAAACAGAGAAACTGTCAAGAATATGTTTGATTCTCTGAGAATGACGCATGAAGGCAACATTCAAGTCAAAGAAACCAAAGCCCTTGCGCTCATTCAAAAGTATGAGGCATTCAAGATGGAAGATAGTGAATCAATAGAAGCTATGTTTTCAAGATTCCAAATTCTTGTTGCTGGTCTAAAAGTTCTTGATAAAGGATATTCCACTGCTGATCACGTTAAGAAGATCATCAGAAGCTTGCCAAAACAGTGGAGGCCAATGGTCACAGCGTTTAAGCTAGCCAAGGATCTCAACAAAATCTCTCTGGAGGAACTTGTTAGCTCCCTCAGAAGTCACGAGATAGAGCTAGAAGCAGATGAGCCTCAAAAGCAAGGTAAGCCATTAGCTTTAAAATCTAACAGAAAATCTGACTCCAAAGTTTTGCAGGTTGTGGAAGAAACCTCTGATGTATCCTCATCAGAAGAAGATGAACTGTCTCTTCTCTCCAGAAGGGTGAACCAACTGTGGAAGTAGAGGCAAAGGAAGTTTAGGAATCCCAAAAGATCAGAAAATCAGAATGAATCTTCCTCCAAATACAGAAGGTCAGAATCCTCCTCTGGACACAAAAGATCTGAAGGCTCTTCAGGATACAGAAAGCCAAACAACAAAGACATCATCTTCTATGAGTGTAACGAGCAAGGGAACTACAAAAGTGATTTCCCAGAGCTTCATAAGGAGAAGCCCAAAAAGAAGTTTGGCAAGGAAAAGAAGAAAAGTCTCATGGCTACATGGGATGATTCTGATACATCTGAAGCTGAATCAGAATCAGATGATGAAAGAGCAAACATAGCTCTCATGGAAAACGTCTTTGAAGATAGTGAAGCTTCTGGTTCAGACTCAGAATCAGATACAGAAGAGGTATTCCCTGACTTTACTATAAACTTTACTAAGGCTGAACTAGCTGAAAGCCTTAATGAAATTCTGGAAAGGTATCAGCAGATCAGAGTCAAATTCAGAAACTTGAAAAGGAATCTTGCTTCTGACTCTGATAAGACTGAGAGTCTCAGATTGGAGAATTCTGAGTTAAAAGATAAAATTTCAAAATTAGAAAACCAATTGCAAAACTCTCAGAAGGAAACAATCCCTGAAACTCCCAGCAATGCTGATGAGATCATCAAAGAGTATGATCACAGCTTTTAGAAGTTTCTAGCTAAAAACATAGACAGAAGTAAAATGGCTTCAATGATCTATGGAGTTAGCAGAAATGGCAGAAAAGGGATAGGATATCAAGGTAAGGTTCCTACACCAAAAAATGCCATGGATTTAGTTATAAAACGTACTCCACTTAATTCACACTTTATATATGGGCACACACATGACATTAAATATACAAGTAGTGATTACTCTGGAAAACCAAAAATCAACCAGAGTTTTGGTAAAACTAACAAATCAGGACCCAAGAAAATGTGGGTACCTAAGGATAAAATAATACATGTGGCAGATATCTTTAGCAGTAAAGCAAAGACACCAATCATGGTACCTGGACTCTGGTTGTTCATGACACATGACAGGAAGAAGGCATATGTTTCAAAGCCTAGAACTTAATCCTGGAGGCCACGTAGGCTTTGGTGGCAATCAAAGGGGAAAGATCATTGGCTCTGGAACAGTAGGTAATGGAAATCTTCCCTCTATAAGTAATGTTTTATTAGTTGATGGATTAATACATAACCTGTTATCCATAAGTCAATTAAGTGATAACGGTTATGATATAATCTTCAATCAAAATTCATGCAAAGTTGTTAGTCAGAAAGATGGGACTATCCTATTTAATGGAAAGAGGAAAAACAACATTTATAAAATCAAATTTCTGAACTGAAAAGTCAGAATGTAAAATGTCTTCTGTCTGTTAACGACGAGCAATGGATCTGGCACAGAAGATTGGGACATGTTAGTATGAGAAGAATATCTCAGATTAACAAACTCAATCTGGTCAGAGGACTTCCTAACCTGAAGTTCAATTCAGACGCTCTGTGTGAAGCATGTCAGAAAGGCAAGTTTGCAAAACCTGCTTTCAAATCCAAAAATGTTGTTTCCACTTCCAAGCCATTAGAACTTCTGCACATTGACTTATTTGGACCAGTTAAAACTGCTTCAGTAAGTAGCAAGAAGTATGGGTTAGTAATCATAGATGACTATAGCAGATGGACATGGGTAAAGTTCTTAAGGCACAAGGACGAGTCACACTCTGTGTTTGTTACCTTCTGCAACCAAGTTCAGAATGAAAAGGATCTTAGAATCGTCAAAGTCAGAAGTGATCATGGTGGAGAATTTGAAAATAAAGATTTTGAGTTATTCTTTAATGAAAAAGGCATTATGCATGATTTCTCTTGTCCTAGAACTCCCCAACAAAATGGAGTTGTAGAACGAAAGAACAGAACATTGCAAGAAATGGCCAGAACCCTGATCAACGAGACTAACGTTGCTAAGATATTCTGGGCAGAGGCAATAAACATAGCGTGTTACATTCAGAATAGAATCTCCATAAGACCTATTCTGGAAAAGACTCCATATGAATTGTGTAAGAACAGAAAGCCCAACATTTCTTATTTTCACCCAATTAGATGTACATGTTTTATTTTGAATACAAAAAATTATTTGAACAAGTTTGACTCTAAAGCACAAAAGTGTATTATGTTAGGATACTCTGAACGCTCAAGAGGGTACAGAGTATACAATACAGAAGCACAAATTGTTGAAGAGTCAATCGGTGTTCGGTTTGATGATAAGCTTGACTCTCAAAAGTCAAAGCAGAATGAATTTCTTGCAGGTATGGAAGTTGAACTCACAGGTACTAAAGACAAATCATCAGAGGCTCTTAATAGAGATACTCCCTCAACATCAGAAAGAGTCACAACAAGCAATCCAGCACCTTCTGTTGATCAACTCCAGAAAAGACCATCCAGAAGCAGCATTGATCACCCAGAAGAAACAATTTTAGGAAGGAAGGAAGATCCAATCAGAACAAGATCTACTTTCAGAAATTCTGAAGAGTCTCTCATGGGACTGGTTTCTCTGATTGAACCAACAACAATTGATGAAGCGCTTCTGGACAATGACTGGATTCTGGAAATGCAAGAGGAACTAAATCATTTCACCAGAAATGACGTATGGGATCTGGTTCCCAAACCAAAAGGATTACACGTCATTGGTACAAAATGGGTGTTCAGAAACAAACTGAACGAACAAGGTGAAGTCATCAGAAACAAAGCACGACTGGTAGCACAAGGTTATAGTCAGCAAGAGGGGATAGACTATACAGAAACCTTTGCTCCAGTCGCCAGGTTAGAATCTATCAGACTTTTAATTTCTTTTGTTGTTAATAAAGGCATCACTCTGTATCAGATGGATGTCAAGAGTGCATTCTTAAATAGCTATATAGAAGAAGAGGTATATGTGCACCAACCCCTTGGTTTTGAAAGTTCCAAAAATCCAGAATATGTTTTCAAACTAAAGAAGTCACTCTATGGTCTGAAACAAGCTCCTAGAGCTTGGTATGAAAGACTAAGTAACTTCCTGTTAGAAAAGGAATTTACCAGAGGGAAAGTGGACACAACCTTGTTCTGTAAGACAGTTAAGAATGATATTTTAGTGTGTCAGATTTATGTTGATGACATCATATTTGGATCCACTAAACCCTCTATGGGAAGAGAGTTTGCTAAATGTATGCCGGCAGAATTTGAGATGAGCCTAATGGGGAACTAAAATTCTTTCTGGGCATTCAGATTAATCAAACTCCTGAAGGAACTTACATTCATCAGAGCAAATATGTCAGAGAACTTCTGAAGAAATTTGATCTCTCAGAATGTAAGCCATAAAGGATTCCAATCCATCCCACGTGCATTCTGGAAAAAGAAGAGGTAAGTAAAAAGGTAGAACAGAAGGTCTACAGAGGTATGATTGGTTCTCTTCTCTATCTGACGGTCTCAAGGCCTGACATTCTATTCAGTGTTTGCATTTGTGCTAGATTCCAATCAGATCCTAGAGAATCTCACTTAACAGCAGTTAAGCGAATTTTCAAGTATCTGAAAGGTACTGCTAATCTGGGTTTGTTTTATAGAAAATCAAATGATTACAGCTTAGTAGGATACTGTGATGCTGATTTTGCTGGAGACAAAGTATAACGTAAAATCACTTCTGGAAGCTTCCAGTTTCTGGGAGAAAATCTGATCTCATGGTCCAGCAAAAGACAATCCACAATAGCTCTATCAATAGTAGAAGCTGAATACATAGCAGCAGCTAGATGTAGCACGCAAATGCTCTGGATGAAAATTCAACTTGAGGACTTCAATATATTTGAGAGTAACATCCATATCCTCTGTGACAATACTTCTTCTATTTGTCTCAGTAAAAATCCTATCTTGCATTCTAGGGCTAAGCATATAGAAATAAAACATCATTTTATTAGGGACTATATTCAGAAAGGGATTCTCAATTTAAAATTCATTGACACAGACCATCAATGGGCTGATGTCTTTACAAAACCTCTTTCTGAAGATAGGTTTAACTTCATTCTGAAACATATCAGCATGAAGCTTTGCCCAGAATAAACTGTTTTATTTACATATGTTAATCTTCAAAAAAAAATTTGTTATTTTCTGTGAACTGCTGATCAACCTGCCTTCATATTTTTAGAAGTACAGATTGTATCAGAATCTATCCATGAAGATCTGAGCGTTTCATTTCAAGGATAGAAGTGTGTTGTTCACGTAAGCAAACAATTGTCATCCAATCATCAGCTACCTTCTGAGGCTGAACACGCGTTTATTTTTCTGAAAGGTCAAAAGCGCTGATTGGATGCATTGAGACACATGTCATGGGTAATCGTTCCAATATCTTTCTGAATCCCCCAAAATCAGCTGTCATTAATGCTTATAATCATTACAATTTATTTCTCTCTCTTGCAGTTTATGTTTTCAAAATCTATTTAAACACATTTTTCACTCTTTACACTCTTTCACTTTCACTTTCTCTCAATCTAATTATTTTCTGCTTGTACTTTCAAAACCCCTTCATTTTCTTCTCAAATTTTCTGTGTGAACATGGCTTCCTCAAGCACCCCAAATACCAGTACTCAGAGAACAAAATCCATGGAACAATATAAAGAACCGTTCAGAACTCTTCTCACACCCATTGACAACCTAGAAGTGCTTTCAGAATTGATTGTGGATTTTGAAAGTCTTCAAGAAAATGGGTTCAATCTTTCTGAAGAAGTAAAGGCTCAAGGATGGAACAGGTATTTTGACTGTCTTCTAGGTCCAACGTTCCCAATCCTTGTGAAGGAATTTTGGATTCATGCTTCATCCTCCAACCATCAAGTCACTTCGTATGTAATGGGGAAGAAGATAGTCATAACTGAAGACCTTATTTCAAGATTGATAGGTTACAGTGGTGGTGGCGTAAGGTGTATAGACATGGCTGAAAGATGTGTTGATGTCGCTTCAATTGCTAGAGAAATTTTCACTCTGGGTCTTCCCTCCAGCAAGATAAGGGATCTGAAGGACCATCACAGAATATGGGCTAAGATTATTTTGGGATGCACAAATCACAGGAAGCCAACCAGCTCTCCTGACTACATAAACATTGATCAGCAGTTTCTGATCTACTTCATCTCCCAGAAGACTAAGAAGAATCTGGCTCATTTTCAATCATCTGAGGACCAGTGTTAAGGAGACTAGAGAAGATGAGCGCACTAAAAGGGACTAGATACCCCTTGGAAGGCTCATATCAGATATTCTGACAGAGAATAGGCTGATAGAGCATCTAACAGAAGCACAGGAAATCATCTCTTTAGAGGCAACTGCTTGAAAGCCTTTGAATGCGAAGAATCTGAAAAAGATGAAGATTATTGAGAACATCAAGAAGGAACCCAGTGTTACTTCTTTTGCAACAATCACCAGCAGAAGGATCCCTCTGGATGATTTCCCTATGTTCTTAGAAATTGATTCCAAGCCTGAGATTATCGTCAGATATCTGGATGCATGTAAGGCAGATGGTACTGCACCAGAGTTAAATATGCAGGACTTGCAACAGAAGGCTCCAGAAGTTGTGCTGAAGAAGAACAAGAAAAGGAAGGCAGCAGTAGAAGGATCATCCTAGCGGACTCCTAAAGCTGCTAAAAGGAAAGGTAATCCTTCTACTGTTAATGTTTTAGAATCAATATCTTTATCAACATTTGAACCAATTCCTACTGTGATACGGTGGGAGAACTGACTATGAGTTTTGCGTTTGTATTCGCACTTATTCGGTTGAGCAAGAGTCGCCACCGACTTTTTATTTTATCCTAAAGGAAAGGTTAAAAAAGCACAGCAAAAACCTTTTGAGATATTTCGTGGGTTCGGGGGGTAGATTATGAAAAGGGAAAGTATTAGCACCCTTTTCATCCATGGTTATCCATGGGCTCTTAGTTACTTGGTTTTTTAGATCACTTGCCTTGATTTTCGATTGCTTGAAAATATGGTGTGTGTGAGTGTTTTTGAAAATGTTTTTGAAGAAGATGCCTTGTCTTAGGCTACCCTTGTAACAATTCTTTACTCGAATGTTTTACAAAGGTGTGTATCTTTTCGAAAAGATGTTTCAAATGTTTTTGAGACTTTGTTTGAAAGTGTTTGTGGAGTGTGGTTTTTGAAAAGAAGGCAAGTGTTTTTGCAAGTTGATCTCAAGTAAATAAGAGTTTTGTCTACCCTATTGTACTCAAAGGTTTTCTCTATGTTTTCAACCCTTTTTAACAATTTTGTTCCACCATTGAATTTGGTGGACAATCTTGCGTTTAGGATGTTTAACGGGACGGGCGCGGGTCATCGTATGGACCATGAATGCAATGGTGCCAAGTGTCTTTGGCAATTTGCTTTGAAGAGACTATGATCATTTCATTTAGGCAACTTTCAAAAGCGTCATCGAGGGACTTATGATCATTTGAATTTGTTTTGCCAAAGAAACTCGACGTGCAAGCATGGCCCATTTTGGAAGGCAACATGTGGGATTACCCTAGGGGGTGCAAGTATGATTGTGTATTGATTTCATATATTTGTCTTGTATTAGGTTATCTAGCGTTTGATTTTATGTACATACAAACCCTAGGTCTAACCATGGTATAATTTGAAAGCGGTAAATTGCGGAAATGTAAAGTCTACGCTATTACAAAATAAGTATCCGGGAGTGGGGGTACAAATTTACAAATGGGGATGAGACTTTAGGAATGTAGTGTCCAATAAGTTACAACCAAATCGAATCGATCAAATGTAACGAATATACAAAAATAAGCAAATGTATAATATATCAAATGTAAGTACATTGTGTAAGTGTATGTGTATATGTGTAATTTATTTACAGGTTAAGAAAATGTGAATCTAATGTATTATTTAAGCATTGTTTTAACTTAAAGAAAAGAATTAGATATTTATTTAATTAATCTTTCGTAATCTTGTATATGGTTAATATGAACAAAAAGAATGTTTTAATAAAATGTTTTGAATTTTGATTAAATTATGTGTATTAAAAATGTATTTTATTGATTATGTACAAAAAGAATATTTTAATTAAAGAAAAGAATGTTTTAAGTTTAAATTATATTGTGTAATAAAAAATGTATTTTTATGTATTAAAGTATTAATGTAAAAAATATATATTAAGTTAGAGAAAAAATATATTGTGTTTAAAATTATGTTATATAAAAAAAGGGTTAAGTTAATTTATTAACAAAAAGAAGATAAAGTTTGTTTTTATAAAAAAAAGGTTAAAGTTTTTGAATGGGCCTTTGGGAGGTTATGGCCCAAACAAGAGAAACGAGGGGGGTGTGCTTAAGGAGATTCGTTGGGCTTATGCAGGAAATGGGGTGAGGCCAATCAGATTTTATAATTTTGTTTTTTAGGGTTAAACATGTTTTAGTTGAGAAAAAGGGATTAGGGATTTTGGTTTTGACAGAGCGGCGCTCATGCTTGTCTTCTTCGTTCGCGTTCGTCTTCTTCGCTCTTGATTCAACCTTTCCCCTTCGCCTGAGTCCCTTGCCACGGCCACCGGTACCTCCACCTTCTTCTTCCCTCCAGTCAAAGCGTTGGGGCGACAGTCACGGTACAATTTTTCGTATTTTATTCGTTAGGTTGGTTGATTACTGCATGTATTGATTTTGTTCATTTCGATCCTGATTTCTTGTTTGTTAATGGTTGTTTGAGGGATACAAAAGAAAGAGAAGGAGAAAAAATGTTACCTTTGGGAGATGGAGGAAGGACGGTTGAGTGTGCGTAGGAGGCCGGACGGCGAGGAAAGGTGATGCGTCGCGAGCTTCTTTGACCCTGGTTTGTCTTTTTCCTCTTCTTGCTAGCTTGTTGCCTTGAATCGTTACCTTGAACAACTGCCTTGATGCCTATCCTGAGTTGCCTTCGAATAATTTTTCCTCTCTTCTTCTTTACTGTTGGCTTGATTTGCTGAACTGTGGCCTTCGAATACTTTTCTCTCTTCTTCTTTTGCTATGATTTTGTTGCCTCGTTATTGTTGGCCTATGATGATGTATCTGAGGCCTTATGGTTTGGACAGTTTCATGTAGGTTTGCATTGCTCTGTTTTTTTCTGATTTTTGGCTTTGACAAGGTTTAAGGTTTCAGGCCATAAGTCTTACTGGTTTTAGGCCATATTTGATGGTTTAAAGTTTGGTGGTGTTTATGCTGGTTTTGGAAACAGTTGAACTAATTTTTGGTTTGAGATAGCAGGTTTCAAAATGGCTCACAGGTTTTATGGTTTAGGCTATATTTGATGGTTTAGGCCATGGTTTAACATGTTATGGAACAGGATGGTACATGTTTGTATGGTGTATGCAGGTTTGGAATGGTTTTATGCAGGTTTGGAATGGTTTTTGGTCATATTGGTTTGATGATTTAGCAGGTTAATGGTTTTGAAATGGTTATGGTGTTTGTTTGACAGTAGGGGGTTTTATGGTTTAGGCCATAATTTTGATTGGATATAGCAGGTTCTGTTTCTTGCTTTTGAGACCTTGAGACTTTGAAACTTTGTTTGTATTTAGTTTGACAATTTTCTTTTGGGTGTTGAAGGCTTGAAGATAGGTTTTTTTGATTCTTTGTGTTTGGATCATTTTGTTTTTGTTTTGAGCTGGACAGGTTTTAGCAGGTTAATGGATTGGGAGGTATTTTTTGACAGTTTGTCTCAAGGTTTTTAGAGACTGGTGTAGTTTATGCTGGTTTTTGATTTTCTGTGTATTGGTTTGCCCTCCTCTCTGCTGTACTGTGTTCAGTTTGTTTTATATATTCTTCATGCCTCAAGCCTAAACCTGCTTTCTTTTTCTCTTCTCTCTCTCTTCAGTACAGTTTAGCATTAAAATATTGTTTATGCTTTGTACTTTTTTCTGAAAGGGCCATACTTGGGAAATGATGAAAAAATATGTTGCTTGCATATCATGCTTTCTCTGCATTTTTTATCTCTTCTTTTGACAGCTTCTTGTACTTTTGGATCTTTTGATATCTTTCCAAATCTTCTTTTTTTTGACAGCTTGGGTAGCCTTGTGACAGTAACTTGTACTTTTACAGTTTTTCGATGGTTGGAAAGTTGTGATTCAGTTTGGGACTTTGTAGTTTGGACTTTGTAGTTTGATTTGCAACTTGCTGTTTGAGATTTGAACTTATGCAGTTTGACAATTTGACTTGTGCATTTTTAAATTTGTGCATTCAAAGTTTAGCAAATAAATATTCGTCCCTCTTTGTGAACCGGGAGAAATCCCGTGATTTGCAGAGAGGGTTAACTGATCCCAAACAGTTGCCCTTAATGATGAACTCTTTTTTATCTGTCTCTTTATTTATTTATCTGTCATTGACTTTTCTCCTTCTCTTTTGCAGATAAAAAATTGAGTGGAGAGGGGTATCAAATGAAGAATGAAGAATTGGAGATTTAGAAAAAATAGGATAGTTTTATTTTTATTTAAATTTAAATTAATGTAAAATCATTGTTGTAAAGAACAAAACAATTGTACAATTAATTTAAAAATTAATAAAAGTTTCTTCATCCAATTAATTCTTTTTCCTCCTTTTTCAATTATTTATTTATTATTTATAGTTCTTTCAATTAAAATAACTGAAAATTAAATTCCAGCTATTTAATCTTTAGAATAATAAATAATTAACTAAACATTGATTCAACGTTGATCAAAATAATAAATTTGACGCTTCCAACATCCAAAGCAAAGCACAGTCAAACACAATAACTGATCAGACGCATTCCCCCTTTTACTGATTTTTTTACCAAACACTGCAAATCCAAACTGAATGTATCCTTTGACTGGTTCAATCAAACAAACGTGAATTCAATCCAAATGCATTCTTTTACTGATTAAGTCAAACAATGCGAATTCAAACCAAATCTCGGAATAACTTGCAAAGCATCGTAGAATTTAAATCCTTCTGAGAACGTGCCCACAAAAACCCTAATTCCTGATTAAATGCCAAAGAGCGTTCGCCTGATCAAAGTTGAGCCCAAAATCAACCAAAACCCTAAGCCAATTGTTTGAAACATTCTAGAGCCTGAAAATCAATAAAACCCTAATTGTGTCCGACTGACGAGAAAAGTCTGTTTGACCGATTCTTGAGCCAATCTGAAAAATCAGGAAACGCCTGAAGCTGTGATTTCTTGTGGAAAAAATGCGAGGGCAAATTTTGGGGTACAACAGTTGCCCCTGTTCAATCTTCTTGAACCTGAAGAGTTAGATTGGCAAGTTTGCCTTTCGCGACTTGAAGGTAAAAGAAGATTGGACACTAAAGTACCCAGAAAATTTGCATTCGGCGATGTGATGGTAGAGGTGAATGGGCTTAAAGATGCCATCTGGTGATGGGCTTAAAGATGCCATCTAATGCGATAGAATCTTGTCGGGGGATGGGCTTAGAGATGCCATCTGGAAATGGGCTTAAAGATGCCATTTGGTGACTGCTGGTAGGAGGATGGGCTTATAGATGCCATTTGGAAATGGGCTTAAAGATGCCATTTGGAAATGTTGAACTGTATGTCAATGGTGAGTGGACGAGTATCAGAAAGGCACCCATGTTTTGGAACATCTCTGAATTGGGGGTCCGAGTAAGCAATAGATTGACATCCATGTTTGGAGAATCCGTAAACTATTTTGAAGTTGAGATTGAATAAGCAATAGAGCCACATCCGTTGTTGGGAAGCGTCCGTAAACTGTTTTCAAAAGTTGAGAAGAGCCTGAACAAGTGATAGGTTAACATCCGTTACTGGAGAACCTGTGAACTGTTTTCAGAAGTCTTGAAGTTGAATAAGCAATAGAGCAGCATCCGTTGTTGGGAAGCGTCCGTAAACTGTTTTCAAAAGTTGCATCTGAACAAGCGATAGATTAACATCCGTTGTTGGGAAGAATCCATAAACTGTTTTCAGAAGTCTTGAGAAGAAACTGAACAAGCGATAGGTTAACATCCGTTACTTGGAGAACCCATGAACTGTTTTCAGAAATCTTGAAGAGGAACCGGTGTAGGGCTTCCTGACGATGCGTTCGTGAAAAACTGCATCCGGATGAATTTGGACAAGTATCAGAATGTCGTCGTGTCTGGGTCACATCTGAACTGTCTTTGAGTGAACCTGGAATAAGTATCAGAATGTCGCCATGTCTGGGTCACATCTGAACTATTTCTGGATGAATCTCGGAAGATGATCTTTGTTTGTCGACTGATCTTACCTGAAAAGGTAAAGGGTTAGTTGTATGAAATGTTATGATGCATGATGCAATGTATGTGACATCAATGTTTATGACATGAATGTGATGAATGCGCATGTAAGCTGATGAGACGTCTTGCTGAGGATAGATGAATCCTGGATGACTGAAGATAAAAGAATCTTGACTGCTGCCGGGGAGAACAATTCCTTGGCTGCTGCTGTGGAGGGCAAGAATCTTCTGATTGTTGAAAAATGAGAAGTCTTGGGACCACTATTGGGGAAATCAGAAGCTTGGGTTGTATGCCAATCTACTGGGGAATTCCTGTCTTGAGGAGATCTTCAGTCTGCTTGGGGATTGATAGTTGGAAGTTTTAGCTTCGCTGGGGATAATGAAACTTGACTCTGAGGGGAGTTAGCTTCTGGAAGGTTCTCTGGCTGGGGATTGCGAGAGTCCTCTGATTGCTGCAGGTGTTGGTCTGGAATAAGTTACTGAACGTCGCCATCTCTGGGTCACATCTGAACTATTTCTGGAAGCAGGCTTGGATAAGTTATAGAATGTCGCCAAAATCTTGGGTCACATCTTGAACTATATCTTGATGCAAGTTTGAATGAGTTATAGAATGTCGCCAAATCTGGGTCACATCTTGAACTATATCTGGAATGAAAATCTGAATGAGTTATAGAATGTCGCCAAATCTGGGTCACATCTTGAACTATATCTGGAATGAAAATCTGAATGAGTTATAGAATGTCGCCAAACTTGGGTCACATCTTGAACTATATCTGGAAGGAAAGTCTGAATGAGTTATAGAATGTCGCCATCTCTGGGTCACATCTTGAACTATATCTTGAAGGAAAATCTGAATGAGTTATAGAATGTCGCCATCTCTGGGTCACATCTTGAACTATATCATGTCTGAAGTCTGAATGAGTTATAGAATGTCGCCAAATCTTGGGTCACATCTTGAACTATATCTAGAAGGAAATCTTGAATAAGTTATAGAATGTCACCAAATCTGGGTCACATCTTGAACTATATCTTGGAGGAAGTCTGAATGAGTTATAGAATGTCGCCATCTCTGGGTCACATCTTGAACTATATCATGTCTGAAGTCTGAATGAGTTATAGAATGTCGCCAAATCTTGGGTCACATCTTGAACTATATCTAGAAGGAAATCTTGAATAAGTTATAGAATGTCGCCAAATCTGGGTCACATCTTGAACTATATCTGGAATGAAAATCTGAATGAGTTATAGAATGTCGCCAAATCTGGGTCACATCTTGAACTATATCATGTCTGAAGTCTGAATGAGTTATAGAATGTCGCCATCTCTGGGTCACATCTTGAACTATATCATGTCTTTTGAGGTGATAAGGAAATTGTTGAAAACTTTTGACATTCGAATGCCCCAAGTGGTGATGAAGGAGTCTTGAATCAGATTACTCTGCATATTGAGAGATTTCTTGAAATCTTGACTGGACTGCCCCAGGTTAACTGAACTTTGAAAGATCTGTTGGACCTTGACTGGACTGCCCCAGGTTAATTGGATGGTGACATGTCATGCCCCTTGCTGATAGGAGATTTTTGTAATGGAAGTGTCGTCCTTTTGAAGTGATTTTGCTCACTGAGAGAGTTTTCGTTCCTCCGAACATTCGCTGTATGAAATTCTTCGCTGTCAAACAAAAAGCCAAATGCAGACAGTGATATTCAAGCAATGCAAAGTTTATGTTTGTCTCGAAGTTTTGCAAAATGCGTTTTTTAGCAGAAAACTTTTTATAAGACAAGTCAACACAAGATTTAGAGCAAAGCCTTACAGGAGTCAGGATACCTTTTGTAACAGTATGCTTTCGAACTAATCCATGCTTCAATTAGGACTTTTGAAGGGTTGTAACGTGGCTTGGTTCACGGTTTAAGAAACAAAGGATAAAGGCTCAAAGTATATTTGTACCCACCCGCTCTTCGTGATGTTCTTCAACCCTAAGCTCAGTTAATTGTGTGTCGCACTCTATTCGAGTTTGGAACGACTTTTGGGCGATGGTTCACCGGTTGAATTTGGGGAGACAGTCATCATCTCCTTTTTTCTTTTTCAACATTTTTCATGTTGTTTAGGATTTTGTAATGACCTCACTATTTTGATTTTTATTTGTTATCCCTAACTTTTGCCTGACTGTTCCCATTTTCGAGATTACAGTCAGCGGGATGCCCCAGCTTTCTTAAGCCTCCTTTATAGGTTTTGGCTCGGTGGGCTTTTCTCTTTTGAGAGATTGAATGCCTATGTGCTAGGGAACCACCCTTGTCTTTTTGATTCCAAAGGAATGCCTTCTTTTTTGACGTCGTCTGTAGTGTTACGAACTGAGAGCTTGTGACCTCAATGCGCATTTTCTCTTGAATTAGCTGAGATACTACCCTGCCCCAGGTTTATATCAAAGGTTTTGATTGTTTAGAACAGAAAACTCCTACTTCTTTGGCTCGAAGGGGTTGACTAGGGATTATCTTCCTTATAACTCCAGTGTTTGGGAATTGAAATAAATGCCTGTACATCATCAGCAAGGTCTGTTCAAAAGCATATTGTATGAGAATATGGTATTGTTTCGTCATCCTCCCTCTAAAGGCTTGCAGCTTTTTATCAAGAGTTAAATATCATACAGAAAGCATAAGAGTAGTGAAAACGAATGGATGAATTCAAGACAAACATATGCAATGCATTAATGAAACAAAGTTTGACATTAACAGATAATTGTTTGAAAACAAAAGAAATTACAACTTGAAAATTCGAATGGAACAAAAGTCTCCCAGTTTGAGCTTTGTCATTTCAAGTGGAGAACCCTTGGTAGAAGAATTCAGTCTGGCCATCTTGTGTGAATTCCAGCATTCCTTCGTTGATCAGACTTTGGATTTTGTACCTCAACGCCCAACAATCGTTTGTATCATGTCCAGGACTATCGGAATGATAGGAACACCTGGCATCTGGATTATAGCTGGGAGAAAAAGTTTTGGGGTTTGGATGAGGGTTTATCACCGAAATCAGATTCATCTTCAACATGTGCTGCAATGCTTGTGACAATTGCCTTTGAAGTCTTTCCCCCTTTGGATGATTATCCGGTTGGTGTTGACGAGGCCGTTGTTGGGCTCGTGATGTGGAAGCAAAGTGAGAAGGTCTTCTCTCTTTTAAACCGGTTTCTTGTCTCATGGGAAGTTGAGCAAGGCCTTGATTTCCAATCCTGAGTGTTTTCCCCATACGGTTGTGGCCGTCTTGACGAAATTGATTGATAATGGTTCCCAGCTCCTCTTGTCTTCGGGCTAGGCCTTGGATAAGAGCCATCTGCCCTAGCATCTGGGTTTTCATTGCTTCAACCTCAGTTCGCAGTTGTTCCAACCGTTGGTCCTTATTGTCTTCCGAATTTCTCTCGGCCAGGTCCCTTGCGAGGAGTACTTTCAACTCTTCCTGCCCCCTGGATAGGTTCAGGAACATCTCTTGGAGTTGAGCATTTTGAGCTTGGAGGCCCTTGATATTCTGCTCCAGAGCCATCTCTATTGGAATAAATAGTATGAGAATAAGGAAACCTGAAAAGGAAAAATTGTCAAGATGCAATGCATGATATGCGGATGCATGCTTTCAAGGATCTCTTGGGGTAAACACAAGAGAATGTTAGAGGTTGAACTTCGGTCTTCGATTGGAGAGCTTTGCACCGGTGGATGTCTTTCCACAAGAATCAAGCTCACCATGTCAAGTGGGTCATAGCCCCTGATTCAAGTTGTTGCACTTGATCTTTGATTGGAGAACTTTGCATCAGTGGATGTCTTTCCACGAGAATCAAGCTCACCATGTCAAGTGGGTCATAGCCCCTGATTCAAGTTGTTGCACTTGATCTTTGATGGCATTTGTTTAGAGGAAAAACCTCTTGCCCTTTGGTAGACGTCTGGTTCAACGTAACCCTGCATCAAAAGAACCTTCGAGATCCTTGAAATGGTTATTGAAAATGCTATGGTATGATGTCATGATGTTATGTACATGTATGCAAAAGCAAGTGAGTGTATATACAGGCAAACATATTCACACAAAGCAAACAAGTCCTTAGGTTTAGGCTTGCATGGGGTTTAGGTAAGTACCCTCTTGAAGTTAGCTGGCTCATCCTGTCTAAAATAGAAACCGGGTTCTAAGGAGCTCAATATCATTGGATTGTTTTCTGTGTTCATTGTTTTGGTTTAGCCATTTTCTGGCGACCAAAATATTCCAAGAAAACAACCCTCAAATGAGTGTAGTATCGAGTATCTACCAACTTCGGACTGCACCAAAGTCAGTCATCTCACTACCCCTAAAAAGGCTAAGATGGTCAATTATGGTTCTAAGAGTTCGTTAGTGCTTCACGACATCACTCAGCGGCCCCGTACTCTCCTTGATTGAACTCAAGGGTTACCGGTACTCACAAATATGTTACACTAACATAGCTTACTGCTTCAACCGTGTCGGTATACCCCGCACAGTTCCCTCATAGTTTTTTTGCTATTTACCTAAGAAGGTGCCCCAAATCCGGGTGTAGGATTTACAACAAACCCAAACAAGAACCCAAAAGATAAAGCAATCAAGTCAATCAAAGCAAGAAAGTAAAGGTGATCTAATCCCTAAGGTAACCCCACTTTTAAGGAATTCCCCAGCAGAGTCGCCAGTTCTATGATACGGTGGGAGAACTGACTATGAGTTTTGCGTTTGTATTCGCACTTGTTCGGTTAAGCAAGAGTCGCCACCGACTTTTTATTTTATCCTAAAGGAAAGGTTAAAAAAGCACAGCAAAAACCTTTTGAGATATTTCGTGGGTTCGGGGGGTAGATTATGAAAAGGGAAGGTATTAGTACCCTTTTCATCCATGGTTATCCATGGGCTCTTAGTTGCTTGGTTTTTTAGATCACTTGCCTTGATTTTCGATTGCTTGAAAATGTGGTGTGTGTGTGTGTGTGAGTGTTTTTGAAAATGTTTTTGAAGAAGATTCCTTGTCTTAGGCTACCCTTGTAACAATTCTTTACTCGAATGTTTTACAAAGGTGTGTATCTTTTCAAAAAGATGTTTCAAATGTTTTTGAGAGTTTGTTTGAAAGTGTTTGTGGAGTGTAGTTTTTGAAAAGAAGGCAAGCGTTTTTGCAAGTTGATCTCAAGTAACTAAGAGTTTTGTCTACCCTATTGTACTCAAAGGTTTTCTCTATGTTTTCAACCCTTTTTAACAATTTTGTTCCACCATTGAATTTGGTGGACAATCTTGCGTTTAGGATGTTTAACGGGACGGGCGTGGGTCATCGTATGGACCATGAATGCAATGGTGCCAAGTGTCTTTGGCAATTTGCTTTGAAGAGACTATGATCATTTCATTTAGGCAACTTTCGAAAGCGTCATCGATGGACTTATGATCATTTGAATTTGTTTTGCCAAAGAAACTCGACGTGCAAGCATGGCCCATTTTGGAAGGCAACATGTGGGATTACCCTAGGGGGTGCAAGTGTGATTGTGTATTGATTTCATATATTTGTCTTGTATTAGGTTATCTAGCGTTTGATTTTATGTACATACAAACCCTAGGTCTAACCATGGTATAATTTGAAAGCGGTAAATTGCGGAAATGTAAAGTCTACGCTATTACAAAATAAGTATCCGGGAGTGGGGGTACAAATTTACAAATGGGGATGAGACTTTAGGAATGTAGTTTCCAATAAGTTACAACCAAATCGAATCGATCAAATGTAACGAATATACAAAAATAAGCAAATGTATAATGTATCAAATGTAAGTACATTGTGTAAGTGTATGTGTATATGTGTAATTTATTTACAGGTTAAGAAAATGTGAATCTAATGTATTATTTAAGCATTGTTTTAACTTAAAGAAAAGAATTAGATATTTATTTAATTAATCTTTCGTAATCTTGTATATGGTTAATATGAACAAAAAGAATGTTTTAATAAAATGTTTTAAATTTTGATTAAATTATGTGTATTAAAAATGTATTTTATTGATTATGTACAAAAAGAATATTTTAATTAAAGAAAAGAATGTTTTAAGTTTAAATTATATTGTGTAATAAAAAATGTATTTTTATGTATTAAAGTATTAATGTAAAAAAAATATATTAAGTTAGAGAAAAAATATATTGTGTTTAAAATTATGTTATATAAAAAAAGGGTTAAGTTAATTTATTAACAAAAAGAAGATAAAGTTTGTTTTTATAAAAAAAAGGTTAAAGTTTTTGAATGGGCCTTTGGGAGGTTATGGCCCAAACAAGAGAAACGAGGGGGGTGTGCTTAAGGAGATTCGTTGGGCTTATGCAGGAAATGGGGTGAGGCCCAATCAGATTTTATAATTTTGTTTTTTAGGCTTAAACATGTTTTAGTTGAGAAAAAGGGATTAGGGATTTTGGTTTTGACAGAGCGGCGCTCATGCTTGTCTTCTTCGTTCGCGTTCGTCTTCTTCGCTCTTGATTCAACCTTTCCCCTTCGCCTGAGTCCCTTGCCACGGCCACCGGTACCTCCACCTTCTTCTTCCCTCCAGTCAAAGCGTTGGGGCGACAGTCACGGTACAATTTTTCGTATTTTATTCGTTAGGTTGGTTGATTACTGCATGTATTGATTTTGTTCATTTCGATCCTGATTTCTTGTTTGTTAATGGTTGTTTGAGGGATACAAAAGAAAGAGAAGGAGAAAAATTTTTACCTTTGGGAGATGGAGGAAGGACGGTTGAGTGTGCGTAGGAGGCCGGACGGCGAGGAAAGGTGATGCGTCGCGAGCTTCTTTGACCCTGGTTTGTCTTTTTCCTCTTCTTGCTAGCTTGTTGCCTTGAATCGTTACCCTGAACAACTGCCTTGATGTCTATCCTGAGTTGCCTTCGAATAATTTTTCCTCTCTTCTTCTTTACTGTTGGCTTGATTTGCTGAACTGTGGCCTTCGAATACTTTTCTCTCTTCTTCTTTTGCTATGATTTTGTTGCCTCGTTATTGTTGGCCTATGATGATGTATCTGAGGCCTTATGGTTTGGACAGTTTCATGTAGGTTTGCATTGTTCTGTTTTTTTCTGATTTTTGGCTTTGACAAGGTTTAAGGTTTCAGGCCATAAGTCTTACTGGTTTTAGACCATATTTGATGGTTTAAAGTTTGGTGGTGTTTATGCTGGTTTTGGAAACAGTTGAACTGATTTTTGGTTTGAGATAGCAGGTTTCGAAATGGCTCACAGGTTTTATAGTTTAGGCTATATTTGATGGTTTAGGCCATGGTTTAACAGGTTATGGAACAGGATGGTACAGGTTTGTATGGCGTATGCAGGTTTGGAATGGTTTTATGCAGGTTTGGAATGGTTTTTGGTCATATTGGTTTGATGATTTAGCAGGTTAATGGTTTTGAAATGGTTATGGTATTTGTTTGACAGTAGGGGGTTTTATGGTTTAGGCCATAATTTTGATTGGATATAGCAGGTTCTGTTTCTTGCTTTTGAGACCTTGAGACTTTGAAACTTTGTTTGTATTTAGTTTGACAATTTTCTTTTGGGTGTTGAAGGCTTGAAGATAGGTTTTTTTGATTCTTTGTGTTTGGATCATTTTGTTTTTGTTTTGAGCTGGACAGGTTTTAGCAGGTTAATGGATTGGGAGGTATTTTTTGACAGTTTGTCTCAAGGTTTTTAGAGACTGGTGTAGTTTATGCTGGTTTTTGATTTTCTGTGTATTGGTTTGCCCTCCTCTCTGTTGTACTGTGTTCAGTTTGTTTTATATATTCTTCATGCCTCAAGCCTAAACCTGCTTTCTTTTTCTCTTCTCTCTCTCTTCAGTACAGTTTAGCATTAAAATATTGTTTATGCTTTGTACTTTTTTCTGAAAGGGCCATACTTGGGAAATGATGAAAAAATATGTTGCTTGCATATCATGCTTTCTCTGCATTTTTTATCTCTTCTTTTGACAGCTTCTTGTACTTTTGGATCTTTTGATATCTTTCCAAATCTTCTTTTTTTTGACAGCTTGGGTAGCCTTGTGACAGTAACTTGTACTTTTACAGTTTTTCGATGGTTGGAAAGTTGTGATTCAGTTTGGGACTTTGTAGTTTGGACTTTGTAGTTTGATTTGCAACTTGCTGTTTGAGATTTGAACTTATGCAGTTTGACAATTTGACTTGTGCATTTTTAAATTTGTGCATTCAAAGTTTAGCAAATAAATATCCGTCCCTCTTTGTGAACCGGGAGAAATCCCGTGATTTGCAGAGAGGGTTAACTGATCCCAAACAGTTGCCCTTAATAATGAACTCTTTTTTATCTGTCTCTTTATTTATTTATCTGTCATTGACTTTTCTCCTTCTCTTTTGTAGATAAAAAATTGAGTGGAGAGGGGTATCAAATGAAGAATGAAGAATTGGAGATTTAGAAAAAATAGGATAGTTTTATTTTTATTTAAATTTAAATTAATGTAAAATCATTATTGTAAAGAACAAAACAATTGTACAATTAATTTAAAAATTAATAAAAGTTTCTTCATCCAATTAATTCTTTTTCCTCCTTTTTCAATTATTTATTTATTATTTATAGTTCTTTCAATTAAAATAACTGAAAATTAAATTCCATCTATTTAATCTTTAGAATAATAAATAATTAACTAAACATTGATTCAACGTTGATCAAAATAATAAACTTGGCGCTTCCAACATCCAAAGCAAAGCACAGTCAAACACAATAACTGATCAGATGCATTCCCCCTTTTACTGATTTTTTTACCAAACACTGCAAATCCAAACTGAATGTATCCTTTGAATGGTTCAATCAAACAAACGTGAATTCAATCCAAATGCATTCTTTTACTGATTAAGTCAAACAATGCGAATTCAAACCAAATCTCGGAATAACTTGCAAAGCATCGTAGAATTTAAATCCTTCTGAGAACGTGCCCACAAAAACCCTAATTCCTGATTAAATGCCAAAGAGCGTTCGCCTGATCAAAGTTGAGCCCAAAATCAACCAAAACCCTAAGCCAATTGTTTGAAACATTCTAGAGCCCTGAAAATCAATAAAACCCTAATTGTGTCCGACTGACGAGAAAAGTCTGTTTGACCGATTCTTGAGCCAATCTGAAAAATCAGGAAACGCCTGAAGCTGTGATTTCTTATGGAAAAAATGTGAGGTCAAATTTTGGGGTACAACACCTACCCATTTAGAAATTCCTACCCCTCAAACCTTTGATGATTTTGACATAGGTTTTGATCCCTCTAAAACTCTAAGTCTAAGAGGAACTCACTCCCTACCTATCAATCCAAATACTGAAACAACTCAACCAGAACTTGCAAAAGTTCTGTCAGATATTGAAACTTTTGACCAGAATATTTCTGCTCCCACACCAGAAAATCCAAACTCTGAAACCACTACAGAAGCACCACAACCAGAAATTCCCCTCTCTCCACAACCAGAAATACCACTACCTCCATCTCCTCAACCAGATATTCATCCACCATCTCCACAACCTGAACTATTTCAACCAGAAGTTCAAACTTCTGAGATCCAATCTTCTGAGACCTGTGAACCAGAACCTCATAACACTCAATCCAACCAAACTGAAGAATTCACTTCAGATTCTGATACCATTCCCATTCCAGGTATCACTGAACCTCTGGCCATCCGTATACCCCTCACCATTCTGGACAGACCCTAAATTCCCTCTTCACTAGAATCAACTCCACCAAACTCCCCAACTAGTCCAATAATTATACCAGACTCTCCCACTCCCTCACCAAAGAACAATCCAAATGACAACGCTAAACTTGTCATTGATTTAACTGTTTTTGAACTTCTTGCTGCCATAACCCACAAAACAGCCATTCCAAAACCAAAACCATTTGAACCCACACCAGATGTTGGTACTAGTTTTTTGATGTTTGAAATAGAAATGCAGAAGTGGATAACTTCCCTGAAGCAAGCTAGTCTTGAGATGATTAATCCTACTACTTCAGATTATCTTTGGACAAGTTTCAGAAAATGGGTAAGTTCTAAAACTCATAAGATGCAATAACAGAGCTACGGACAAGTTCAACAGAATTTCAGTAATCTGCTAAAGGTAATTGAAGACCAAGTTCTGAGCCAACTGCTCAAGGAAGAGATTCTCCCTCTGGACAATGCTCCCTAGTCAGAACATCGTCCAGCAGACAAAAATCAACCAGAGTCAGAAGATCTTACTCTGACTGCTGCTCAAGATGAGTTGATTCCTGCAGAGGAATTGGTTCAAAAAGATCATGTTTCAGAATGCTCTGAGAAGCATCCAGTTATTAAAGATTCTCAAGCTTCCTCCTATGAAAGGCAGACTCTGGAAGAACTGAAGAGAGTAGATATTATTATGCAGGAAAGGATGGATAAACAGGATGACAAAATTTCGGAAATCAAGAGCATGTTAAGCAAACAAGAGGAAACCAACACCCAGATCAAGGGCTTGTTGGAAGCTTTGTTCACGCGCCTTCCTCCTCCATCTTAGATTTTCCTTGTTTTTTTAAAAAATCTATTTATCTGTAATATTTTCACATTGCTGCTGTTCTGAACGTCTTATCGTTTCTTCTAATTTTAATATAAATCCTTTTTTGCTCTGATTATATGTTCTTTTTGATAACTGACAAAAAGGGGGAGAAAGAATAAGATATTTTCAATAACGGATTACTGAGACATAAGTCTCAAACATTCTGATCTACTTAATTTATTTCTTCTGAAAAGCTTGAACAGGTACAAAACTCTGATGAAAGACATAGTCAAATTCTGATGCTCAGGGACTCAAAGAATTTAAGGGAAGTAATCAACTCAGGGGGATTTTTTCTTCTTAATTCTACTTTTTATTCTTTATTCTTTAAATGAAAAATCTGGTTTTTGTCATCATCAAAAAGGGTGAGATTGTTAGAACATAGTTTGATTCTACAACCCTTGATTAGAGTTTTGATGATAACAAAATAAAAAGAATAAATAATTCCAAAGATATATATACAGAACAAAAATGCTACTTAAAATTATGTTTTGTATATGTAGAAGTTCTGATGGAATCAGCATCAGAAGATCAACAATATGTGCTACACGCTGAAGCTACCAGATTATACGCTGAAGGTTGATGACCAGAATTTGCGCCTAAACAAGTACACTATGACTCTGAACAAAGACATCTTTACCAAGTCATCAACACTCTGAAGCGTTATCGGCAGTTACAGCAAAGAAGACTCTGAAGCGTTACTGGCTATTCAAGACATAGTTAAATGCTAACGGCTTTCTTCAGACAAGATCTTCTACAAAAGGAAAGTGTGTTATTATCATTAAACTTGCTTTATGGACAACATCCCTTGCTTGCCTATATAAACAAGTCTACTTGTGAAAGAAGCACGTACGTACGCAACACAACAATTTGCCAAGCCTTCCAAACCACGCATATTCAAAGCTTTAGCAAATTCATTTTATTCCAAGCTTAATTTGTGCAACTATCACAGTTGTGATATACTGTTTTGTTAGAAAACGTTAACACACTCTTGTTCAATTATTTGTAAAATATTTCCTTGAGATAAACCGGTTTGTGGTTATACTCAAGAAGACTTTAACAGTTGTTAAAGTAGTTGTTGTAACCCTTTGAGATTAGTGGATTAAGACCTCGTTGGAGAGAGGCGAAATCACCTTGACGGGTGGGCTGGAGTATTTTGAGATCAAACGAACCAGGATAAAAATACTGTGTCATTAAGCTGTTTTTAATTTGATCCAAGTTTTTCAATTCAACCCCCCCTTCTTGTGTTTTTCACATCTTCAGATGTGGTATTAGGATTCTTGGGAGCCTCCTTCAAGGTTGCCAAGTTGGATCTCAACAGATGGGGTAGAACCTCTGTTAATGTCATGTTAATCCGGGTAAACTGCCTTTGTGGTCTTTCTACCCTTTGCTAATTGTTGCATTGTGGGGCAGCCGCAGGCCTAGGTATCATTACAGCACTTACCGTTGGACGGTGTTCAGCTCTGCTCTGACCTCTCGGGTTATAAATGACACTAGCCTCCTTCTTACCAGTGAAGGGCTTCTTTATTGAACTCGAAGAGTTGTCTTTCTGTATTTTGCCGCTCTGGATCCCATCTTCTACCCTTTCTCCTGTTAATATCAGCTCGGTGAAACCAGCTGATGAGCTACCAATCAAATGATTAAAGAATGGACCAGACAGCGTCCCAAGAAACATGTCAACCAACTCCCTGTCAGACAAAGGAGGTTGGACTCTCCTAGCCAAATCTCTCCACTTCTGCGCATAGTCTTTAAAGCCTTCGCCTGCACCCATGGACATACTCTAGAGTTGAGTACGAGTAAGGGCAAGGTCGGTGTTATATTGATACTGCTTATAAAAAGCAGCAGCCAAATCCTCCCAATTTCGGACATTGGTTCCCTCCAGTTGGTAGAACCATTCAAGCTGAGTCTCTGACAGACTGTCTTGAAAGAAGTGAACCCACAAGTTTCTATCAGCGGTGTGGGGTTGGATTTTCCTTACATAGGAACAGAGATGGAGCTTTGGGAAAGAAACCCCATCATACTTTACGAAAACCGGAGCTTTAAATTTATGTGGGATGACCACTCCCGACACCAATCCCAGTTCTTCAAAATCCAACCCATGTATTCTCTGAACTTCCATAGCGCTCAACAAATCTTCTAACTGCTTCTATCTATCCTCAGTGGGAGGGTACTGCTCATCATTATAGTCTGTATCATTGTCAGAAACTTCAGGGCTAGGATCCTTCTCCCTTGTCTCCCTTTCTTGATTATCCTCTTCCTTGGACGAGGAGGTCAGATCGACTGGTTGCTTTAACGGCCCCCTGAACCTTCTGCCCAGATTCAGAACACCAAATACCTTCTTCTTTTTCTTCTTCTCTTTCAGGATGAGGGCCTTCAGATCCTCCTGCCCTTTTGCCAGAGTTATGAACATCTGTTGAAATTGGGCATTTTGTGCTTGGAGATCTTTGATGCTTTGTTCAGAAGACATTTTTGCTGAAATAAACAGCGAAGAAGATGAGAAACCTGTAACGGTACCTGTTTATGCAATGCTATGGATGGGATGCGTATGCCATGATTTCAAGGACTTTGGGAAATTTAAATTTACGAACCAAAATGAAACAAAGATTTTATTAGTAGAATTCAAAATACAATTGTCTTTTAGGCGTTACAATTGAAAATTCTAAAAACTAAAAGAAATTAAGTTTCCCATGGATGCTTCCTCTTCGTGCTGAGATAAACATTAAGGCTTCTTTCCTCATGAAGCTGCTTTGTGAGCTCTAAAACCTTCTTCTCCTGGGCATAGAACTGGTCCCTATAAGTATCACGCTCCTTCTTCAACTGAATCCAGGACCTCTGTAGTTCCTCAAGATCGGTGGGCATATCAGGATGAAGAACCGTGTAGGGAATATCCCCTTCAGTAATGGGCTCCACAATCACTGGTAAGACGGCTATGTAGGGAATCATAAGTTTCTGAGCGCGAGCTCATACCCATTGGAGATAAGGTTCCATAGGAATGGAATTCTTCGGCCCCAAATTCTTGGCGTCAGATCTGTTTACCATGCCCCAAGCTCGTATGAACCTCTGGCGATACCCTTGAACATCATCCTCATAGTTAAACACAATGCCCTGGATAAGTATCTCATGAGGACCATCCCTTCGAGCGTAACCAAATTGTCGCAGAGCCAAACAAGGATTGTAAGTTATGCCTCCCCTAATGCCAAGTAGTGGGACATTAGGGAACTCCCCACAGCGGTCAATAATAGAAATATCTCCCATAAATCGGGAATACCAGAGAATATCTGCGTGAGAAAGTGACATTATCCTTTGTGACCAACCCAAACCTTCTTTATTCTTCAACACTAGCTTAGGGAGGTGAGAAATAAACCACCTCGACAGCAATGGCATGTAGCACATAAGAACCCCTCTTCTCTTCATGTTACGAGTATGGAGAGCGTGAAAGATATCTCCGATCAAGGTAGGCACAGGGTTGTGAGAGAGGAAGATCTTAATAGCATTCACATCTATGAGTAAGTCTGGATTAGGGAACAATACTAACCCATAGACTAGAAGGGCCAAGACCTCCTCAAAAGCCTGAAAGTCCAAATCATCCTAAAACAGCTGGGCCTTATCTATTAATAACTTGGATAGAAAACCCTTTACTCCACTTCTTGTTTCCCAATTGGATACCATGTCGGCCCATTTCAAATGCAAAGCTGAGGCAATGACTTCGGGCTTAGGAACCTCTTCTAAACCTGTGAAAGGCACCTGGTCAAGAATGGGTAGATTCAATAATTGAGAGAACTCTTCCATGGTAGGCACCAACTGATAGTCTGGAAAGATGAAGCAGTGGTGCTTGGGATCAAAGAACTGAAAGAGTACACCCATTATCTTTTCATCAAAGCTTGAAGTAACCAGGTTGAGAAGTCGACCATGTCTCTTAGTGAACACAAAAGTTTCAGGAACCCTTGATACTAGTTCCTTGAGTTGGGGAGGTATTCTCACAAAGCTGATTCGAATAGTGTTTTTACGAGCGGAAGCCATGATCTGCAAAACAGAACAAAGATAAATTCCCTTGGTCCTTGAAATGGTTAGTGTAATGAGAATCAATACTATGTTATGATGCATGATGTTATGTTCAAACAAAGTAGATCACACACAAGCAAAGCACAGTGTTGTACCCCAAAATTTTACCTCCCATATTTCTCAATACATTTCAAGTGAGATCCTCAAATTGCTCAAGGAAGTCCAAGAGTTGCCAGACAAACTCTCTCCTAAAGGCAATCTACCTCAAATTAGGGTTTCATTTTGCATCAAGATGTTTGAGTCCAAAGGGTCCCAAATGCTCACTATTGTCCTAATATGTTCTCAAGATCATCCATGTCAAGTTTCAAGCCTTGCAGAGGAAGTTTGCTCAGTCAATTACTCAAAGGCCTGAAAGTCGATTGTGCTAGGGCAAAAGTCAACTATGGCCCACATACAGTCAAACTTCAAGATTTTTGGTCAACATCCTCATTTTCAAGTATTATTCATCATTTGATCAAGGGTTGATCATGATTCCTCAAGGATTGCTCACAATTCATCAAAACCCAAAAGTTGCTAAATTAGGGTTTTGTAGGAAAAGTCAACTCAACTTTGACCAAGCATAACTTTCTCATACTTTATTAGAAATGACCCATCCAAAGCTCATTTTTAATAGGATTCAATACCCTATAATTCATCTTCATCTCCCAAGTTCAAAATATTCACTCACAAGAAGTTATGAATTTGGACATTACAGGTCATTTTGAAAAGTCAACAAAAACACATTTTTTGTCAAAGCTTCATACATGAACATGGAAGACTCAATTGATATGAGACCAACAGGTTTGCTTAGAGGACATCTCAATCTTTCTAAAAAGTCCAAGAACACCTTCATAGAGTCAAAATTGAAGAAGTTATGCATTGGTGAAGTTAACCTTTTTTTGCAAAATTGCCAAAAGTCAAAAGTGCCTCAAATTGCAATTTTTGTCAAATGGGCCCAACGTTTGTGCTTGTCTTGAGTTTTTAACATAGTCCACGACCCATGATCTTTCCCACTTTCATTTATTTTATTTTTACCATTTATTTTTATTTTTATTTCAATTAAATCAAAATAAAATCATGAAAATATCAAAATCATTTAAACCTTGAGATTTTGTGCATATTTCAGGTCCCTTATACGGCTAGCAATAAAATCAAATCGTGCAAGGCATGTTTGTACATAAAAAGATTGGTTTTTAGCCTATTTTGGAAAGATCTTCATGGGAATCAAATCATGATCAAAGACCGTAATTGAAAAAGATTGGATGCACATTTGCAAACCTAATTCAATCATTGATATATATTGAATAAATGCATACCAAAAGAACAAGGTTTTGAGGCATGTAGGTTGAAGAACAACTTGCAAAAAAATCAAGAAAAAGTGCAATATGTTTTCACAGTTCCAGGCACTTTCAAGCCTTGCCAAGCATTCCTTCTGTTTCCTGGGCATTCAAGGAGTCCATAGCAATCAAAAGCAAGCTTTTTCATGCACTAAAACTCGCTGTAAGTGATTCACGACCTTGACATCTTTTTGAAATCCAATATCATTATTTTGGCATTTGTAGCATGAATCATGTATATATTCTGAATCCTGGAAGCATTTGCAAGCTATTGGTAACAATTAATTGCGTTTTTGCTAACCCTACAGAGATCCACCATTGTTAGGGTTTTTTGTTTCGTTTTGGGACTTTCTTGTACAGGTAAAATTCGCCCAAAAGAAAGGCACCATGATGTTCACAAGGCCAAGGCAAATTGGTCTGTGGCATTAGATTTCATTTATCATGCTTGTGGGTGATTTTGGAAAATTGCAGGGGTTGTACCTACGCTTCTTGTCCGTAGGTAAAAGTCATCAGACTTTTAGCAACGGAGGGAGGGAGGAGATGATGGCATGGCGTGCCCTGGTTCGCCCATTAAAACATTCACACGCGGAAAGTTAACAAGTTGTTTTTTTTATATAATAATTGTTTGCTTCTCTTTGTACAACAAGACGTGTCAGCTCAGTTCGTCAGTGGGAGAGAGAAAAGGCTAAAGGGCCTGGGTTCAATCCCCAGGTCCCCTTGGTCTTCAATATTATTTTTCTATACACATTCCCATGCGCAGGCTTCTAGGATGTCCACCATAAGTCCTCAAGGATCAGCCAGCCAGATGTCTAACCAATCCAGTCTAACGCTTGGCATGTGAAGATCCATGATGCACCTTGATCAACTGGCAACATGGAACCTGAAAGTCAAATGTGGGCCAATGGATTTTGGGCCCATAATTGCTAGGGCACCCCCTCAATTGCTAGTATACCAGGCCCAATTCTTTCTCTTCTTTTATATTTTCTTTCTTTTATTTATTTTATCTAATTTATTTTCTCATAAATTAATTCTTTTTTTTATAAAAATCCATAAAATCAATTTCACCAAATTAGAATTTAGGTTTTATTTTATTTTCATCAAAATTAATTCAATTAGTTAGTTTAATTTTTAGGGTAATTATAATCTTTTTGTAAATAAATTAAAACAAATTAGAAATTAGGGTTTTGTTTAATTTTATTTTTATTTTATTTTCTCAAAATAACCAAAATACAAAATAGGTCAAAAATAATTATTTTTATTAATTTAAATTAATTAGTAATTAGGTTTGTACATATTTAATTTAAAATATTATTTTCTTAAAATAATCAAAACAACAAAAAATGACTTTTCTTTTAATTAGGTTTAGACGGGGTCAAAACCCTAATTTTTTCTCGTTCTCATTTCATTGCGCGCGTTTATTATTTTTGCAAATATTAATGTAACTGCTCATGGGATGTAATAGTTTAATTAGGACTTTTTCGTTTATTTATCGTTTTACGGGTTTTTTGGCTATGTAATTAATCCCCCACCCCGAAGCCTTGTAATAGCGTAGTTTTATTTCTCGCATTTTAATTTTCGCAAATATTAACTGTTAGATGTATGATAATAGGATTGCATGACAAGAATGTATGTTAATTTTAAAATGGTTAGCAAACCCTAAATGTGCAAAGATAATAACTTGAAATCAGATCACTCGCACATGCGCACTCCTTGGGTATACTCTCACTCTGGTTGCCTTCGGTAAACGATCATTAAGCATAGGGTATTTTAGTGGTCGCCCTCTTGTCTAAACAAAAAATCAAATGTCCCGTTCGGAAAAGTTGCCTCGGAAATGTTGCCTCGAATATGATCTTAAGACACTAGGGTTATTACTAAGACGTCCTAACATTGCTTTAGTGATCGTACGTCCCTTTCGAATTGTCCCTTACAACTCCAACGACGGTGCTACCTACTCACTAATAGTGGGATAGCGCTGTCTAGAGGAAACAAGAACAGAAACATTCTTTTTTCGAGTAGGTAGATGCTAGTAGGTACTTGCTCAAAATCAAACTTTTCCACACTTACACTTTTCAAAAAAAAATTTCAAAACGACTTTGTAACACTCTTGAAGACCGAAGCAAGGGTTAAATCGAAGTAAAACAAAAAAAATTCAAAACACACAAGCACAGAAGAAATTTTTAAAATGATGAGTGAAATTCTGGTAGCAGATACTCAATGTCACAGTGAATGTTATGACACCGTATCTGACTTTCTATAAGACAGTAAATAAAAACAGTAAAGAACACAGTCAATTGTTTACCCAGTTCAGTGTGAAACAACACCTACTCTGGGGGCTACCAAGCCAGGGAGGAAATCCACTATAAGAGATATTAATTCAGGAATAAACCAACCAGTTTATCTCCTTCACTTAAGACCTACCCAATGCAACTTCAATCTAAGTTCAACTTAAACCTGAGTTCCTACTCACTCCCCCTCAATCACAGCAGTGATACTTAAACAATTGACTAATGAAATAATGAAGACACTCTTCAGAACATACACTTGATTATGCTTCACAGCTTTTAATCAAGTAACACAAGAACTCGTGCTTCACAGCTTTGAGTGATACATAAACCTAACTTGACTTTGCTTCAAAGCTTTAGTCAAGAGACACAAACACTCTTGCTTCAAAGCTTTGAGTGATACAAAAACCCTTACAATCAAAACCTATTCCAAGTCACTTATCACAATGATACTTGCTTGGATTACAGTAGTTAAAACTATACAGCTCCTAATTGATCTTCTATCTAAGAGTTAAAAACCAATCCGCTTTCCTGTTGAATATATATGCAGCTGTTTCTTCAGTTAGGGCTTCCACGAAAAGCTAGGGTTAATTAGGGTTAACCTCAAGACTTGGTCACAAGACTTTATCAACCAGATTAGGGTTGAGCTAGGTTAACCTAAAGTCCACGTGAGATTCTGTTCTGGAATGAATGAACCAACTTCCTGAAAAATCTCAGAATTAACCAAACTGCATAACTGTTAGATCAGTACAGGATGTCTTAACATTTGTTATGACATCAGAATTCATGTTTACTGATTTTGGTAGAAGTAATAAATGTGATCATTGCAAAATGCTCAGATACACACTCATAAACAGCAGCTACTGTATGCCATACTTTTTCTGCATAAAGTACCTAATAATCCAGAATGTTATGACATCAGTCATGACATTCACACACCTGGTTTTACCAAAAATACATGCCAATAACTAAACACTTACAATGAGCAAGTACCTAAGAGCCCATGGAAAACCACGGATAGAAAGGGTGTTAATACCTTCCCTTTCTATAATCTACCCCCCGTACTCAAAATCTCGAAAAAAGGAATTTTTATGTGCTTTTTTTCCTCTCCAGTTGGATAAAATAAAAGTCGGTGGCGACTCTTGCTTACCGCGATATTTTGCAAACACAAACGCAAAACGCAAACCAGCATTTTCCTAAAACAGTCCAGTTCTGCCACCTTATCACACACACAATAGACCTTAGGTTCAAAGGCTTGCATGAGGTTAAAGGTAGGTACCCTCTTAAAGTTTAGTTGGTTTCAAACCTGTCTTAGAAAAGTAACTGGGTTCTAAGGATTCTCAATATCAATGATCATCTGTTATCGGGCATTGTTTCAGCTCAGGCAATCTTTTCTTGCGGCCGAAATATCCAGAAAGCCTGATCTCAATGAGTGTAGCATCGGGTATCAACTAATCCTCAGCTTTATACCGAGGTCCGCTATCTCACTACTTTCTAATGGCCAAGTTTGTTCAACTAAGGTTCTAAAGTCCGTTAGTGCTTTATGACACCGCGCAGCGGCCCCGTATTCTCCTCGTTTCCACACGAAGGATATCGGTACCAACCAAAGTGTCACACCAACACAACCATCGCTTAAACCATATTGGTCTATACTGTACAGTCTCCACGATATATTGTTGTTTACCTAATAAGTTCCCCCAGATCCAGGTATAGGATCTATACAAGAATACCCCAACAAATCTTTAAAAGTAAAGTAATCAAAGCAAGCAAAGAAAGCAATTTAAAATGAAACTAGATCCTAAGGTAAACCCCACTTTACAAGAATCCCCAGCAGAGTCGCCAGTTCTGTGATACGGTGGAAGAACCGACTTTTATACTGGTTTGCATTTTGTATTCGCAAATGTCGCGGTAAGCAAGAGTCGCCACTGACTTTTATTTCATCCAACAAAGGAAAAGGAAAAAGAATTGAAAAACCTTTTTTTGAGATGTTTCTGAGTACGGGGGGGTAGATTATAGAAAGGTAAGGTGTTAGCACCCTTTCTATCAGTGGTTTTCCACGGGATCTTAGGTACTTGCTCATTTTTTAAATTGTTTGTGTGTGCTTGTTTTGAAAAGTTTTGTTTACTTCGTGATAACTCTTGTATCGGTCCTCAAGAGTGTGACGAAGTTGTTTTGAAAACTGTTTTTGAAAAGTGTTTGTGTGAAAAGTTTTTGTTTTGAGCAAGTACTTAAGAGTTTTCTACCTACTCAAAAAAAGTCTGTTCATTTTCGTTTCCTTTAGACAGCGCTATCCTACTATTAAGGAGTAGGTATCTCCGTCGTTGGAATTTTAAAGGGACGTTCGAAGGGACGAAATGGTCTCTGAAGGCAACAAGTAAGGATACCTTAGCATTTCGGAGGGACTATCGTCATAAGATCAATTAGTAGGCAACTCGAGGGACAAGTAGGGACTATGATCTTTATGACGACTTTTAATCGCAGGTCATTGCTAAGGTATCCCTACGTTCGAGGGACACGACCATTATTTCTGAGGCAACCAAGTGGGGCAAACCCTAGGAGTGAGCATGTGCAAGTGTGCTTTTTTCAGTTAATTATCTTTCCACAATTAGGGTTATCTACCGTTTTAAAGTTATTTGTCTTGCCATTTAATCCTATTATCCATACATCTAGCATTTTAATAGTTGCGGAAATTAAAAGCGGAAAGGAAAAATCTACACTATTAGAGGGCTTTTGGACAGATACATAAATATTTGACTGAAAAATAAAGATGCAGAAATTTAAATCCTAATTAATCTATTACAAACTCAAAACAGTTACAATAATCTGAAAATAAATAAAAACGCACGCGAAGAATTGAGACGGGAATGAGGAAAAGATATTTTTTGGATTTTTGAGAAAAGCAATTAATCTTGCAAATTAACCTAATTTCTATTTGTTTTTAATTATATAAAAAATAGTTTTTTAAATTAACCTAATTTTCTATTGAATTTTAATTAAAAAGGGAATTTGAATTAATCTAATTAAACTAATTACTTAATAGCAATTAAATATTTTATGGAAAAAAAAACTAAATCTGATTTTTTTAATGGTTTTCTAATTTTATAATTTAATTGAAAAAATAATTTTTTTAATGTATTATTTTTGTGAGAAAATAATTGATCAAATAAATAAACAAAAGAAAAAAAAGAGTTTGGGCCTGGAGTGGTGTTAGTAGAACAGGGGGTCTGAATTGGAATTTTCAAGCCCAGATTTGTGCAAACCCACCCTGCGTTTGGATCTAGTACTGGCCATGTTTGAAGGTGCACCATAGACTTCTCTCTACTGGACGATAGATCTGGATCTGAAGATGATCCACTGGCTGGATTTGGAGGGTGTATGGTAGCTTTCCTGGGTAGTGCACGCTGGATCCTGTGAAAATAATGGAAAAAAATGCAAAAGCTCACGCCTGGGATCGAACCCAGGACATGAGCTTCATACTTCCCTTCCCTGACCAACTGCGCTAGCTTGCTTATCTGTTAGTATAATGAACAAACAATAATATAATAGAAAAGCATGCCTTATGCCCAAAAGCGCGCGTAATTTCAAACCAGCCAGTGGTTATCAGACGCGCCATCATCTTCTCCCCTGGACTGTTGTTTTAGACATCCACCTTTTACCTACGGACACTAACTGTAACTACAGCCCTGTAAGTCTCAAAAATTAATACCAAGCATGATAAATCAATTCCAAGCATACAGATCAACTCGTTTCATGAGTCTGATGGCATCCCTCTTTTCCCCTAATTTTACCTGCATCACAAAGCCCTAAAACACGACCTCAAACCCTAACAATGGAAACTATCAGTACATGCGCTAAAACTCTTAATTAAACATACCAATACATTCTAAATGATGATATAAACAAGAAAACATGCTTAGAAATTATTTAGGATGCATAAATTTCCTGAACCAAATTCAAAAAATGTGACAAACCGTGAGGGGTGTGGAGGCTGGTTCTGGGCGTCTTAGTGCGTGCAAATGATTGGAACAGCTTCTAGATGTGTCCAGGAACGTATTGCAAGCCTTGAATCTACTTGAGAATGTCTGTAATATGGAATTTGGTTTGAGATTTTTTGACAAAAGTGCAATTTGTTCTTGGCCGTTTCACACGATTTCTCCTCCTCCTTGTGCTTGGGATTTGTTTTGTATATGTATCTCTTTGAATTCGGTTAACAGAAGGGCTTCAAATCCTTACCAATTATCAAGATTTGATTTCATTCCATCTTTGCATTATTTCTTTCCAAATCAAGCTAAATTATTCCATTCTCACTCCAATCAACCTTGGCACAATTTGATTCTGTTTTGGCAGCATAAATGGATTGCATTTTCATTCAAAATCAGATCAAAAACAAATCTTCCATATTTTATATCATTTATTTGATTTAATTTGATATTTAAATGATTAAAATCAAAATAAATTAAATAAATAAATTCAATAAAATATGGAAGAGTGTTTGGGTCGTGGACATTGCTATAAGTAAGATGCAAGCATAAAAAGTTAGGCCCATTTGCCAAAAAATGCAATTTTGGGCATTATTGACTTTTGACAATTCTCCAAAAATGGCCAACTTTGACAATGCATGTCTCCTTCAATTTTGATCCTAAGAGGGTGTTCTTGGACTTTTTAGAAATCTTAGGATGTCCCATAAACAACCCTTTTGGTTTCATCTCCATTGCATCTTACATGTTCATGTAAGAAGCTTTGACCCAAAAGGTGTTTTTGTTGACTTTTTGGAATGACCTATAATGTCTGAATTCATATCTTTTCATGAGTGCATTTCTTGAGCTTGGGGGCTGAAGATGAGTTGTAGGGAATTTGATTTTCTTCAAAATGAGCCTTGGATGGAAAATTTTTGATAAAGTATGAGAACGTTATGCTCTGTCAAAGTTTGGTTGACTTTTCCTGAGAAACCCTAATTTAGCAACTTTTGAGTTTTGATGAATTGGGAGCATTCCTTGGGTAATCATGATCAACCCTTGATCAAATGATGGACATTATTTCAAAATGTTTATGTTGACCAAAAATCTTGGAGTTTGACTGTATGTGGGCCACATTTGACTTTTTACCTAATACAGTTTATTTTCAAACATCTGAGCAGTTGACTGGGAAAACTTCTTGTGCAAGGCAAGAAACTTGGCATGGATGGTCTTGAGAACATATTAGGACTATGGAGAGCATATGAGGCCTTTGGATCTCACTCATCTTGATGAAAATGGAAACCCTAGTTGGAGGTTCATTGCTTTAAGATAGGGTTTGTCTGGTCAATTTTTGGGCATCCTTGAGCAAATTGAGGATCTCAATGAACATATGTTGAGTAAAACGGGAGGAAAAATTTTGGGGTACAACATTCACCAATCTCACATGCTCAAAATTTAGGATACGCAACAAACCGCATGTTCCTAAGTCTTAAGCTTTAATACATTAATTCGCAGTGGAAATACATCAATAAATAGTCATCTCAATCCTCCAATCAAGGTTATAAATTATTATCTTTCAAACATCAGCATAATCATAAAACAATTCAAAAAATGGAGCAATACATGTTCACTCCTAACATATCAAAAACAAATCACACAAAACCCCAAGTGTTATGTATCAGAGAAGACACCGACTCAATCTACGCAAATTGAAGGAAATCCTCAGCTAACCTTGATCTCTAGCTACTTCAGGTCATTTGCACGCTACCCACGAGGAGGTAACATTCAAATAGAAAGGGTGAGATATCATGAAAATATAAGGGGAAACATAATAATGAGCAAGTAGAGATTCAAGTACAAAATTAGCACATAACATCCATCGTAATATAATACATGCTTTCATGAATATTCAACCATCGAACTATAAACCATAATATGATGCAAAAGACCGATACTGACTCAATGCATGTGGTACCAATAGGGTATAACCCTCATCACAATAATGCCAATTTAGGGAAATCAACTTCCCTCGCCAATACAGGCATTCACTCTCCAATACTGGCCTTCACTTTATGAATGCATGACACACTATCAAGCAACAACATACTTCGCATTTATCATTATTACTTATCACAATTTTGCAAATACAGGCCATCTTCATCATCATTATCATGTATCTCGTGTCACATAATCAAAATAATCATCGTATTTAACCACAACATAATTTATGGCATATAAATCAAAACACACTCACAGATAGGTATCAATGTCGGTGAGATAATTAACTACTGTGATCGGTGGGAATAGAACTGACTGTTTTTAGCTGGTTTCGCGAAATGTCGCGGTAAGCAAGAGTCGCCACCGTCTTTTATATTCTCCAACATGGAAAGGACAAAAGCACAGCAAAATTCCTTATTCGAGAATGTTTCTCGGTTCGGGAGGTAGATTTATAGAAAGGGAAAGTGTTAGCACCCTTTCTATCCGTGGTTATCCACGGGCTCTTAGGTACTTGCTCTTATGTTTTCAAAATTGTTTGCTTTTCAAGTGTGTGTGGGTTTTGAAAAAAGTTCGTTTGAAAACTTCCAGGTAACTCTTGTATCAGTCCTCAAGAGTGTATGAAGTATTGTTTGAAAACTTTTAGAAAGTGTAAGGTGTGAAAAGTATTTTGTTTGTTTTTGAAAAGAGAAAGCACCCATGAGTCATCTACCTACCCTAAGGAATTAAGCTGTGTAAGAGTCCTCTAGATAGTGCTATCCCACCATTGAGAGGTAGGTAGCACCATCGTTGGAGTTGTTCAGGTCAATTCGATTATCGGGACAGTATGGTCACCGAAGCAATGGTAGGACACCTTAGAAGTAACCCTAATGTCCTAGATCCTTTTATCCGAGGCAACCGTTTCGAGGCAACTGTATCTTTAGACAAAGGGTGACCTCTAAGACGTCCTATACTTGATGACCACGTTCGAGGCAACCAGTGAGGCGTACCCTAGGAGTGGCATGTGCTTTGTGTGTTGTTTTTCAGTTAATGTTTTTGTACATGTTATTTGTGAGCTACGGATTAATTTTATTTACATACATTCTTTCATGCATTTAACAGTTAGGGGTGCGGAAAGTAAATTGCAGAAATGTAAATTCTAACTATTACAAGGCGCGGGTCTATACATCGCCAAAGACAAAAACCCGTTTTGGTAAATAAGTACGAGAAATTAAATAAAGCGGTAAAATCCCTATTTAACTATTACATAGCTGGAGACAGTTACATAAATAATCAAAATAAAATAAATGCGCGCAAAAGAATTAAATCGGGACGTCCTAAGGGTGTTGACCCTTTTAAGAAAAGAATTGAATTTTTTGTCCTTTTTTGTAATTAATAAAATTAAAACTAATAACTAATTAATTAATTAATTAAGAAAATGATATTTTTGTGTTTTTATGTTTTTAATGAAATAAAATAAAAAGGAATTAAAATTAAAAGTTAATAAAATCTAATTCTAAATTTATTTTAGTTATTAAAAAAAGATTAAAATTGCCTAATTAAACTAATTAATTAATTATAATTTAATTACAAAACAATGAATTAAAGTGAAATTAATAAATAAGAATAATAAAAATATTAGTTTTTTTGATTTTTTTGTTTATGAAAATAATTATCTATGAATTAAATAATAATAATAATAGTTAATAATAATAATTAGTTAAAAGAAAATAAAAAAGGAAAAGAAAATAAAAGAAAATATGAAAGAACCATGGGGGTGTTGGCCCAGGTATGGAGGTTTGAGGAAGCAATATGGCCCAATAAGCTTAAGCCTTTGTTGACTTTAAGAATTGCATGCACGTGCTTTGACTTGGAGCATGGTATCCAGCATCTCATAGCCCCTGGATTGATCTTTGAGGCCACTTGGCGCATGATCGTTTGATGCACATGGTGGAAAGCCTTTGTGAAACCTGCACAGGAACATGTTATGGAAAAATAGAAATAAGCATTTGGGGGACCTGGGATGTTGATGGAGTGCTTGGAAGTAGTTGAATCTGGCTAGATCAGGTCTTTCGAGCTTGACAACTTCAAGGAATTTTTTGCAATTTTGGGGCGTTCTCTAGGCTGTGTGTATTTTTCTGTAATGCTTTCTCATGGCTTGTATTTATAGAGGAGATGGAGGGGACAAAGAAATAAGGCAAGAATCCAAGCCATAAAGCCATGCTTTCAAACCAAAATCCAACAAATTAAAAAGCTTCCAAAATTTGCAAAATTTTCCCTTTCCATGCTTACATGTATCTGGACATCTTGGCACAAATTCAAAATTTTGTGTACAAAAAATAGCTTGCACGAATTTGGCAGCTAGTAAATGGCATATAAAGGTCATTCAAACCACAAAGATCCCCTTTAATTAATTTTTTTGATTTTATTTGAATTTTATGGATTTAAAATGGATTAAATCAATAAAAATTAAATAAAATAGAAAAATTAATGTTTAATCTTGAAATTAATCATGGGACACGTGGGTGTCATGACAAGGCTGAATCAAGTGGAAAAAAGTGGGGCCTTTTGTCAAAAATTGAAGTTTCAAGGATAGTTGACTTTTGCCATTTCACAAAAATTTCCCAACTTCTCCAATGCATATCTTGCTTAATTTTGATCATATGAACATGTTCTTGGATATTTTTGAAAGGTCTTGAAGTCCTCTAACCAATGCCTTTGGTCCCATGTCATTTTGATTTACCAATATCAAGTTATGGTCTTTGACTTAAAATGCCTTTTTGTTGACTTTTAAAAATGACCTATAATGTTGAAATTGATAACTTTTTGTGAGAGCATTTCTTGGACTTGGAATGTGAAGATGAGTTGTAGGAAATGTCCTCACCTTCAAAATGAGCATTGGATGGGATTTTTCTGATGAAACATGAAAACGTTATGCCTTGGTCAAGTTACAGTTGACTTTTCAACTGTCCAAAAATGGAAACTTTTGCATCTTGATGATTTTTGAGCCATTCTTGAGGAATTATGATCAAGACTTGATCAAATGATGATTGTGGCTTCAAAATAATATGTTGACCAAAAATTTTGACTTTTGACTGCCAAATGACCATTTTGCCCCTGCAGTTGATTGTGAGGCAATTAGGGTTTTTGACTGTGCAACTTGACCTTGTGAGCCTTGAAACTTGGCATGTAGATGCTTGACAATGTATATGGGCATATGGGACTTGATTGAGCCCTTGAAAACCTCAACTTCCTTGCAGGAACCAAAACCCTAATTTTGACTGGCTTAGGAGGATGGTTTGACTGTGTAGCCCTGGAGTAGTCTTGAGCAAATTGAGATGATGCTTGTCAAAACTTTGAAGAATATGGGAGGGAAAATTTTGGGGTACAACAGTTGCCCCTGTTCAATCTTCTTAGACCTGAGGATGTAGATTGGCTTATGTGCCTTTCGTGATCCGAGGGTGGAAGATGATTGAACACTAGAGTGCCCAGAAGTTTGCACTCACATAGTAGAGTATCAGCAGTGTGACAGCGGGAATGGGCTTACAGATGCCATTTGGAGAGATGGTGGGTAGGAGGATGGGCTTATAGATGCCATCTGGATATGTGACAGAACCTTGTCGGGAATGGGCTTATAGATGCCATTTGGGAAGATGGTATGGGAGGATGGGCTTATAGATGCCATCTATGTGTCGATCGCGTAAGAGATTCCTTAGCGAGAACTTGCGTACCTGAGAAAGATAATTTCCTGGCCTGTTACAGGTGTTGATCCTCACTCAGTCGCCCACAGGCATGCCCTGGCTAGATACAGGTATCGAATCTGGAACTTCAAAAGGTTGATGGGTTGTCTCTACTGACAGGTTATCTCAGAAAAATCTTTAGGATTTAACTGAACCAGAGGAGGTTTTGTCTTTCTTGACGAGTTGTCTCTTTGGACGGGTTGTCTTCATGGACGGGTGATCTTCAATGACGAGTTGTCTTCAATGACGAGTCGTCTTCAATGACGAGTTGTCTTCAATGACGAGTTGTCTTCAATGACGAGTTGTCTTCAATGACGAGTTGTCTTCAATGACGAGTTGTCTTCAATGATGAGTTGTCTTCAATGACGAGTTGTCTTCAATGACGAGTTGTCTTCAATGACGAGTTGTCTTAAATGACGAGTTGTCTTCAATGACGAGTTGTCTTAAATGACGAGTTGTCTTCAATGACGAGTTATCTTCAATGACGAGTTGTCTTCAATGGTGAGTCATCTTAAATGACGAGTTGTCTATAATGACGAGTTGTCTATAATGACGGGTGTCTATAACGATGGGTGTCTATAATGACGGATTGTCTTCTTTGACTTTAGGAAGTAATTTAACGGGACCTGTCTTCTTTGACTGGATGAGCATCAGAAAAACCTTTGGGATTTAACTGGACTTGTCTTCTTTGACTGGATTTGTCTTCTTTGACTGGATTTGTCTTTTTTGACTGGATTAGTCTCTTTTGACTGTATTTGTCTACTTTGACATAGCTGATTATTTAACTGTATCCTTCCTAAAAGGTAAAGGTCAGTCGTATGCAATGCATGATATGGATCAAGCAATGATGTTCTTGACATAAATGAGATTGTATGACATGATGTGCATATGCATGATGTGATGTTTATGAATGTATCTTCGTCTGGGAAAGTAAATCCTTGACGCATGCCGGGAAGTTGAATCCTGGGCTGATGTTGAAGAACAGAGTTCTTCGTTTCCGCTGGGGATGATGATTACAAGAATAAACCGGTAGGAGAAGACGACTCCGTTGGGGAATAAACTTGTTGAAGAGATTAATCTGCGGGGAATTACTCTGTGGGAAGAGATACTTCGCTGAGATTTGGTGATAACTTCGCTGGGGATTCCATTGAGAAGTTATGTTGAGGAATTTGATGAACTCCGTTGGGGATAGGAAGAACTTCGTCGAGGACGATCTTTCCATGGTAATTAGCTGAGGATAACCCAGTTATAGGCTCTGGTGGAGAATGACCTTTGAATAAAGTCGGGGAGATACTTTTGCGCTCTGCAGGGGATTAGCTTCCAGAATCTACTGGGGATAAGCTTCCAGAATCTACTGGGGAGATTGATTCAACTTTCCTGGGGAGACTTTTGGATTGTATTGGGGAATGGCCCCACTGGATGTCTGTATTCCTTCGGGGAACAATCTTATATTAAGACTGCTGGGGATGCTTGCTGAGGAATAATCTGTATACTCCGTTGGGGAATATTGAGATTTTATGGAGATACCCAACTTCCTTAAGGCTGACTGTAGGCTAACTCTGCTTGGGGAGAGTGTTGCTGACTTGCTGGAGATGTTGTTCCTTTTCAGGGTTGATGGGAGACCAACTATGCTCGGGGAGAGTTGTTGAATCTTGTCTTACTTAACGGGGAGTGAAGGTATCCTGGTTACGTTCTTCAGCCGAACCTACCTTGGTACCTTGGTGGACAGAGCAACTAGATCGCTTAGACAATTCATTATTGTCCCTGTTTCTGTGGGAGAAGATACATGTGGAGGCGTTTGATGACTGCCGGTTGACAAATCTTCTTCTGGTAGGCAAGTGACGAGATGACGGAACATAGTCGTACGCTTTTGATCCCTAACTTTTTCCTGGACCGCCCTTTCGGGTTTTCAGTCCACCGGGATACCCATTTTTGCCCAAGCCGCCTTTTCAGGTTTTCGACTTGCCGGGTGTACAGATTTTTTTTTCATTTCATCCCTTATTTTTGCCTAGTTGTGTCAACCTAGCGGGTCTTTGCTTATGCGTAGTGTTTTTTTCGACTATGTCCGTGCTCTCAGGATGCCGGGCGTTGTCACTGTCAGTAGTGTAGTGTTACCATGCCACCAGAAGATCTTTGTTTGATCGTCCAATGCCCCAAGTGATTCAGACGGAGATTTGCCCCTAGCTGGTTGGCCTTTTGAGAGATTCTCAGAATCTTGACTTAACTGCCCCAGATGATGGACAATGATCATGCCCTGCCCCTTGGTTGGGAGTGCTTTTGTTCACTAGATATTCTTCGTACGAATTTCTCTGTTGTTGAACAAATAGTCATATGCAAACAATATTATTTTAAGAATGCAAAGCGTATGTCTGTCTCGAAGTTTTTTTTGCAAATGTATTTTTCAGTAAAAACAAGTGAATTTTGTAAACTGTGATGTCAACTCGTTATTTTACCGCAAGCCTTAAGGAGTCAGGATACCTTTCGTAACAGTATGCTTCGAACTAACCCATGCTTCAGTTAGGACTTTTAAGGGTTGTAACGTGGCCTGGTTCACGGTTTAAGAAACAAAGGAAAAGGCTCAAATTATATTTGTACCCACCCGTTCTTCGTGATGTTCTTCAAACCTAAACTCAGTTGATCGTGCGTTAGACCTTGTTTGAGTCTTTGCTCGGACATTCCGGTGATGGTTCGGATATTGATAATTTATTTGGAATAGGCAGTCATTTCCTTTTGTGTTGAGGGTTTGTAGGACCTCTTTCTTTTTTGATTTCGTTATCCCTGTTTTTTGCCTGAACTGTTTCTTTCATGATCACAGTCAGCGGGATGCCCCAGTTTTGTAAGTCTCCTTCGTAGGTTTTTACTTATTGGGCTTTTTATTTTGATAGATAATGACTGCCTGTCTTTATGATTATAGGAAACCATCACCGTCTTTTGTTTCGGAAGGACCTCTTTTGATGTCATTCGTTATGCACTTGGATCAACTGAGAGAACTACCCTGCCCCAGGTTATGATTAAGGGTTTTAATTTTCGAAAAGAAAAACTCCTACTTCTTTGGCCCGAAGGGGTTGACTAGGGATTATCTGCCTTATAACTCCAGTGTTTAGGAATTGAAACAATGCATGTACCTCATCAGCGGGGTCTGTTCAAAAGCATACTGTAAAGATCGTCTGTAAAGATCGTGATATCGTTTTTGTCATCCTCCCTCAAGAGGCTTAGAATTTTCAATCAAGAGTTGATCATCACAAAAACATGAAAACAGTTTGCGTATAGTGAATATGAAATAATTACTTCAAAACAGACATGTGTAATGCATTAATGAAATAACAACGTTTGACATGAATACAATGTTTGAACAATCAAAGAAAAAATACAACTTGAACATTCGAATGAACAAAAAATTTCTAATCCTAGCCACGTTTTGGCAAGGGAGCAGTGATCACATTGGGAGTCTCTGGAGAGTCGAACTGGACTTCCTTTGCGTCGATCAGATCCTGAACCTTGTTTCTCAAAGTCCAACAATCATCTGTAGCATGCCCCGGGCTGTCAGAATGATAAGCGCAGCGAACGTTGGGGTTATACCTTGAAGGTGTCCTGTTGGGATTCTTAGGAGGGTCCCTTAGAGTTACCAACTTGGTCTCCAGCAGCTGTGGCAATATCTGGGACAAGGTCATGCCGAGGGGAGTGGATTGCCTTTTAGGTCTCTCTTCCCTTTATTGGTTGCGATGTTGAGGAGCACCGGCCGGTTTTAAGATAACTACTGCGTTGATAGCACTAGATTCTTTCTTGGACGGTTTCTTCTCAGTGTTCGAGGAATCATTATTCTGTATCTTCCCCGACTTGATACCGGCTTCAATTCTTTCCCCAGTCAAGATTAGGTCTGTAAACTCAGCAGAAGAATTTCCAATCAGATGGTTGAAGAATGGACCAGATAGGGTCCCCAGGAACATATCCACAAGCTCACGGTCAGTCAGAGGTGGCTGCACCCTTCCAGCAAGGTCTCTCCACTTTTGAGCGTACTCCTTAAAACCTTCACCCGTTCCCAGTGACATACCCTGGAGTTGGGTACGCGTAGGAGCGAGGTCAGCATTATACTGATACTGCTTATAAAAAGCAGTTGCCAAGTCCTCCCAGTTACGAATACTAGTTCCATCCAGCTGATTAAACCATTTGAGCTGAGTCCCTGAAAGACTTTCCTGGAAGAAATGGATCCATAGATTCTTGTCTGCCGTGTAGGGATGGATCTTTCTTGCATATGAACGGAGGTGCAACCTAGGACAGGAAGCGCCGTCGTATTTTGCAAAGGCAGGTGCCTTGAACTTGCGAGGGATCACCACCCCAGAAGATAAGCCTAGGTCTCCAAAGTCCAACTCGAGCACACGTTGAATTTCCATAGCATTTAACCGGTCCTCCAGCTGTTTGTACCTGTCCTCAGCAGGAGGGTACTGTTCATCATTGAAATCTGTCTCGGTATCAGAGACTACGGGACTAGGAACCCTTCCCTCTTGGTGACTGCCTTCCCCAACAGATGGAGTAGTCCGCTCAGCTTCATTCTGCAGTGTATTCCCATATCTGTGTCTAGGGTTGAACAAAACAGACCTCTTCTTCTTCTTTTTCAAGAGCAGAGTATTCAATTCCTGTTGTCCTTGTGCTAAGCTCATGACCAGCTCCTGGAACTGGGCGTTCTGGGCCTGGAGGGCCTTGATAGCTTGCTCATTGGATGATTCAGGATTCATGATGACTGTTGAAATAAACAGCGAAGAAGGTAAATGACCTGTACAAAGGGTACCTGTAATGCAATGATATGTATGCATGCGATGTTTTCAAGGATCTCGTGGGGTAAACAAGAAGATTGTTAGAACTTGAATTTTGTAGCTTGATGGAAGGAACTTCATTTTGTTTAGAGTCCTTCTTCAAGAGTCAAGGCTCACCATATCGAGTGGGTCATAGCCCCTGACTACCTGGGCTAGAGGAAAATAAATCCCCTTTGCCCCTTGCTAGACACTTTGATTCATCATGACCTGCACCACAGACCCTTGAGATCCTTGAAATGGATTAGTCCTTATGAAGGATGTATGCAATGGTATGATGTTATGCTATGCATGGAGTGATGTAAGTAGGCCCTGTAATGAGTCCCAATTAAGGATTGTAAACAAAAACCTGCAAGGAACTCGTGTTGTTAAGTAACAAGTATGCAAGTAGTTCAAGTATGAAGGCACACAAGTCACACAAAAGAACCCTTAGAGTTTAGGCCAGCATGAAGTTTAGGTACTACCCTCTTTCAGTTTCGTTGGTTAAGACCTGTCTTATCAAAGTAACCGGGTTCTAGAGGATCCCAATACCACTGACTACCCTCAATCGGTCATAACTCCAGCGTCGCAATCTTTTCTTGCGGCCAGAACCATCGCGAGAGTTTAGCCTCAATGGGTGTAGCATACTGCTACTGTTCTATGGCCAAGTTGGGTCACATTAGGGTTCTAAGGTCGGTTGGTGCTTAATGACTCCTCAGAAGACCCATATTCTCCTCGTTGCAACACAAGGGATATCGGTACAGACCAAGGTGCCACACCAACGTAGCCACTGCTTCACCCGTGTCGGTCTATGCCGGACAGGTCCCTCACAGCTTATGCTACCTAAAAGGGTATCCCCAAATCTGGGTTAGGATCTATGAAACTCCGATGCAAAGCCCACAAACATAAAGCAATCAAAGCAAAGCAATTGAAAACATAAGTATGATCTAATCCTAAGGTACACCTCACTTTTATAGTCCCCAGCAGAGTCGCCAGTTCTGTGATCGGTGGGAATAGAACTGACTGTTTTTAGCTGGTTTCGCGAAATGTCGCGGTAAGCAAGAGTCACCACCGTCTTTTATATTCTCCAACATGGAAAGGACAAAAGCACAGCAAAATTCCTTATTCGAGAATGTTTCTCGGTTCGGGAGGTAGATTTATAGAAAGGGAAGGTGTTAGCACCCTTTCTATCCGTGGTTATCCACGGGCTCTTAGGTACTTGCTCTTATGTTTTCAAAATTGTTTGCTTTTCAAGTGTGTGTGGGTTTTGAAAAAAGTTCGTTTGAAAACTTCCAGGTAACTCTTGTATCAGTCCTCAAGAGTGTATGACGTATTGTTTGAAAACTTTTAGAAAGTGTAAGGTGTGAAAAGTGTTTTGTTTGTTTTTGAAAAGAGCAAGCACCCATGAGTCATCTACCTACCCTAAGGAATTAAGTTGTGTAAGAGTCCTCTAGATAGTGTTATCCCACCATTGAGAGGTAGGTAGCACCATCGTTGGAGTTGTTCAGGTCAATTCGATTATCGGGACAGTGTGGTCACCGAAGCAATGGTAGGACACCTTAGAAGTAACCCTAATGTCCTAGATCCTTTTATCTGAGGCAACCGTTTCGAGGAAACTGGATCTTTAGACAAAGGGTGACCTCTAAGATGTCCTATACTTGATGACCACGTTCGAGGCAACCAGTGAGGCGTACCCTAGGAGTGGCATGTGCTTTGTGTGTTGTTTTTCAGTTAATGTTTTTGTACATGTTATTTGTGAGCTACGGATTAATTTTATTTACATACATTCTTTCATGCATTTAACAGTTAGGGGTGCGGAAAGTAAATTGCAGAAATGTAAATTCTAACTATTACAAGGCGCGGGTCTATACATCGCCAAAGACAAAAACCCGTTTTGGTAAATAAGTACGAGAAATTAAATAAAGCGGTAAAATCCCTATTTAACTATTACATAGCTGGAGACAGTTACATAAATAATCAAAATAAAATAAATGCGCGCAAAAGAATTAAATCGGGACGTCCTAAGGGTGTTGACCCTTTTAAGAAAAGAATTGAATTTTTTTTGTCCTTTTTTGTAATTAATGAAATTAAAACTAATAACTAATTAATTAATTAATTAAGAAAATGATATTTTTGTGTTTTTATGTTTTTAATGAAATAAAATAAAAAGGAATTAAAATTAAAAGTTAATAAAATCTAATTCTAAATTTATTTTAGTTATTAAAAAAAGATTAAAATTGCCTAATTAAACTAATTAATTAATTATAATTTAATTACAAAACAATGAATTAAAGTGAAATTAATAAATAAGAATAATAAAAATATTAGTTTTTTTGATTTTTTTGTTTATGAAAATAATTATCTATGAATTAAATAATAATAATAATAATAATTAGTTAAAAGAAAATAAAAAAGGAAAAGAAAATAAAAGAAAATATGAAAGAACCATGGGGGTGTTGGCCCAGGTATGGAGGTTTGAGGAAGCAATATGGCCCAATAAGCTTAAGCCTTTGTTGACTTTAAGAATTGCCTGCATGTGCTTTGACTTGGAGCATGGTATCCAGCATCTCATAGCCCCTGGATTGATCTTTGAGGCCACTTGGCGCATGATCGTTTGATGCACATGGTGGAAAGCCTTTGTGAAACCTGCACAGGAACATGTTATGGAAAAATAGAAATAAGCATTTGGGGGACCTGGGATGTTGATGGAGTGCTTGGAAGTAGTTGAATCTGGCTAGATCAGGTCTTTCGAGCTTGACAACTTCAAGGAAATTTTTGCAATTTTGGGGCGTTCTCTAGGCTGTGTGTATTTTTCTGTAATGCTTTCTCATGGCTTGTATTTATAGAGGAGATGGAGGGGACAAAGAAATAAGGCAAGAATCCAAGCCATAAAGCCATGCTTTCAAACCAAAATCCAACAAATTAAAAAGCTTCCAAAATTTGCAAAACTTTCCCTTTCCATGCTTACATGTATCTGGACATCTTGGCACAAATTCAAAATTTTGTGTACAAAAAATAACTTGCACGAATTTGGCAGCTAGTAAATGGCATATAAAGGTCATTCAAACCACAAAGATCCCCTTTAATTAATTTTTTTGATTTTATTTGAATTTTATGGATTTAAAATGGATTAAATCAATAAAAATTAAATAAAATAGAAAAATTAATGTTTAATCTTGAAATTAATCATGGGACACGTGGGTTGCATGACAAGTATGAATCAAGTGGAAAAAAGTGGGCCCTTTTGTCAAAAATTGAAGTTTCAAGGATAGTTGACTTTTGCCATTTCACAAAAATTTCCCAACTTCTCCAATGCATATCTTGCTCAATTTTGATCATATGAACATGTTCTTGGACATTTTTGAAAGGTCTTGAAGTCCTCTAACCAATGCCTTTGGTCCCATGTTATTTTGATTTACCAATATCAAGTTATGGTCTTTGACTTAAAATGCCTTTTTGTTGACTTTTAAAAATGACCTATAATGTTGAAATTGATAACTTTTTGTGAGAGCATTTCTTAGACTTGGAATGTGAAGATGAGTTGTAGGAAATGTCCTCCCCTTCAAAATGAGCATTGGATGGGATTTTTCTGATGAACCATGAAAAAGTTATGCCTTGGTCAAGTTACAGTTGACTTTTCAACTGTCCAAAAATGGAAACTTTTGCATCTTGATGATTTTTGAGCCATTCTTGAGGAATTATGATCAAGACTTGATCAAATGATGATTGTGGCTTCAAAATAATATGTTGACCAAAAATTTTGACTTTTGACTGCCAAATGACCATTTTGCCCCTGCAGTTGATTGTGAGGCAATTAGGGTTTTTGACTGTGCAACTTGACCTTGTGAGCCTTGAAACTTGGCATGTAGATGCTTGACAATGTATATGGGCATATGGGACTTGATTGAGCCCTTGAAAACCTCAACTTCCTTGCAGGAACCAAAACCCTAATTTTGACTGGCTTAGGAGGATGGTTTGACTGTGTAGCCCTGGAGTAGTCTTGAGCAAATTGAGATGATGCTTGTCAAAACTTTGAAGAATATGGGAGGGCAAATTTTGGGGTACAACAAATACTATATTAAAAGTGATTTTTATAATATAGGAAATTGTTTTATCATTCCAACGGTCCAAACGGCATGTCAAACGGACACCCGAAGCAAAATTTATGAGTTTTAGAAGTTTTCCAGAAATGTTGTGACCAAAAATCCATCAATGGGGAAAAACCCCAAAACAACCAAATAAAGAGAAATCAAAAGTATACAACCATGGGACCTAAATCCTACCATACCCCATCATTAAGCAAACCCTTATAAAGTTAGAATCACCCCTTACCTTAGGTTTTCGGTTGATTCTTGATTTCTACGATAAAACCCTGCCCTAGCTTCCTAGTGCTTTTCTCCTCTTCTAACTTCTCTGTTTCCTTCTATTTCACGTGCTGACTCTATTTCCCTTCTTCTCACTCTAATATATTCTAAATAATGTTACTAATCCAAATAACTAATTATTTAATTATTACCAAGAAATAATAATAATAATAATAATCTTGATAATATAATAATAGTAATCTATATTATTCCACACACCCCTATGTTTCTACACATTTAGCCAAACACCCCCATAACCTCAAATTCTATAATTCTAAGGCATCTAGTCCCCAACAAGACATCACACCACCTCATAAAAACCACCAACTCATAGAACTTCATCGCATCATCTTATTATTTAATTAAAAATAATTTTAATTAAATTGGGGTGTTACAACTCTCTCCCACTTAGAATATTTCCATCCTCGAAAATCACCTGAAGCAAATAGCTCTGAATAAGCCTCCTACATCTTGCTCTCTAGCTCCCATGTCGCATTCTCTCTGGCAGCTCCCCCCCCCCCCAGATTACCTTCAAAAGGGTGATCTCTTTGCCTCTCAACTTCTTTATTTTGCGATCCTCGAGCCTCACAGGTATAGTATCAACAGTAAGATTGTCCCACACTTGTACATCATTTATCAGAATTACATGCGACGGATCTGAAATATACTTCCGAAGTTGTGAAACATGGAACACATCATGAAAATTTGACAGGTTGGGTGGAAGGTCCACTCTATATGCCACACTCTCTACCTTCTCTAAAATCTTATACAGACCAATAAACCGAGAAGCCAACTTCTTTGAATTTAGAGCATGACCTACACTAGTTATCGGTGATTCTTTCAAGAATACATGGTCTCCATCTTGAAACTCAAGGTCCTTCCGCCTATTATCATGTTAACTCTTTTGCCTACTCTGTGAAGCCTTCATCCTCTCTTAGATTACCTTTACCTTCTCTGTAGTCTCTCTCACCATCCCGGGTCCAAGCATCACATGCTCACCCGATTCATACCAACACAAAGATGTTTTGCACCTTTGATCATACAGTGCCTCGAAAGGTGCCATACCAATACTAGAATGGTAATTATTGTTATAGGTGAACTCAATCAAAGGAAGATAACTATCCCATGTACCTCCTTGCTCAAGAACACAAGCCCTCAACAAATCTTCTAGCGACTGAATAGTCCTCTCCGTCTAACTATCTGTTTGTGGATGATATGCATAAATCAATTCCAGCTTCGACCCCAATGCGTCCTGCAAACTCTTCCAAAAAGAAAAAGTAAATCTCGGATCTCTATCCGATACAATGTTGGACGGAACACCGTGTAGCTTCACGATTACACAGATAAATCTCTGCCAACTTCGGTACAGGAAAATCCATACTAATCGAAATGAAATGAGATGATTTTGTTAGCCTGTCAACAATCACCCAAATTGCATCATGTCCTCTTGGAGTACGTGGCAGCCCCATCACAAAGCCCATGGATATACTATCCCATTTCCATTCCGGAAAATCTAAAGGTTTCAACAACCCCACAGGTTTCTGATGTTCGAATTTCGATTTTTGACAAGTCAGACATGCATACATAAATTGTGCCAAATCTTGTTTCAGCCCGGACCACCAAAATAACTTCCTTAAGTCGTGATACATCTTGGTAGCTCCCGGATGAATACTCAAATTGCTTCTATGGCCCTCTTCCAGAATCATCTTCCTCATATCAGCATCATCAGGGATACAAATTCTATTTCGGAATCGCAATACACCTTGGGCATCTACCTTAAAGTCACTGTCTTCAGATTTATTAATCTCGACCATCAAATCTACCCGCTTCACATCTAACTTTTGAGCTTCTTTAATGTTATCTAAGAAGTCAATGTTAATCTTCAACATACCCAACATCACACTCTGCGGCATCACTTCATAGACCAAACTCATGTCTCTGAATTGTTCGATCAACTCTAGTTCTCTAACCATCATAGCAGACATATGCAAGGTCTTCCGACTCAAAGAGTTAGCTACCACATTGGCTTTACCTAGATGATAATTCAAGCCAAAGTCGTAGTCCTTTAACAATTCCAACCATATCCTCTGTCTCATGTTCAATTCCTTCTTATCAAATAGATACCGCAAGCTTTTCTGATCACTAAACACTTCAAACCTGGAACCATAGAGATAATGTCTCCAAATATTCAGCACAAACACTACTGCATCTAATTCTAGATCATAAGTAGCATAGTTTATTTCATGAATCCTCAATTGTCTCGATGCATAAGCGACTACTTTATCATTCTGCATAAGCACACCACCTAAACCCAATTTAGAAGCATCACAATATACCACAAATGATTCCTCGGGATTAGGTAATATCAAGATCAAAGTCGTCATCAATCTCTTCTTTAACTCAACAAAACTCTCTTCACATTAGATGTCTCACACAAATATTATACCTTTACAAGTTAGTTGAGTTAACGAAAGTGCCAACTTAGAAAAACCTTCAACAAATCTCATATAATAACCGGCCAAACCCAAGAAGCTTCTAATCTACGTAACTAATTTAGGAGCTTCCCACTGTAACATTGCATCAACTTTAGATGAATCTACAGCAATACCATCACCTGAAATAACATGACCAAGAAAACTAAATTCTGTCAACCAGAACTCACATTTCGACAACTTTGCATATAACTTCTTCTCTTTCAATATTGCAATACAATCCGCAAATGTTCTTCATGTTCCCCTTCGGATTTAGAATAAATCAAAATATCATCGATGAATACTACAACAAACCAATCCAAATAAGTGTTAAAGATGCAGTTCATATATTCCATAAATACTTTCGGCGCATTGGTAACACCGAAAGGCATCACTAAATACTCGTAATGTCCATACTGAGTTCTGAAAGCTATCTTATGAATGTCCTTATCTTTCACTCGAATTTGGTGATAACCCGATCTCAGCTCAATCTTTCTAAATACACGTGCACCCACCAATTGATTGATTAAGTCATCTATTCTAGTAAGTGGATACTTGTTTTTGACAGTCACTTTATTCAACTGTCGATAATCCATGCACAGCCTCAAACTACCATCTTTCTTTTTCACAAGTAATACCGGAGCTCCCCAAGGAGATACACTTGGCCTCACAAATTTATTTTCAAGCAACTCTTCTAATTGCTTCTTCACTATGATGATTCGGACGCCGACATCTTGTATGGTGCCATAGAAATAGGTTTGGTACCAGGTACAATATCAATTGAAAATTCTACTTCCCTTTCTGGAGGCACATCTAGAATATCATCAGGAAAAACTTTGGAAAAGTGGCACACAACTTGCAACTCATCAATGACAGACTGATTCTCAATGGATAAAGACACCATCAAGGAAAAAAACTTAGCTTCGTCCCATAATAACTCCTTCAATTGTCTGGAAGATAAGAAACCATCTCCCTCTTCCTCTTCAGGAGTAGGAAACTGCAATGACTTGTTATAACAGTTAATATGAACATAGTTCCAACCAGTTCATACCTAAAATCACGTCCAGACCAATCAACAGCAAAAAAACCAGATCAATGACAAAATCTTTGTCATAGATAGACAAGGGGAATTTCAAGCATACGAGAGAAGTAGTCACCGATCCCTTAGCTGGAGTATCAACAACCATTTCCCCATTCATAGAAGATAATACAAGACTTAACTTTTTAGCATAATCAGCAACAATAAAGCAATGTGTAGCACCAGTGTCAATAATAGTAATCAAAGGAGTACCATTAATGAAACATATACCACTGATCAAGCGGTCTCCACTGGACGTCTGAGTCCCAGCTAAAGCAAACACTTTCCCAATGGATCGGTCTTTCTTAGGTTTCTGGCACTGGGCACTGATATGTCCTTCTTCACCGCAGTTGAAACATATTACTTCCTTGTGTTTACATTCGATTATCTCATTCCCGGTTTTGCCACAACGAAAAAACCTCTTCACTTCAGTATTGCATTCTCTACTCCGATGACCAGGTCTTCCATATTTGTAACATACAATACCAGCAGGAGCACCTCTCCCACTTGGCCTCCTACCATCAGTAGCTTTTTGTTTTCCTTTGTCAGTCAGAGCATTGTAAGGCTTCCCATGATATTGTTGTTGCTTTCCTCTCTTCTCATTAACAATCTTGTAGTGAGCCTCACTATCTTCTTCATAAATCCTTCAGTTGTTCACTAAATCTGGAAATTTAAGGATCCGCTGATACCCAATTGCCTTATTGATTTCGGAACACAATACATTTTCAAACTTCATGCACTTCGAGAATTCAATTGTCTCTTTGCTGTAATGAGGATAATAGCTCGCCAATTCCACGAATTTGGCAGCATAATCAGCTACCGATAAATCACCTTGTTTTAGTTCCAGATATTCAATCTCTTTCTTCCCACGGACATCCCCTGGGTAATACTTCACCGGGAATTCCTTGCTAAACATAACCCAAGTAATAGCCTGTCCCGTGCCTTCCAGTATCTGGCGAATAGCAACCCATCAGTCATTAGCCTCTCGTGCCAGCATATGCATACCAAAATGCACTTTATATGCATTAGAATATTCGATAACTCGAAAGAACCTCTCAGTATCCTTAATTCACTCATGTGCTCCTTCATAAACATGCTTCCCTTTAAACATAGGTGGATAATTCCTCTGGAATGTTTCCAAAGCACGAGTCTCATTGTTCCTACCAGCGTTAGGTTGATTCTGCATTGCCTGAGCCAATGCCTGTAACGCATTAGCAAGCGCACGTCGCCTCTTCCCGTGAATGCTCTGCTTCACATCATAACATCAAACAATGATTAGACAGATAAACATCGATAATATTCCACTGTCACACTACACTAACGACTCAACAATTTGGCCGAACGGAATGACCTACTCTTATACCAATTGTAACACCCTATTTCCCCTCCAGTAATATATATAATAATTAGAGTAAATTTATTTCTAACCAAATAACAACCAAATAGGATGTCACCTACTTCACCAATCACACATGCTCAAAATTTAGGCTACACAACACAAACCGCATGTTCATAAGTCTTAAACTTCAATACATTGATTCACAATGGAAATACATCAATAAATAGTCATCTCAATCCTCCAATCAAGGTTATAAATTATTATCTTCCAAACATCAGCATAATCATAAAACAATTCAAACAACAGAGCAATATGTGTTCACTCTTAACATAACAAAACAAATCACACAAAACCCCCAAGTATTACGTATCAGAGCAGACACTGACTCAATCTACGCAAACTAAAGGAGCTCCTCAGCTAACCTTGATCTCTAGCTACTTCAGGTAATCTACATGTTACACACGAGGAGGTAATATTCAAACATAAAGGGTGAGATATCATAACAATATAAGAGGAAACATAATAATGAGCAAATAGAGATTCAAGTACAAAATCAACACATAATATCCACCGTAATATAATACATGCTTTCTTAAATATTCAACCATCGAACTATCAACCATAATATGATGCAAAAGACTGACACTGACTCAATGCATGTGGTACCAACATGGTATAACCCTACATAGGTTCCTTCTCATTTCCAAGATGAAGTTTTACACGGACTCATCATCAGGCAACCCTACCCCGGTTCCTTCTCATTTCCAAGATGAAGTTTTACACGGACTCATCATCAGGCAACCCTACACCGGTTCCTTCTCATTTCCAAGATGAAGTTTTACACGGACACATCATCAGGCAACCCTACACAGGTTCCTTCCTTCCAAGATGCAGTTTCACACGGACTCATCATCAGGCAACCCTACCCAGGTTCCTTCCTTCCAAGATGTTGTTTCACACGGACTCATCATCAGGCAACCCTACACAGGTTCCTTCCTTCCAAGATGCAGTTTCACACGGACTCATCATCAGGCAACCCTACACAGGTTCCTTCCTTCCAAGATGCAGTTTCACACGGACTCATCATCAGGAAATCTTACACAGGTTCTTTCCTTCCGAGATGCAGTTTCACACGGACTCATCATCAGGCAACCCTACACAGGTTCCTTCCTTCCAAGATGAAGTTTCACACGGACTCATCATCAGGCAACCCTACCCAGGTTCCTTCCTTCCAAGATGCAGTTTCACACGGACTCATCATCAGTCAACCCTACACAGGTTCCTTCCTTCCAAGATGCAGTTTTACACGAACTCATCATCAAGCAACCCTACACAGGTTCCTTCCTTCCAAGATGCAATTTTACACGGACTCATCATCAAGCAACCCTACACAGGTTCCTTCTTTCAACTTACAAACATACAGTTCAATAAACATTCTCCAGATGGCATCTTTAAGCCCATTCCCGACATCACAATGCTGATACTATACCATGCGAGTGCAAATTTTTGGGCACTCTAGTGTTCAATTATCTTCCACCTTCGGATCACGAAAGGCTCGAAAGCCAATCTATATCCTCAGGTTTAAGAAAATTGAACAGGGGCAACTGTTGTACCCCAAAATTTTCCCTCTCATTCTTCAAGGCCTTTCTCACAAGGATTCTCAAGGTTCAAGCTTGCACAAGTACTTTGGAAACTGTCAAAAATGAAGAAAACAGATAAAAATATTATTTTGACAAAAATTGGAGAAATACAAGTGCTCTTCATTTCAGCTCTTTCTATTGGCCTTTTGGCCTCTTTCGACACAAGCTTGACTTGCATCTTTCGATTGGCCTTTTGGCCTCTTTCGACACAAGCTTGACTTGCATCCTTCGATTGGCCTTTAGGCCTCTTTCGATCAGCATCCTTCGATTGACTCTTGGCCTCCTTCGATTGCTCAAAATGGATGCTAGTGTGCCTCTTTCGCATAGGCGTGTGACTTCTTGTTGCAGGTTTTGTTTGTGACTTTTGCTGCCTACATTGCTTGCCTTGAAAACCATGTTTGCTGGCCACAAGTGCCCCTTACAAGGCAAAAACCCTCTTGATGATGTCCTTCGATCCAGGAGGAAAAAGACTCTATTTTGCCCTCTTTCGATCACACATCCTTCCCTTGCACGCCTTTTTCGTTTGGGGGAGTGACTTCTCCAGCGTTGCAAGCTTCGATTGAGCCTTCCATCCCAAGAGCATTAATTTAGCCCATTCGAAGGATTGTCTAGGGAAGTCATTCGGACGTCACTTCAATTGAAAAAAGGAGATGGTTACTGAAAGTCTGGTCGAAAGGTGAGTCTAGGGAGTCAAGACAAAAGGATGAGAGGCCAAAGCCATTTGTTGACCAAGTCTCATGCGCTGCCAGGCTAGGGCCTGATTCACTGGCCATAAAACGCCAAAACTGCTGCATAGCAGTCCTGAAACACTGTCCAATTCCTTGCACCAAAATGGCAATAAAACACTGTCCCTTGAAAGCTACAAATACAGCATACCCCTTTTGTTTGAATTTTTTGTTTTCCCTCCCAAAGCATCAGCCAAGCCACATCTTTGTTTTAACTCCCAAACCTTTTCTCTATAAATAGAGGAACCATTGACAAAGAAAAGGGTCCAGATTTTTGCTAAGAGAGAAAAATCATAAAAAATCCTCAAGCAAGAAAACTCTAGTGAAAATTCTCAAAAACTCTCAGACACCTCCCAACGTTTTATTCCTAACACTCTTAAGAAAAACTCAGACCCTTCATACATTGGTGAATCCTTCGATTCACTCTCCAACAGCCAGATAACCAGCCTTCAATTTATCCTTTAGACTGTTATATATTAACTTTCAATTCACTCACCACTATTAAACTCCCTCCTTTGATTCAGTGACGGTTCAAGCAAGTTGGTGATTGAACTAGCCTCAGGAAGACCCCAACGAACTTCCATTCATCACCAAGGAAGTCACTTGCAGTTTCCTTTGATTTAAGCGCTTCAAGAGGTAAGTTCACTCTAAACTTAGAACCATTTCATTTTTATATTATGTGTGCATACCAATAAAAAATGTAGATATTTCATCTAGGGAGTTTGACCATGTTTCAATCTTCGATCCTGAATGCCAATATGTTGAAAGTTTTGACCCTGACTGTTTAGACTTTGGACTTTTGAGACCCATTAATCTTGTGCTAACCCATGGCCTGTAGCTTTGAAAGTTACACTTGAGTGTTGTGTTTTAAAAGTTTAAAATAGGTTCTTTGTATCCTTCGATTGGCTAAGTATTCAAGCCTTTCAAATCTCAACCTAAGGGCCTAGCACTCCTGCATTCGAAGGAAGCAGCAAGGAGCCTGAGGCAAAGAGTGTACCTCACTGACTCCAGGCCCAATCGAAGGAGGCAGAAAGGCAGATTGCATCTTATATTGGTTCCAGGCCCAGTCAAAAGGCACAACATGTTGTCCTGCTGGTCCCAATCGAAAGGCACAACATGCTGACCGTGAGGCCTCAGTCGAAAGTCATGCCTTCACCCTTTTCAGGCCAAATCGAAGAGAGCCAGAAAGTGCAGAATCGAAGAGTGTTGCTGCCTGGGTCGAAAGACCCTCATTTTTCTTGCTTTTATTTTATTTTTGCCTTTATATTTCCATGCAATTCAATATGGTTGTAATAGCTTAGGATTTTATCTTTATGCGCTTTATTACTTTTATATGCTTGCTAGTAAATAGGGTGTGTATGGAAAGATAAAACCAACAAGTAGACAACCCCTAATCAAAGATAAATGCATGCAACAAAACACACTTTGCACACATGCACCCTTAGGGTAATCTCGCTTGTTGCCTCGGAAAATGCAATCATGTCCCTCGAGTATGAGACACTCTAGCAAATGTCCCTTCGATAAACAAAGATCGTAGTCCCTCGATGATCCTCGATGTTGCCTTCGATAAAACGATCTCGTCCCTTACGAAATTGCTAGAGCGTCTCACAAGTTGCCTTCAATGATTGCATACGACGTCCCGCGCCCGTCCCGTTCAACATCCTAACACAAGGTTGTTCACCAAATACAATGGTGAAACAACACTGTTAAAAGGGTTAAAAACATATGAAAGATCTTTTGAGTAAAATAGGGTAGATAGCTCTTAGTTACTTGATCAAACTTGCAAAACATCCTTGCCATTTTTCAAAACACACATCACAACACAACTTCCAAACAACTTTCAAAAACATTGAAACATCTTTTCAAAAAGACAAACACCTTTGTAAAACATTCAAAAAAGAATTATTACAAAGGTTTCCTAGACAAGGCATCTTTTTCAAAACATTTTCAAAACCACACACACAAAGCACCATTTCAAACAATTGAAAAGCAAAGGCAAGTGATCTAAAACAAGTAACTAAGAGCCCTTGGATAACCATGGATGAAAATGGTGCTAGCACCTTCCCTTTTCATAATCTACCCCCCGAACCCACGAAAACATCTCAAAGGTCTTTCCTGTGCTTTTTGACCTTTCCTTAGGACAAATAAAAAGTCGGTGGCGACTCTTGCTAAACCACAACATTTGCGAATACAAATGCAAAACCTAAAGTCAGTTCTCCCACTGTATCACACATGTGAATCTGATAAAGAATCATATGTTGGAGAACTCACAGTTAGTGAACTTGCTACTAGGTTCACATAGATGTGCCTAAAAAATGAGAGAAAGGGTCAAAGAATATTGGAGCAAAAGATACTTATTGCTCAACTGGAGGTGGAGAAAGAAGAGAACCTATCTATCATTAAAAATCTTTGAGAGGAGGTAATATTGCAAAAATCAATGTTTGACAATATGACCAAATATGTGAGAATGCTAAACAATGGCACTACTATGCTTAATGAGATTCTTCAGACTAGGAATAATGCTGGAAATATGAGGGGTCGTGGTTACAATAATCAAGCTGAGAAGAACTACAAGCAAGTTGTAGAGTTTGTTCCCCAAAAAGATGAAACAAGAATAAAAGATGTCAAGGCACATGTCCCAACATTAGCCGAGGCATCAGGGAAGATACTATAGTCCCATGTATCAGTCATGGAGATGTCACCATTATGGATTGCTTGGTCATTCGAAATCCTCCTGCTGCCAAATTTATGGCTATTCCCACCATAGTACTCCTTAAAGAAGTAAATATGTTAATACTAAGGTCAATTCAAGAAGAGCTCTTCATCATGACTCATATGGACTCATAGCTTACACTTCACTCAAATCCTCAATTAGAGAAGATTGGTATTTTAATAGTGGTTATTCCAGACACATGACTGGTATTAAGAAATTCCTTATGGACATTAAAACATGTGCCACTAGCTATATCACTTTTGGAGATGGGTCAAAGAGTGAAATCAAAGGCGTGGGAAATATGGATTATGCTGGATAACCTAATCTAGATAATGTGTTGTTTATGAAAGGGCTAGCATAAAATCTGATAAGTATTAGTAAACTATGTGATCAATGTCTTAAAGTTAACTTTACTCAATTGGAATGCCTGATTACAAATGATAAGAGTGAAGTGGTTATGAAGGGAACCACATCAAAAGACAACTGCTACCTATGGAATTCTCCAGAATGTCTCTCAACATGCTTATTGTAAAAGGATGATGAAGTAAACATATGGCATCAAAATCTTGGACACCTACATCTAAAGGGCATGAAGAAGATCCTGTCAAAGGAAGCTATTAGAGATATTCCCAAGCTAAAGATTGATGAAGGGAGAATTTATGGTGAATGTCAAATTGGAAAGAAGACAAATATGTCCCATAAGAAGATTCAACATCTTGTTACCTCAATAGTTTTAGAGCTTCTTCACATGGACTTGATGGGGCCTATGCAGGTTGAAAGTCTTGGAGGTAAAACGTAAGCCTATGTTATTGTTGATGACTACTCAAGATTCACTTGGGTGAAGTTCATCAAAGAGAAGTCTGAGGTGTTTGAAGTTTTCAAAGAATTATGCGACAAGGTTCAAAGAGAAAAAGATTATGGTGTTGTCAGGATTAGAAGTGACCACGGGAAGGAATTTGAGAATAACAAGTTTGAGGAGTTATGTATCTCTGAAGGGATTAGTCATGAGTTTTCCTCACCCATCACTCCTCAACAAAATGGTGTGGTTGAGCAAAAGAATGGGATCATTCAAGAGTGTGCCAGAGTTATGCTTCATGCCAAGAAATTGCACCTTTACTTTTGGTCTGAAGCCATGAGTACTGCTTGCTATATTCATAACAGAGTGACAATTAGAATTGGAACTTCTATTACTCTGTGTGAATTATGGAGAGGAAGAAAGCCAATTGTCAAGTATTTTCATGTCTTTGGAAGTAAATGTTATATTCCGGCTGATCTCGAGCCAAGAAGGAAGCTGGATGCTAAGAGTGATGAATGAATCTTTCTGGGATACTCTAAAAACAGTAAAGCATATAGAGTATTCAAATTCAGAACCAAGGTGATGATAGAGTCTTCAAATGTGGTTGTTGATGACTCAATTAAAGAAGATGATGTCCCAGAAGAAGTTGAGACAACTATTCCTACAAAAGATGTGGTTACTGAAGAAAATGTCACAACATCTACCACAAATGTTGTAGGCTCAAGTGCTAATTCTGAAGTTGAAGAACCCCAGGTAACTAACAGAGGACCTTCTCCCAGAATTAAAAAGGGTCATCCTAAGGAGCTGATAATTGGAAATCCTAGACAAGGAGTAGTCACCAAATCAAGGAAAACTGTATCAAATGCTTATTTTGTGTCAAAGATTGAGCCTAAGAATGTGAAAGAAGCTTTCACTGATGAGTTATGGATCAATGCTATGCAAGATGAGCTTGGTCAGTTCAAGAAAAATAAAGTATGGGATTTGGTACCAAGACTTGAAGGGATGAATATCATTGGTACAAAATGGTTGTACAAGAACAAGACAGATGAACAGGGAGGTGTCATTAGAAATAAAGCTAGACTTCTTGCTCAGGGGTACACTCATATTGAGGGAATAGATTTTGATGAAACGTTTGCTCTTGTGGCTCGCTTAGAGTCTATCATAATACTGCTTGGAGAAGCGTGTCATCTAAGGTTCAAGCTGTATCAAATGGATGTCAAGAGTGCCTTTCTAAATGGGTACCTAAATGAAGAAGTATATATTGAACAACCAAAAGGGTTTGATGATCCTTCCTTTCCAGATCATGTGCTTAGACTGAAAAAGGCCATGTACAGCTTGAAACAAGCTCCAAGATCTTGGTATGTGAGGTTGACTAAATTTCTAGTCAATCATGGATATAGAAATGGTGGAATTGGCAAGACACTCTTTGTAAAAGATGAAGCTGGGAAATTGTTGATAACTCAGATCTATGTGGATGACATTGTTTTTGGAGGGATGCCAGATGAAATGGTCCAACGGTTTGTCAGGAAGTTGCAATCTGAATTCGAAACGAGTTTGGTAGGTGAACTGACTTACTTCCTTGGGTTGCAAGTCAAGCAGATGGAAGACTCCATTTTTCTCTGTCAAAGCAAATATGCAAGGAATATTGTGGAGATATTTGGATTTAAAAGTGCCATCCATAAGATAAATCCAGTTCCTACACACCTGAAGTTATATAAAGATGAAAAAGGGGTTAGTGTTGATCAGAGTTTATATAGAAGCGCGATTGGCAGCCTTCTATATCTTACTGCTAGCAGACCAGACATCACATTTGTTGTTGGATTATATGCAAGGTATCAAGAAGAACCTAAGCTAAGTCACATTAACCAAGTAAAAAGGATTCTGAAACATGTAAATGGAACACGTGAATATGGTATAATGTACTCCCAGATACAAATTCCTCGTTGGTGAGACTTTGCAATGTTGATTGGGATGGAAGTGTTGATGATAGGAAGAGTACCTATGGAGGATGTTTCTTTATGGGAAGCAACTTGATTTCTTGGTTCAGTAAGAAGCAAAATTGTGTTTCTCTATTTACTGCTAAAGCTGAGTACATAGCAGCATGAAGCATCTGCTCTCAATTGATGAGGATGAAGAAAATGTTGTTTGAGTACAATGTCACACAAGATGTTATAACATTATTTTGTGACAATTTGAGTGCTATAAATATTTCCAAAAATCCTATTCATCATAGTAGAACAAAGCACATTGACATCAGGCATCGTTTCATCAAAAAACTTGTAGAGGACAAATTCATAAAGCTTGAGCATGTCACTACTGAGAATCAGCTTGCTGATATCTTTACAAGAGTTCTTGATGCAGTTTAGTTTGAGAACTTAAGGAGGAGACTTGGAATCTGTATTCATGAAGAATTGTAGCAATTACTGTTGGTGTTGCATTTGTTGATAAAAATGCTAAGGATGTTGTTGCACCCAATGAACAATTGCTCATGGTACTTTATTTAAAGATTCCTTATGATTTTGTTTATTTTAGTTTACGATTTTGTAAGGATTAAATGCCCAGGATATTTTAATTTTTGCACCATGATACTTATACTTTATGTGCTTAAATTTTTACTAGTATTATCTACTTACCTTTGTCATATTATGGCTAAAAATGGGGAGTAGTATGATATTAAGGGTGCTAAAGCTGGAACTAGCTGGTGCTATTGTGGTGCTACTGCTGAGGGGGAGAGAATTCTATGATTCTCTATTTTTGTTAGCAGGTTTTGAGGGGTGGTCCTTGGTATGTTGTGGACTGAAGGTTCTGAGGAGATGTCAAATGTGATTTCTTGACATCATCATGTTGAGAACTTAGATTCTCTATTTTGTGTTGCAGTTGTGTTAGTAGATCCTCTAATACTAATTGTGTTTTGGTTTTATGCTGCTAACCTGTTTTGTGCTACTAAGCTTGCTTGTTTCTTTTCTGTTGTTGTACCTCTAATGTGTGTGTTTGATTTATTTTCAAACATATTATGATGTTTTGTGTGCAAGGGTTATTTGGTTGTTTTAGCCAAAATGTGCCAAAGGAGGGAGATTGTTATTTCCCTGAATTTATTATTGGCATACATTTTGGTAAAATCAACTCGGCAGCAACATGTTGAACAAAGATGTTCCAAATTGTAGTTTTTAACATGTCGAGTAAAGATGTCCCAACCAGGAGATAGGACATCGCGTCTGCAGCAGTTGTTAGTGATGTTTCAGTTGATCTGTAAGTTACTGAATATTTGGGAGCTTATGTGGCATCCGAGATTGACAGATCAGGATATTTTATGATGGTTTTCGAAGATCTGCATGGTTTCTAAATATGGAGACATTTTAGGAAACTAATGATTGAAGACCTATTTTCTTGGAGAAGATTTTGCAGACTTTGTGCAACCTCATTACTGCGGTTTTAAAGCCCAACCCAGTCCAAAATAAAGTTATAAATAGATTGGTAGTATTAGGTGGAACTTACATGTGTATTTTGTTAGGGTTTTTAGAATCCTTATTGTTGGTTTGTAAGTTGTGTCAGATGTTTATAAGTTTTTAAGCATTTGACATTTGTGTGTCAGATGCTCATAATCTGTTAAGCATTGAGTATTTTTGTGTCAATTCTCATAAGCTTTTAAGCATTGAGTTTTGTGTGTTTTAGAAGTGACTTCTGGTTTTGTTCTCTACTTGTGTTTAGAGTTACTCCAATTGCTGAGTGTAATTAAAGATGGATTTGAGGAGGGCCTCATACCCAGGTGTGTATTACGTAGAAGTTAAGTAAAGGGTGGTGATTAAGTGCATAGGCTGTAAACTGGGATGTTTACTGTGAGGTCTACAAATTGATAATATCTAGTTAATTTCTTCTCTGGCTTGGTAGCCCCCAGATTAGGAAGGTTATTCTGAACTTGGTAAACATATCATGTGTTATTTACTTTCAACATTGTTTATTTTGTCCATACATCTTGTTGTTGCATGTGAAATCGGATCCGTTGTCTCGACATCTCTTAGGACATCCGATATCTGATAGCCATAATTTTAACCTTTATAGTTTATCCTGAGAATCTCCCAGGAATATTTGGAAAGAGTGCAGATAGTTATCCTTTTGACATCATCCTTGCTTACTCCATGTAATAGAGCATCCAAGATTTGAGAGTTTATAGAAGCTAACTCATTTTCCTCTTTAGACCAATCCTCCTTTGGCTTAAAGAATTCAATCCCATCTTTGTTTTTAACTACATGGTGACTCCATCCTTTTATCACAACCTTCCAGGATTTCCTATTTGTGGCTTTTAAGAAAACTGTCATCATGTCTTTCCAAAAAGCATAATCCCTATCCTTTAGCATAGGTGGTTTATCCAACTGTTGACCTTTGTACTCCATAGTGCCACAAAATATATCTCCATAAATGTCATCCAGTAATCAGAATAGGGTGCCTGCTCTGATACCAATTGAAATTCTGGCACACACAATATATTCAGAAGTCAAGACTGATGTCTAAACAATGCACAATGTCAAGACAAATGTTATAACATCTACTGATAGTACAACAACAATAACAACAATGCAGAAAAATAACTTGAAGAAAGTAAAGCACACAACGATATGTTAACCCACTTTGGTGCTAAGTCACCTACTCTAGGGTCTACCAAGCCAGGAAGGAAATCCATTATCAGTAGTACTAGTTCGAAGCTAAACTCCCCCGTTTACAAATTCTTGCCTAATCCCTACCCAGTGCAACTTCTACCTAGGTCCTCCCTAGATATGAGAAATCGTCATCCCACTTCCAATCACCGCAGTGATAAAATACCTATCCCAATCACAGGGGCTATCTCAAGAAACCAAAATAGGAAGAACACGCTTTCAAATTACAAATACTTAGTTTGCTTAAAAGTTTCACTAAGAACAATACCCAACTCTTGCTTCACAGCTTCGAGGAGAACAATAACTTGACAAGCAAGTAATAACCAGTCAACTCAAATGTATCAGAGATACATGAGGATGTATAAATAAAACACACGGAGAACCTAAGGAACTACCAACCCTAAACCCTTATTTTTTTTACACGGTTTTACAATAAAAACTATGCTTTTTTAAAAACTAGGTCTTGGACGACTCCTTATATAGTCTTCTATAGTTGGGATTGAACTCTTCAATCAAATCGAATCAGCAGCTCCCAAAAACCTACAGAATCTTTCTCCATAAAAATAGAAAAAATCTTCATAAAAAGTTTCCTAAAAAGTCTCAATCGATCCTTTTTAGTAACCAATCAAATATGCATTTGCTTCTAATAAAATCCTTGATTGGCTTGCGCCTATAATGAGTACAGAATATTCCAGATATTCATATCTTAAAATTAAATCTTCAAGGCTAAAATATCCAACACACTGTCAAGATGTTCTGTTGTAACATGTTACAACATCTTCTGGAACATCTGTCAAATAAGGAACCTATAGAACCTACTTCTACCTGTTGGTCTAGATGTTATGACATCGTCTTCATCATCTGGTAGTAAAACTTATAATAACTTGAACTGCTATGACAGTTGATAAATATTCTGCACCATCTTACCAACAACCACATAGAACCATGCTTAGCCAAAATTTAGCCAACCATAAAAATATGGAACTAACAAGAACCTATATGACAAAAGCCACACACTAGACAGAAACCTGTTAGAGTATACAATTGTTCTTTTTAAATAACATGTAAAGTTATCATAAAAACATAAGGCCAGATGTAGAACAAACTTTGTTCTCACAATCTCCCTCTTTTTTATGATGACAAAACCATGTATTTTGATAGAATAATTCATACAGGGTAATCACCATGGAACACAAATTCAGTAGAGCTAGCAGGCTCCCCCTGACTCTGCTAATACTCAAAATTCCATTAAAGTTTGTACAGAGTCTCCCCCCTGAGCCCAAGATTCACAAAATGAATTTTGCAGTACACAAAGTAACATAGAGAAGGAATACTTCTCCATTGACGGCTCATCAACGTCTGACTAGAAATACCTGGTCTTCATCTCATAACCTAGATTACTATCAGAACACTATGTGGCATTAAAACATGTTTAGTCACTATCTTTATGACTTGCATCAAATATCAGAAGTAATACGTGGTTATTCCAAAAACTAGAATTATGCCACCAGAAGGTGTATAACATCATGTCATCAGAGAGTTCAGCACCTGAACTATTTCCTGACTGACCATGTCTTTTGAACATGTCTTCTGACCATGTCTCAGACCATGTCTTTTAGACCATGTCTTTAGAACATGTCTTAGACCATGTCTTCTGAACATTTCTTAGACCATGCCTTTCGAACATGTCTTAGACCATGTCTTAGACCATGTCTTAGACCATGTCTTTCGAACATGTCTTAGACTATGTATTAGACCATGTCTTCCTAACATGTCTTAGACCATGTCTTCCAAACATGTCTTAGACCTTGTCTTTTGAACATGTCTTTAGACCAAGTATTCTGACAGTTCACAACCTTTGAAGCAACTTGGTTATCAACAAAATTACTATACTACCAGACAGTTCACAACTTCTGTAGTATCAAAATTTGATAACATGTAACCTGGTTATAAACACTTTCATATAGTTAACAACTTCTGAATAGTCTTGTGATAGTGGACCAAACATTGTCGAAGTATGCGTTGACATTCTTTCAGATAGTCCACGACTTCTGAAACAAATGCTAAGTAACATAACATCTTTGTTAAGCTTCCAGGTAGTTCACAATTTATGAAGCAACAAAGTCTGATTACCATATTTTCATAAAGTTCACAACTTCTGAATAATAGGTATTTTCAACATACAATCTTCTTACTTTTAGAAAGTTCACAACTTCCTTGAACAATAGGAATATCAGAGCTTGATGTAACCATATTTTCACGAAGTTCACTCCTTTTGAAGAATAGGTAAGATCAATGCACTATTTCCTTACTTTCAGTTAGTTCACAACTTTTTGAACAGTAGGAATATCATAACTTAATTAACCATATTTTCATGAAGTTTGCTCCTTCTGAGCAATAGGTAAATTAACGTCTATTTCACCTTTTAACTTAGTCAGGGCCTTCTAACCAAATCATAGTTTCAATTCATGATTCGTTTTTAGACAGTTTCACAACTTCTAACGAATATAATTTCATAGATTCTTAGCTCATTAGATATTTATTCAAGACTTTCTTTATTCATATTTATCTTCTGGTTTCTTCCCAGATGCTTAGCTCAGCAAAACATCCTTCGAGCATCTTGATCTTCTAGTTTCTTCCCAAATGCTTTAGCTCATAAGAGAATTCTTCTAGCATCTTGATCTTGATCTTCTTGTTGGCAAATGATAATCTTCTGATAGCCAATTGACATGTCTTATGAAAACCAGTGAACTTTTACAAAGTTCCTGAATCAAACATGAAACAAATTGTTAGCAGTAAAAGCATGATATCATGTTTTGATTTGAGATCTGAGATTAAGTACTATCAAAATCATTTACACTTTATCCCCCTTTGTCAGAAATCATAAAGGATTTTAAACAGATAAAATAAATTTTCATTGAAAACCAAAAAATAAAGATACAATTGTTTTAGAAATAAAATAAAAAATATTCTTAAGTTTTAATACAAAGGGCTAAGGCTCTAAGAATCATCCTTCTTGTCCAACTTTGACATGAACTTCATCACCACATCAAATAGTTCCTTGAAAGAAGCAGCTTGAGCTTCAATCCTTTCATCCTGACTGTCCAAATTTTGATGGATGAGACGATTTTCTTCCTGGTGATTTTCCATAACAGCCTTCAACCAAGATGGTTGGTCTTCAACATTCACATCTCGTTTTCCTTTTGAACCAGATGATGTCCAATAACCAATGACATTTTGGACCTTGAAGTAGTAGCATCATCAATAGATTTTTCCTGAAGAATAAACATAGGCAACATCTTGTTGCTCAGTATCAGAACCAAGAATCTCTGGAGCAAGTAAACTCAATGGAATGCTTGAGAGGGTTTCGATCCATTCTTCATATCTCCTTTCAGTTTCTTAGTGACAAATGATCTTCATGATGTTAGAGTTGATCTCCATCCATCTTATAAAAGAAATCCACATGGAATCTGTTTTCTCAGGACTCATACACAGTGAGCAGCTTTCCAAGGTATGTTGGAGAGTGAGAAAAGCATTTTGCTTAAATAGTTCTATGAGCTCAAGAAAGGTTGGGTGTCGAACAAAATTTCAGTGAAAAGCTAGATAATAAGATGTATTTGAGATGTTACAGAAGGTGTTGGATGGAAGCGTTATATGGGTGATTTCTAGTGAAGGAACAGAAGGACCTGCTTCTAAAACCAATGGATTTTTCCGAGAGGATTCTGTTCTAAGTGTGGAAATAGATGGTATAGTTAAGGTGGAAAAATTGAGTGGTTTGTAGATATATATTTGGATGAAGGAGTATCAGAGGTGATTGGACCATCTTTCTTAATTGCAAGAGTTTGTTATTTGGAACTGAGTTTCTTATATTTCTTCTTATACTTAGAAGGACAATCTTCCTTTGATTGTTTCCTTTTCTCAACAGGAGAAATTGCAGAAGAGACTTTATGATCAGTTGCAGAGGGAGGGGTTTTGATGGCTTTCTCATGAGAAATTTATGTGGGGTTTCTTCTTTGAGAAATATCCATTTGATCCAAGTTTTCAGGTAACTTGGTCACTTTTGAGATTAAGGACATTTCAAACAAGTCCTCGCCATTGAAGGGTTTACCAGTCAAAACCTCTTGTAACACTTGAGGGTTTAAGTTTTCTGTAAACTTGCTTTCGATTAAGATGGAAGAGATTAATCTTCCATATGGAATCCAATTCCTTTGATTTTTGGAGATCTTCTTGGAGAGTCTGATAGCACCATGCAGATACGTTGTGAGACAACCTCGTAGGTTGATATATTCACCCAAGGCCAAATTGTATAGCAAGAACTTGTGATATATACCAATGTGATTAATAGAATTTGTTGAAATTCTATGAAAGACACTTCTAGAGAAAATTCTGAACCATACTCTTAGGATATTAAAATGGTCTGATGCCTTTGAGAGTCTTTACCAGTTTTGAAGATGTCTGGAATAATTTTGTGAACAATATATTCATAAATTGTATTTCTTTGTGTTTCCCAAGCAATTCTATTGCTATTTCAATGTACCCCCGAACCTTTGTGATGGATGAGTTTTGCAATATCTTCTTCACAAATGCATATGTCTCTCTCAAAAATCTTGGAGCAAATTAAGCCTAGGTTTGAGATGAAGGCGTTAGACCAGAATTCTTTGACCAGATCAGGAAATGTAGGACCTTTGAGAAGATTGAAGTAGGGTTCCCATCCTTGAGACTTCAACGTATCATAGAGGTTAAAACCATGAGAGGCAAGATTTTTAAAGTCTAGTATCATTTTGGAGATAACAAAAAGCTTATCAATTAGGATAGCCAGAGTTATGATAGGATCATCATTTTCTAGAGGTTGTTGTTATTGGATAGACTATTGATTATTTGACGAGGATGAAGCCATTCTTAGAGAGGAGTAAATAAGAACAAATGGTTTTAGGGTTTTGGGAAATTATGGTTTAAAAGATAATTTTGTAGCACAAGAAGGGTGAAACAGAGAAAGATGGGGTGGGAGATTTTTGAAAAAAAATTTAGAAATGATTATTAATCCTAGAATAGTAAACCTGATAAGATAGGGAGGAAAGTGTAAAGATTTATCACTATAATCCCAACATAATATCAATACCCAAAGCATTGCATTAAATGCAAGGTATGGTTCAAAATAGACAACTTTCTTATATTGAATCATTAACCTTTCAGATTTCTGACAATGCAACTAATGAAGTAGTTTTTAGAAACCAAGAGACAGAGATGTTAAACAAATTTGAATGGGATGCTTTTGATAGTATGATAACTCCATTGGATTTAGGTACCATATCTTAAAAGACAATGACAAAAAAGATGCATACCTTAGAAGTTGATATGATTCTCTGAGGAACTAAGTGCAGAGAGTAAATGCTTTCTTCATTTAGCATATTCTCTCTGAAGTGTTGTAGTTTTCATAAAAAAATAGCCAGAGACCAATCTTTGGAGAATCTTGACTTTACTATCTTCTGTAGTGGCTTTGTTTCTAAATGCCTTTGGGCTGTAGTTCCAGGCTTATAAACATATGTCTTCTCTCTTGTTGTAATTAACTAGAGTTCAGATAGCAAAACATGTGTGTAACACTGTAGGAGAATTGACTTGGGTGTTTCGCGTTTGTTCGCAATTGTTGCGGATAGTAAGAGTCGCCATCAACTTTTGTTTTGTCCAATAAGGAAAGGGTGAAAAGAACAGGAAAGACCTTTGAGATTATTTTCTTGAGTTCGGGGGGTAGGTTATGAAAAGGGGAGGTATTAGCACCCTTTCCATCTCTAGTTATTTACGGGCTCTTAGTTGCTTGCTAGATCACTTACTTTTGTTTGAAAATGTGTTTGTGGTGTGGGTTCTGAAAGTATTTTGAGAACATCTTTGTAATAGTTCTCGTTTCTATAAGAACACGTACAAAGTGTTGGTTTTGAAAATAGTTCAAAAAGATGTTTGTGGAATGTGTTTTTGAAATTGATTTTGAAAAGTGTCTTTGTAATGATTCTCGTTTCTATAAGAATGCGTACAAAGAGTTTTTTTATCTTTTGAAAATGTTTCAAATGAAAGTGTTGGTGTGTAAAATGTTTTTGTTGTGAGCAAGCGAGCAACTAGGAGCATCCTACCTACTCAAAAGGTCTAATGTTCTTTTCCTCCTCCTTTAAATGTTGTTATCTTACCATTGATTTGGTAAGAAGCCCCATTGTTGGATGTGAATGGACGGGTGTGGAACGTTTGTATAGTCATAGAAGGCAGCCTATGGGACGTCTTAGCAATGTCATTTAGGGACTAGATCGTTTACCGAAGGCAACATTGAGGGTCATCGAGGGACTACGATCTTTTATCGAGCGTCTTTTCTAAAACGCCCATATTGGAGGAACATGACTATTTTTCCGAGGCAACAAGTGAGATTATCCTAGAGGTGCATGTGTGTGAATAATATGTTTGATTTGCATGCATTTTGTCTTTGATTAAGGTGATATACTTGTTGATTTTTATCTTGCCATACATCCTAGTTACTAATCATTTACATAAAAGTAATAAAAATGCAGAAAATAAATCATACACTATTACAACCATATTGAAGAGCAAGAAAATGTAAAGACAAAAAACAAAAATAAAAGGAATAAAAATGAGCATTTTGATCTAGGCAGAGACACCCTTCGATTCTCCCCTTCCTGGCTTCCTTCGATTTGGGCCTGGAGTCGGTGAGGTCACCCCTTTCGATTTCATCCTTTTCCTGCCTCTTTCTGTTGGGGCCTGGAGTCAACGTGAGGTACACTCTTCGCCTCCAGCTTCTTGCTTCCTTCTTCGACTGCATGAATGTTAGGCCCTCACATTGAGATTCGAAAAACTTGAGTGTTTAGCCAATCGAAGGATACAGAACCTATTTTAAAATTTTAAAAAATGCAACATTCAAGTGTAACTTTTGAAAGCTACAGGCCAGGGGTTAGCACAAAATTATTGGGTCTTAAAGTCCAAAGTCTAACTAGTCAGGGTTGAGATTTTCAACATATGGGCAGTCAGGATCGAAGGTTAAAGCATGGTCAAACTCCCTAGATGTAATATCTTCATTTTCTCTTTATTGGCATGTACACATGATATTTAAGTGAAAGAGTTCCAAGTTTAGAGAGAACTTACCTCTTGAAGCGCTTAAATCGAAGGAAACTGCAAGTGACTTCCTGGGTAGTGAATGGAAGTTCGTTGGGGTCTTCCTGAGGCTAGTTTAGTTACTACCTTATTTGAGTAGTTACTGAATCGAAGGAGGGTATGTGAGTTAATAGAAGGTTACTCTATAACAAGTAAAGGAGTGAATCAAAGGATTATTATATTGTAGTTGGGGAATGGGTCGAAGGTGAGTTATCTGGCAACTTGAGGAGTGAATCAAAGGGTTCTCTTAGTGTGTGAATGGGGTCTGAGTTTTTATAAGTGTTTGGAATGTTAAAAAACATTGGATATTGTTTGAGAGTTTTTTGAGAGATTTATCACTTTTTTACAACAAGAGTTTTCTTGCAACTATCCAGGGGCCCCTAAGATGTGTGGTGGAGGCTCATATTTATAGGTGATCTTGGTTGATGTTTTAGGAGGGAAAACAAAAAGTTTAAACAAAAAGGGCATGATGTGCTTGTATCTTTCGAGGGGAAATATTCGTATGCCAAATTGGTGCAAGAACAAGGGCAGTGTTGCAGGACTGTTGTGCAGCAGTTTTGGAGTGTTATGGCTAGTGTATCAGGCCTGAACTTGGCAACGCATGGGACTCTGGTAAGAAAGTATCTTTGGATATCTCAACCTTTTGTTTTGACCCCCTTAGCCATATCCTTCGACCATACTCCTCAACAACATTTCTTTTTCAATTCAAAGTGTCCTTCGAATGGCTCACATGGGTACCCTTTGAAGAGGCCCAAATAGGTGTCTTTCGACTAGGCCTTTTGTATGCTCCTTCGAATGGACCAAATGCATGCCCCTGGAATGGATCAACAAAATATTTCATTCGATTGAGACACCCAAGTATGTCTGGAAAGTCCTTCTAATGTGCCACTGTTGTACCCCAAAATTTTCCCTCCCATATTCTTCAAGGTTTGCTAGGATCATGCTTCAAAATCTCTCAAGGGTTGCACAGTCCAATTGCCTCCTAACAGTCAAAAATTAGGGTTTTGGTTATGACAAAGAAGTTGAGGTTTCCAAGGGTCCAATAAAGTCCCACATACCTACATACATTGTCAAGCATCCATATGCCAAGTTTCAAGACTCACAACACCAGATTGCACAATCAAAAAACCCTAATTGCTTCACAGTCAACTGCAGGGGCAAAATGGTCATTTGACAGTCAAAAGTCAAAAAATTTGGTCAACATCTTATTTTGAAGCCACAAACATCATTTGATCAATTCTTGATCATGATTCTCAAAGCATGGCTCAAAAAGTCCCAAGATGCAAAAGTTTCTATTTTTGGACAATTGAAAAAGTCAACTGCAGATTGACCAGGGCATAACTTCCACATGGTTTATCAGAAAAATTCCATCCAAAGCTCATTTTGAATAGAATGACATTTCCTACAACTCATATTCACACTTCAAGTCCAAGAAATGCTCTCACAAAAAGTTATCAATCTCAACATTATAGGTCATTTTCAAAAGTCAACAAAAAGGCACTTTAAGTCAAAGACCATAACTTTAGATTGGTAAATCAAAATGACATGGGACCAAAGGCATTGGTTAGAGGACTTCAATACCTTTCCAAAATGTCCAAGAACATGATCAAAGCTTAAAAATTGAGCAAGATATGCCTTGTGGAAGTTGGGAAATTTTTGGGAATTTTGAAAAGTCAACTTTGCTTCAAATGCCTCAAAATTGCTAATGGGCCTCAATTTCTTCCATGAATCATTACCCAAAGGCCATGCACGACCCATTGACCTCCAAGGGAGTTATTTTCTCATTTTTCATTAATTATTTAAATTTTTATTATTATTAATTCACTTAATTAAAATTAAATATGAAAAAAATAGCAAATAACACCTTTCAAATCTTTTTATGCAGAGATTTCACTCATTATATGCTCAATATCTCGTGTACCAATCTCAAGAGACAAAATCTTCCAAAATAGGCAAGTTTCCATGGCAAAAAGATTTGAAAAAGGATGTAATAAAATCAAATATTTGGATCATCAATGGATGGATTTTGGGCTGGCTTTTTGACCTAATTCTATTCATATACATGTGCACAAGTGAAACCAAAAGATTTAGACACAAAAAGTTGCGCCCAAGACCAAGAACAACATTGCAACTTTTGACAAAAAATTTGAAAACTGTTTTCATAGCTACTGCAAGTTTCAAAGCCTAAAAGCCATTCCAATACAATCCTGACACTACCAGGAAGCTTTTGCAATCGAAATCAAGTCTCCACGCACAAGGAATTGGTAGAACAGAATTGCCTTTCTTTCAAAATTATTCATAATCGTATTTTGAATTCCATGCATGATTCATGACTTTTAATGTTTGATTTATACTAACATGAACATTCTGAAGCTATTGGTGTCCTCTAATTGAATTAATACTGCCTGTGTCAAAAGTTGCCATGAACGGATATTAGGGTTTCTGAAGCTTTGATTTGGGGTTTCACACATAAGGAAAAATTGGCCATCCTAACCAGTACCATTGAAATCAGGGCATCAGGACGAATTGAACAACCACCTCGCGCCTTTTTTATGATTAACCATGCCCTATTCGCTATTATTTGCAGGTTCTATTTAGTGGGGGTTTAAAACCCCCGCTATCTATTTGTTATTTTCAGGCAAAACGAAGAAACAAGGAAGAGGACGCTGAGTTGTTGGAGTGTGGTTGGTCAGTTTAAAAAACTGGCGCATTTTTTATTTGTTCAGCATAATATTTCTTTTTTCTATTATATTATTCATGTTCCACTAAACTAACAAAGAAACGCACTAGCTCCATTGGTTGATGCGCTGGCTTGCAGGTATTGGGACCTGGGTTCGATTCCCAGGTCCCCCATAATCTCAATGATTTTTGTCAAAACATGTTCCAGCGTTGCACTCATCCAATGGTTCATCATGCACCCTCGCCTGCTTGCTTGCCACGCGCCCAGGGGATCTCATCCAAAGGCCATCATGTGAATTCCACCATGGACCTCAGTCAACCATTCCACATGCACGCGCCAGGAAGTTCAAAAGGCCTGAATCAATGGGCCAAATTGCTCACAATACACCTCTCAATTGGGTCAGACACCCCATGGTTTGCATTATATTTCTTAATTTCTTTTTCTTTTCTTCTTTTTATTTTAATTGCTTTTTTTTGTTTAATTCACAAATTTAATTTTCATAATAAAATAAAAACCAGAAAAATTCAAAAACTAAAAAAAAAAATGTTTATTTAATATTTAAGTCATTAATATTTTTGTAAATAAATTTTTAATAATCAATTTAGCTTAATTTAGGGTTTTAATTTTAATGTTTTTCTTAAATAATTAAAATAGGTAGAAATTAGGTTTAGCATTTCCTTTCTTAATAAATAATTTCTTCTTCTCATTATTATTATTAATTATTAATTATTTTGTAAATACTCATGTAATTAAATAATTAGTATAACTTAGGTTAAAACTTTAATCTTTTTTCTTTAATAATTAAAAATATTTAGAATTAGGGTTTCTTTTAATATTAATTTCCTTTATTTCATAAATACCAAAAACCATAAAAAATAACCTCTTTTCTTTATTAAATAATTAATTAACTTTCAATTTCAATTTAATTTCTTTAAAGGGTCCAACGCCCTCGAACATTCGATTCCACTTTCTTTTCGCGCGTTTATTCTTATGTTTCTTTTAATATTATGTAATTGCCCAAGCTTTGTAATAGTAATTAGGAAATTTATTTATTTTCTGCATTTTATTTCAAAACGGGTCTTTGTTAATTTGGCGATGTATAGACCCGCGCCTTGTAATAGCGTAGGACTTTATTTTCTGTACTTTAATTTCCGCACCTCTTAACTGCTAAATTTTGCATGAAAGAATGAATGGCCCAAATAAAATCAAAGCGTAGATCACCATAATGCATGACAAGATAGAACATAACTGAAAACAATACACAAATTCACACACCACTCTTAGGGTACGCCTCACTGTTGCCTTGCCCCTCGAAAAGTGGTCGTCAAGTATAGGACGTCTTAGTGAGTCCTTATGTCCATTGATCTAGTTGCCTCGAAACAAGTTGCCTCGAAACGGTTGCCTCGGAATAAAAAGATCAATGGCATAAGGGTAGCTTTTAAGGTGTCTTACTGTTGCTCGGTGACCACACTGTCCCTACAAACGAATTGACCCGAACACCTCCAACGGTGGTGCTACCTACCTCTCAATGGTGGGATGGCACTACCTTAAGGACATTTACACAGCCTAATTCCTTAGGGTAGGTGGATGACTCATAGATACTTTCTCTATTCAAAAACAAACGAAAACCTTTTCACACCGACACTTTTCAAAAAGCTTTCAAAACAATTTTTCAAACAATCTTGAGGACTGATACAAGAGTCGATCTGAAACTTTCAAAGAAACTTTTTCAAACCCACTCACACTTGAAAAGCAAAAAAACATTTTGAAAAAACACAAATGAGCAAGTATCTAAGAGCCCATGGATAACCATGGATAGAAAGGGTGCTAACACCTTCCCTTTCTATAAATCTACCTCCCGAACCGAGAAACTATCTCATAAGGAATTTTGCTGTGCTTTTGTCCTGTCCATGTTGGAGAAAATAAAAGACGGTGGCGACTCTTGCTTCCGCGACATTTCGCGAAGCAGCTTTAAACAGTCAGTTCCAGATCCACCGATCACAGAACTGGCGACTCTGCTGGGGAATCTTATAAAGTGAGGTGTACCTTAGGATAGTTCATAACTGTGTTTTCAATTGTCTGGATTGTTTGCTTTACTATTGTGGGTTGCATCGGAGTTACATAGATCCTGACCCGGATCTGGGGATACCCTGTTAGGTAGCATAAGCTGTGAGGGACCTGTCCGGCGTAGACCGACATGAGTGAAGCAGTGGCTACGTTGGTGTGGCACCTTGGTCTGTACCGATATCCCTTGTGTCGCAACGAGGAGAATATGGGTCTTCCAAGGAGTCATTAAGCACCAACCGACCTTAGAACCTTAAATGAGCCAACTTGGCCAATAGAACAGTAGCAGTATGCTACGCCCATTGAGGCTAAACTCTCGTGATGGTTCTGGCTGCAAGAAAAGATTGCGATGCTGGAGTTATGACCGATTGAGGGTAGTCAGTGATATTGGGATCCTCTAGAACCCGGTTACTTCTGATAGGACAGGTCTTAACCAACAAATTGAAAGAGGGTAATACCTAGACCCCATGCTGGCCTAAACTCTAAGGGCTTCTCTTGTGTGACTTGTGTGCCTTCCAACTTGACTGTTTGCATGCTTGTTATCTGACACTTGGGTATTCTTGCAGGTTTTGTTTATAGTCCTTAATCTGGACTCATAACAGGGTTTACATATATCACTCCATGCATAGCATAACATCATACCATTGCATGCATCCTGCATAAAGACTAATCCATTTCAAGGATCTCAAGGGCTTGTGATGCAGGTCATGATGAGCCAGTTATCTAGCAAGGGGCAAAGGGGATTTATCTTCCTCTAGCCAAGGTTGTCAGGGGCTATGACCCACTCGATATGGTGAGCCTTGACCCTTGAAGAAGGACTCTCAACAACATGCAGTTCCTTCAATCAAGCTACAAATTCAAATGCTAACAATCTTCTTGTTTACCCTGTGAGGTCCTTGAAAACATTGCATACATATCATACATATCATTGCATAACAGGTACCCTTTATCTACAGGTTGCTTACCTTCTTTGCTGTTTATTTCAGCAGTCTCATCATGAATCCTGAAACATCTACTGAGCAATCCATCCAGGCCCTCCAGGCCCAGAATGCCCAGTTCCAGGAGTTGATTAAGAGGCTAGCCCAGGGGCAACAAGATCTGAAGACCCTGCTTCTGAAGAAGAAGAAGAAGAAGAAGAGGACGGTGTTGTTCAACCCTAGGCGCAAGTCTGGGAACGTATCACAAAATGATGTTGATCAAGCTGCTTCCTCTGTTGGGAAAGACAGTCCCCAAGGGAGAGAGGGTCCTAGTCCAATGGTCTCCGACAACGAGACTGATTTTAATGATGAGCAGTACCCTCCAGCTGAGGACCGGTACAAGCAACTAGAGGATCGTCTGAATGCCATGGAAATTCAACAAGTGCCTGGGTTGGATTTCGGAGACCTGGGTCTATCTTCTGGTGTGGTGATCCCACACAAATTCAAGGCTCCTTCTTTTTCTAAGTATGATGGGGCATCCTGTCCCAGGCTGCATCTCAGGTCTTATGTGCGGAAGATTCAGCCGTATACTGCAGACAAGAACTTGTGGATCCACTTCTTCCAGGAGAGTCTTTCAGGGACTCATCTCGAATGGTTCTATCAGATGGATGGAACCAAGGTTCGTAACTGGGAGGAGTTGGCTACTGCTTTTTACAAGCAGTATCAGTACAATGCCGACCTTGCTCCTACACGTACCCAACTCCAGGGTATGTCGCTAGGATCGGGAGAAGGTTTTAAAGAGTATGCGTAGAAATGGAGAGACCTTGCTGGGAGGGTACAACCACCTTTGACTGACCGGGAGCTCGTTGATATGTTCTTGGGGACCCTATCCGGGCCGTTCTTCAACCACCTGATTGGGAATTCTGCTGCTGGGTTTACAGATTTGGTCTTGACCGAGGAAAGGATTGAAGCTGGTATCAAGTCTGGGAAGATACAGAAGGATGCTTCATCGAGCACCGATAAAAAACCTTTTAAGAAGGAATCCAGTGCTGTTTATGGTTCAAGGAGAGAGAATAGACCAGAACGCCGCCAAGCTGTCAATGCAGTGGTGATCTCAAAACCTGCTGGTGCTCCTCAGCATCACAATCAACAAAAGAGCGAGAGAAGGCAGTTCACTCGGCTCAGCATGACCTTGTCCCAGATGTTGCCACAGTTGCTGGAGACCAAGCTGGTGACTCTAAAAGAAGCTCCAAAGAATCAAAATACAACGTCACCCAAGTATAATCCCAATGCCCGCTGTGCTTATCACTCTGACAGCCCGGGGCATACTACAAATGATTGTTGGAGCTTGAAAAACAAGATCCAAGACTTGATTGACGCAAAGGAGATTGAGTTCGAGGCGCCCAAGGCTCCCAATGTGATCACTGCTCCCTTGCCAAAACATGGCTAGGATAGAAAGCACTTTTTGTTCATTTGAATTCAAGTTGTATTTTTCTTTGTTTATTCAAACAATAATATTCATGTCAAACGTTGTTATTTCATTAATGCATTGCACATGTCTGTTTTGAAGTAATTATTTCGTGTTCACTATATGCAAACTGCTTTCATATTCTGTGATGATCAACTCTCGATTGATAATTCTAAGCCTCTTGAGGGAGGATGACGAAAACGATACCATAATTTACAGTATGCTTTTGAATAGACCCCGCTGATGAGGTACATGCATTGTTTCAATTCCTAAACACTGAAGTTATAAGGAAGATAATCCCTCGTCAACCCCTTTGAGCCAAAGAAGTAGGAGTTTTTCTTTTCAAAAAAATCTTTTAAACCCTTGATCATAACCTGGGGCAGGGTAGTTTTCTCAGTTGACCCAAGTGCATAACAAATGGCACCAAAAGTCCTTACGAAACAAAGTGATGGTTCCAGATAATCATAAAGACAGGCAGTCTTTACAAATAAAAAAGAAATAAAGCCCAATAAGTCAAAACCTATGAAGGAGACTTACAAAACTGGGGCATCCCGCTGACTGTAATCACAAAAAGGAACAGTTCAGGCAAAAAATAGGGATAATAAAATCAAAAGAAAGAGGTCACACAAACCCTCAACAAAAAAAGAAATGACTGCCTGGTCAAAATAAACTGTCAGTATCTGAACCATCACTGGTATATCAAAGCAAAGACTAAACAAGGTCAAATGCACGATCAACTGAGTTTAGGTTTGAAGAACATCACGAAGAGCGGGTGGGTACAAATAAAAATTTGAGCCTTTATCCTTTGTTTCTTAAACCGTGAACCAGGCCACGTTATAACCCTCAAAAGTCCTAGCTGAAGCATGGGTTAGTTCGAAAGCATACTGTTACGAAAGGTATCCTGACTCCTTAAGGCTTGCGGTAAAATAACAAGTTGACATCACAATTTACAAAATTCACTTGTTTTTTTTTAATGAAAAATGCATTTTCAAAATCTTCAAGACAGACATAAGCTTTGCATCTTTGAAATAACATTGTTTGCATATGACTATTTGTTCGAACAACATAGAAGTTCGCACGACGAACGTCTAGTGAACAAAAGTACTTCCAATCAAGGGGCATGGCATGATCAGTGTCCATCATCTGGGGCAGTCCAGCCAAGATTCGGAGAATCTCTCAAAAGGCCAACCAGCTTGGGGCAAATCTCCATCTGGATCACCTGGGGCATTCCGACAACGAATCTTGCCTGATTAGACATCTTCTAGTGGTACGGCAACGCAATATCAATAACAGGGGCATCTCCCTACATCTTGAGAGCATGGACATAGTCGGAAAAAAATACTGCGCATAATCAAAGACCCGCTAGGTTGACATACCTAGGCAAAAATAAGGGCTTCCCGACGAACCAAAAGGGTTCGGGCAAAAATAAGGGATGAAATGAAAAAATCTGTACACCCGACAAGTCGAAAACCTGAAAAGGCGGCTTGGGCAAAAATGGGTATCCCGATGGACTGAAAACCCGAAAGGGCGGTTCAGGCAAAAATTAGGGATCAAAGCGTACGACTATGTCCTGGCATCTCGTCACCTGTCTACCAGAAGATTTGTCAATTACCCCCACAGGTGCCTTCTCCCACTGAAACTGGGGCAATAATGAGCTGTCTAAGCGATCTAGTTGCTCTACCATCAAGGTACCAAGACAAGTTCAACTGAAGAATAACCAAGATGCCTTAATTCCCCAGAGAGTGAGCCAGCAAATCAACATACTCTCCCCAGGCAAAGTTATACTGTCAGCCTCAAGGAAATTGGGTATCCTCCAGCAGATCTCAACATCCCTCAGCGCAGTATACAAACATTCTTAACAAGCATCCCCGACAGTCTTGATCTAAGATTGTTCCTCGGCGGTATACCAGACATTCAGTGGAGCCACTTCCCCAGTGCATCTCAAATTAATTTCCCCAGGAAAGTCCAGTCCAAAAGCCTCCCCAGGAAAGTTGAATCAATCTCCCCCAGTAGGAAGCTTATCCCCAGTAGATTCTGGAAGCTTATCCCTTGCGTAGCACGAACGCGTCTCCCGGCTTTATTCAGAAGGTTATTTCCCCACCAGGATATAACTGGGTTATCCTCAGCCAATAACCAGGGAAAGATCGTCCCCGACAAAGTCTTCCTATCCCCCAGCGGAGTTCATCATATTCTTCAACAAAATGCAACAATGGTATCCCCAATGGAGTTCTCATTCATCTCAGCAAAGCACCTCTCTTCCCACAGAGTATCGTCCCTCACCATGATCGCTAGAGTAGTTATTCCCCACAGAGTAATCTCTTCATTAAGTTTATTCCCCAACGGAGTCATCTTCTCCTACCGGTTCATTCTTGCAATCTTCATCCCCAGCGGAAACGAAGAACTCTCTTCAACCATCAGCCCAGGATTTAACTCCCAGCATTCGTCAAGGATATATTTTCCTAGACGAAAATACGTTCAAAAACATCACATTGTCATACATCATGATACATGCATAAACACATCATATCTTACAATCTCATTTATGTTGAGAACATCATTGCTTGATCCATGGCATGCATTGCATACGACTGACTTTTACATTTCAGGAAAGATCCAGTTAAGTTCTCAGCTATCCTAAGACCTTGCCTGGTCCAGTTAAATCGACTCTTAAAGATTTTTCTGATGCCGATCCAGTCAAAGGCCTTCTCTGGTCCAGTTAAATCGATTCCTAAAGATTTTCCTGATGAAGACCCAGTTGAAGATTCCAAGACCTTGCCTGGTCCAGTTAAATCGACTCCTAAAGATTTTTCTGACGCCGATCCAGTCAAAGGCCTTCTCTGGTCCAGTTAAATCGATTCCTAAAGATTTTCCTGAAGTCGATCCAGTTGAAGATTCCAAGACCTTGCCTGGTCCAGTTAAATCGACTCCTAAAGATTTTTCTGATGCCGATCCAGTCAAAGGCCTTCTCTGGTCCAGTTAAATCGATTCCTAAAGATTTTCCTGATGAAGACCCAGTTGAAGATTCCAAGACCTTGCCTGGTCCAGTTAAATCAACTCCTAAATATTTTTCTGATGCCGATCCAGTCAAAGGCCTTCTCTGGTCCAGTTAAATCGATTCCTAAAGATTTTCCTGATGAAGACCCAGTTGAAGATTCCAAGACCTTGCCTGGTCCAGTTAAATCGACTCCCAAAGATTTTTCTGATGCCGATCCAGTCAAAGGCCTTCTCTGGTCCAGTTAAATCGATTCCTAAAGATTTTCCTGATGAAGACCCAGTTGAAGATTCCAAGACCTTGCCTGGTCCAGTTAAATCGACTCCTAAAGATTTTTCTGATGCCAATCCAGTCAAAGGCCTTCTCTGGTCCAGTTAAATCAACTCCTAAAGATTTTCTGAAGCCGATCCAGTTGAAGATTCCAAGATCTTGTCTAAATCCAGCTAAAAATCGATTCCTAAAGATTTTTCTGACGACGCCAAGACCTCCTCAAAGCCAGTTAAATCGATTCCTAAAGATTTTTCTGATGCTAACCCAGTGAAAGAAGACAAAGCCAGTTAAATCGATTCCTAAAGATTTTTCTGATGCTAATCCAAATCTAGTGAAATCAATTCCTAAAGATTTCTCTGATGCCGCTCCTGTAAAAGTTATTCCAAGACCTCCTCTAGTCCAGCTAAATCGATTCCTAAAGATTTCTCTGAGACGAAACCGTCTAACATTACCAGACCCGATTCCTGTATCTTGCCAGGGTGCGTTTGAAGAGTTTGAGGATCTGATTCTAGTATCTTGCCAGGGTGTATCTGTTGAAGACTAGCATTACCAGACCCGATTCCTGTATCATGCCAGGGTGCGTCTGAAGAGTTCGAGGATCCGATTCCTGTATCTTGCCAGGGTGTATCTATTGACGACTAACATACTCGATTCCTGTATCTTGCCAGGGCACGTCTGAAGAGTTCGAGGATCTGATTCCTGTATCTTGCCAAGGTGTATCTGTTGACGACTAACAGACTCGATTCCTGTATCTTGCCAGGGCACGTCTGAAGAGTTTGAAGATTCGATTCCTGTATCTTGCCAGGGTGTATCTGTTGACGACTAGCATTACCAGACCCGATTCCTGTATCTTGCCAGGGTGCGTCTGAAGAGTTCAAAGATTCGATTCCTGTATCCAGCCAGGGCACATCTACACAAAGAGTTTGAAGACCAACTCCTTTAACAGGCCAGGTAATCATTTTCTTTTTCAGGTACGCAAGTTCTCGCTAAGGAAACTCTTACGCGGTCGACACCCAGATGGCATCTATAAGCCCATCCACCTATCCATCACCTCTCAACATGGAATCTATAAGCCCATCTCTCCCATCCATCAGTCTCTAAAGGGCATCTATAAGCCCATTCCCACCATCACACTGCTAACATGTGAGCGCAAATTTCTGGGCACTCTAGTGTTCAATCATCTTCCACCTTTGGATTACGAAAGGCACGCCAGCCAATCTACATCCTCAGGTCTAATAAGATTGAACAGGGGCAACTGTTGTACCCCAAAATTTTCCCTCCCATATTCTTCAAGGTTTGCCAGGATCATGCTTCAAAATCTCTCAAGGGTTACACAGTCCAATTGCCTCCTAACAGTCAAAAATTAAGGTTTTGGTTATGACAAAGAAGTTGAGGTTTCCAAGGGTCCAATAAAGTCCCACATACCTACATACATTGTCAAGCATCCATATGCCAAGTTTCAAGACTCACAGCACCAGATTGCACAGTCAAAAAACCCTAATTGCTTCACAGTCAACTGCAGGGGCAAAATGGTCATTTGACAGTCAAAAGTCAAAAAAATTTGTCAACATCTTATTTTGAAGCCACAAACATCATTTGATCAATTCTTGATCATGATTCTCAAAGCATGGCTCAAAAAGTCTCAAGATGCAAAAGTTTCTATTTTTGGACAATTGAAAAAGTCAACTGCAAATTGACCAGAGCATAACTTCCACATGGTTTATCAGAAAAATTCCATCCAAAGCTCATTTTGAAGAGAATGAAATTTCCTACAACTCATCTTCACACTTCAAGTCTAAGAAATGCTCTCACAAAAAGTTATCAATCTCAACATTATAGGTCATTTTCAAAAGTCAACAAAAAGGCACTTTAAGTCAAAGACAATAACTTGAGATTGGTAAATCAAAATGACATGGGACCAAAGGCATTGGTTATAGGACTTCAAGACCTTTCCAAAATGTCCAAGAACATGATCAAAGCTTAAAAATTGAGCAAGATATGCCTTGTGGAAGTTGGGAAATTTTTGGGAATTTTGAAAAGTCAACTTTGCTTCAAATGCCTCAAAATTGCTAATGGGCCTCAATTTCTTCCATGAATCATTACCCAAAGGCCATGCACGACCCATTGACCTCCAAGGGAGTTATTTTCTCATTTTTGATTAATTATTTGAATTTTTATTATTATTAATTCACTTAATTAAAATTAAATATGAAAAAAATAGCAAATAACACCTTTCAAATCTTTTTATGCAGAGATTTCACTCATTATATGCTCAATATCTCGTGTACCAATCTCAAGAGACAAAATCTTCCAAAATAGGCAAGTTTCCATGGCAAAAAGATTTGAAAAAGGATGTAATAACATCAAATATTTGGATCATCAATGGATGGATTTTGGGCTGGCTTTTTGACCTAATTCTATTCATATACATGTGCACAAGTGAAACCAAAAGATTTAGACACAAAAAGCTGCGCCCAAGACCAAGAACAACATTGCAACTTTTGACAAAAAATTTGAAAACTGTTTTCATAGCTACTGCAAGTTTCAAAGCCTAAAAGCCATTCCAATACAATCCTGACACTACAAGGAAGCTTTTGCAATCGAAATCAAGTCTCCACGCACAAGGAATTGGTAGAACAAAATTGCCTTTCTTTCAAAATTATTCATTGAAATTTCGGCTGCAGATACTCAATGTCACGTTCAATGTTATGACACCGTATCTGACTTACTATATGACAGTAAATACAAAAGCAATAAAGAACACAGTCAATTGTTTACCCAGTTCAGTGTGCAACAACACCTACTCTGGGGGCTACCAAGCCAGGGAGGAAATCCACTATAAGAGATGTTAATTCAGGAATAAACCAACCAGTTTATCTCCTTCACTTAAGACCTACCCAATGCAATTCCAATCTAAGTACAACTTAAACCTGAGTTCCTACTCACTCCCCCTCAATCACAGCAGTGATACATAAACCAATTTGACTTAAAAATTGATGAAGACACTCTTCAAAAACAAACACTTGATTAAGCTTCACAGCTTTTTAATCAAGCAACACAATCACTCGTGCTTCACAGCTTTGAGTGATGCACACAACTAACTTGACTCTGCTTCACAGCTTTAGTCAAGGAACATTCAAACACTCTTGCTTCAAAGCTTTGAGTGCTACACAGCCCTTACAATTCGAAACCTATTCCAAGTCACTTATCACAATGATAATTGCTTGGAGTACAATAATCAAATCTATACAGATTACAAATGATCTTCTGATCAATAAAAGGGATGCCTTGAAAAACAGCAGCTCTGTTGAATATATAGCAGCTGCAACTTCAGTTAGGGTTTCCACAAAAACCTAGGGTTAATTCCGTTTGACCTAAATACCAGGTCACAGGACTTTATTAACCAGGTTAAGGTTGAGCTAGGTTACCCCTCAGAAAACGCAGGATTCTGTTCAGGAAAGACTGAGTTATTTTCCTGAAAAAACTCAGACTTATCCAACCTGCAAACCTGTTAGTTCAGAACAGGATGTCATAACATCTGTTATGACATCTGAGAAAACCTGTCTACTAATTTAGCAAAATGTGATTATTTTGCAAAATGCTCAGATACACACTTATAAACATCAGTACTTGAATTACAATATTTTTCTGCAAAGGTACCTAATGAGTCAGTACAAACTGAACTAGAATGTTATGACATCAGTCATGACATTCACACATACACTTGGGATTTACCAAAAATGTAAGCCAATACCTAAACACCTACATTCATAATCGTATTTTGAATTCCATGCATGATTCATGACTTTTAATGTTTGATTTATACTAACATGAACATTCTGAAGCTATTGGTGTCCTCTAATTGAATTAATACTGCCTGTGTCAAAAGTTGCCATGAACGGATATTAGGGTTTCTGAAGCTTTGATTTGGGGTTTCACACATAAGGAAAAATTGGCCATCCTAACCAGTACCATTGAAATCAGGGCAACAGGACGAATTGAACAACCACCTCGCGCCTTTTTTATGATTAACCATGCCCTATTCGCTATTATTTGCAAGTTCTATTTAGTGGGGGTTTAAAACCCCCGCTATCTATTTGTTATTTTCAGGCAAAACGAAGAAACAAGGAAGAGGACGCTGAGTTGTTGGAGTGTGGTTGGTCAGTTTGAAAAACTGGCGCGTTTTTGATTTGTTCAGCATAATATTGCTTTTTTCTATTATATTATTCATGTTCCACTAAACTAACAAAGAAACGCACTAGCTCCATTGGTTGATGCGCTGGCTTGCAGGTATTGGGACCTGGGTTCAATTCCCAGGTCCCTCATAATCTCAATGATTTTTGTCAAAACATGTTCCAGCGTTGCACTCATCCAATGGTTCATCATGCACCCTCGCCTGCTTGCTTGCCACGCGCCCAGGGGATCTCATCCAAAGGCCATCATGTGAATTCCACCATGGACCTCAGTCAACCATTCCACATGCACGCGCCAGGAAGTCCAAAAGGCCTGAATCAATGGGCCAAATTGCTCACAATACACCTCTCAATTGGGTCAGACACCCCATGGTTTGCATTATATTTCTTAATTTCTTTTTCTTTTCTTCTTTTTATTTTAATTGCTTTTTTTTTGTTTAATTAACAAATTTAATTTTCATAATAAAATAAAAACCAGAAAAATTCAAAAACTAAAAAAAAATATGTTTATTTAATATTTAAGTCATTAATATTTTTGTAAATAAATTTTTAATAATCAATTTAGCTTAATTTAGGGTTTTAATTTTAATGTTTTTATTAAATAATTAAAATAGGTAGAAATTAGGTTTAACATTTCCTTTCTTAATAAATAATTTCTTCTTCTCATTATTATTATTAATTATTAATTATTTTGTAAATACTCATGTAATTAAATAATTAGTATAAATTGGGTTAAAACTTTAATCTTTTTTCTTTAATAATTAAAAATATTTAGAATTAGGGTTTCTTTTAATATTAATTTCCTTTATTTCATAAAAATCAAAAACCATAAAAAATAACCTCTTTTCTTTATTAAATAATTAATTAACTTTCAATTTAAATTTAATTTCTTTAAAGGGTCCAACGCCCTCGAACATTCGATTCCACTTTCTTTTCGCGCGTTTATTCTTATGTTTCTTTTAATATTATGTAATTGCCCAAGCTTTGTAATAGTAATTAGGAAATTTATTTATTTTCTGCATTTTATTTCAAAACGGGTCTTTGTTAATTTGGCGATGTATAGACCCGCGCCTTGTAATAGCGTAGGACTTTATTTTCTGTACTTTAATTTCCGCACCTCTTAACTGCTAAATTTTGCATGAAAGAATGAATGGCCCAAATAAAATCAAAGCGTAGATCACCATAATGCATGACAAGATAGAACATAACTGAAAACAATACACAAATTCACACACCACTCTTAGGGTACGCCTCATTGTTGCCTTGCCCCTCGAAAAGTGGTCGTCGAGTATAGGACGTCTTAGTGAGTCCTTATGTCCATTGATCTAGTTGCCTCGAAACAAGTTGCCTCGAAACGGTTGCCTCGGAATAAAAAGATCAATGGCATAAGGGTAGCTTCTAAGGTGTCTTACTGTTGCTCGGTGACCACACTGTCCCTACAAACGAATTGACCCGAACACCTCCAACGGTGGTGCTACCTACCTCTCAATGGTGGGATGGCACTACCTTAAGGACATTTACACAGCCTAATTCCTTAGGGTAGGTGGATGACTCATAGATACTTGCTCTATTAAAAAACAAATGAAAATCTTTTCACACCGACACTTTTCAAAAAGCTTTCAAAACAATTTTTCAAACACTCTTGAGGACTGATACAAGAGTCGATCTGAAACTTTCAAAGAAACTTTTTCAAACCCACTCACACTTGAAAAGCAAACAAACATTTTGAAAAAACACAAATGAGCAAGTATCTAAGAGCCCATGGATAACCATGGATAGAAAGGGTGTTAACACCTTCCCTTTCTATAAATCTACCTCCCGAACCGAGAAACTATCTCATAAGGAATTTTGCTGTGCTTTTGTCCTGTCCATGTTGGAGAAAATAAAAGACAGTGGCGACTCTTGCTTCCGCGACATTTCGCGAACCAGCTTTAAACAGTCAGTTCCAGATCCACCGATCACAGCCACCATGGTACATCTTTCGAACGAGACAATAGTTATGTGTCATTGTATGTTGAAGCAAACTATTTCCAAGGAAGATACTGCCCAATCGAAACTAACATAAAAGTAGCCAATGCTTTGTGGGTGCCATTGCCTTATGAATGCCAACCATGGGGGAGCTTTTTGCCTTATATATTCTGGCCTAAAGGGAGTCTTGGTTTTTGTGAGTCGAAGGGATCATGCAAAGGGCAAGTGGCCTCTGAATCGAAGAAAAGCTTTAGGAGGCTATTGCTTTATGACTCCAAGTAAACATGTAAGGAGCCTTTACTCAAATGAAGGGTGTAACCAAAATTGGCATTGAAGGGGGCCACACGCCCCAAAGGAAAGATGCATGCAGAAGGTCTAAATGCTCAAACAAGGCTTGCAACAAAGGAAGACCACATGCCCTAAACGAAAGAGGCATGCAGGAGGTCTAAATGCCCAAACAAAGCTTGCAACAAAGGAAGGCCACATGTCTCAAACGAAAGAGGCATGCATGAGGTCTAAATGCCCAAACGAAGCTTGCAACAAAGGAGGGCCACATGTCCCAAATGAAAGAGGCATGCATGATGTCTAAATGCCCAAACGAAGCTTGCAACAAAGGAGGGCCACGTGCCCCAAACGAAAGAGGCATGCAGGAGGCAAAATGTGCAATCGAAGGAGACCAGAAAAGAGGCATTTGCCTCCTGAGTCGAAGGACATCAACAAGAGGCTTTTTGCCTTATGAACTGAAGCTAGTTGAAGATAAGTGTTTCCCTATCGAAGCTTGCAACAAGTTGTTTCAAAGGGATACTTTGGCCTTGTGCATGCTAGCATGGTGGGAAATTATGCCTTGTAAATTTGGCAAACATGGAGGAAAGAGGCTATATGGCCAAACGAAAGATGTATACCAATTTTGCACAAGGAAACTAAAATGTCTAAATGAAGCAGGAATTGAACTTGTCCAAAAGAAGTCTAGTTCCCAAATGAAGCAGGAAATGAACTTACCCAAAAGAAGTCTAGTGCCCAAACGAAGGGTGTAACTAAATCTTGTATCAAAGGAGCCAAAGTGCCCAATCGAAAGATGTAAAATCGAAGAAAACTTGTTTTTTCTTAAATTTTGTCAAAAAGAATATTTTCATCTACTTTGCCCTTTTTAACAATTTCCTCTTTAACTTGATGCTGAAAAATCTAATTGTACTTGTGTAAGCTTGAATTTTTGAGAATCTTTGTGAGAAATTACTTGAGAAATGAGAGGGAAAATTTTGAGGTACAACAATGTGTTTGAACAACACTGCTAAGAATATCTGCAATAGATTATTTGATTTTTGGATACCCATAATTTCTCGGGTCGTCTCTTGTTAGATCCCTAGAGTTTTTGAAAACTTTGGGTTAAACAGTAGAATAATTATAAAAAATAAACCTAGATTATTTAGCCATAGATTTGCTTTGAGTTTAGAACTAGATTTATTCTTTTCCTTTATCTTTAGACATATACCCAGAAGAGACAAAATAAAGGGTATTAGATTTGACTACCTCATCAGAATTAGATTTTTCATATGAGTTATCACCAACACTATTGGTTCCATTTCTTCTTTCATCATAGATCATAGAAACCAATATGCTTCTCCCTATGTTTCTGGCTAAACATTTATGAAGATTTTTGTCATGTTTTATGATGACCTCATTAAAACTCTTAGAAGCTTCTGGAAGAGTTCTTGTGCCTTTTAGGGTAGAGTTCTCGTTTTTAAAGGATAAGTTTTCTTTAATTAGAATGGAGAGATCTTTATTAAGCTTACTATTTTCTAGAGACGTGGATTCATAGGATTTTTTAAGTTCCTTGAATTCAATCTTGAGAAACTCATGTTTTTCCATAAATTTAAGTAAAGAGAAGGTTAATTTAGAATGAGTAAGATCAGAAAATACCTCTTTGGAGAAAACCTCTTTTGTGTTTGACTTTGATTCTACTTCATCTTCTAGAGGGATCCTTCCAACAAACGTTTCAACTTGAGCCATCAGTGCTATGCTAGCACGTTCTTCTTCTGATTCGTCTTATAAGGAGTCAAAATCATCCCAGGTTGCAAACAATCCTTTATTTTTGCTTTTGAGAGCTTTCTTCTTGGACTTGTCCTTTTGCAGTTCAGGACAATCATTCATGTAGTGTCCTGGCTCGTTGTACTCATAACAAGTGACTTCTTTGCCACTAGACTTCCTCTGATGAAAAGTAGACTCGAAGCGACCTCCTGTATTTCTAGTACTTCTGAACCTGTTGCCTTGATTCTTCTTCTAGAGACGATTAACCCTTATGGACAGTAGAGATAACTCATCTTCATCTTCATCAAAATCTTCTTCTGAATCCTCGATCTCTTTAGTTTGAAGATCTTTGGACTTATCTGATTTTATGACAGATTTGAGCGTAATGGATTTCCCTCTTTTTTGAGGTTCATCTTGATCTAGCTCAATCTCATGTCTTCTTAGAGAACTCACCGGTTCTTCTAGAGAAGTGTTGTTCAGATCCTTTACAAGCTTGAGCGCAGTTACCATAGGCCTGCATTTGGATGGCAAGCTTATGATAATCGTCTTCACGTGATCTGATGTTGAATATCTTTTGTTCAGAACTCGCAGTCCTACAACTAAGGTTTTAAATCTTGAGAACATCATCTCAACTGTTTCATCATCCTCTATCTTGAAGGCTTCATACTTCTGAATCAAGGCCAAAGCCTTGGTTTCCTTGACTTGATCATTTCCTTCGCGAGTCATTTTGAGAGAGTCATAGACTTAGTTGAGTCTCTATTTGTGATCTTCTCATACTCAATGTAAGAAATAACATTTAGCAAGATAGTTCTTGCTTTGTGATGATTCTTACAATTCTTCTTTTTCTCATCAGTCATAACTTTTCTTTCAAGTTGCTTTCCATTCTCATCTTTAGGATGTTCGTAGCCATCGACTAACATATCCCAAAGATTAACATCGTGACCTAGAAAGAAACTTTCTAGTCTATCTTTCCAGTACTCAAACTTTTCACCATAAAAAATGGGAGGTTTAGCATTATGGTCATCTTTATCAGAAACCGGAGCAGCTGGTGGTGGAACAGGATCAACCATAGTGTTTCTAAAACTCGTTTCGATCTTTATCTGATACACTTAAGTGTTTGATAGATATAAATACCATAATCGGAGCTCTGATGCCAATTAAAGGTGCCAGAAACACAAGAAAGGAGGTTTGAATCGGGTTGCACCAAATATAATCTTTTTGCAACTCAAAACATAAAGATAACAAGTGAATAAAAATAGACTAACACAATTATTTTTATACTGGTTCACTATTAACTAAGTTACTACAGTCCATCCCACAAGGTGATTTGCCTTATACACAAGGACTTAATCCACTATAATCAACCAGATTACAGACAACCATAATAAGTCCGATCAACCCTATTGGAACCCCTAGTAAGTCTGTTGATCCTTATTACAAACCATTATGACTGCAACTAAAATCTTCTTGAGTCTCTAGACCTTCACTCAGTCACTTAAGGAACTTATCAACAACAGTTGATTTACAAAGATGTGTATACAAAGATGCTTTTACACAAGCAGATTACACAAAATTGAAGTACAACAACACAAAAGTGTTGATAGCAAGATACGAGCAACAACTCATTGCTTATTTACAAAACTGTACAAAATAATATTTCTCTACAGAGTTTTTGTGCAGCGGCTTAGTATAGATTTGTTGAACTGATTCGTTGATTTCAAATCTTCCAAGTACCCTTTTATATCTCAAAATAATATATTCATTGGAGGGTAGAATAGGAAATATAAATACAATTGTATTGTTCCCAACGGTCATGGTGAGATAAATAGACAACAGTAAAAAAATTTGTCCTTGCGCCACTCTAGAAAGTAGAGGTCACTGTGTATTTTTGTACTTTTATACTCACCATCACACTCAATCCCTTTAGTCTTGATATTCGTCTTCTAAGTCTTCAGAGGATTCTGATATAATTATTGATGAAGCATGTTGTAGAAGGACCGGAACTAGTATCTTCCAGAACCTAAGTCATTAGAACCTTTTAGGGCTTGTTCAGAGAACTCTTGCCTTAGTAAGTTCTTCAAAACTTGGTTGTCAGAAGAATGTCTTCAGATCTTCAAAACTTTGTTCAGAAGAATCTTTGTCTTTAACATCTTCAGAACTTGGAACAACAGAAGTAAATCTTTAGAAGGTCTTCACAACTTCCTTGAATAAGCCATGATCAGAAGCTCTTTTACTAATGTTTCTTAGAACCGTTACATAAGACACATTCCTTAATCTTGACTTAACTTGTAACACACCAAAGGTATTCTTCCAGAGTGTTGATTTCAGAACCTGGTGACGTCACACACCTTCTTACCAGAGTCAGAACCTACATGACAAAAGCCACACACTAGACAGAAACATGTTAGAGTATACAATTGTTCTTTTTAGATAACATGTAAAGTTATCATCAAAACATAAGGCCAGATGTAGAACAAAATTTATTCTCACAGAAATGACCGGATTGAGTTGCAAACTATGTCACTCTCTTTAAGACGTTTCACGAAACTGCCCAAAATTATGCAAGACAGACGACCAACAACGATGCCTCCAAGATAAAATAACTCAATTATATTTTGTACTATTGCTACTTGTACGACAGATAGTCGGTCTAGAAATACACCTTATATAGTACAAAAACTACTATAAACAATTTCTCATACATGAGAAATTCAAATAATCCTCAAAGAAAATTCAATAATGGTCGTTTGACTAGTCCATATAATTTCTCAAACGAGGAGAAACTCAAATAATTCTTCAAAGAGAAATTAATAATAGTCATTTGATAACTCCAAATATTTTCTCGAACGAGGAGAAATTCAAATTATTCTCCAAAAAAAGTTCAAGAAAATGTTCGAAAAATTCAATGAGTTGAGAGAAAAAAGGAGAAGTTGGCGCTTCGACAATTTGAAAACGTAGAGTAAAAAGAGTGAAGAAAAAAAACTCAAAAATAATTTTTGGTGTATTTTAGAATAAAACATGTGCATTCTTTATATAATAAAGTAAGTTAATCAAATAATATAATTTAAGCATAGTGAAATTTAAAGTTTTCTTAATTAACACGCAAAAGCAAATCATTTTTTATTAATGTAAGACTTAATTTTTCCAATAAATATATAGATGTAATGAAGAACCCATTTTTATTTGTAAACATTGATATTTAAATTTAAGCATCTTATGGGTTGGCTTGGACCGGGGAGATTGAAGAAACCCGATCCATTTCGAGGTTCTTCTAGAGAATTTTTTTCTGCCATTCCTCAAATATATCATCTACATATATTTGAACCAAAAGAATATGCCTTGCTTTTGGTCTAATAAACAAATTGATGTCTATTTTATCACGATTGAATCTTTGATTGATTAAAAATCCACTCAATCTCCTAGAATTTGATCCAACAAATATTTTTTGCGATTGTCCAACCTTGAGGCAACTGATTCGAGGTTATCTTTATTAATGTCCTCGTTATTTTGTGAAGGAGAAAGATCTTCTTTGGGATTTTTGTCGTTGATCAAGTTTTGTGTTATCGCACCTAAAATATCATAACAAGTACATTTTATCGTCTTTTGAGGTGTGGATTCATCGATCAAATGCAACATGAATAGATTATTCTACCAAAGTTGCTCTATGATTGTAAACTCTATAAATTTTACTCGTAGATTAGTACCCTAAGAATATCCCTTTATCAACATCAAATTTACCCTAAGTGAAATAAATTTTTGTTATTTAAAATGAAACATTTGCAACCAAAGACACGGAAGTAAGAAATATTTGCTTTCTTACCTTTAAATAACTCATAAGGTGTCTTCTCTAGAATGGGTCGAATGACCACCTTATTTAAGACATGCCATGTGGTATTAATCGCATTTGTCCAAAAGAATTTAGGTAGACTCATTTCACTTATCGATAAGTTTTTTCACACACCAATTTTTTTTTAAAAAACGATATAAATGTATATTGGACTTTTGACATACACTATTGAATTTTTTTATTTGTATTGAAAATTTTATTTTGTTATACAAAATATTTCGTGGGAACAATTTTGCTAAACTTTTGCCATGTAATATAAATTGGGGGTGTTATGGTGGCATTAAAGGTGTATTTGGTTCGAGGTATGTGAAGAGGATGAGAGGGGAAGGGATAAGATATTTATAATGAAATGTGTTTGATTCAATATTTAGTAGGAGATGAGAGCAAAATCACTCCAAATTATACTTTTCACGTTTCTGAAATAGAGAGATTCGAAGAGAAGAGAATGTGAATTTTGATATTTAATAAATTAATATATTTACTAAAATATCTTCAGATTTATTTTAGTATTTCAAAATTATTATTTTCTTTTAAGTTATTGATTTTGTTTTTTTGTGATTTCACTCTATTGTTTTCATCAATTTTGTTATAATTATTTTTTAATTTTCAAATTATTTTTATTTTTATTTTTTGAGTTTAATAGTTATGCATTATCATTGTAAAATAAATTATTTAAGCATTACTATATCAGTAACTTAAAATTTATTCTGATGTGCAGAATTTATGATGGTGATTAGTTGAAGTGTAGAATAATTTTAACCTGTAAGTGCATATATCAATTACTATAATTTTTTTTTTATTTTTTATTATTATTTATATTTTTATGTTTATTTGTGTTAGTGTTTTTTCTCATCTTCCATAACCACCATCTCAATGTTCTATTCCTTGGTTTTTATTCGTTTTATTTTCTTCCATCTCTTTCACCAATACAAGTTCGTTTTATTTTCGTTTAATTAAGAGCATCTTTTGGTGTTGTTATATTTCCATTTCAATTGTGCATTCTACGTGTTTGATAAAATGACACAGTAGATTTTGTTCAAAATGTGCATTGAGTATTACTTAGTTTATTAGTATTAGTATTAGTTCTTCTGATACTGTTTTTTTTTTCTTCCAGTTAAGTTACTTATCTATGTCATTCTATGTTTTCTGTCATTTTAATTAACTAGTTCATGTCATGTCTATTTTAATTTCATTCCTTCTTTTGGTAGTGAGATGCTATAGTTTTAAGATTTAATGTGGGTTTTCTTAAATGCTGTATGTTTTTTAGATAGTTTTGTTACTGCTGCTGTTTGCTTTTGTAATTTGTATACATTATTAATGCAAATGATATATGAGTAGATTTAATAAATGTGATGTTATTTTCTCTATTTCAGAATTGGACTGTGGGTTGTGGCCATTATCCAGAGCACTTAAGTTTTTTTTTTCCAATCGAGAGTTGATCTCATTGTTTGCAACACTCTGCACTCTGAGACTTGAGAATCGAGAAGCAACAACAACAGACTACGTCGTAGTATTTTGTGCCGCTGCCCACTTGATGCTGTAGTATTTTGGCACGTTAAGGTTCGTAGTCATTCATAATCTATTATGTTTGGTTTTTTTTTTTTTTTGAAAACTTGGTATCCGGCCTTGAGAATGACTAATCCAAGGGGACCAATCCCACCGTCCACTAGCGGGAGGCCATTTAAAGCGAGAGCAGAATTTTGTGTAGACTGGCACAACACAAGGATTACGAACACCTAGGAAGATTCGAACTTGAGACCTTGAGAGGCGCACACTCTCAAGACCCAAGTCTTCACCAACATGCCAACCTATAGGGGTTATTCTGTTTTGTTGTTAATTTGTTGCAAGTTTAGTCTTTATATGGTTGTGTTGAACTTTGTTGTTATACTGTTTTGTTTGCTGTCTTTTTCTACGGGGTAGTTTCGTTAAGCTTTGTCCTACTGTTAAACTTCAGCAAGAGAAAGAGACAAGCAGTTCTTTGTAAATCTCAAAGATCTTCTCTTTCTCCTTTCTCCGAACACCGACTATCTCTTACCCTTTCATTCACTTCTTCCCCGATCAATCTTCAATTATTACGGCTATCCTTTATTCAACACACTGTCGTTGTTCATTTCCATCTCTTTTCTCCAGCCAATCTGTTATGTTCTCCAACCTCTTTCTTGTCGCCAATGTTTCTCTCAAATCTCAACCCCATTTGCTACAACAGCTTTCAGTTCATTCGAGTTTATGCTTGCGTTTTATAATACCTTTTGTTTATTTCATCTAAATTTATAATTCACCTAATTTCGTATCTTTTCTTTGTGATTTTTCAGCTGGATTCTGGATATGTTTTCTGCAGCTTCAGTCAGAGGAGCAAGACACAGCTCATTCTGGCTATACTTAGTTGAACATGTTCCGACCATTGCATATTTTCCATCTTTTACTCCTTATTCCATACATCCAAGACATCTTTCTAAATTACCCCCAGTATGTTCTCCATCAGCTTTTGTTTCGCACCTGGGATCAAGTGTCATTGGAAGCCAAGGTAATCAGCTAAACCGCCTACCTTCCAGATACACAAGTAATTCATCAGTTGAACTCAAGACCCTAAATGATGTTGTACGGTTCTCTCTGTATAAGCCTGCCAATAGTAGTTCTGGAATCAAGAGCCAGAATCAAAATATGAAAAAATCTAAAAGGGCCAAAGTGAATGAGCTCAAATTCTATCGTTTGAAGGCAAAACAAAAGATGTATTCTCCTAATCCACAAGTTAGAATTCGCTATAAGCTTGAAAAGGTAGCATTTTTTTGTAATTGTAATTTTTATGTTTTAAGCTTTATTTTGTACTTTGCCTCAGCTGCTTGGTTTTGTTACCGATGTTATACTTTTATGACAATCTTACCCTTTTTAAGTGTCTACTTTTACAATTTTATCATAATGTAATTCTACATTTTCAAGCTTTTATATGAATAGCAAATATTAGTAAATTATTTAGTAGTAACTCAGATGGGTTGGAAAGAAGCATTATGCCTTTCACCCTTGAATTTTCCTTTCAATCTAACTCATAAATCTACAGGCCAAGCGAAAGGAAACATGGTTGATTGAAAAGCTTAGGAAATTTGATGTTCCGAAGCTCCCAGCAGAAACATTTGATCCTGAAATTTTAACCGAGGAGGAGAGGCATTTCCTGAAGCGCACTGGAGAGAAAAAGAAACACTATGTTCCAGTTGGGAGACGAGGAGTGTTTGGTGGGGTAGTTCTAAACATGCATCTTCACTGGAAGAATCATGAGACGGTGAAGGTTATATGCAAGCCCTGCAAACCGGGTCAAGCTCAGGAATATGCTCAAGAGCTGGCTCGACTGAGCAAAGGCATTGTGATTGACATCAAACCTAATAATATTATCATTTTTTACCGAGGAAAGAACTATGTACAACCCAAAGTGATGTCACCTCCAGATACATTATCAAAATCAAAGGTAATGTTCACTTTGCATTAGCTCTTCATTAGCAAAAAGGTATTTGATGACGAAAACTATGCCACAGTATTTTTTATGAAATTATATGGATTAGGTAAGGAAGGAGAAAAGCAAAAAATAGAGAATGATTATCATTGTGTAGTAGATGAGAGATAGTGATCAAAAAGTTTAAAAAAAAAAAATTCTGAACAAACTCTAATTAGTTTCTGTTTTATACAAAAATCTCAAAAAAATAATCATTTTTCACACGATGTGTAAATTACTCCTTTTAATTTGGATCAAATGGATCCTAAATTTTAGAAATAATCTTCTTGAGGTTGGCAGTTATCAAGCACGAGTGCTTTCCAGCTTTGTATATATTATTGGAATATCAGAGGGGTGAGATTATATAATGATTTAACACATTCAGTTAAAAACTTAAGTTATTACAGTGATCATAGTTTCTTGTTGAGCTTAAACTACAGTGAAGGGGATGGTTTATCTTAGAATGTGTTCAGGCCAATGCCCCGGATGAATGTCCGGAATGTGGAACTAAATGGTGGGTGGTCCGATAGTAGCCTAATGGATTTTAAACGAGGCCTCTCATACCATATTAGAATGCGTGAGTTAGATCTAACTCATCGCTACAAAACCGGCTTGTAGGGTGAGGATTGCCCTCACTTATAAGCACATGCTCGGACCATATATTGTCCGATGTGAGACTCTTAACAGTTTATATTAAATATTGTATTCTAATATTAATTATCAGTAATTTATAATATTCAATAACTTTTTTTACTTCATAATTCTTATATTTTTTAAATACTCACTATTTGATGAATGTGGTTAATTACTCCATCCGTTTTAAAATGACTGTCGTTTTAGCAAAGAAAATTTATTTCAAAATGACTGTCATTCTCATTTTTCAATGTAGAAATCATTGTTATTTTTCCAATTGTGCCATTTAATTATTACTTTTTACACTTCTTCCAACACATTAATAATTTGGTAAAAATGGAATACTTTATGACAACATCATTGTATTTCTTAATCAGTGTGTAAAAACCTTAAACGAGAGTCATTTTGAAACGGAGGAAAAACTGCTATAGACTTATGCCTTTACATATTGCAACCAAAGCAGTGTGTGTGTCAGGGAGTGCTACGCTCTCATAGGTCACAAGTAAAGTACTAGTGAATAGGAGCAATGATTTTTGTTTCTTTTGAGAGACTAATCCTCAAAAAGATAAACATGTAGTATTAGTAAATCCTGTATCTATTTTCCAGGAAATAAAAGCACCGGTGCTTTCATAGAGTGGATAAGTTAATAACTTTGAAGTGCTAATTCATAAACTTATCTTGAATATGTTATGTTGAGAAAGTATTGTGTTCTCTTCTAGCAAAGAGCTTATGTTTTCTTGCTTTTGAAATCTCCAGGCCTTGGAGAAATATCGATATGAGCAGTCCCTTGAGCATACTAGTCAGTTCATTGAAAAGTTGGAGAAAGAGCTTGAAGAGTATCATGAGCACGTTGCAAAGTTTAAAAAAGGGAAAGAGGATACAACTTAAGATGTTAGAGTGCACATTAGCATGTTATTCCCAATTGATATAAATGATGCTTGATTCATTAATTAAACTGGTGCAAGAAAATTCATTATGTTGTTTTGTAGAAGAAAAATGCTGATAACATATTCTTTTCCATCATTCTTTCCAATACCGCCTTTTTTTGGACAGGAATGTCATACACGAGACTCAGACAAGTGATCTTGTTTGCTTTTAAGGAAATGTAAATTTTTTGTTTTCCTTGAAGTGGCTCAAGGCCAGCAGCAATACCCTTTAAGTATTGTGAGATTTCTGTATGACATTCACATGCTAATTGTATTCATGAAATTTTGGTTTCTTATAGAATATTCCGGTATTGTGTTGTTGTAGTAATATTATATTCATGAAATTTTCTCATATATTTCTGCATCTTTCTCTAACCAGTGAGTTACATTTTATAATTTTCCTTAAATACAGCAGTGAATTCACTATTTAGCTAGTGACTGTCCTGGTGGTGTTTCTTACTCCCTCCGTCTTAGTGTTTAATTTGAGTTATACGTGATTCTTAAAAAAATGATTAGATGTGTTGATTTTAATGATAAAATTAATGTCATTTACTAAAACGTTTTTATTTATTATAGTTAATAGAGTAGTTGAAAAACGTGAAAACTAATAAATAGGGGTATAATAGTGGAAAAAAATAATAAATATTATATTGGTATTTTAAAAAGACATTTATTTTGAGATTTAAAATAAAGTGCAAATGAGACACTTATTATGATACGAGGGAGTAATAGATTTTGGATGCAATGCCTTTCATTTTTCACACGACTTTCTATTTATGCAATGTATTGGAGCAAATGTTATTATACATGTGCTGTTGCAACTTGATAATGTTGCTTATTTTCCTACCTTATATCTGGTTTGATTTTTGAAAAGAAAAGTGTGAGTTCCTGTTCTGCTACTGTGTCAATTTCATCGGTTACATGATTTGGTAGAATGTCATGCATCATACAGATTCTATCCCAAAGTCTCATTCATTAGTTTGAGATACCAATCATTGAAGAAAGATCATGCAATCCCATTCACCCAGTGTGTTGAAACAAGTTCGTTATGACTCAGTAACATAATTTATGTGTCCTTTCTTGTAGAACCTGTTTAGAAACTACACTATTACATTTAAGATGTGTAAACTGAACAATTTTACTATCAGTATTATCATTGCCAGAATGGCTATTCACTTTCGTGATAAGGCTATATATCCAATGCATATGATAAGATATTTGTCTTTAAGTAGTTACATGTGAATGAGCTCATATTAACTTAGTGAAAAATATAAAAAACTAGGAAAATCAACGTCACTAGCCAACCTGACCCGTGTCAGGCAACACAGCTGTCCGTGTTGGTCTTCTGGTTTCTTTATTTTCTTTTCCAAGCCCCGGGATGTGCAACACGGCCCGTGTCAGGTGACACGGCCGCCCGTGTTGCACCCCTGACTTTCCATTCTTCTTCAACTCATCCCAGGCCTTCTTCCTGACACGGTCCATGTCAGGTGACATGGCCACCCGTGTCAGGCCTCTTGTAGTATGATTTTTGCATTTCCTCCGAAACTTCGAGTTTTGCACTTTTTCGCACTGATTTGTCCCGATTTATTCCTCTGAGCCTACAAAAAGTCAAACACACAACCAACACATAAAATATGGAGAAATGAAATAAAGCGCTTGACAATATAAAGAAAAGATAACTAAAATCAACGGTAAATAAGTGTGTAAAAACCATTGATCACCTCCATTGTTGTTGTCAACGTTCTCTATACTTAAAGAGTGCTGGTGATGAAGTTGGGACAAAAAAACTCCAAAACTATAACCTAAAAAAATATGAACAAATGAGTATATAGTGGTTGGAAATCGTAAATCACACTCAGCCACATCAGAGCGCATTGAGCGTAGTGCCACTTATTTCACTTAAACTGTCTTAGAGCGTGCTAAGCGGGCTAGACCGTGCTGAGGAGGCTCAAGCTTACAAAGCTACTGCCAGTCCTCTTATTTATCATTACAAACTGGGCTAAGCGCGGAGCACGCTGTAACTTGCGCTGAGCGGGCTTGACAAACTTCATTTCTCAAAATTGGATGTTTGAAGTTATGCCTTTGATTCTTATTACTCCATGCTCCAACCATGCAATAAATACCTACAAAAGTGATAAAAAAACTATCAAACGATACAATATTTATACGAAAATACGATTATACTATTATTTACATAAATGTAAGAGTTTTAACATAAAAACCAAAAGAACAAAGCTAATAAGTGCCACACAATACTACTAAAAATAACGATATTTTGAAACTTATCAAGGGTTTTTGTGTTGAGCATTTTATTGTTTTTTATGCTTCATAAATTTTTTGAAATTTCGAACAAGCAACTCCATGTCTTCATTAAAGTCAGGATTTTTTTCTTCCTTGGCATGATATGAAACGCTTTAGGGGCTCGACTTGAAAGTCCCACATGAGGGATTCAACTTGTAAGTCTCGCCTAAAGGACTCAATTTGAAATTCTTTGTCCACAAGTGTCATCTAGGGCAATAAAATCAAGACAATCTTTGTAACGAACATCTATAGTCTCAAACATCTCAAATCAAATCACTATACCCTTACAAGACCTCATGTTTGAGGGATTGTGTATTGAGGTTAGTTTATTAGGCCTAAAAAAAGATGGTTCATAAAAAGAAAGAAAATATCATTATGAATGGGCGAGTACTACAATGATACCATAGGCCTCCCTAAGGAATGCCAGACGAGCACTAAGGTTGGACTTAGGTTGCCTAAGGTATACTGTAAGATGCGTAGATTGGGCTTGGTTACCCAATTTGGTTTCACGATCCACTTGCTCAATGAACGTGGGTAATGAAGTGTCCTTGCGTGCCAAAAGCATAGAGAAGCCAATCAATAAGGGAAACAATGTTCCCCATGATTAAAGAAAAACATCTACCTAACTTTTCTTTTATCAATTATATAATCTTTATTATTTTACAAAAATCTGCGTTGCGTGTTTTAAGTGACAATTTTGATGATATATAATCATTAAGATCTTAAAATATTATTAATTTAATAAATTTATTATTTAACTTTTAATTAACAATTTATTTTCTAATGCAAAATTACCAAAAAATTAATAAAATTAAAAATTAAATAATTAAAATAGTAAATTGATGACATTTTAATATGTTATTATTGATCCATCATAACAAAAATCATTTAAAAATGATCTAACTCTAAGGTTATCCCACTTTTTTAGTACTCCCCAGCAGAGTCGTCAGTTGTGTAATACGGTAGGAGAACTGACTTGATTTTGTGTTTTATCAAAAATGTTATGGATAGCATGAGTCGCCGCCGACTTTTCTTTTATCTAATAAGGAAAGGGTGAAAAGAACAGGAAAGACCTTGAGATTTATTGAGTTGGGGGTAGGTTATGAAAAGGGAATGTGTTAGCACCTTTTTCATCTGTAGTTATCTACGGGCACTTAATCGCTAGTTCACTTTGAAAATACTTTGTGTGCGTGTTTAAATTTTTTTTGGAAATGCCAATAGTAAAGAAACTTTGTAATAATTCTCGTATTTGTTCTCGAGAATGCGTACAAAGTGTTTTATTTGAAAATATTTTGAAGAAAAAAAGTGTTTGTGAGAAATTACTTGTTTGTGAGCAAGCGATTAAAAGTAGTCTACCATTACTCAAAATCTTTCGTGTTATCTTCCTTCTCCTTTAGAAAAAGTTATCCTACCATTAGTTAGTAGGAAGTCCTATTATTGGATATGAAAGGACATGCGTGGGTCATCGTACAGTCATAGAAGGTAACTCGTATGGTCACTTTAGCAATTTTGTAAGAGACTAGATCGTTTACCGAAGACAGCATCGAAAGGGTCATTGAGGGACTACGATATTTGATTTCAAGGGACATGACTGTGTTTCCGAGGCAACAAGGGAGGTTACCCTAGAGGTGCGGGTGTGCAAAGTGATTTGTGTTTCAATTATTTTTAGTCTTGTATTAGGTTAATTATTGTTTGCTTTTAATCTTGCCATACAAGCTTATTAGCTAACAGTAATGTATACAAAGCATAAAATATAAACGCAGAAAAGTAAAATCCTACGCTATTACAAGGCTTCGGGAATGGGGGTACAAGTAATAAAAATGCGGGGGAAAAGTAAAACCCTAATTAACTATTACAAACCACGAGCAGTTACACAATCGGAAAAAATGCGAAAATAAAATACGCGAAAAGGTGTAATAAAGAGAAAAGAAATTATTTTGGTGGTTTTTGATAAAAAAATTTTTTGACTAATTAAAAGAACTAATTAATTTTAATTAATTAAAAAAAATTGATTAATTAAGTTAATAAAACCTAAAACAACTAAATTGATTTTGATTAAGAAAATGGATTTAGTGAAAAAACCTAAAAAAACTAAATTAGTTTTGATTAAAAAAAGGAAATTAATTTAATTATTAAAAAAATGATTAGTTAAGTTAATTAGAAAAAAAAATCTAAAGTCTAAATTAATTTAATTAATCAAATTAAACAAATTATGTTGTAAAAAAAAGCAAAATAAAAAGGGATAGAAATTGAGCCTGAATAATAGTAAATTGGGGGTGTGGCAAAGTAATTCGCTGGACCCAAAGAGAAGAGGCCCAGAAGATTTACGTTCGATCTAGTGAGAACGGCTCTAGGAGGTCTATCGTGAGCGTACAAATCTAGAGCGCTGGAACTAGATCTGTTGAAATCCGATGGTGATGACGAGATGGCGCATGGTTGATGCGTTGTGCTTGTTGCGCTGGATCTGTAGGAAAATCATGAAAAAATGTCAAAATGCTAAAAGGCTGGGATCGAACCCATGCCTTGGCATAATAATAACCTATCGTGCGCGCTTCAACCGCTGAGGCGGTAATACATTCGATATCTTATGTGAAACGAAATATATAGAATATAAGCAAGACGACATAGACCGGAGAGACGTCGGAGCCGTAGCTCTGGTCGTCTTCTCCGGTGAGTCAATTCTTTGTCCCTGTAAAATAGCAACTATTAGAGATTTAAGGGGACCCTACCCCCCTAAATCAGGTCCTACGAATCTATTGGTGGCCTTAGTTTGGGCTGGATCATCCTGTACAATGAGATATAAACAAAGTGATACAAATCAGTGTAAGAATGATGGTATACGATTCAAGCATCATGGGCTTCATGCAAAAGGTCAATCCTACATCGTTTTGGCTCAAAAACACATTGCAAACGTTAGTTCAAGTCAAATCATCATGAAAATTAAAAACGAAATTCATAAAAAAACATGTGAAACGATGATGCGTGGAATGTAGATTTTAGGCCTCTTTGTTCATGGAAATCTATCCATCCTTACCCTCTTGCGTCCCCGGAGTAAATGGACTGGCTAGTTTGTAGTGAAATGACTTAGGAATAGGGTTTCAAGTTGTTTTAGGGTTCTTTGAAAATTTTGAGGTTTTTGGACAAGAACTTTGTATAAGGGTTCGTGGCTTGTTTGTATGAAGGATGCATGATATATAACATAAATTAGGTCAAAGATGAGACGTGCTTGGACTTTGTGTAAGAAGCCTTGTATTTTATCTTATTTATTTTTGAATTATTAATGAATAAATCAAAATAATTAAAATAAAATAGATTAAGGGGTGCATGAATAAGATCTGAGGTGTATGAGGAGTGTAATACACGTTTGGACTTTAAAACAATGGCCCAATAATCCAAAATATCAAGTTTGCTCAATTTGAACTTCATGCATTTGTTCAAAATTTCTCAATTTGCACTGGTCATAACTCTCTAAATTTTCATCTTTTAAAGATGATATTGAAATTTTTAGAAAGCTCAAGATGTCCTTTATAATCTCTCTTTTGGTCATTTTTGCATTTAGAAACTTTATCTTGATGTAAGTTACCTTGATAAAAAGTGTCTTTTGAAATAATCTATAATGTATTGGCTCATATCTCTCAAATGAAATATTTTTTGGACTTGAGCTTAGAGATACAAAGTTGTAGAGAATTGATTTACCTTAGAAATGAAACATTTGTTGCAAGTTTAGTCTTTATATGGTTGTGTTGAACTTTGTTGTTATACTATTTTTTTTGCTTTGTCTTTTACTACGGGATAGTTTCGTTAAGCTTTGTTCTACTGTTAAACTTCAGCAAGAGAAAGAGACAAGCAGTTCTTTGTAAATCTCAAAGATCTTCTCTTTCTCCTTTCTCCGAACACCGACTATCTCTTACCTTTTCATTCACTTCTTCCCCGATTAATTGTGATGTAGCTGATGTAATATGGGGCGTAGAGAGTTGGTTTTGATATTAACCCCTGAAAATTAGTGTTTTGGAGTATTTTATTTAGGTTCTCAACACTTTTAAGTATTTGATAAATTAGAGGAAATTAGTTGGCGCCACAAGTTGTTGCACGTGGGTAATCCAATTAAAATATCTTTTTATTTATTTATTATAAAGAGTTAATATTCTTTTTTACTTCTTTAATTGTTTGCTTTTTTATTACTTTTCGAATTTGTTACGGATTGAATCAAGATTTTTTCAGAAAATATTTTATTACTTTCCGAATCTGTTATGGATTTTATGTAATCTATTAGATTTTTAAAAGGTTTGTATCGAACTTTATACATTTTTATCGCAATTTTTCAAAAAATGGATAATATATGTAAGAGTGTCATCGTATTTTTTTTTATAAAAAATCCAATATTAAGAGCTCTTTTATAATTTTTTTAATTATTTGAGATTATTTGCTGAGGATTCTAGAAAAAATCTGTAGGAAATACCTTATATGTCGATTTCATATTATATGCATTTTATGTATTTTTATGGGATTTTTGAAAATTTTGATTAAAAAAAGATAGATATTAGATAATTCTTTTATAATTATTTTATTGTTTGATTTTTTATCAATAGATTTTCTGCACATTTCAAAATATATGTATTTTTACTGCAGTTTTGAAAGAATAATATTTATTTTTATATATTTTTATCGGATATTTTGAATTATTGTCAATTTTTTATCGTTTGAAAGTAAACTTTTTATAAAAATTTTAAAAAATAAAAAAATGAAAAAAGTATTTGTTAGGACAAAATTTAAGTATAATTCTTTATGTGTATTTCTTACTATTTTTCATTTAAAATATGATAAGCGTATAATTTTCTTTTACATATACATAAATTATTTCTATTTTCACTCTTTAAATAATATTTAAAAATTTAAAATTGAGAATTTTTTTATATGTTATGTCAACAAACCTTCTTACAACCAAACAAGATATTTCAACTATCAAATCTCACGAATCAAACCGAATTTTTACTAGTCAATCAAAGTTTTTTTTTTTTATTATTAAAATCAAATAAGAGTCCCTCACCAGTTAAGCTCCAAAACCAAACAATAACATCTTACAAGCATATAACTCAAGAGAACCCTCTTAAGTAAAATATAATCATAGCATGGTACTAGTACAAAAATCTCACACGTATTTTTCACTTCTTCTACATTACAACACTTTGGTGAAGATATAAAACACAGAGAAGAATATAGTATAAACTATAAAGTGAGATATAGTAGTTTCAATTTTGAAAATAGTGTAAAATGAAATAAGGAGAAAGAGAGAGAGAGAGAGAGTTGTACGTAAAATTATTATTAGAATATTTGAAAGTGTGAGGTACAACTTTGTGGTGCATAGTAGATTCTCCATAAATTTGTTTGATGATTTATAATTGGTTTGTGTTTTTAATTTACTAAAAATGGACTTGGAATAAAGACCAAGATTATATGTTGCTTTGAATTAATTTTAGAGTGTTTTAAGTTTAAACATTAAGGTTTAATGATAGTGGTTCAATATAAAATTACTATTTAAAATGTGAATGTGTATGAATGTGTATTGTGATTTGTACTTGTAGATTAATTAGGAGATGAAGAAAGTGATAAGTTTTAATCATGTTATAGGTTTCAAAGGTGAACTTATTGAAATTTAAGGAGTACTAAGGTTATTTGAAGAAGATTACATATACAGTTCATGCACATGGTGGGTCGCAAGGTGGTGGTCACTAAGGAAGAAAGCATGGAGGTCTTGTAGTTTGTATTGCTAGGTTGGAGATCAAAGCACAGCCTTGATGGGCATGCTTATTCGGAATCTTTTCCATTCTTAAAGCATGGAAATATACTCACGCCCACATCCGCCAAGGGATCCTCTACATATTTCTTAAGGCTCTAAGGTTTTACAAGAACCTTTCATGATAGGAGATGTATGTTTATATTATAGTATTTTGTTGAAAATTCCTTAGTCTTAGTATGGTGATGGCATGTGAATTCACATGCAGCCCCATATTCTCTTTTGGAAATCATATAACTAAGGAACACTGAATGATAACTCCATCAACGCGGAGTCAATAAGAATTGTAAGTAGCTTATTTGAGTACGAGTAGTATGAAAAGTGTGTATCATTTATATTCGGTGATTGATAGTTTATATAAGGTCTCCTCTATTCTGAATCATTTATGACCGATTTATTTGTTATTATGATACATGTCTCATTTCGTAGCTGAAGGCAGTAAAATGAATAAAGTTCTATGTTTATTTGTCTAAGGCTATTTATTAACTTAAATGGATTTTATTTTTTTTGCTTTTACCATCGGTATAATCCGATTCGGGAGTCAGTTCTGACATCAAGTGATTATAGCCCCCTCTCGATCGCAGTTGCGAAGAATTGAATCGTGATCCTCCCTACTAAGTCCAACACCAATCACCACTGCACTTTCTCCATGTATAAAGGGCGTTGATCAGAAGTTAGTTTCTTAAATGCTTTGGTTCATTAGGAGTGATCCAACTTGGTCCTTCCCCTTGATTGAATTAAATCGGGGGCGGGTTATGTTTCGACTGGGTTCGGATTAGGCCTAATTAGTTGGAATGTACTCCATCCCTCAAGCACGAGGCCTGAAGATAGGGTCGGCCGTCTCAACAAATATTGAGGTCAAACTCTAAGAATTGAACTTTTATAATTTTTTTTTATATAAATAGGTTTTATTTTTTGAGATACAAAAATCGTTTACTAAATTATCATAATCGATTTCTTATAAAATTTCTTTTTCAATAGTTAATAAAGTCAATCTATTTAATCTTTGTTGAGACATCGTTCATCTTACATAGGATTTTATTAATTTTAATTTTCAAAAACTACGTTCCACATAAGCAACACGTACATGAATTGTTGATATTATTCTATAAGTAATATATGTATTTGAGAAAAAAAAATCTATTATTTTTACATGATTAAGTATGTTAATTGATGTATAATTTATTTTAAGATGTTTAGTTCCGTAAATAAATCCAATCCATCAATATCTAAGTTTTTATTATATTTTTATGAACATTCAAGATTAAGACAATACTTTTTAACTATTTATTATCTAATGACCTTATTTTCTCAATGTTAAAAAGAAACCAAAAAATATCATTATACAATTTAAATTGTTCAAATCTATTTTGAAATGAGTTAATTGTTTTATCTACTATGTATATAAAAAATTAGTTTTAAATGATTCCTCAGAAAATTTAACAACTTCATTATCGATATTCTCATCAAATCGTTTCTTTCTTCGAATAGTTCATTTTTTTTTTATGAATTTTGGATTCTATAACCATTTCAATAACAATTTCTTTATCAGAAATGAGAACAATTTCAAAACCATGTTCCTTATATTTTTTTAAAGAAAATATAACTAGATCTTTCAACTATTTTATAGCAACATCTATATACATATCATTAAATAGAAAAATTTAAACTAATTGAATTTACTGCAAACAATATCTCATACTCTCTCTGTTTTTTTATAAGTCATTTTGGACTTTTCACACGTAATTATTGTCCTTCATTAATTGAAAAAAAAATTATGAAGGATTTTACAATATCGTGCTTCATTAATTGCATGGAAAAGATAATTTAAATAATTTAAAGAAGAGATGATAATAAATATTTAAAGGTATAATAGAAAAAATAACATTAGTAATTCTTTGGTATTGCAAAATAACATATATTTTGATACAAGTTTTTTCTCCGAAGTGACTTATAAAAAAACACAGAGAGTACCAAATGATTATGCTTAACAAAAACTCAAAAATTTCAAGCTCATAAGTTTCTAAACATTCAACTTTACTCTTTATTTTAGGTCCGTCGTTAACTTCACCTAATTTCAATAAAACATCTCTTATTTGTGAATTTTAAAAGCTCAAAGGTTTTACACTTTCAATGCGACTTTTCGAACGCGTTTGTGGCATATATTTAAGAGCTAAGCTAGAGATATGATCTTGTAAAATTTTCCATCTTTTTGTAGAAGAAGAAAATATTGTATAAATTCGCTGTAGCACTCAAAAAATGATGTAGCTTTAGAACAACAATTAACTATGTCACATAGTATTAAACTTAAACTATGAAAACCACATGATGTATAAAATGATCTAGGTATTTTTTGCACACCTTGATATTTTCCTTTCATATTAAATCCATTATCAAAACTCTGTCTTCTGATGTTACTAATATCAAGTCCAATAGTATTTATTTCATTTATAATAACATCAAAAAGATCTTTTTCAGATGTATCATTTACCTCCACAAATTCTAAAAAATATTTTGAGATTTGTCTTGAGGTTAAAGAAATATCCAGACTTCACATATAATAGACATTTGCTCTTGATGAGTTATATTAGAGGTATAATCAAGTGTATATATATATATATATATATATATATATATATATATATATATATATATATATATATATATATATATATATATATATATATATATATATATATATATATATATATATATATATATATATATATATATATATATATATATATATATATATATATATGTATGTACATATTACATGTATATATTTTGTTATCTCTATAGAACATTTCAAAGTAATAATTCTGATGATTTTATTCATTGATCAAGGTACTATATATACACAAAAGAGTCCCTATAATTCCTCTTCTATTAAGGGAATGAAATAAATTATTTACAGCACAAATATTTTCCTACTTAATTTAGCTAAAATATATTTGACTTATCTTAACACCCCCACTCAAGTCGGTGCATGGATATCACACATTCCCAACTTGAACAAAGACTCATTAAACACCTTACTTGCCACTCCTTTAGTGAGAACATCTGCTAACTGAAATTCAGATCTTACAAAAGGAAAAGAAATTATTCCAGCTTCAAGTTTCTCTTTGATAAAACGTCTATCGATTTCTACATGCTTAGTTCTATCATGTTGCACAGGATTATGTGCAATGGCAATTGCTGAAGTATTGTCACAATACAAAGTCATAGTCTCCCTTGGTTCAAAACCCAAATCTGATAGAACATTTCCTATCCATAAAAGTTCACAAACTCCTAGTGCCATGCCTCTAAACTCAGCTTCAGCACTAGACTTTGCTACTACCTGTTGTTTTTTACTCCTCCAAATTACAAGATTCCCCCTTACAAATATAAAGTAACCAGAGGTAGACCTTATATCATTTCTTGAACCTGCCCAATCAGCATCGGTATACCCTTCTACCTTCAAGTTTCCATGATTTGAGAATAAAATTCCTTTTCCAGGAGTGGACTTCAAATATCTCAAGATCCTTTCAATAGCATCCATATGAGCTTTCCGTGGATCATGCATAAATTGACTAACGACATTTACTGCATATGTAATATCTGGCCGTGTATGAGACAAGTAAATTAGTTTTCCCACCAACCTCTGGTATTTTCCTTTGTCTATGCTGGCTGAATTTTGGCATTGAAATAGCATATGATTTTGTTCAATTGGGGTATCAACAGGTTTACACCCAAGCAGTCCCGTTCCAGATAGTAAATCAAGAGTATACTTTCTCTGGCATAGAAAAATACCATGTTTAGATCTAGCTACTTCAATATCCAAGAAATATTTAAGGTTTCCAAGTTGCTTCATCTCAAATTCAGAAGCGAGGTATTTTTTCAAACTAGACATCTCATCTTGGTCATTCCCTGTAACAATCATATCATCTACATAAATAATCAAAGCTGTAATTTTACCTCCTCCTTTCTTCAAAAATAAGGTGTGATCAGAGTTACTCGCTTTATAGCTAAAAGCCTTCATAGACTTAGTAAACCTACCAAACCATGCTCTTGGGGATTGTTTTAATCCATATAGAGCCTTTCTTAACTTGCAAACCTTCATCTCATTTGAATCTATCATACCTGGTGGTAGATCCATATAAATTTCTTCTAAAATTTCTCCATGTAAGAAAGCATTTTTCACATCAAATTGTAGAAGAGGCCAATCTTGGTTTGCTGCTAGTGACAAAAGTATTCTCACAGTGTTGAGCTTGGCTACCGGCGCAAATGTATCTTGATAATCTACACCGTAAGATTGAGTGTAACCTTTAGCCACTAGTCGTGCTTTATACCTCTCAATAGTTCCACCAGCTTTGTGTTTAATTGTATAAACCCATCTGCACCCCACAGTTTTCTTCCCTTTTGGTAACATCACAAGATCCCAAGTGATGTTTTTTTCTAAACCTGCCATTTCCACAACCATTGCTTCAGTCCATCTAGGATCTGCTAAAGCTTCCTGCATATTACTAGGAATAGAAATTGAGGATAATTGAGATACAAATGATGCACATGACTTAGATAACTTGTGAGATAACACATAATTACTAATGGGATATTTAACTTTGGACTGAAGGTCTGGTTCATATATAATGGGAGGTTGGCCACGGTTAGAATGAGGTGGAAGATTATATTGGACAATAATGGATTCAGTGTTAGGTGTGTTGGTGGTCTCATGGAAACTAGGGTCAATTTCATGATCAATTTCATGAGAAAAGGAATCAACTTCAGAATGAACATTAGTACCTACTTCAGAATGAACATTAGTATCAACTCCATTGATAATTGTATTATCGGGAATATAGAATTAGGAAATACCTCTGGAGAGTTAACTTGATCTTGTGGAGAAGATTGAGCTAGTTGATTATCGTCAGGGGAAACTGTATTATCTAAAGGTGATGTGTCCATATTTGAGATTGATTCATTACCTGCAGAATGATCCTCACAAGATAATTTATCTTCACAAAATAAGTCAAGCATGCTAACATCACGGTGCTGCACTTCACTTTCATTCCCCCCTTGAAGTGTAGAATCAACATAGAAAAAGTTATCTTCATGAAAAGTTACATCCATTGAAATATAAATTTTTTTAGATGATGGATGATAAGCACGATAACCTTTTTGAGTTGATCCATACCCAACAAAGACACATTTAAGAGCTCGTTTTTCAAGTTTTGTACGTTAATGTGGGTGTAAGTGAACATATATAACACATCCAAAAACATGAGGTAGTAAATGAACAATGGAAGGGAGAACATGATGATCAGATAAAACATCTAGAGGTCTTCTAAAGTTATGCACACTAGAGGGGGTTCGATTAATTAAGTAAACTGCTGAATTCATAGCCTCGCCCCACAAATGAGATGGAACATTACCATCAATTAGGAGTGTTCTAGTAACTTCTAATATGTGTCTATTTTTCCTCTTGGCCACCCCATTTTGTTGGAGGGAATAAGGACATGTTGTTTGATGCAAAATGCCCTTAGAGTTCAAAAACTCTTTTAATTCTTTCTTAAAATATTCTCCTCCATTGTCTGATCTAGTTACCTTAATACATGTGTTAAATTGTGTTACTATCATTTGATGAAAGGAGCGAAGCACATCATACACATCACTTTTATGTTGTAGCAAATATACCCAGGTTACCCGTGTACAATCATCAACAAAACTAATAAACCATTTTTTTCCATTATGTGTAGATTGTGGAGCAGGACCCCAAACATCAATGTGTACTAAAGAGAAAGGAAAGTTTGTTTTCTTATTACTCAAGGGAAAAATAGCATGATGACTTTTTTTCCATAACACAAGTTTCACAAAGAAAATCTGAAATATTGCATTTATGAAATAACGATGGAAACAATTTTTTTAGATAACTAAAAGAGGGATGCCCCAATCGTCTATGCCATAGCCAAATATTTTTTTTTATTTTGATCTTGTATGTGATCACTTGCAAGATAAACCAATGCTCCTTTATGGATTTGTGAAAATTTTTCAAGATAATACAGCCCTTCACTATATCTACCACTGCCAATCTTCTCCTTGGTATGTATATCCTGAAAAACACAGTGGGTTGGATAAAACACAGCGACACATGAATGTGATTTTGTTAATTTACTGACAGAGATAAGATTGCAATTCAAGGTAGGAACAAATAAGACATTAGGTATTGATAGGGAGGGTGATAGAGTCACTGTACCAACACCTTCAATGGGAGATTCCACTCCATTGGCAGTAATAATAACAATTGTATGACAATTAGGAGAGAAATTATTAAACATGTGTTGATCACAAGTCATATGATCAGTAGCACCTGTATCGATTATCCAATCTCCATTTCTAATAATAACAAAAGGATTATGAGCAGAGTTAGACATACCTGACTTGGTTACGAAGCCGACAATAGTAGAAAGATGAGCCTTGTTGTTTTCTGTCTTATTATTCGAAGTAGTTTTTCCCTTTGGATGCCACTCCGGGTAGCCATGGAGCTTAAAACATGTCTCCATGAGATGATTATCTCCATTACAATGATTACACTTGCATATTTATTTCTTCGGATAATTCTTGACAGCTAAGGCGGAACCATTCGAAGACTCACCGCTTAGCATAGCTTCTTGGCAATTCGCCTCTGCACATACAATTGCATAGACTGATTGAACATTAGGAAGCGGAGTGGTAGCCAGAACACGACTACGAACTCCATCCAAATGTGAATCCAAACCAGCCAATAAAACATAAACTCGTTGAGAATTATCCATCTTATTGTATTTCTCAACATCTTTAGTGCATTCCATGGTACAATTATTAATACTATCGTACTCTTGCCATAGCCTCTGCAATTTTCCAAAGTATGTAATAACATATCCACCATTTTGTTGAGTAGAGATTACCTCACGATGCAATTGATAAGCTCTTGATGCATCTTGGTCGACGGAGTACGTTTGTTTCGTAGTTTCCCAAATTTCCTTCACCGTAGCTAAGCGAATGAAAAGAGATCTGATTTCTTTGGTCATGGAGTCAAGAAGCCAAGACTTGACCAAACAATTTTCATCTTCCCATGCTTCATATTCATCGGGTTTATCTTTTACTGCTGCAGTCTTTGTTCCGGTAATGTAACCCCATCATTTTTTGCCTCTGATTTTGTTCTGTGCATTCAACGATCATTCGACGTAGTTAGTGCCATCAAGCTGTTCTGGGGTGAGTGCATCGTTGAATTGGACAGAAGCGGAAGTTCCAGAATTCTCCGATTTGTTTTTATCAGAAGCCATCAGAAATTACTAAGAAATAAAAAAAGCACCGTTCCTATATTGAAAGAGAGACGGTGTTGGCTCTAGATACCATATAGAACATTTCAAAGTAATAATTCTGATGATTTTATTCATTGATCAAGGTACTATATATACACAAAAGAGTCCCTATAATTCCTCTTTTATTAAGGGAATGAAATAAATTATTTACAACATAAACATTTTCCTACTTAATTTAGCTAAAATATCTTTGACTTATCTTAACAATCTCTATTATGTATGTACATGTATATATATATATATATATATATATATATATATATATATATATATATATATATATATATATATATATATATATATATATATATATATATATATATATATATATATATATATATATATATATATATATATATATATATATATATATATATATATATATATATATATATATATATATATATATATATATATATATATATATATATGTATATACTAGTTAAAAAAATTTGAGGCCTAAAGCGAGGGCTTTACTGGCCTAAGGGTTTAGAAGACCATGCCTGAAGGGGGCGAGGTACTTTTGTTAGAAACTAGATGTTGTACCCAAAAATTTTCCCTCTCTTTTCTCAAGACATTTCTCACAAAGATTTTGAAAAGCTCAAATACAATTGGATTTTTAATGCCCCATATAGTCATATTGGGCTCTCAAGCATCAAATAGAAGAAAGAGCAAGTTTGCTTCAGTTCCCAAGCTTCCACAAGGAAAAAGATTCCTTCGAAGCAACTCGCTTTCGATTCACAAGGCAAGTACATCCTTCAGGCTTGCTTTCGATTCATAAGGCAAGTACATCCTTCAGGATTGCTTTCAATTCACAAGGCAAGAACTTCCTTCAGGCTTGCTTTTGATTCACTAGGAAAATACACCCTTCACGCCTGCCTTCGATTCACAAGGCAAGAACTTCCTTCAGGCTTGCTTTCGATTCACTATGCACATACACCATTAAAGCTTGCTTTTAATTCACAAGGCAAGTACATCCTTCAGGCTTGCTTTTGATTCACTAGGCAAATACTTCCTCCATGCATGACTTCGATTCACAAGGCAAGTGCCTCCTCTGTGTTTGCTTTCGACCCACAAGGAAATGGCTTCCTCTGTGCTTTCCTTCAATGCACAAGGTAATGGCTTCCCTTCATGCTAGCACCCACAAAACAGTGGCTTCTTTCATGCGTGTTTCGATTCACTGGGCAATGGTTCCCTTTGAAATAGCTTGCTTCGATTCCACCTTTAAAACCCTTCAACACATAGTGTCTACACTATGACACACAATGGGTGGATTCGTAAGACACATATTTGGTGGCCCATTCAAAGGACATGCATTGGTGGATTTGAAGGACATACATGGGTGTCCCATTTGAAGGACATACATTGGTGGATTTGAAGGACAAACATTGGTGGCCCATTCGAAGAATTACAAGTGGTGCATTTGAAGAACACTCAAGTGGTGCATGTGGTCCATTCGAAGAACACACATGTGGTCCATTCTAAGGACACAATTGTTGGAAACAAGTTTTGTTTTGTCTTTTGATGTGTTTTATTCAAGATGCTTGCTGACCAAAGTCCAATATGCTGCCAAGCCCAAGCCTGCTGTACTGGCCACAACACTCCAAAATTGTTGCAAAGCAGTCCTGCTATGCTGCTCCTATATTTGCACCAAATTGGCATACAAAAACTGCACCTCGAAGGCTATGAAGACAACATACCCAGTTTGTTCAAATTTCATTTTGTTTTCCCCCTCAAATCTCAGCCAAACTCTTCTATAAATAAGATGTTCCACAACACATCTAAGGGTGGCTTTTTAGTAGCTGGAGAGACTTTTATTGTGTGGAAAAAATCTTCAAACATTCTCAAAAACTCAGAACCTGCATATCCTGACTTCATATACAAAAAATCTCAAATCCCTTCATACATTAGCCAACCTTTCGATTCACTCCCTAGATTCCATATATCAACCTTACAATTCACTCGCTAGCATCCATACGCTAGCCTTGTGATTCACTCCCAACATACCATATACCAGCCTTTCGATTCAAGCAAATTAGTGATCCCACTAGCTCAAGGAAGGCTCCTCCAGGCTTAATCCACCATTGAATCACTTCTGGAAGTCATACAGAGCTCATTCGAATTGCACTGCAAGAGGTAATTTTCTTTCAAAACTTAGAACTTTTTCATTCAAGCATCATTTATTTATATATATATATATATATATATATATATATATATATATATATATATATATTAAAAAGAAAAAATGTAGATATCATGTCTAGGAAGCTGACCATACTCTTAGCTTTCGATTATCATTGCCTGTACATTTAAAAAAGGTTCATCTCTGAACAGTTAGGCCTTGGTTTTGATATTTCATGCTGACCTTCGACCCATAGCTTTTGAAAGTTACATGGTTAGATTTGTATTTAGATTTTAGACAGTTTTTTACATCTTTTGATTGACTGAAGAATGAAGCCTTTCGAAGCTCAAACAGTGGAGTCCTGCATCCCTGCGCTCGAAGGAATAAGATGAAGTCATGTATAAACATTCAAAAATGAGTTCATTTTATATTTAGTGAAAACCGTATAACTAACGGATGAAACAGACCACCCCAGTGGTACAAATAGCGCGCGCGAAAGTCATTTATGTATAAGGTCCTGGGTTCAAACCTTGGCAGGACCAGAACAACTTTTATCATTTGCTTGTTTCTTTTTCTTTTTAACAAACTTCAAAATTTTTCCAACCAATCAAAACAACTCCTTTTGAGTTGATTTTTTTGCATACTATTTATTTACAATGTTTATATAAAAATATCACAAAAAATATTTTATTTTCATAATTATTTTAATTAACCAAAAATCATTTCTCAACAAAAACAAAACAAATCTTTTCTTTTTTCCATTTTGTCTTGTACATTATATTCCTTGTACATTATTCAAATTTCAATATGGTTGTAATAGTTAATTAGGATTTAATTTCTTGGAATCCCCATTTGTAAATTTGTACACCCCATCCCCTAATATGTAATAGCGTAGGATATTTATTTTCTCGCAATTTACTGCTTTTATATAAAATGCTAGTAATTAGGTTGTGTATGGCAAGTCTAAAATCAACCATTAGAAAATCCTAATTTCAAAGACAAAAGTGCATGCAATCAAACACACTATTCACACACATGCACCTCTAGGGTAATCTCACTTGTTGCCTCGAAAAATAGTCATGTCCCTCGAATATGGGAGTTTTAGCAAAGACCCTCGATAAAAAGATCGTAGTCCCTCGATGTCCCTTGATGTTTCCTTCAGTAAACGATCTAGTCCCTTACGAAAATTACTAAAATGTCTCATAGGTTGCCTTCTATGACTATACAATTAACCCACGCTCGTCCCTTCACATCCAATGACGGGGCTTCTTACCAAATCAATGGTAAGATAGCAACATCTAAAGTAGGAGGAAAAGAACGTAGACCTTTTGAGTAGGTAGGACGCTCGTAGTTTCTTGCTTGAAAACTAAAACCACTTCCACACATATACTTTCAAAACAAATTTAAAGACGCACATCTCTTTGAACTATTATTAAAATCAACACTTTGTATGCATTCTTGTAGAGACGGGAATCATTAAAAAGTTAGCCGCAATAAATGTGTTTTCAAAATATTTTCAAAACTCACACCACAAAGCATATTTTCAAACAAAGCAAGTGATCTAGCTAGAAACTAAGAGCCCGTAGATAACTACGGATGAAAAGGGTGCTAATAACTTCCCTTTTCATAACCTACCCCCCGAACTCAAGAAAACATCTCAAAGGTCTTTCTTATGCTTTTCACTCTTTCCTTTGTTGATAAAAGAAAAGTCGGTGGCGATTCTTGCTATCCGCAACAATTGCGATAAAACGCAAAACAACCAAGTCAGTTCTCCTACTGTATCACAGAACTGGCGACTCTGCTGGGGAAATAACTTAAAAGTGGGGTTACCTTAGAGCTAGATCACCTTTATAATGCTTTCTTTGTTTGACTTGCTTGCTTTACATTTTTTGGGTCCTTGTTTGGGTTTTGTTTTGATCCTACACCCGGATCTGAGGCACCTTTTAGGTAAGTAGAATTAGATTATGGAAAATGTGCGGGGTATACCGACATGGTTGAAGCGACGGCTATGTTAGTGTGACACATTTGTTGGTACCGGTAGCCCTTGATTAGTCAAGGAGAATACGGGGCCACTGTGTGGTGTCATGAAACACTAAGTGACCTTAGAACCTTTAATTGAACAACTTGGCCATTAGGAAGTAGTGAGATATCCAGATTTGGTGCAGTCCGAAGTTGGTTGATACTCGATGCTACACTCATTAAGATCTAACTTTTGAGATATTTTGGCCGCCAATAAAGAGGCTTGTGCTGAAACAATACCCAATGAAGAAAGATCAATGATATTGAGATCTCCTAGAACCCGATTACTTTCTAGGACAAGTTGAGCCAACTAAACTTCAAGAGGGTACTTACCTACAAACCCCATACAAGCCTAAACCTAAGGACTTGCTTGCTTTGTGTGTATATGATTATTTATACATAAAAACTTGTTTGCTTTGTACATTCGTACATAACATCATAACATCATACCATAGCATGATCAATATCCATTTCAAGGATCTCAAGGGCCTGTGATGCAGGGATATGTTGAACCAGACATCTATCAAAGGGCAAGATGATTCATTTTCTTCTAACCAAATGCCATCAAAGACCAAAATGTGATAACTTGAGTCAAGGGCCATGACCCACTCGACATGGTGAGTTTGATTCTCATGGAAGGACATTCAACAATACAAAGTTCTCTAATCAAAGTTGTGATCAAAGTTCAACATCTAACATCTTGTGTTTACCTTGCGAGATCCTTGAAAACATTACATCCATATATCATGCATCATATCATGACAGGTTTTCCCCACACAGGTTTCTCATCTGCTTACTGTTTATTTCAATAGAGATGAATCTAAAACAGACTGTCAAGGATCTTCAGACCCAAAATGCTCACCTTCATGATTTGTTCCTGAACCTATCCAAGGGGAAAGAAGAAGTGAAAGCACTCCTCACTAGGGGCAGGACCGAGAAGAATCCTGGGGACAACAGGGATGACCAGTTGGAACGGTTATAAACTGAGATAGCCACAACGAGAATCCAGATGACGGGACAGATGGTGGTCCAGATGGCTTTTATCCAAAACTTGGCTCAGGGACAAGAAGAGCTGAGAGCCCTTGTCAACAAGCTTCATCAAGACGGATGCAACCGTATGAAACAAACAGTCGTGGCTGGGAATCAAGCCATTGATCAGCCCTCGAAGAGACAAGAAGTTGGCTTGGTTGAGAGTAAACCTTTCCAAATTGCTACTACGTCACGATCCCAATAACAACCTCGCCAACAACGACAAGGTAATCAGCGTAAGCAGGACACATCCAATAGGAAATATACCAAACGCAACATGCCGATGTCGCAAGCCTTGCGACATATGTTAAAGTTGAATTTGGTCACATTGAAGGATCCTCCTCGGAATCCTAATACTTATTCTCCTACTTACCATCCCAATGAAAGGTGTGCATACCACTCTAACAGTCTGGGGCATGATACTGATAGTTGTTGTACATTGAAATATAAGATTCAAGACCTGATTGATAAAGGGGTGTTGGTATTCACACAAGATGGTCAATTGGAATTTTTTGTCATCCCTCTAAGGCACATCATCTGAAGTGACAAAGTTTAGGCAGAGAAATTTTTGTTCATTCGAATTTTCAATTGTAATTTCTTTGTTTGCTTAAACACTTATCTTTATGTCAGACTTTGGTTACTTTCATTAATGCATTGCATGTGTTTGTCTTTATTTAAATCCATTCATTTTCACTATATTCAAACTTTGCTTCTTGCGATATTCAACTCTCGTTAAAAGTTGCAAGCTTTTAGAGGAAGGATGATGAAAACAATACCATAATCTCATACAATATGCTTTTGGACAGACCTTGCTGACGATGTACATGCATTCTTTCAATTCCTAAACACTGGAGTTATAAGGAAGATAATCCCTAGTCAACCCCTTTGAGCCTATAAAGTAGGAGTTTTCTTTTTCATACAAATTGAAACCTTTAATCAAAACCTGGGGCAGGGTAGTTTCTCAGTTAATTTAAATGCACGTTCAGTCGCAAGCTTTCACCCCGTACACAACAAGTGACATCAAAAAATATTATTTTGAATCAAAAGACGCTGATGGTTCCCCATAAATAGACAATCATTATCTCTCACAAGAAAAGCCCACTAAGTCAAAACCTACGAAGGAGACTTAAGAAAACTGGGGCATCCCGCTGACTGTAACCTCAAAACAAGTCAGGCAAAAGTTATGGACAACAAATCAAAAAGAGGGCACTACAAATCCTCGACAAACATGACTGCCTTCACGAATAAACTTTCAATATCTAAACCATCACCAAAACGTCATTCCAGACTCAATTGGAATTCAAAATACACAATTAACTGAGTTTAGGACTGGAGAATATCATGAAGAACGGGAGGGTACAAATACACTTTAAGCCTTATCCTTTGTTCCTTAAACCATGAACCATGCCACTTTACAACCCTTTAAAAGTCCTAATTGAAGCATGGGTTAGTTTGAAAGCATACTGTTACAAAAGGTATCCTGACTCATGTAAGGCTTACTGTAAATCCTGAGTTGAATTCATATTCTCACAAATTGCTTTTATTTGTTAAAAATGCATTTTCAAAAGCTCCAAGACAAATATAAACTTTGCATTGTTTGAATATCGTTGTTTGCATATAGCTAATTTTTTGACAACAGAGAAATTCACACGACGAATATCCAGTGAACAAAAACTCTCTCAATAAATATATTCACTTCAAATGGAAAAACACTTCCACTGACCAACCATCCATAATCAAGGGGCATGACATGTTGCTGTCCAACACATCCGGAGCAATCAAGTAAAGATTTCAAGAAATCCCTCATAACCAGGGGCAAGTCTGCATCTGAGTCACTTGGGGCATAGAACATGAATCCCAGTAAAAGGGAACGTACGGCCAAACAAACATTTTCGGATAACGCTATAGACAGTGACCAATCCCCACAAAGTCCCTTTCATAAGGTGATCCCCGTTGAAGTCGCAAGAGCCACCTCTATAAGGTTATCCCCACAGAATAATCTTCATAGATAAGGGTACAAACCCCACAAGGCCAAATTCATGGATATCCCCACAGAGTTGGATTCATGCAACCCGCCAGCCAGGGTTTCAACCTCTGGAAAACCTCTCCCCAGTTGAATTGGTCTTAAGAGGAAGCCTTGAGGATTTCTGCCAGAAGAAAACACTTCCCCAATAGATTGTCAAATGGGTTTATTTCCCCAACAAACTAAAAATCCACCAGACTAATACAAATCAACAGACAAAACCCTTTAATCCCCGGAAGAGTCATTGATATCCCCAACATATTCGTTACTATCCCCGAAAGTGACTGTGAAGCCTAGAACCCGACCAAATAACAGTTTACTCCATTCCTCCAAAGCAAGTTACTACGAAGCCTGGACCCGACCAGATAACAGTTCAACTTCATCCCTTCCGGTAGGATACTGTGAAGTCTGGACCCGACCAGATAAAAGTCAATTTCAGCAAGTGGTTACGGAGCTTGGAATCTGACCAAATAGCAATTGACCTCATCCATTTCATCAGTTATTGTGAAGTCTGGACCCGACTAGATAACACTTAACTTCATTCTCTCAGAAATTTGCTGTGAAACCTGGAATCCGACCAGAAAACAGTTTGAGTTGCTGAAACCTGGACCCGACCGGATAACAGTTAATCTCAATTTTAAGTTACTAAAGCCTGGACCTGACCAGATGATAATTTAACTTCTTCAATTGCTGAAATCTGGACTGACCAGATAACGATTTGAGTTTCTGAAACCTGGACCCGATCGAATAATAGTTAATCTCAATGTTAAGTTAATAAATCCTGGACCCAACCAGATAATAGTTTAACTTATTCAATTGCTGAAACCTAGACCCGACCAGATAACAGTTTGAGTCTCTGAAACCTGGACCCAACCGGATAATAGTTAATCTCAATTTTAAGTTCCTAAAGCCTGAACCCGACCAGATAATAGTTTGACTTCCTCAATGGCTGAAGCCTGGACCCAACCAGATAACAATTGATCTCAAGTTCAAATTGCTGAAGCCTGGACCCGACCAGATAACAGTCTAAAAACTTCTATTCCCTGGTAGAGTTTGCCACTATCCCTAGTGAGTTGCTGCGAAACCTAGAATCCGATCAGATAACAGTTAACTTTTTCATCCCCAACAAGTTGTTAACTTCCAACCTCTCCAATCAAGAGCATAACTCTCCAGTAGAGCAACGGACAACTAAAACTCCTGGACCACTCTCTCAAGAAGAATTCAACACTCTCCACAGAGATTTATCAAGCCAAAGACAATCTTCCCCAACGGGTTTCTCCTTAAAAAACAAAATGGGAATCCCCAGCGTAAACATTCTAAAACAAGGTCTGAAGATGAGCATACTCTTCATCCCCAACATCATTCCGGAATTTAACTTCCCAAAGCTCCCCAACATTTGTCAAGGATTTATTTTCCAAGACAAAGATACATTTTAACAAATATTTCACACTCATACATCATATATCATACATGTTAAATACATACAACATAATCTTATTTATTTTAAGAACATCATCAAGCCATGCATACATCTGCATGAAACCAACCCTCTTCCTTGCAGGAAAAGGAAATCAACAAAAAATCCTCTTTTGGAAAATACCACAACCATTTCTCAATAGGTCAGAGATTAATTCCTGAAACAAGCCAGGGAAACTATCTCTACAACCAACAAAAAACGAGTTCCAGATTAATACCTGAAACAAGACAGGACAACTATCTGTGAGCAACTGATTATAGATTAATACCTGAAGCAAGACAGGAAAACTATCTACATGAGCAGATTGAAGATTAACTCCCGTAACAAGCCGGGGAAACTATCTTTCTTTCTCAAATAGGTCAGAGATTAATTCTTGAAACAAGCCACGATAACTATCTATACAACTAACAAAAAAAGAGTTCCAAATTAACACCTGAAACAAGACAAGACAACTATCTGTGAGCAATTGATTATAGATTAATACCTGAAGCAAGACAGGAAAACTATCTACATGAGCAGATTGAAGATTAACTCGCGCAACAAGCCAGGGAAACTATCTTTCTTTCTAAAATAGGTCAGAGATTAATTCCTGAAACCATCCAGGGAAACTATCTCTACGACCTACAAAAAGCAAGTTCCAGATTAATACCTGTAACAAGCCAGGACAACTATCTGTGAACAACTGATTGTAAATTAATACCTGAAGTAAGAAAGGACAACTATCTACATGAGCAGATTAAAGATTAAATCCAGAAACAAGCTGGGGAAACTATCTTTCTTTCTCTGAGGTTAGAGATTAATTCCCTAAAAAAGTCATGGAACTATCTCTATGACCAACAAAAAACAAGTTCCAGATTAATACCTGAAACAAGACAGGACAACTATCTGTGAAAAAATTGATTGTAGATCAATTCCTGAAACAAGACGGGGCGACTATCTACATGACAAGCATTTCCTTCAGAGGAGTTCTGAAACACATTTTCCCTTTAGCACTTCATTCTGAAAAGCATCTCCTTCAGAAGTTTTATTCTGAAAAGCATCTCCTTCAGAAGTTTTATTCTGAAAAGCATCTTCTTCAGTGCTTCATTCTGAAAAGCATTCCCCCTTCAGAGACGGAACTCTAAAAGCATTCTTCAAGGTACAGTCAAGCATAGACTCGTTCTAACATTCCTACCAATAGCCACTTTGGATGGCATCTATAATCCCATATCTTACAACTCTCCATCACCTCTCCAAATGGCATCTTTAAGCCCATTCCCTACACAATCAACCACCACATCATCGAGTGCAAATTTATGGGCACTCTAGTGTTCAATCATCTTCCACCTTCAAGCTGCGAATGGTGACGTGCCATCCTAACTCTTCAGGTTTAAGAAGATTGAACAGGGGAAACTGTTGTACCCTAAAATTTTCCCTCTCTTTTCTTAAGACATTTCTCACAAAGATTTCCAAATGCTCAAATACAATTAGATTTTTAATGCCCCATATAGTCATACTGGTCTCTCAAGCATCAAATTAAAGAAAGAGCAAGTTTGCTTCGATTCCCAAGATTCCACAAGGAAAAAGATTCCTTTAAAGCAACTCGCTTTCGATTCACAAGACAAGTACATCCTTCAGACTTGATTTTGATTCATAAGCCAAGTACATCCTTCAGGCTTGCTTTCGATTCACAAGGCAAGAACTTCCTTCAGGCTTGCTTTCGATTAACTAGGAAAATACACCCTTCATGTCTGCCTTTGATTCACAAGGCAAGAACTTCCTTCAGGCTTGCTTTCGATTCACTAGGAAAATACACCCTTCAAGCTTGATTTCGATTCACACCTTCAAGCTTGATTTCGATTCACAAGGCAAGTACATCCTTCAGGCTTGCTTTTGATTCACTAGGCAAATACTTCCTTCACGCCTGCCTTCGATTCACAAGGCAAGTGCCTCCTCTGTGCTTGCTTTCGACCCACAAGGAAATGGCTTCCTATGTGCTTGCTTTTAATGCACAAGGCAATGGCTTCCCTTCATGCTAGCACCCACAAAGCAGTGGCTTCTTTCATGCGTGTTTCGATTCACTGGGCAGTGGCTCCCTTTAAAACAGCTTGCTTCGATACCACCTTTAAAACCCTTCAACACATAGTGTCTACACTATGACACACAATGGGTGGATTCGAAAGACACATAGTTGGTGGCCTATTCAAAGGACATGCATTGGTGGATTTGAAGGACATACATGGGTGTCCCGTTCGAAGGACATACGTTGGTGGATTTGAAGGACAAACATTGGTGGCTCATTTGAAGAATTGCAAGTGGTGCATTCGAAGAACACACAAGTGGTGCATGTGGTCCATTCGAAGAACACACATGTGGTGCATTCGAAGGACACAATTATTGGAAACATGTTTTGTTTTGTCTTTTGATGAGTTTTATTCAAGATGCTTGCTGACCAAAGTCCAATATGCTGCTAAGCCCAAGCCTGCTGTACTGGCCACAACACTCCAAAACTGTTGCAAAGCAGTCCTCCTATGCTGCTTCCATATTTGCACCAAATTGGCATACAAAAACTGCACCTCGAAGGCTATGAAGACAGCATACCCAATTTGTTCAAATTTCATTTTGTTTTCCCCCTCAAATATCAGCCAAACTCTTCTATAAATAAGATGTTCCACAATACATTTAAGGGTGACTTTTTAGTAGATGGAGAGACTTTTGTTGTGTGGAAAAATCTCCAAACATTCTCAAACTCTCAAAAAATCAGAAACTGCATATCCTGACTTCATATACAAAAAATCTCAAATCCCTTTATACATTAGCCAGCCTTTCGATTCACTCCCTAGATTCCATATATCAGCCTTTCAATTCACTCCCTAGCCTCCATACATTAGCCTTTTGATTCACTCCCAACATACCATATACCAGCCTTTCGATTCAAGAAAAGTAGTGACCCCACTAGCTCAAGGAAGGCTCATGCAGGCTTAATCCACCATCGAATCACTCCTGGAAGTCATACAGAGCTCATTTGAATTGCACTGCAAGAGGTAAGTTTCTTTCAAAACTTAGAACTTTTTCATTCAATCATCATATATATATATATATATATTGAAAAGGAAAAATGTGGATATCATGTCTAGGAAGCTGACCATACTCTTAGCTTTCGATTATCATTGCTTGTACATTTAAAAAAGGTTCATCTCTGAACAATTAGACCTTGGTTTTGATATTTCATGCTGACCTTCGACCCATAGCTTTCGAAAGTTACATGGTTATATTTATATTCAGATTTTAGACAGGTTTTTACATCTTTCGATTGGCTGAAGAATGAAGCCTTTCGAAGCTAAAATAGTGGAGTCTTGCATCCCTGCCCTCAAAGGAATAAGATGAAGTCATGTATAAACATTTAGAACTGAGTTCATTTTATATTTAGTACAAACTGTATAACTAACGGATGAAACAGACCACCCTAGTGGTACAAACAGCACGCGCGAAAGGAGTTTATGTATAAGGTCCTGGGTTCAAACCTTGGCAGGATAAGAACAACTTTTATCATTTGTTTGTTTCTTTTTCTTTTTAACAAACTTCAAAATTTTTCCAACCAATCAAAACAACTCCTTTTGAGTTGATTTTTTTTGCACACTATTTATTTACAATGTTTATATAAAAATATCACAAAAAATATTTTATTTTCATAATTATTTTAATTAACCAAAAATATTTTCTCAACAAAAACAAAACAAATCTTTTCTTTTTTCCATTTTGTCTTGTACATTATATTCCTTGTACATTATTCAAATTTCAATATGGTTGTAATAGTTAATTAGGATTTAATTTCTTGGAATCCCCATTTGTAAATTTGTACACCCCATCCCCTAATATGTAATAGCGTAGGATATTTATTTTCTCGCAATTTACTGCTTTTATATAAAATGCTAGTAATTAGGTTGTGTATGGCAAGTCTAAAATCAACCATTAGAAAACCATAATTTCAAAGACAAAAGTGCATGCAATCAAACACATTATTCACACACATGCACCTCTAGGGTAATCTCACTTGTTGCCTTGGAAAATAGTCATGTCCCTCGAATATGGGAGTTTTAGCAAAGACCCTCGATAAAAAGATCGTAGTCCCTCGATGTCCCTTGATGTTTCCTTCGGTAAACGATCTAGTCCCTTACGAAAATTACTAAAATGTCTCATAGATTGCCTTCTATGACTATACAATTGACCCACGCTCGTCCCTTCACATCCAATGACGGGGCTTCTTACCAAATCAATGGTAAGATAGCAACATCTAAAGTAGGAGGAAAAGAACATAAACCTTTTGAGTAGGTAGGACGCTCGTAGTTGCTTGCTTGAAAACTAAAACCACTTCCACACATATACTTTCAAAACAAATTTAAAGACACACATCTCTTTGAACTATTATTAAAATCAACACTTTGTATGCATTCTTGTAGAGACGGGAATCATTACAAAGTTAGCCGCAATAAATGCGTTTTCAAAATATTTTCAAAACTCATACCACAAAACACATTTTCAAACAAAGCAAGTGATCTAGCAAGCAACTAAGAGCCCATAGATAACTACGGATGAAAAGGGTGCTAATACCTTCCCTTTTCATAACTTACCCCCCGAACTCAAGAAAACATCTCAAAGGTCTTTCCTGTGCTTATCACCCTTTCCTTTGTTGATAAAAGAAAAGTCGGTGGCGATTCTTGCTATCCGCAACAATTGCGATAAAACGCAAAACAACCAAGTCAGTTCTTCCACCGTATCACACCAGAATATACACAATCTCTCAAATATGAGGTTTGAACTATACAACCGAGATAACTTATAAAAAAAGATAGAAGATCAAGCAACCACTATCTTAGAAACTCTAGAAAAAGAAAATAAGAGCAAAGGTAAAATGTTGAACTTTGGAACTCAGAGGAAGAAGCTACCAAACATGTAGGACCAGTGCTAACAAACAAAGTCGTACAAACTTGATCTAACATTGGAACAAGATTCCTCTTAGAGAAGAACGATAAAGGAAGCACAAATACTCTTTTTTGCAGGTTGCTAACAACATAAAAGGTAAAAATGACTGCTTTAAAAACCCTTTATATCCCATTTAAGCATTAAGGACCGTACAATAAGCCCTACGCCACCAACCGTTCAAATTTAAACAAAAAGAAAATATCATTATTGGCTCGACTAGGGAGATATGTCAATTATTTCTAAGGAAACATTACTTCTTAGAGCATCTTTAACGGTCATCAACTAAAGGTCTCATTTCTTATAGTTGAATACAATTATACTTTATCATCATTGGAAAAGACTTCGTGACAATAACAATAGCATGTCGTGCTTTTAATCTGTGCATCTTGATGCACATTCTTCTACTATTGTACTTATGCATTTCTATAGTTTATTTTATTATTTTTAATATTTTAGTGTATTTTTATATTTAAGTTTATTTCTGTCTTTATTTTAATTTCGAATTTTATTTTCAACTTAAATGGTTAATTGATACATTTTCACTGTGCAGACAATAACTTGAGCTAAAAAAATCGGATTGACAGATTCTAATATGCGTTGGAAAGCTAAGAGAAAGAGCTACAGGTTTCTTGTTGAAGTCAAAAGCTGATTCAGAGTGAAGAAGGATGGAATATTTCGTTTTAGTTCCAAACTTAATAAAAATAAATTAGTTAGTTTTGGGCCACCTTATGTTTTTCGGACTGGTGCTCTTAAAGCCCAATTTTATTTATTATTTAAGCTAAACTAAGCATTGAGGAAAGTTAGGCAATTTTTAGGAATTAAAGAGAACATTAGGATTACATGCCTGACTAAACTCCAAGGTTAATCTGTTCTTCCGGAATTTCATCAAGACTTTGAGGTTATTATATTATCAAGTTTTATTCAATTCCTTTCAAACCTATTTTGTGTATTCTTGTTTTCTTAATTTGAGTTTCATATAATAGTGTTGATTAAATTTGATCGATGCATGTTCCTTAACTTTGCGTGTTAACTTAGCTCATTGTTAACTTCGCCCAATCTTTAACCGTCATGCTTAATGCGGTAAATATGAATATAATTCATATAGTGTTGATCACACTTGTTACTGATACTATAATTAAATAGAAATGGAATCATCTTAGGGAATTGGTAATATATTAACCGATGATAGGTCTGAAATTATTGAACTAGTAGATTAATCCGTTAATCATAATTGTAATTGTTTTCTTTATTTTTAATTGTCTGAAAACATAAACCCCCATCTCATTTCTTTCTTTTGGTTAAAAATAACTTAGAGTCCTTGCCATACGACTCAAGTCTCGCTTCCATATATTACCTTTATAAGCTCGTTTTTGACCCGTGTGCAACATCAGATCAAATTGACGCTGTTACCGGGGACTCTCTGTTGATTTTACCCAATTTTAGAATTTTAGTTTAGAGTCTTGTTAACATTTTTTTTTGTGTTTGTTGATTTTTCAGGATTGTAATACGGATTGCAGTACAGTGGTAAGTATTCCATCCTATCATGTAAGTTTGGAAGCTACGGTTTCGATTTGCTCCTAACTTTTTTTCTAGAAAATTAGAAAAAAAATTGACGAATAGTACTCCTTTAGAACTCTTTTGACCCTCAAAATCGCAAATTCATCTTTTTCTATTTTATTTGATTTTATTTCTATTTTCATATTTTCAAAAAAATCCAAAATATTTTGTAGATTCGTTATTTTATTTTATTTGAATTTTAGTCATATTTTCATGATTTTTAGATTTTAGTTTAATCGTTGTTCGTTAGATTTTATTTGTCATATTTGTTAGTGATTCTGTGTTGATTTGATTCAAATTTTGAGTTGATTAGTGATTTTATTTTATTTTGTGCATATTTGATTCTGATTTGAATTTATAATCATATCATGGATGATTAAAATAAAATCTTAAAAGAACTTGTTGCACCTAATTCACTTTTGCTGAATTCCCTTCTTTGTCTGATTTTGATGACACCTACACTTGTGATGTTTGTACTGATACTCACTTATGTTCAATTTGTATTGAAATTGAAGCTGCTTTATAGGATGATATTTCTTCTGATATTTCTTATGAGATTTCTACTGACAAAGTTGATGTTGCAGATGTAAATGTAGCTCTTGTTGCTAAAATTTTGCAATTCATTGAGCAACCATCTGCTTTAGATCTAAATCCATTCCCTATGTTTTTAGAATTTAATAAAAATTTGTCTATAATGATTTCATCTAAACTTGAATCTAGACAGGAACACAAGTTGTTACAGTTATTGTAGGAACATAAGAAGGGAATTGGGTGGACCTTGGATGGTATTTCTGATATTATTCTGTCCATGTGTATGCATAGGATCTCATTTGAAGATGGATCCAAAGCAGTGAGGCAACCCCATAACCCTTTGATCCTTGATGTTATGAAATATGAGATCACCTTCATGTGCCAATTCAACACTTTTACTTTTAGAAAAACATTCTTTGATCCTGGAATAAAATGTGAAGGCATTGATAAAAATTGCAAAGTCAATGGACAATGCATTAAGCTATTCCATAAGAGCACCGTATTGGAAAAGGAAGTTGTAGAAGATCTCTCATTGGAAAAGACTAATTACTCAGTCATCTATTCACCTTGACTGCTCGGGTGTGTTCTTTCCTTTCTCTCGTCCTTACTTTATACTTATGTTCTTTCATTGAGGATAATGTGTGTCTTAAGTGTGGGGAAGGAAACCATTTACTTTGTTTTATTTCATTCAGTTTTAATTGTTTTTGTTTATTTTCTTTAAAAAAAAAGTTTTAACATGCACGTGATTTCTTTAGTTTTTGGGCTACAATTGTGAGTATCTTCTTCGTTCTCTTGATTAAACACTTGTGGTGTGATGTCATTCATTTGTTGTGCGTTCTTGGTATGTTAAGTAGTATTAAACTCTAAAGTGTGCATCATTTATGGTAGATCATTGACCTTTGTGAGATTTTGAGCCTAATAATGGATAACATTAAAAATCTATCTCTTTATTTCTTGTGTGATTTCACTCATGTCTGTTAGTCTCTAGTACTTGATTTGACTCTTGTTGAAACTTTTTGTTTACTTGTGTACACTGATATGATAAAGGCAACTTGTTTTAGTTTTATTCTTAGCCACTTAGCGAAACAGTCAACACTTATCCCTTGTTTGAATATCCCTTGAGCCAATTATCTCATTCTTTGTTTAAAACTCTTTGTTATCACCTTATTCAAAGGGTTGAAAAAGTCTTGCTTGGAGTTGTGTGGGGTTGAATAATTATAGTTGTCATATTTGATTCAAAAAGTTGGCAGGAAAAATAGAAAAGGAAAAAGAAGAATGATGTCAATACATACTCCTTCTGAAAAAAGGAAAAAAAGTGAATAAAAGGAGAAAAGAGAAGAGAAATAGTTGTGATGTTGTTGGAAGTACAGTAAATGAAGAATCTTGTAGTTAAACTCCCTCAATTTCCTTCAATTTTCTTTTGACCTTTTGATTTTTAGTCTAGTACCCCTTAGGATTTATCTCACCCTTACCTTGGCCAAGTTACAACCCAAATAAAAGCCCTTTTGATCTTTGTGGGCATGTATTTCATTTGTGGATGTTAGAGTCTTTTAAAGCTTATGGTAGTGCTATTTTTCATGACGTGCTTTGAGTATAAACAATTAACCTAAACACTTGAGTTTTGAGAGAATTTATCTTGTGAGGATCTTGCTGCTTATGATGTACTATTTGGTAAACTATCTTCTTATCTGCTTTGATTGTCACATAAAAGTTGCTCTCTAACACCATGTTCTTGAAGCTTAGAATTACAATTCTCCTTACACTTTGTATCACGAGAACCTTTGGAATCACATGCTCTGTTTTGTTTTCATTTTCATATTTTTATTCTGTTTTGAATTTAGATTTTTGCTCGGAGTGCAAAGGTTCAAGTGTGGAGGAATTTAATCTGTGCATCTTAATGCACATTCTTCTACTATTGTACTTATGAATTTCTATAGTTTATTTTATTATTTTTACTATTTTAGTGTGTTTTTATATTTAAGTTTATTTCTGCCTTTATTTTAATTTCGTACTTTATTTTCAGCTTAAATGGTTAATTGATACATTTTCACTGCAGACAATAACTTGAGCTAACAGAATTGGATTAACACACTCTGATATGCGTTGGAAAGCTAAGAGAAAGAGATACACGTTTCTTGTTGAAGTCAAAAGCTGATTCGGAGTGCAGAAGGGTGGAACAATTCATTTTAGTTCCAGACTTAATAAAAATAAATTAGTTAGTTTTGAGCCAGCTTATGTTTTTCGGGCCAGTGCTCTTAAAGTCCAATTTTATTTATTATTTAAGAATTAGAGCATTGGGGGAAAGTTAGACAATTTTTAGGAATTAGAGCATTAGGATTACATGCCTGGCTAAACTCCAAGGTTAATCTACTGTTCCAGAATTTCATCAAGACTTTGAGGTTATTATATTATCAGTTTTTATTCAATTCCTTTCAATCTTATTTTGTGTATTCTTGTTTGCTTAATTTGAGTTACATATAATAGTGTTGATTAAATTTGATCGATGCATGTTCCTTAACTTTGCGTGTTAACTTAGTTTATTCGTTAACTTCGCCTGATCTTCAATCCTCATGCTTAATGCAGTAAATAGGAATATAATTCATATAGTGCTGATCACGCTTGTTAATTGATACTATAGTTAAGTAGGAATTGAATTTGCTTAGGGAATTAGTAATATAATAACTGATGATAGGTCTGAAATTACAAAACCAGTAGATTAATCTGTTAATCATAATTGTAATCGTTTTCTTTATTTTTAATTATCCGAAAACCTAAACCCCCCATTTGTTTCTTTCTTTTGGTTAAAATAACTTAGAATTCTTGCGATACGACTCAAGTGTGCTTCCATATATTACCCTTATAAGCTCGTTTTTTACCAGTGTGGGACAACGAATCAGCTTTCCATATCCAATAACAACTAACACTCTTTGAAACATTAATTGCTACTAAAAAATGAATAAAATTAATTCCTTTCTTATAGTTTACTTCATTTATAAACATGTAGGGTCAATTTTGAATTATTTATAATCAACCACCATTAGAGTAAAAATAAATTTGATCAACTAAAGATTCTTTAAATTCTTCTACGTGGCAATAGATCCCACAAAAAATATTCCCTTCGCCCCATAATGAGTGACAAATTTAAAATAAAATAGTGTCCTAAAATAAATGACTCATTTCAATTTCTAATACACTTTTTCCAATTCTACACTCTAATAAAATTTCATCATTCCCAATACATGATAAAGGGTACTATAGTAAAAAAAATTATTCTCTCTCTTACTTTTATACATTTTTCTTAATATATGTGAAATGGTTAAGTGAGTCACTCATTGTGGGACTGAGGGAGTAACTTAATTAACCCAATTTGCTTTCTTATTACTCACTCCAATCAAAATGATTTTACCAATAAAGGCACTTAATGTGTCTATTCCCAAGAACGAAAATGTCTCATTGAAAGCTTCCACATCCACAGATTTCGTAGCCGGTAAGAATACATGTCACAAGTCTTCGCCCTACAAAGCAGAAACAAAGACTTGGGGGGGGGGGGGTGGGGGGGGGGGCAATTGTTATGGGCCAATTGCAAGGCCCAGAAGACAAAATCCCAATAGTGAAATGTAACACCCTGAATTTTTGATTAATTACTTTAACTAATTAACTTAGTGTGATTATATGAGTCGTTGTGATTATATGATGTTTGGTGTTTCATGAGAGTCATTATCGTGACATAGATTCCTGATGTATTGATGAAGATGATGGTCTATGTGATATTTTGAATGATTCATGTGATGTTGTGGTGATTTGTGTGATACTTAGATGTATTGATGGATTTTGGAGTAATTTAGAATAATATATAATAATTAGGATAATTGTTTAAAATCATTTTAATTGAGAAAATAGAATAATTATTGGTTAGAAGAAATGAGGACAAGGTGGTAAATAATGAAGTGTAAGTGAGGGCAAGATAGGAAGTGAAGTGTAAGTGAGGGAGTAGAGAAGATGATACTTCTGTAATGCATCGCTCCTAACATCATCGGGCGAGTTGGGATGTGAAGGTTGTGTCGCCAGGCGACGGGGGTGTGTCGCCAGGTGACGGATGGCAGAACTGGATAACTATTTTGGAAATCTTAAAATGATCATAACTTTAGTTCTAGAATTCAGTTTAATGTGTCGTTCGAAGCGTTGGATAGTTAACACAATAAACTATAATTATATGGAATAAAAGGAAGGACAATAAGGATAATTCTAATATCTAAGTTAGGACAAAATTATTTTCCCTCGCGTTGAATCACTATGATGTCTTGTGATAATGAAGTATGATGATGATGTGACGATCTTGTGATAGTACTTGGTTCAAAATGATAAGTATATGATGTATATGATGATGTGTTGATTTATATGATGGTGTTATGATGTTGTTTTGGTTCCTTTGATGCTATGATGATGCTTGTAATGATTCATGAATGGTGATGCGTGTTGACTAGTGTTGCTGCGGTAAAGCGGAAAGCAAAAAGTAAGTTATTAATTTACCAGGCGATATTTTGGTTATATTGTATCGTTTCCATAAAGATTGGTGTATTGAAATGTAGTTTGACAAATCTCTTGTTAATGAGTTTGGGGATAAATGGATTGAAAGGAAAGGTATCAACAGAAAATAAATGTATAAAAAGGAAAAAGGAATAACTTATCAAGCATGCATGTATACTACTTCTAACAAACTTAAACCTATTGACATGTTATACTAAACCTACAATATTCATCAATGTCACCACATGTCAAACACAACACCAACTATATTACCTTGACATCGATCTCTCAACCAACCTTAACAACACAAAAGTCAACCATACTCGCTTGTATCGACAATCTCTCAGAGCGACACATACAACACAAAGGCATTATTCACAGACACCCTAAGTGAATAACAACACTAAATCTATCTCTAGAATTCAGACACTATTAGATAATTATCCTAGATAAGAATTCAAGCAGTATATGTCTATAGCAACTCAAATCCCTAGCACAGAGCAAAAATCAAGGATAACAATCGACAAAGATTTGTAAAGCAAGTTTTATATAACGCCAAGGGCGACAAATATACATTAGATCAAAGTAAATACATGTACAAACTCAACCAATAGAGAATACACAGAGAAAAAGAGAAATGAATCACAAATCTACCGGTTTTTCAGAGCCGATCGAAGAGCAATCCACCCTGGATCGTCCGTATGCAAGCTCCATAGTTGTTATCTAAGCTAATCCTAACAAAAGTGGAGGTTGATGGAGTTGGTAGAAAAAATTTCCCCAAAACTATAACCTAAAAAATGAACTAAATCTATTTTTATAAAACTCATCTCAGCAGACCGTGCTAAGCGGGCCCGACGTGCTAAGTGCGACTTCTTTATTTTACACATCAATCCGCCATAAATGGCGCTAAGCGCGATATCCGCACTAAGCGGGCTCTAAAAATATGGTTGTGCCAACGCAAGAAGCACACTACAAAATACACTGAGCGCACCCGCGCTTAGCGGCCTTCTGCATGCTAAGTGTTGCAACATGTTTTTAATACAGAGTCGTCACCCTTAATTTTTATCCTAAGGAAGGGAGTATAAAAGAATAACCCTAAAATTTAGAGATTATAGGTTTTCACTCGGTTCTAGATAAAGGGAAGGTGTTAGGCACCCCTCATCTACCTTGTTCATAAGGATACTAGGTTTAGAAGCGCAATTTTTAGGAAGAAGGGTTTTAGTTTGAATTAGGGAGAAAAGGGTTTGTTTTTAATCAGGGGGACTCACCAGGATTTTAATCGTATGCCTACATATCCTCTTAGGAGGAATTAGAGTCCCATTTCGTAGTTCGTGGTTTTGTTTGTGTTTTTTATGGATTGTAGAAATACCTGGAATTCTCCTTGAACCAAGTTCGGGTTTGTAAATTGCGGAATCATGGACGTAGCCCACAGTCGATACAAGATATCTGTACAACCCTTTTTGAAAATGATATAAGTTTGATTATATTAGTAAAAGAGGTTAGTATTTGTTGGTTAGCTATTTTAATATATTAATTGCAAAAAATGTTTTATTAATGTATGCTAAAAACAATTTTTAATGCAATTAAAATAATAATATATTTTTTATGAATTTGGAAAATAATAGATTAGATTTGTAATAATAAATATTAAAATTATAAATATATAAAATAGAAAACATAATAATAACAAAATAAAATAGTAAAGAAAATAAAATAAAACGTGGGGGTGTAAATTATATTCAGAAGTAAAACTAGGAGGTGTCAATAGCATTGGCCGTAATTCAGATATTGAATTCAGGACCACAAGGTCGGGAGGGGTATTCTTAAGTCATAAAGTGAAATTGGGGGGTGCAAGGAAGCATGGGTGTGGAAGAGAAATCCATATGGGCCAGCGGTTGCAGGGGTGAGGCCCAAATCTATTTTTATTTACTGACTTAAAATAAACGATAAAAAAGGTGGTGTGTGAGACCAATTCAGACCAGGCTTCGGGATTAAAGCCCAATATGCGCAATAAAAAAAACAAAAAGACTTAGCAAAGAGGGGGCCAGGTCATATTAGTGGGCCTAATATATTTAATTACAGTTAAACATATTGCTTTTGTTATCTCTTTCCCCTCTCTCTCTCTCTCTCATTGTTCTCTGTCACACTCAACAATACAACACAAACCCTAGAAGACCCGTTCACCGGTGGCGACCTCCCTCCTTCCTTCCCGTTCTTCTTTTGTCTCCCAATCCGTCTCCTCTTCTCTCAACCATAACACCACAAACCCTAAAAAGAACTCTGGCGGCGGCGGTCAACACGAAGATCCAAACACTCCAAACCCCAAATCAACACAACAACCACGATAATCAAAAGGAAAATGTTTGTTTGTTACCTTCTGTTTCTAGGCATGGTGGTTACGATGGTATAGAGCGGCGGCGGGTTTGGTGATGGTGACGACGAGGATATGGTGACGCGATAGCGAGACTCTAGGGTTTCAGATTTTGAAACCCTAAGTCTACACCAAAGGGTTTTTCGTCTGATTCTTCTTCTCTGTAGCTTCTTCTTTCTGTCAATTATTTCCTCTTCTCTTTCTGTACCAATCCCTTACTGTAATCATCTCCTTCCCGTTTTTGTATTCAAATTATATTTTTATAGCTTTTTTTAGGATTATAAATTAGGAAGTAGATTAATGTGTCTGTAACTGTTTTGATTGTAATTTGATTTTCATGTAAATGTATTGATTCGTTTTAGTGTGCAACTTAATGTATTTCTATTTTCATTTTGATTCTGCTTCTGTTCTTGATTCTGATTTGAATAAATATATATGTTTGTTTGTTGGCTGAAAATATGGACAGTGATTTCCTATTGAAGTAAGTGTTTCTTCTTCTTTGAATTCACGCGTTATTCCCTTTTCCAATTTGCACAGTGCTTGTTTGCATTTTGGGCCACAATGTTTTCTGATTCGGATTGGGCTGGTCTTGTTTTGGACTGCATAACAAAATATTTTTGCTTCTAACGGACTGAACAACAATTAAGATATATAATTAAATAAAATAATTGTTTTCACAACAGTAAAAAAGCCTGAAATGGGCCTTAATGTTTTATTCATTTTAACAAAACAAAAATGATTTCAATAATAATAAATAATCAATTATAATAATAATAATGTCAATAATGATAATAATTAAAACAATTCTTTAAACAAGTTAAAAGATTGGGCGGGCCTCCACATTGGGCCTTAACAAAAAAAGAATTGTTTTATACACCCTTCCCAAAAAAGAGAATGAAACCTTAGTGGGCCTTGATAAAAAAAGGATATGGGCCTCTGACCAAACAAATACAAACCTCTTGAAATAGACTTAAAAAACCTAATGGACCATCAGATATTGATGGTCCATTTTGAATCAATGCACAATTATTTTATGTTTTACTCCCCCTAGAAATAAAAACTAAATAATATGATTTACCTAAATAGAACCCTAAATATAATATAAGGGTAGGGCAAATTCGGGATATGACACTAAGCGGGCTCACTTGGACAAAACTTCCCAAAACTAGTCTTTCATTCTGAAAACGCGCATCCGGAGCCGTGCCTTAGACACCTTATTCCTTGATGCTCCAAAATGCAACAAATACCTATAAAATGAATGGAAAACATCAAACAGTACACTATGTACACAAAAGCACAAATAAACACAAACTAAATGTATTTACACAAAAGTCAGGTTTATTCAACCGATATTAACAACAAAAAGTCGATAAGTGCAACAAAAAGTATATACAAAAATAACTACAATTTGCACTTATCAAACTCTTCCCAACTTGAAATTGCTTGTCCTCAAACAAGGTCAAACAACTCAAAGAACCAAAAGTAATCAACCAAAATATAATGAATCAACAAGTTTTGAAAACAGAAAACAAATGTAATGGTTCAAATGAAAAATGGTACACACGGAGAAACATACTTACCACTAAACTACGATGATAACATAAACACAGAATGAATGCTAAATACAAAGAACATGCTAAACATTCTAAAACAACACTAGTTCACAAATGAATCACACCTAGCAAAAACAATCATCGATAGATGTAAAACACATAAAATAAGGTATTTTCACTCATCCACAATCTTGCAAACAAAAAACTAAATTATGCATTCATCCAAATATTCACATTGAACTTACAAAGGCAGGAATCTCAAGGGCTTTTCAAGGTTGTGATGTGGCTTGGTTAACAAACAAGGGATAAGTCCTAAAGCTAATTGAAATAAAAACTTGCCTAAACCTAAGGGAGTGATCAACTCACAAAGTCACAAGCAAAATAATTTCAATCAAATTTCTTCTTCATTCCAAATTTCAAACCATCACATATCACTTATTAGCACAATTATTCCATACTCTTTTTGTTTTTTGTTTTTCAAAACTTTTTCAGTTTTTCTTTCTTTTTCTTTTCACAATTTTTTCTTTTTATTTTATTTCACAACCTCATAGAAATCACAACATAAGCACATAAACATTCCTCTCCCCAACTTAAATTCAACCATCATCATAATGTGAATACTCCTTACTTTCTAAGGCAAGGTAAAAATTCAACTAAAAATCATAGTTGAGGATTCAAGAAAACAAAAGAATCAACATCCATACAAAAAGATGAACCAAACACTCATAGAAAAACATTTAGCAAAAACAACATGGATATCGACAAAAAGCTCAAAAGGGGATACCAATGAACACACACTCACAAGGTGAATTGACTATTTAGCCAAGGTAGTTGTGCTCAAAATGAAACAACAAAAATATTGCCTTGATCATTTTCTTGCTTTCATACAATCAACACAAATAAAAGATTAAGCATAATAAAATCTAGTTAAAACAAGAGTTGTGGTCTCCAACATATGTGAACAATGGAAAGCTACCTCACAAAAAGGGTAGGAACTAAAGTGATTCACAAATGAACAAGTATACAAAAGAATGAATGGCATAAAAGTTGTAAAAAGTCTAAGTATCATGAATATGCTAAAGTATAGAAAGCGATAAACACATACCTCGAACGTGTATAAAACTTTAACAAAATCATTACCACACATTCGCAAGTTGAAATACTCAAACTTGGAAAAACACCAAAAGCTACTTCAAGCTATCGAACCAAATATGAGTCCAAACAACAACAAAAGAATCAATTATACTAATATTATTTACTATTTAAAGCCAAGGTGAAGTGGGAAAAAGGAGAGCCAAGCGAAAAATTAAATAGAATTCATTGGCACTGCACAGCAGGGCGCGCTAAGCGGCACAGAGCGTGCTACACCAGTTGCAGAAAAACATGACAACAACAGCAGTGCATCAACACCCTCCAAAATCTCCTACACAATCTCAACTACACAAAATATTTATAATATACAAACTTCCTCAAGCTAAACACGACAAGCTTACGGACAAACAAAAATTTACATAACAAAACTAACGGGTTAAAGTGAATTAAACAAGTTGAAAAGTGAAAACTTGAGAATTTAAAACAACTCCAATTTCAACTTGTTAAAACACAAGTCAACACATACATAAACGAATACAAACAAAACATGCTTGTTTTACGTCATAAGCTCGACACCTTTATTGTGCGAGCTAGTAACCTCCTCTCATCATGCCATGGTATTGTCACATTGCGAAAACCTAAAGAAAGCTTATGTAGACATTCTATACAACATATAAATTAATTACAAAACTCAAAAACAAAGAAACTATCTAAATGCGAAACAATAAACACCAATCCTCGACAACGACGCCATTTTGTTGCTGCAGTAAAGCGACAAGCAAAAATTAAGTTATTAATTTACCGGGTGATATTTCTATTATATCGTATTGTGTCCATAGAGATTGGTGTATTGAAATGTCGTTCGACAAATCTCTTGTTAATTAGTTTTGGGATAAATGGGTTGAAAGGAAAGGTATCAACAGAAAATAAATGTATAAAAAGGAAAAAGGAATAACTTATTAAGTATGCATATATAATACTTCTCACAGACTTAAACCTATCGACCTGTTATACTAAACCTACAATATTCATCAATGTCATCACATGTCAAACACCACACCTACAGTATCACCTCAGTGGCGATCTCTCAACCAACCTTAACAACACAAAAGTCAATCGTGCTTGCTTGGATCGACGATCTCTAAGAGCGACACAAACAACACAGAGGCATTAATCACAGACACCCCAAGTGAATAACAGCGCTAAATCTATCTATATAATTCAGACACGATTAGATAATCATACTAGATAATAATTCAAGCAGTATATGTCTACAACAACTCAAATCGCTATCACAGAGCAAAAATCAAGGATAACAATTGACACAGATTTGAAAAGCAAGTTTTATATAACGCCAAGGGCGACAAATATACATAAGATCAAATTAAATAGATGTACAAACCCAACCAATAGAGAATACACAGAGAAAAAGATAAATGAACCACAAATCTACCGGTTTATCAGAGCCGATCGAAGAGAAATCCATCCTGGATCATCCATATGCAAGCTCCATAGTTGTTATAACAAAATTGGAGGTTGATGGAGTTGTAAGCAAAAACTTCCCCAAAATCATAACCTAAAAAATGAACTAAATATGTTTTTATAAAACTCATCTCAGCAGACCACGCTAAGCGAGCCTGGCGCGCTAAGCGTGACTTATTTATTTTACACATCAAATCGACCTAAACTGCGCTAAGCGCGATATCCACGCTAAACGGGCTCCAAAAGTATGGTTCTTCCAATGCAAGCAGCGCGCTACAAAATGCGCTGAGCGCCCTCGCGCTTAGCGGCCTTCTGCATGCTAAGCAGGCTCTCCTAGACAGAACTTCCCAAAACTGGTCTTTTATTCCGAAAACGTGCATCCAGAGCCGTGCCTTTAACACATTATTCCTCGATGCTCCAAAATGCAATAAATACCTACAAAATGAATGGAAAAACATCAAATGGTACACTATGTACAAAAACACAAATAAACACAAACTAAATATATTTACACAAAATTCGGGTTTATTCAACCAATATTAACAACAAAAAGTCGATAATTGCAACAAAAAGTATATACAAAAATAACTATAATTTGCACTTATCAAACTCTCTCCAATTTGACCTTGTTTGTCCTCAAACAAGGCCAAACAACTCAAGGAACCAAAAGTAATCAACCAAAATATCATGAATCAACAAGTTTCGAAAACGGAAAACAAATGAAATGGTTCAAATGAAAAACGATACATATGGAGAAATATACTTACTACTAAACTGCGATGATAACATAAACACGAAATGAATGCTAAATACAAAGAACATGCTAAACATTCTAAAACAACACTAGTTCATAAATGAATCACACCAGGCAAAAACAATCATCGGTAGATGAAAAACAAACAAAATAAGGTATTTTCACTCATCCACAATCTTGCAAACAAAAGACTAAATTATGCATTCATCCAAAAATTCACATTGAACTTAAAAGGCAAGAATCTCAAGGGCTTTTCAAGGTTGTAATGTGACTTGGTTAACAAATAGGGGATAAGTCCTAAAGCTAATCGAAACAAAAACTTCCTAAACCTAAGGGAGTGATCAACTCACAAAGTCTCAAGCAAAATAATTTCAATCAAACTTCTTCTTCATTCCAAATTTCAAACCAACGCACATCACTTATTAGCACAATTATTCCATACTCTTTTTATTTTTGTTTTTCAAAACTTTTTCAATTTTTATTTCTTTTTCTTTTCACTTCTTTTTCACATTTTCTTCTTATTTTTCTTTTCTTTCACAACATCATAGCAATCACAACATAAGCACATAAACATTCCTCTCCCCAACTCGAATTCAACCATCATCATAATGTGAATACTCCTTACTTTCTAAGGCAAGGTAAAAATTCAATTAAAAATCATAGTTGGGGGTTCAATAAAACAAAAGAATTAACATCCATACAAAAAGATGAACTAAACACTCATATATAAGCATTTAGCAAATACAACATGGATATCGATAAAAAGCTCAAAAGGGGATACTAATGATCACACACTCACAAGATGAATTGACTATTTGGCCAAGGTAGTTGTGCTTAAAATGAAACAACAAAAATATTTCCTTGATCATGTTCTTTCTTTCATATAATAAACACAAACAAAAGATTAAGCATAATAAAATCTAGTTAAAACAAGAGTTGTGGTCTCCAGCATATGTGAAGAATGGAAAGCTACCTCACAAAAAGGTAGGAACTAAAGTGATTCACAAATGAACAAGTATACAAAAGAATGAATGGCATAAATTTTTTAAAAAGTCTAAGTATCATGAATATGCTAAAGTATAGAAAGCGATAAACACATACCTCGAATATGTACAAAACTTTAACAAAATCATTATCATGCATTCGCAAGTTGAAACACTCAAACTTGAAAAAACACCAAAAGCTACTTCAAGCTATCGAACCAAAATTGAGTCCAAACAACAACAAAAGAATTAATTATACTAATATTATTTACTATTTAAAGCCTAGGTGAAGTGGGAAAAAGGAGAGCCAAGCGAAAAATTAAAAAGAATTCAATGAATCTGCACAGCAGGGCACACTAAGCGGCACAGAGCGCACTACACCAGTTGCAGAAAAACAGGACACCAATAGTAGTGCAGCAGCACCCTCCACAATCACCTACACAATCTCAACTACACACAATATTTACAACATACAAACTTCCTCAAGCTAAACATGACAAGCTTGTAGAAAAACACAAATTGACATAACAAAACTAACGGCTTAAAGTGAATTAAACAAATTGAAAAGTGAAAATTTAAGAATTTAAAACAAGTCTAATTTTGACTTTTTAAAACACAAGTCAACACATACATAAATGAATACAAAAAAACATGCTTGTTTTACGTCGTAAGTTCGACGCCTTTATTGTGCGAGCTAGTAACCTCCTCTCGTCATGTCATGGTATTGTCACACCGTGAAAACCTAAAGAAACTTTCCTAATATCCACACAACAAACATTATGAAAACTAGAAAGATCATAACAATATGTGAAACCAAAGAAAAACACATATATGCACAAGTATGGAAAGTAAACACAAAACATGTACAAGTAAAAATAGGCAATTTTATATACATAATCTATACAACATATGTATTAATTACAAAACTAAAAAACAAAGAAACTATCGTAATGCAAAACAATAAACACCAATCCCCAGCAAGGGCGCCATTTTGTTGCGGTAAAGCGGCAAGCAAAAAGTAAGTTATTTATTTATCGGGTGATATTTAGGTTATATCTTATCGTTTCCATAGAGATTGGTGTATTGAAATATCATTCGATAAATATCTTGTTAATGAGCTTGGGGATAAATGGGTTGAAAGGAAAGGTATCAATAGAAAATAAATGTATAAAAAGGAAAAAGGAATAACTTATCAAGCATGCATATATACTACTTCTCACAGACTTAAACCTATCGGCATGTTATACTAAACCTACAATATTCATCAATGTCATCACATGTCAAACACAACACCAACAGTATCACCTCGGAGATGATCTCTCAACCAACCTTAATAACACAGAAGTCAACTATGCTCGCTTGCATCGATAATCTCTCAGAGCGACACATACAACACAAAGGAATTATTCACAGACACCCTAAGTGAATAACAACACTAAATCTATATCTAGAATTCAGACACTATTAGATAATCATCCTAGATAAGAATTCAACCAGTATATATCTATAGCAACTCAAATCCCTAGCATAGAGCAAAAATAAAGGATAATCATCGACAAAAATTTGTAAAGCAAGTTTTATATAACGCCAAGGGAGATAAATATACATAAGATCAAAGTAAATGCATGTATAAACCCAACCAATAGAGAATAAATGGAGAAAAAGATAAATGAACCGCAAATCTATTGATTTGTCAAAACCGATAGAAGAGATATCCACCCTGCATCATCCGTATGCAAGCTCCATAGTTGTTATCTAAGCTAATCCTAACAAAATTGGAGGTTAATGGAGTTGGGATGAAAAACTTCCCCAAAACCATAACCTAAAAAATGAACTAAATTTGTTTTTATAAAACTCATCTCAGCAGACTGCACTAAGCAGGCCTGGCGCACTAAGCGCGACTTTTTTATTTTACACATCAAGCCGCCCTAAACCGCGCTAGGCGGACTCCAAAACTATGGGTCTACCAACGCAATCAGCGCGCTACAAAATGCATTGAGCGTACTAGCGCTTAGCGGCCTTCTACTAGCTAAGCGACCTCTCTTGGTTAAAACTTCCCAAAACTGGTCTTTTATTTCGAAAACATGCATCCGGAGCCGTGCCTTTAACACCTTATTCCTCGATCCTCCAAAATGCAACAAATACCTACAAAATGAATGGAAAATATCAAACGGTACACTATTTATACAAAAACACAAATAAACACAAACTAAACGTATTTACATAAAAGTAGGGTTTATTCACCCGATATTAACAAAAAGTCGATATGTGCAACAAAAATTATATACAAAAATAACTACAATTTGCACTTATCAACTAGTTGTGGTCGTATTATTTATGATGTTGTGTATCATTGCATTCATGACATGGTTTAGAACTTCGGTCTAGTGATGGTGATTAGGACTTTGGTCCAGTGATGATGGTAGGACAATTGTCCAGTGAAGGAAACAATCCCATAGCGTGGATTGGATGCAACAGTGAAGTGCTCTGGTTCCAAATGGTAATCGATCCTATTGGTGGGGATCTTTGGAGATTAAAGATGACTGAGTCATCAGTGATGTTTTGGTACAACATTCATGAGTCTATGATGATGCATTACATTCTATATGACATTGCATTCTATGTGTTTCATTTATGAATGATGATACTTTGTATGTGCTGATATATATGTTCTTAATTGATAAATTGGTGAAGGTGTGAGTATTAAATGAAGACGTGATGAAGCATGATACCCTACTTATGTGCATATTTTTCTATTATCTATACCTTATGTCTTATATAATTATTATGATTTACTCAACCTTTCTGTTTGAATGTTACCTCTGTGTGGGTAACGCGCAGGTGATCTAGAGTAGTCTTTAGGAGCTCAGAGGATAGCTTTAGAATGTGTTTTATTTAATTTCAGTAGAATATGAGAATCTTGCTCTGATATGTAACATCGGGGTTGGGATCGTTTGTTGAGAACTATATGTATTTGTTTACTTTGATGTTTTCTAAATTTCCTTGTGTTGTACCCAAAAATTTTCCCTTCCATTTTCTTCAAGACATTCTTCTAGGGTTCTCAAATGCTCAAGAGTTGATTAGACAAATTCTCCTCCTAAGAAATGGATCTACAGCTAGGGTTTTGAGTTTCTCAAGAAAGATTGGGTCTCAAGGGTCTCAAGTGATTTCCATGGTTCTTCATATGTCTTCAAAGGATGCTCATATCAAGTTTCAAGTCTTGCATCACAAGTTTGCTAAGCCAATAACTCAGATGATTGAAATTTAACTGTATTGGGTAAAAAAGTTAATTGTGGTCGACATACTATCAAAGTTCAATATTTTTGGTCAACATAAACATTTTTAAGTCATATTCATCATTTTATCAAGGGTTTATCAGGATTCCAAAAGAAAATTCCTCAAATCATCAAAAGTCAAAAGTTGCCAAATTAGGGTTTCCTTAGGAGAAGTCAACTGAACTTTGACCAGGCATAACATTCACATACTTCATCAACCATTCCCCAACCAAATACCATCTTGAAGTAAATTCAATTATCTACAACTTTGAGTCTCAATTCTCAAGTCCAAAGAGTGCTTCATTTGAGAGATATGAGCCAATACATTATAGGTCATTTCGAAAGTCAACAAAAAGACACTTTTTGTCAAGGCAACTTACATCAAGATAAATTCTCTAAATGAAAAAATGATCAAAATATAAATTTTATAGGACATCTTGAGCTTTCCAAAAAGTCCAAGATCACCTTCAAGAGATAAAAATTGAGAGAGTTATGACCATTACAAGTTGGGAAAGTTTGGTAGAACGCATGAAGTCCAAATTGAGCAAACTTGATATTTTGAGCTATTGGGCCATGGTTTAAAAGTCCAAACGCGTGTTATACTCTCCATACACCTCATACCTTGCTCTTACACCCCTTAAACTATTTTTATTTTATTTATTTATATTATTTTCTATTTAATTCATTAATAATATAAAATAAGATAAGATAAAATTGTATCTTACTACAAGGCCCAAGTCCATCATATTCTTGCTCTAAAATTCTCTATATATTCAGACATTAGGAGATAAACCCTAACCACGAATCCTTGCCACAAAATTATACAAAAAAACATCAAACTTTTATAAAGAACCCTAAAGTTTCAAATCCTATTTTTCAAGCCCTTTCACCATAAAACCTGTGTTCCATTCCCTTCTAGGAAGAACATAGAGTAAGTTTGGACTAAATTTGATGGTCCAAAACATGTGAATCGCACTACATGACATCACCGGTCTCATCATGTTCATAACATTCATATTTTGTTTTCTTGTTTGATTTAACATATACTAACATCCCAGATGCGTTCATGAGTGTTGATAGTGCAGGTTATAACAATCGCAGAGGTCCCATGCACCCTGTATCATGAGCCACCATGCTAGCACTGATCTCACGAGTTTTCTCTATAACTCTTAATCCTTTGCGTTTTAGCCCATGAAAATACCTCCATTGAATTCACAGCCCTTGATTTAGGGGGGTATAGTGTTTTTGGATTACTGATTATACGTGTTTGCAGTTTTTAAAAAAGGATGCTACCGGAGAAGACGTCCGGAGCTAGGGCTTCGACGCCTCTCCGATCAATACATGTTGTTTTATATTATATAGTTTTTGTTTCAATGTATTAACGGATGAAACAACCGCCCCAATGGTAGAAGTGGGCATTGCTAAGGCATTAGTATACCAGGGCACGGGTTCGATCCCTGCCCCTGGTATTTTGATTTTTTGTATGTTTTTTCTCTTTTTCACAAATCCAATACAAGCCAGCTCAAGCACGCTCACCATGCATTCTCACATCATAACCATTAGATTTCCATGGGACCATATCCAACATCCCAAATCTCCACGCCCATGGTGTATGCTCGTTGGCCAGCCATACTGGATCGTTTCATAAAATTTGGGTTGGCACGTTTTGGCCCCAAACGAATTACTTCTCATACCCACCAGATTTACTTCTTCAGGCCCATCTATTCCATTTTTTAATTATTATTTTGTTTTAATTTCTTTTTAACATAATTAACTTTTTTTAATTAATTAAAATCAAATTAACTTAACATTTTTTATTTAATTTAACTTTTTTTAATTAGATTAATTAAATTAATTAATTGAGTTTCTTTAGGGTTTTTATTACTAAACTTTTTTTCAATTAAATATAACTTAGGTTTTTTTAAGGTTTTAATCAATTTCCTTCTCTCAATTAAAATCAATTAGTCGTTGGGCTAAATCATCAAATCTTTTTCATCAAACAACTTTCCCTTCCTTTTATAATCTTGGCGCGCTCTTTTACTTTCGCATTAGTTTTTTTCACTAATATGTAACTGCTCAAGGGTTGTAATAGTTAATTAGGATTTACTGTTTTTCTCCCCAATTTTTATGGTTTTGTACCGCCACTCCCGAAGCTTTGTAATAGTTTAGGTTTACTTTCTGGACCTTTACTTTCTGCTTTTACTGCTTTCCTTATTATTGTATAGTAACTAGGCTTATATGGTAAGATTTAAAAACAAACACTAGAAAACTTAATCTCAAGACAAATTAACTGAAAACAAAACACTATTCACACATGCACCTCTAGGGTGACTCCACTCATTTCCTTCGGATAAAAATGGTCATGTCCATCGAACATAGGAATACCCTTAACAAAGACCCTCGATTAAATCATCATAAAGATCATAGTCCCGCGATGCCCCTCGAGCTTCCTACAAGAAATGATCTTGTCCCTCGATGTTGCCTACAAATATATGATGACAGACCCTCCGAATTTCTAAGGTATCCCAATATGTTGCCTTCTATGACCATAACGACAACCCTACGCCTGTCCCTCACACATCCAATGATGGGGGCTTCCTACTAGCTAATGGTAGGATAACACTATCTAAAGGAGGAGGAAAATAATATGAAAGACATTTAAGTAAGGGTAGAATACGGTTAATCGCTTGCTCACGCAAAACATTTTTCACACAATCACACTTTCGAAATATTTTCAAAATAAACATTTTGTACGCATTCTTAACGATACAAGAATCATTACAAAGTTTCCGCACTTAGGCATTTTTTCAAAATATTTTCAAACATACACACACAAAGCATTTTTCAAAAGTGAGCTAGTGATTAAGAGCCTGTAGATAACTACAGATGAAAAGGGTGCTAACACTTTCCCTTTTCATAACCTACCCCTCGAACTCAGAAAATTCTTGAACGTCTTTCCTGTTCTTTTCACCATTTCCTAAATATTAGATAAAAGAAAAGTTGGCGGAGACTCTTGCTATTCGTAACATTTGTGATAAAACACAAAACCAAAAGTCATTTCTCCCACCATATTACATTAATGGCGACTCTGCTGGGTAGAACTAAAACTGGGGTTACCTTTAGAGTTAGATCACATTTAAAATGCTTTACTTGCTTGATTTGTATGCTTTATATTTCGGGGTTTTGCTCGGGTTTATTTATGTAAAGATCCTATACCCGGATCTGGGGGCATTTTAGGTAAGTAGCTATAGATCGTGGAAACTGTACAGCGTAGACCGATATGGTTGAAGTGATGGCTATATTAGTGCGACAAATTGGTTGGTGTTGGTGTCCCTTGAGTCAGTCAAGGAGAATGTTGGGCCGCCGCGTGGTGTCACAAGGACTAACTGACCTTAGAACCTTAGTTGACACAACTTAGCCATTAAAAAGTAGTGAGATGGCAGGCTTTGGTGCATACTTAATTTGGTTGATACTCGATGCTACACTCATTGAGATCAGACTCTTATGATATTTTGGCCGCAAATCAGATGCTTGTGCTGAAATCACACCTGAGAGAAAGATCAATGATATGAGACTCCTAGAACCCGGTTATTTTTCTTAGGACATGTTGAGCCAACTAAAACTCAAGAGGGTACTTACCTACAAACTCCATGCAAGCTTGAACCTAAGGCCTTGTGTTCTTTATTTGTGTTTGATTATATGTTCGAACATAACATCATAACATCATGACATCATACCATATCATTTTCACTAACCATTTCAAGGGCCGAGGGATTTATCTTTGTTCTTTGTTATCAGTTATGCCATCCGCTCGTAGAAACACTATCCGGATCAACTTTGTAAAGGTACCTTCTTAACTTAAGGAGTTAGTCTCAAGGGTTCCCAAGATTATCAATTCACCAATAGGCATGGTCGTCTACTCAGTTTGGTTACCTCAGGTTTTGAAGAAGACATGATGAGTGTTCTATTCCAATTCTTTAACCCTGTACATCACTGTCTCACCTTTCTAGATTATCAGTTGCTACCCACAATGGAAGAGTTCTCTAAGCTAATCGGAGTACCTATTCTTGATCAGACACCCTTCACCGGTCTAGAGAAAGTTCCAAAGCCTAAGGATATTGCAGCAACCTTACATCTAAAGCGGCTAGACATTATACCTAATTGGGAAACAAGAAGTGGAGTCAAGGGTTTTCTTGCTATATTTTTGTTAGAGAAGGCTCAGCTGTTTTTGGATGCTATGTGTGATACGGTGGCAGAATCGACTGTTAATACTGGTTTGCGTTTTGCATCGCAAATGTCACGGTAAGCAAGAGTCGCCACCGACTTTTATTTCATCCAACAAAGGAAAAGGAAAAAGAACAGAAAAAACCTTTTTTCGAGATATTCCTGAGTACGGGGGGATGATTATAGAAAGGGAAGGTGTTAGCACCCTTTCTATCCGTGGTTATCCACGGGCTCTTAGGTACTTGCTCATTTTTAAAATTACTTGTGTGTGCTTGTTTTGAAAAGTTTTGTTTACTTCGTCATAACCCTTGTATCGGTCCTCAAGAGTGTGACGAAGTTGTTTTGAAAACTGTTTTGAAAAGTGTTTGTGTGAAAAGTTTTTATTTTGAGCATGTACTTAATATTTCTACCTACTCGAAAAAAAGTCTGTTCGTTTTCGTTTCCTTTAGACAGTGCTATCCTACTATTAAGGAGTAGGTAGCTCCGTCATTGGATTTTTAAAGGGACGTTCGAAGGGACGAAATGGTCTCTGAAGGCAGCAAGTAAAGACACCTTAGCATTTCGAAGGGAATATCGTCATAAGATCAATTCGTAGGTAACTCGAGGGACAAGAAGGGACTATGATCTTTATGACGATTTTAAATTGCGGGTCATTGCTAAGGTATCCCTACGTTCGAGGGACACGACCATTATTTCCGAGGCAACCGAGTGGGGTAAACCCTAGGAGTGAGCATGTTCAAGTGTGCTTGATTCGGTTGTTTTTGTCTTTTTTATTAGGTGAGCTAACATTTTAATTTACAGTCTTGTCATAGATACCTAATTACTAACAGTTAATATATAAGGTGCGAGAATTGTAAATCTACGCTATTACATGGCTTTGGGACATTTACATAAAAGGTACAAGAAATAAAAAGCGGAATTTTAAAACTAGCCTATTACATCCCATAATCAGTTACATTATATATAAAAAATGCAAGAAACAAAATAACGCGCGCGAGACAAGATCATACGTCTAAGAAGAAAAACCTAAAAAAATATTCTAAGTAAACAATAAAATCTTTTTGGTTGTTTATTAATTTATTAGGAATAAATAAATAATTTAAAAATCTAAATTTAATTTAAGAACATAAATTTAAAGTAAAGTTAACCTAATTTTCTATTGGATTTTAATTACAAAAAAAGAATTTGAATTAAACTAATTAAGCTAATTAATTAATAGAATTAAATTTTAAAAAAAAAAAAAAAAACTAAAATTAATTTTTTTTATGATTTTATGATTTAATGATTTAATTTAGAAAAGGATGTTTTTTTATTGTGAAAATAATTAAAATAATAAATTAAAAGAAAAAAGAAGAAATAAAAAGAATAGAAAGAAAAGTAAATGGGCCTGATGCAATTAGCAGTTCAGGGGGGTGCATGTTGAACTTCTGAAACCCAGAAGGATGGCCCAGAGTCTGGCGCCTGATTCAATGGGACCATCTTCTGAGGACTCATGGTAGACCTGCGTATGTTGGGCATTGGATATGACTGAAGATGGATCCAGAGGATGAGATCAGAGGGTGTGTGGTGATCCTCAGAAGATGAGATGTGCTGGATCTGCAATTAAACATTTGGAAAAATATTATGTAGGAGGCACAGATCGAACCCCTGACCTCCTACACATGCGCGCCTTGAAGACTTCTCTCTTTGCCATCTAAGCTGGATTGTTAATCATACATATAATCAAATAAAATGAATATAATACAAACAGAACATTATGCCCAAGAAAACACGCAAATTTTTAAACAAGCCAATGGTATGCTGCCACGCCTTCATCTTCCTCGCTGGTACTGTTGCCTTAGGTAAAGACCTTTACCTACGGACGTTGGCCAAGCTAAACCTGTGCATCTCAAAAATCATGTCCAGGCAATATAAATTAGATTCAAGATCATGGATCAATTGGGTTTGATCCTCTGATCATGATAGTATCCATTTTTAGAGCCAATTATTCCTGCATTTGAAAGCCCTAAAACGACCTTATAAACCCTAGCAATGGCGCTTCATCCAACATGAATCAAAACACATAATTAAATATGAAAAAACATTCCAAAGGATGATATAAACATGAATAGATACTTAGAAATCATTCATCATGCGAGAATTGTAAAAATCAATTTTAAGAATATGAGCAAACCATGAGGTTGCTAGCGCGTGATTCTTGATGCTTCAGGCCTTGATAATGCTTGCAACAGCTTCAATGGGTGTCCAAGAATATGGTTTGATCCTTAGAATGCTCTGAACTGGCCTATGGAGGAAGATGTAGTCTGCACTTTTTGACCAAAAAAATTGAGTTTTGTTTCTTGCTTTGGAGGCAGGTTGCACACGAAAATTCTTTTCTTAGGGTTCATCAAGCTTTGCTATAAGTACTGAATCAAATTAGGGCAATGAATTTGGAAAGAATTAAAAGATTGATGGCCTTAAAGTTTTAATTCCAATCTTTCCAAAATTGTAGATTTCCTCTTGTTTATGGCTTAGCATGATTTGCTTGAGGTTATACAACTTGCATGATCTACAATTCAATGCAAAACAAATCTCATTCCATAAGTTTGATTTGATTTGATTTTATTTTATTTGAATTTATTTGATTTTAAAATAAATAAAATCAAAATAAATTAAATAAATGAGTGAATAATGCATGGGGGGTCCCATAGGTCGTGGACCATGCTAGGATTGAGATTCAATCTTGAAAAGATGGGCCCATGTTGAAAAAAAAATGAAATTTTGAGCATTGTTGTCTTTGGGGAAATTTCTAAAAATGGCCAACTTTGACAATGCATATCTCTCTCAATTTTGACCCTAAGAGGGTGTTCTTAGACTTTTTATAAATCTTAGGATGTCCCCTAAACAACCTCTTTGGTTTCATCTCAATTGGATCTTCCATGTTCATGTAAGGAGTTTTGACCCAAAAAGTGTTTTTGTTGACTTTTTGGAATGACCTATAATGTCTGAATTCATATCTTTCCATGAGTGCATTTCTTGAACTTGAGGGCCGAAGATGAGTTGTATGGAATTGGATTATCTTCAAAATGAGCATTGGATGAGAAATTTCTGATAAAGTATGAGAGAGTTATGCCTGGTCAAAGTTTGGTTGACTTTTCTTGAGAAACCCTAATTTGGTAACTTTTGAGTTTTGATGAATTAGGAGCATTTCTTGAGGAATAATGATCAACCCTTGACAAAATGATGGATATAACTTCAAAATGTTGATGTTGACCAAAAATCTTGAAGTTTGACTGTATGTGGGTCCCAGTTGACTTTTGACCTGATACAGTTGATTTTCAAGCATCTGAGTAGTTGACTGGGCAAACTTCTTGTACAAGGCATGAAATTTGGAATGAATGGTCTTGAGAACATATTAGGACTATGGAGAGCATATGAGGCCCTTAGGACTCACCCATATTGATGAAAATGGAAACCCTAGTTGGAGGTTCATTGCTTTAGGAGAGAGTTTGTCTGGTCAACTCTTGGCATCCTTGAGCAAGTTTAGTATCTTAATGAACATATGTTGAGTAAAGTGGGAGGGAAAGTTTTGGGGTACAACAGCTGCCCCTGTTCAATCTTCTTAAACCTGAGGATGTAGATTGGCTGGTGTGCCTTTCGTGATCTGAAGGTGGAAGATGATTGAACACTAAAGTGCCCAGAAATTTGCACTTGCATGGAGTAACACTGATCGATGATCATGGGAATGGGCTTACAGATGCCATTTGGGAGTCGGAAGAGATTCTTCGGAGATGGGCTTAAAGATGCCATCCAGAAAAGATATCGGTTGCATAAGAGACTCCTTTGCAAGAATTCATATACCTGCCGTTGAGGAAGACTTCGCTGGGGAATGTTGATTTATGTCCTTGGCAGTAGAGTATAGGAGATTCATTTGTCCATTACTCTACTTGTGAATCAACTCTTAATTGAGGATGTGGAAGTAAACCGCATGTCTGGTCAGGGTCCAGGCTGCACAATGACTTACTGGGGAATTGTGAAATTGACCGTATCTGGTCGGGTCCAGGTCTTACAGTGTTGTAAACTGTTGTCTGGAGATAAGGGAGAAGGAACCTGGATAGTAGGGTTACTTTGAAATGGGAGTCTGGATAGTAGGGCTACAAGAAGGAACCTGGATAGTAGGGTTACTTCGAGATGAAAGCCTGGATAGTAGGGCTATGAGAAGGAACCTGGATAGTAGGGTTACTTCGAGATGAAAGCCTGGATAATAGGGCTATGAGAAGGAACCTGGATAGTAGGGTTACTTCGAGATGAAAGCCTGGATAATAGGACTATGAGAAGGAACCTGGATAATAGGGTTACTTCAAGATGAAAGCATGGATAGTAGGGCTATGAGAAGGAACCTAGATAGTAGGGTTACTTCGAGATGAAAGCCTGGATAGTAGGGTTATGAGAAGGAACCTGGATAGTAGGGTTACTTCGAGATGAAAGCCTGGATGGTAGGGCTATGAGAAGGAACCTGGTTCGTAGGGTTACTTCAGGATGAAAGCCTGGATAGTAGGGCTATGAGAAGGAACCTGGATAGTAGGGTTACTTCGGGATGAAAGCCTGGATAGTAGGGCTATGAGAAGGAACCTGGATAGTAGGGTTACTTCAGGATAAAAGCCTGGATAGTAGGGCTACTTCGGGATGATAGCCTGGATAATAGGTTTTCTTCATTTGGTCATGTAGATTAGTTGACCCGTTTGATCTTCGGGAACTGATTTTCCATTAGTTGTCTGCAAATATGACATGTATAACTGCTGGAATTATTGGTGATAATTGCCTTTCCTGAAAAGATAACAGGGTTAACTATATGTGATGCATGGAATATTGTGGGATGATGTTCTCAAAATAAATGATATTATGCCGTATGTGATATGTATGCGCATGTCATGATGCATGAGCATGAAATGCTGTAGTGACATATTTGAGTCTAGGGAAATAAATCCCTGACTGTTATTGGAGAGTAAAAGCATTTGTGACTGTTGTAGAGAATTGTGGTTTTTCCATTTCCGTTGGGGATGATGAATGGAAATGACTGTGCTGGAGATTTATTCCTTATTGTTTGTGAGTATTTTGTCAGGGAGAGACTCTGTTTAAGAGAAGCTCTGCGGGGAATAACTTGGAAGGTGAATTTTCGTAGCTGAAGCAATAAGCTCTGTCGGGGATTGAGCTTCTGTATTCAGAGAAATAAACTCTACTTGGGAGATAAAATTTATTACCCGCTTGCGATTATGAAATTCGGCTGGGGGATATAGCTGTCAGGTTTCTGAAAGACCCTAGCTTGGGAGATTATTTCCTATTTTGGGAAAGTTTACATCAAATGCCTGGATTTCTTTTACTCTGTGGGGAGTGTATATGTTGCAAAGTCGTATGTATTAATGACTGTGCTCCAAAGCTGTCTCTGCCCTGGTACCTGTCGGACAGAGTAACTGTCGGGTTTGACATTTCCTGTTTTTGCCCCTATTTCTTAAGTTACGAGCAATTGTATTTTTGTTTCTTATGTAAATATTTATGAGCAGCAATCATATTCAAATGCACATGTCATTAATAAACCATTGGACGTTCTTGCAAAAAAAAACAGAAAAGGAAAAAACTCAGAGTTTTTTGTAAAAATGATTTTGTATTGATTTTTCGAAGTTGGCCTGTAATAGGCGTTTTTGTACAAGGAGACTGATGCTCTAGTAAGAGAACTCCGCCGTAAAAACAGAAGCTATACAATTTTGTGTAAAAAGAAAACAGCTAGTGCAACAATCCCATTGGGTTCCAACTTTGCTATTGCCCATATGTCTTCGAGTGTCTCATCACTTTGCTGCTTGTCCGAAGCTGATTAGATTGACCGATGCCGTTCGAGCTTGATAGTTGATACTGAGGTCTGGTCGCAAGATGATCCAATGGGATATAGTGATACGCTTTGCATCCCTAACTTTTTCCTGGACTGCCCTTTCGGGTTTTCAACCCACCGGGATACCCTTTTTTGCCTAAGCTGCCTTTTCAGGTTTTCGGGTTGCTGGGTGTACAGATTTTTTCATTTTCATCCCTTACTTTTGCCCGAACCCTTTTGGTTCGCCGGGAAGCCCTTATTTTTGCCTAGGCCATTCAACCTAGAGGGTCTTTAATCACGCGTAGTATCTTTCACTATGTCTACATTGACAGGGTGAGGAAGGTCGTCACCGTCCATGGTGGTTAGAATCATGGCTCCACTCGAGAAAATGTTTTTAATCACAAATGGCCCTTCGTAGGTGGGAGTCCATTTTCCCCTGGGATCACCTTGCGGCAGTATAATGCGCTTGATTACCAGATCCTCAACTTGATATTCTTGACGTCTGGCTTTCTTGTTAAAAGCCTTGATCATCCGCTTTTGATACGTCTCACCATGATAGACAGCAGTAAGCCTCTTCTCGTTGACCAAATTTAGTTGATCAAGTTGGGTCTGGATCCAGTCACCTTTGTTCAAACCCGCATCTTTCATAATCCTTAAAGAAGGAATCTGGACCTCGATGTGTAGGACTGCCTCCATGTCATATACCAGAGAGTAGGGTGTTGCCCCTGTCGATGTTCGTGATAAGGTACGGTTCCCATGAAGAGCAAATGGTAACATCTCATGCCAGTCTTTGTATGTCACCGTCATCTTCTGTATAATCTTTTTGATGTTCTTGTTAGCTGCTTCGACAACGCTATTCATCTTCAGCTGGTAGGGAGAAGAGTTATGATGTTGTATCTTGAATTGTTTACAGAGTTCGGTGATCATTGTGTTATTGATATTTGTACCATTGTCAGTAATAATTCTCTCTAGCACACCATACTGACAGATCAGATTATGTCGGATACACCGCGTCACGACGTTCTTGGTCACAGTAGCGAAAGAGGCCACCTCAACCCATTTTGTGAAGTAACCAATGTCCACCAGGATAAAGCGATGTCCATTGGAAGTGGTAGGCATGATTTCTCCGATCATGTAAATGCCCCACATTGCAAAGGGCCATGGAGCTGTCAAAAAATTCAAAGAAACCAGAGGCACATGCACCTTATCAGCATAAATTTGGCACTTATGACAGGTTCGGGAGTGTTGATAACAATCTGCTTCCATAGTGGACCAGTAGTATCCTGCCCGTAGGATCTTCTTAGCCATGTTATGTCCAGTTGAATGGGTTTCGAAGGTACCTTCATGTAGATCTGTCATAATCTTCTCTGCTTCGCTCTTGTCTACACACCGCAGTAAGGTAGAGTCATGGTTGCGCTTGTAGAGGATTCCATTACTGAGGAAGAATTTTGAAGCGAACCTTCTCAGGAACTTCTTATCATTGACAGATGACCCTTTGGGATACTCTTGAGTCTGGAGATACCTTTTTACCTCGTGAAACCAGGGTTTGTCTACCACCTCTTCGATATCAATCTCACAACAGTGTGCTAGTTCATCCAACCTTTCAATGGTGATTCAGGGAGCTTCATTGTCCCACCTGACTTTGAACATAGAAGACATGGTAGCTAGCGCGTCCGCTAACTGATTCTCCTCTCGTGGGAAATGTTCAAAGGTTACCTCCTCAAAGTGTTGGAGCAATGTTATCACGTGCTCTTTATACGAGATGAGATTCGGATGCTTCGTATCCCATTCTCCTTTGATCTGACTTATCACCAAGGCTGACTCTCTGAAGACATTTAAGAACTTGATCCTGAGGTCAATAGTAGCTTTGAGACCCATGATGCAGGCTTCATACTCCGCCATGTTGTTAGTGCAATTGAAACATAGTCGAGCAGTGAAAGGAGTATGACAGCCCTCAGGAGATATGATTACTGCACCAATGCCGTTACCGAGTGCGTTCGAAGCTTCGTCAAAAACTATAGTCCATCGGGATCCTTCCTCAGGTCCTTCGTCCGGTCCAGGTTCTTCGTAGTCAGTCACCAGCATAATATTCTCGTCCGAGAATTCAAAATTCATGGATTAGTAGTCATCCACGGCCTGATGAGCCAAATGATCATCCAATACACTCCCCTTGATTTCTTTCTGGGTTGTATATTGTAGATCGTATTCAGTTAAGATCATCAGCCATCTCGCTATTCTTCCAGAGAGAGCGGGCTTCTCGAAAACATATTTGATTGGGTCCATCTTAGATATCAAGAAAGTAGTGTGGGTCAGCATATACTATCTTAGTCAGCAAGAAGCCCATGCCAAAGCACGGCAAGTTTTCTCGAGTAGTGAGTATCTTGTCTCACAGTCGGTAAACTTTTTGCTAAGGTAGTATATTGCGTGCCCTTTTCGACCAAACTCGTCATGCTGCCCCAACACACACCCCATTGAATTGTCTAGCACTATTAAGTATAATATCAAAGGTCTTCCTTCAACCGGAGGCATCAGAACTGGCGGTTCTAGAAGGTATTCCTTGATTCTTTTGAAAGCAGTCTGGCATTCGTCATTCCACTTTACCACTTGATCTTTCTTCAGAAGCTTTAAGATGGGCTCACAAGTAGCAGTCATATGTGAAATGAACCTGGAAATATAATTCAAGAGTCCCAAGAAACCTCTAACCTCCTTCTCTGTACAGGATGCCAATATCTCTTGTATGGCCTTTAGCTTTGCGGGGTCTACTTGAATACCTTTGTCACTGACAATGAAACCCAGAAGCTTACCAGACCTTACCTCGAATGTTCATTTGTTCAGATTCAACCTTAGCTTGTATGTCTTCAACCTGTCGAACAAATTCTGTAGATGATCAAGGTGTTCTTCCTTGGTTTGAGACCTGGCTATCATGTCATCAACATAAACCTCGATCTCATGGTGAATTATATCGTGAAGCAAAGCGACCATGGCGCACTGATAAGTTTCCCCAGCATTCTTCAATCCAAAAGGCATCACCTTGTAACAGAAGGTGCCCCACTATGTGACCAAGGTTGTCTTCTCCATGTCTTCAGGAGCCATCTTGATCTGGTTGTAGCCAAAGAAACCGTCCATGAAGGAGAAGATTTTATGCTGAGCGGTGTTGTCAACCAGAACATCAATGTGAGGAAGCGGGAAGTCATCCTTGGGGCTCGCCCTGTTCAGATCTCTGTAATCCACTCACATCCGTACCTTGCCGTCCTTCTTTGGTACCAGAACAACATTAGCAACCCACTGTGGATAGGAGGTGACAGCTAAGAACCCTGCGTCGAACTGCTTTATAACCTCTGCCTTGATCTTTTCCGACATTTCAGGGTGCATGCGGCGAACCTTTTGCTTGACCGGAGGACAATCTTCTTTATTCGGCAGACAATGTACCACGATATCAGTGTCTAAACCAGGCATGTCTTCATATGACCAAGCGAAGATCTCAACATAGTTGTGCATCATCTGTATCAACTGCTGTTTGACCTTATTCTCCAGATTTGCATCGATCTTGACTTCTCTTCTGTCCTCCCCCGTGCCCAAGTTTATCGTCTCAACTGGCTCTTCATGAGGCTGTATAGCCCTTTCTTCCTGCTGTAACAGTCTAGCAAGTTATTCAGGCACCTCACAATCGTCCTCACCTTCGTCCTCAACTTGGTTGATTGGATTTTCTAAGTCATAACTGGCAGTAGCAGAACTGTTATCAATGGGATCCAGAGTGGATATGGATCTGCAGTTTGATACGTGAGTGTGTGTAAGAGCATAACTGTTTTGATAAAGTAAAAGCAGAAAAGAAAACCAGAGAGCACAAAATTTGTATGCAAGGAACGTCTAATGTTTTATTGATGATATATGAAATGACACATAATAGCCCTCACAAATAAAACCATTGTGCCTTGGGCAAGACACAAGGCTGTAGAGTTTAAATTGTTTATTACAATCTTGGGAAACAAGTAAGACAATTACTGTGGAATAAAAGAAACTGGTATAAAATCTCTAGCCTTCTAGTTACTCGGTCCACCGTTGGTAGTTGGATAGATCCAGCTGTCAATGTCAGAGTCTCCCTCACTGTCTTCAATAACATTGACCCCACGATTACTGATGCATAGGGGAGGTCCTCCAGCTCGAGCGCGTCGTACAACCCTTTGAGCTTCTAAATTAAGCCCAACCCAAATTTGTCAGTTTTATGAGTAAAATTAGGGAGCTGTCCCCAGTTGGTGCACCCACCTTCTTCGACCACTGCTCTGGCTTCCTTGAGAAAAGCCATCTTCAGAGGAGGTTTGGTGCTGGTAGTAGTCTCAGTTGATGCCAAAATATGGGGAACCTCTTCAAAGTTTTGACAAGGAGTCCCTATGAATTCCCCGTCCATCTTCACATAACTGAAGGAGTTCAGGTGGCTCACCATATACTCCTCTTCTCCACACACAGTAACAATCTTCCCCTTCATCGAATACTTCAACATTTGGTGCACTGTAGAGGTAACATCTCCAGCTTCATGGATCCAAGGACGACCCAACAAACAAGAGTATGATGGCTTGATGTCCATCACATAGAAGGTGGATTCAAAGGTTTGGGAGCCTATCTTGACAGGGATGTCCACCTCCCCATGCACCATTCTCTTCGACCCATCAAAAGCCCTTACCACAATATTACTAGGCTTTAAGGTCAAGCCTTTAAAATCCATCCGATCGAGAGCCTTCTTAGGCAGAACATTCAACGAAGACCCAATATCCACCAGCACATGAGCCATAGTGGTGCCCCTGCATTCGATAGATACATGCAGAGCATCACTATGCTTCCTCCCTTTTGGTGTTAAGTAGACATCTGAAAAATCCATCCCATTGTCAGCAGTCAAGCTGACTACACAGTCTTTGAATTGATCAACCGAGGTCTCTTACGGCACATGTGCAGTCTTGAGGAATGCAATTGTTGTACCGAAAAATTTCCCTCCCATATTTCTCAACAAATGTCAAGTGAGGTCCCCAAATTGCTCAAGGAAGTTCAAGAGTTGACCAGGCAAACTCTCTCCTAGGGCAACACACCTCAAATTAGGGTTTCCATCTTCATCAAGATGTGTGAACCACCAAGTACTCAAATTCTCACCATTGTCCTAATATGTTCTCAAGATCATCCATTTCAAGTCTCAAGCCTTGCAGAAGAAGTTTGCTCAGTCAATTGCTAAAATGCCTGAAAATCAACTACATTAGGTCAAAAGTCAACTGGGGCCCACATACAGTCAAACTTCAATATTTTTCGTCAACATCCTCATTTTTAAGTATCATTCATCATTTGATAAAGGGTTGATTATGATTCATCAAGGATTGCTCACAATTCATTAAAACCCAAAAGTTGCTAAATTAGGGTTTTGCAGGAAAAGTCAACTCAAATTTGACCAAGCATAACTTTCTCATACTTTATCAAAATTGACCCATCCAAAGCTCATTTTGAAGAGGATGCAATTCCATACAATTCATCTTCATCTCCCAAGTTCAAAATATGCACTCACAAGAAGATATGAATTTAGATATTATAGGTCATTTTGAAAAGTCAACAAAAACACCTTTTGGGTCAAAGCTTCATACATGCACATGGAAGACTCAATTGAGATGAGACAAAAAGGGTTGCTTAGAGGACATCATAAGCTTTCTAAAAATTCCAAGAACACCTCTCTAGGGTCAAAATTAAGATAGTTATGTATTGGCCAAGTTGACCTTTTTTGCAAAATTGCCAAAAGTCAAACATGCTCAAAATTGCATTTTTTGCTAAATGGGCCTAACTTTTTATGCTTGCATTGAGTTTGTAATGTGATCCACAACCCACGAGCCCTTCCACTTGTCATTCTTTTATTTTTGTTATTTATTTTGATTTTATTTCATTTAATTCAAATAAAATCAATATAAAATAATGAAAATATCAAAAATAAATTAAACCTTGAGATTTTGTTCATGATTAGAGTCATTGTACAGCTGGTGACAAGATCAAATCGTGCAAGGCTTCATATGGACAGAAAAAGATTGAAAATGCTTGTTTTGGAAAGATTTGGTGCAAGGAATAAATCATTGGTCAATCTTCATAAATGGCAAAGATTTGATGCAAACTTTTACCCTAATGCACTCTATTATAGATAGTGAACAAAGGCAGACCAAGAAAAAGGTTTTTGGAAGCGTGAAAAGGCAGAGGAAAAGTTAAATTTTTTCAAAGAAAAGTGCTGATCAAATCTTGCTCTGTAGGCTGTTTCAAGCGCTTCAAAAGAGCAATTCATATTCTTGGATCATCCCTGAAGCCAACAAGATCGTTTGCAAGGTCTGAGACACTCAGAATCACCCTACCACATTCATACGGTTTGCTTGATTTCTTGAAATCGAATACAATAATTCTTGCATATTTAGCATATTTGATTGGCATATTTATAACCTTTGAGATGTTTGCAACGTGACACCATGATTCAATTTCATTTTTAACGCCTGTATGTGCAGATGCCATTGCTAGGGTTTGTTCGTTGTTTTTAGGGGTTTTTTATGCAGGAGAAATTGGGTGTTGATAATGGTACCATGATGCTCGTGAGATTGAAATGAGTTGATTGATACCATTAGGTTTCATTTATCATGCGCGTACAAGATTTTTGAAATGTACATGGGCTATACCTACACTTGATGTCTGTAGGTAAAAGTCACAAAACCTAAAGCGACGGTGGGGAGGAAGAAGATAGATGCGTGGCACCCCCTGGTTGGGTGATTTGAATTTCGTGCATTTTAAAATTCAGCATTTTGTTTTCATTATATAATAATTGTTTATTATTGTATATACAAATGAAGCGTGTATCTCAGATGGTAGCATGGGGGGGGGGGGGGGGGAATATGCATAAGGACCTGGGTTCGATTCCCAGGTCCCAAACTTTGTTCTTAATATTTTTTCACAGGAAATCAGACGCTTTACAGGACAAGGTGCTCACCGTGCACCATCAAGATCTGGCCCTCTGATTCATCAACGCCCCAGATCCAAGGCTTCTCCCTTGAAGGTCCATCATGCGCCTCTAGTCAATGAGTGCACGGGATCCAACGAAGTCAAACATGCTTTTGTCCACTTGCGCCCAGAAATTCAGTCCTTCACCCCCTTTTTCAGCAATAACATCCAGGCCCATTTAATTTTCTTTTATTATTTCTTTCCTTTATTTTTATTCTTTTAATTTTCATTATTTATTTTGATTCACAAATTAATTCTTTTTTCTTCATAAAAAAAATCATAAAATCAATAATCAAAAATTAGAATTAGATATTTTTATTTTTAGTTTGTTTGATATAATTTAGTTTAACCTAGGGAAACCTTAATTTATTTTCACAATTAAAATTAAATTAGAGAATTAGGTTAGTTTCTTTTTATTTTCTATTTTTCTCAAGTAAATAAAAATACAAAAAAATAGGTTTTAGAATAAATCAATTCAATTTTTCTTAAAATTAAAATTAATTAGAATTAGGCTTTTTTTTTTAAAATGCAACAATTTGTCTATTTTCTTAAATAAACAAAACGAAAACCTTTTTTCGAACTAATCACAATTAGGTTTAAGTAAGGGACAAAACCCTGATTATCTTGTTTTCGATTCATCGCGCGTGTTTATTATTTTTCCAGTATTGATGTAACTGTCCACGGTATGTAATAGTTTAATCTAGGACTTTCTTTTATTTATCGTATTTTGCGGGTTTTTAGCTATGTAATTAATCCCCTCCCCGAAGACTTGTAATAGCGTAGGTTTACTTTCTCACATTTTGATTCTCGCAAATATTTAATTGTCTAGATGTATGTTAATAGGATTATATGACAAGATTGCATGAAATTTAATACAGTTAGAAAAACCCTAATGTGAAAAGATAAATAATTGAAACTAATCACTCACACATATCACTCTTAGGGTAGACTCTCACTTTGGTTGCCTTTGGTAAACGATCACTAAGCATAGGGTGTCTTAGTGGTTGCCCTCCTGTCTAACAAAGATCAAATGTCCCATTCAGAAATGTTGCCTCGAATATGATCTTAAGACTTTAGGGTAATTACTAAGGTGTCCTAACCTTGCTTTAATGATCGTACGTCCCTTACGAATTGACCCTTACAATTCCAACAACGGTGCTACCTATTTCTCAATAGTAGAATAACGCTGTCTAAAGGAAACAAGAATATAAGCAATCTTTTTTTCGAGTAGGTACATGCTAGTAGGTACTTGCTCAAATCAAAACTTTTCACTCTTACACTTTTCAAACAAACTTTCAAAACAACTTCGTCACACCTTTGAGGACTGATACAAGAGTTATCACGGAGTCAAACTTTTCAAAAACAAAGCACATACACAAGCAATTTAAAAAATGAGCAAGTACCTAAGATCCCATGGAAAACCATGGATAGAAAGGGTGCTAACAGCTTCCCTTTTTATAATCTACCCCCCGTACTCAGAAATCTTGAAAAAGGATTTTTTTCTGTACTTTTTTCCTTTCTGATTGGATGAAATAAATGTCGGTGGCGACTCTTGCTTACCGCGACATTTTGCAAACACAAAAATGCAAAATGCAAACCAGCATTTCAAAACACGTCGGTTCTGCCACCGTATCACAGCGATCAAAGCCTTTACATGGGCCTCGGAACACAACAACAGAGACAACATGGATATCTTCAAGGGGGTCTTCCCCAGCTGCTCGACCACATTGTAGTCGCTCTTTTTAATGATTTTTAATATTTCCTCTATCTCTTGCATAGAGGCTTCTATGACAATCTTTCTAGGTGCCACCATACGGGCAGGCTCACCTATAGCTTCTTTGCCTCGGGTCCCAGATGGCTCGACGACAGGAGTGACAATTGGAGTAAGAACATGAGTAGTAGTTGAAGTACCGGTAGTAATAGCAGGTGAAATAACAATAGGCTTATTGACAGTTTTCGGGGAAATCTCCGGAGAGAAAACCCTTCCACTTCTGGTAATCTTACTGGTCCCGACAATGTTACTGACATCAGGACCAACCTCTTCATTCTTCAGATCTTGTTTAACGCCATGATAGTAAACATCGACTCCATAATGCTAAGGGACAGCTTTGTCCGAGGCGTACGGGACAGGACCAGTAAAGGTGATTATTAACAGAGCGACTCTTGGAGCGGGTGTAATCCTAATAGGTCTTCTCGAGGAGACCTTAGAAGGATTGGTGGAAATTTTTATAATGGAAACATCTTCACATGGAACAGTTGGAATCAAAGTTTTCTCAAACAAAATTTTTCCGCTGTCCATTAGGCGCTGAACGTCTGTTTTCAGTAGATAACACCCAGTAGGAAGAGATGAACACATGTGGCAACCTTCACCACAACCCGGAAATAAACCGGACAACAACAAATTATTCTTAACAGTCATAAGAGGAGTAGAAACTTCATCAACTGAGGTTACAAACAGATCGGTATCAACAACATTAACTCCACGATTGTGCTTAGGCATGGGAGCAGTTATGACATTGGGCTTTTTCGGAGCATCGAACTCAATATCCTTAGCCTCAATCAGATCTTGTACCTTATTTCTCAGAGCCCAGCAGTCATTTGTATCGTGACCAGGACTCTCATAATGATAGGCACACCGAGCGTTTGGATTGTACTGAGGAGATATGGTATTTGGATTCTTGGGATCCTTTTTCAAGGTTGCCAAGTTGGATCTCAGCAGATGGGGTAGAATCTTTGTCAATGTCATGTTAATCCGGGTAAACTTCCTTTGTGGTCTTTCTACCCTTTGTTGATTGTTGCGTTATGGAGAAGCCGCAGGCCTAGGTATCATTACAGAACTTAATGTTGGACGATGTTCAACTCTTCTTTGACCTCTTGGGCTATAGATGGCACTGGCTTCCTTCTTACCAGTGAAAGGCTTCTTTACTGAACTCGAAGAGGTGTCTTTCTGTATTTTACCGCTCCGAATCCCATCTTTTACCCTCTCTCCAGTTAATATCAGCTCAGTGAAACCAGCCGACGAGCTGCAAATCAAATGATTAAAGAATGGACTGGACAACATCCCAAGAAACATGTCAACCAACTCCCTATCAAATAAAGGGGGTTAGACTCTCCCAGCCAAGTCTCTCCACTTATGCGCATACTCCTTAAAGCCTTCACCTGCACCCATGGACATACTATGGATTTGAGTACGAGTAGGGGCAAGGTCGGCATTATACTGATACTGCTTATAAAAAGAAGCAGCCAAATCCTCCCAGTTTCAGACGTTGGTTCCCTCCAGCTGGTAGTACCATTCAAGCTGAGTCCCTGACACACTGTCTTGAAATAAGTGAACCCACAAGTTTTTATCAGCGGTGTGGGGTTGGATCTTCCTTACATAGGAACATAGATGGAGTTTTGGGCAGGACACTCCGTCATACTTTGCGAAAACTGGAGCCTTAAACTTCTGCGTGATGACCACTCCCGACACCAATCCTAGTTCTTCGAAATCCAACCCAGTTATTCTCTGAACTTCCATAGCACTCAATCGATCCTCTAACTTCTTGTATCTATCCTTAGTGGGAGGATACTGCTCATCATTGTAGTTTGTATAATTGTCAGAGACTTTAGGACTAGGATTCTCCTCCCTTGCTTCTCTCTCTTGATTTTCCCTTTCCTTTGATGAGGAGGTCAGATCGACTGGTTGCTTTAGTGGTCCCTCGAACCTTCTGCCCATGTTGAGGATACCAGCGGCTTTCTTCTTCTTCTTCTTCTTCTTCTTCTTCTTCTTCTTCTTCTCTTTCAGGATGAGGGCCTTTAGATCCTCCTGCCCTTTTGCCAGGGTTATGAACATCTGTTGAAATTGGGCATTTTGCGCCTGAAGATCTTTGATTCTTTGTTCAGAAGACATTTTTGCTGAAATAAACAGCGAAGAAGATGAGAAACCTATAATGGTACCTGTTTATGCAGTGCTATGGATGGGATGCGTATGCAATGATTTCAAGGACTTTGGGAAATTTAAATTTGCGAATCCAAAATGAAACAAAGATTTTATTAGTAGAATTCAAAATACAATTTCCTTTTAGGCGTTACAATTAAAAATTCTAAAAACTAAAAAGTCAAGTTTCCCATGGATGCTTCCTCTTCGTGCTGAGATAGAAATTAAGGCTTCTTTCCTCATGAAGCTGCTTTGTGAGCTCTAAAACCTTCTTCTCTTGGGCATAGAACTGGTCCCTATAAGTATCATGCTCATTCTTCAACTGAATCCAGGACCTCTGTAGTTCTTCAAGATCGGTAGGCATATCAGGATGAAGAACCATGTATAGAATATCCCCTTCAGTAAATGGCTCTACAATCACTGGTAAGACGACTATGTAGGACATCATAAGTTTCTGAGCGCGAGTTCGTACCCATTGGAGATAAGGTTCCATAGGAATGGAATTCTTCGACCCCAAAGTATTGGCGTCAGATCTATTTACCATGCCCCAAGCTCACATGAACCTCTGGCGATACCCTTGAACATCATCCTCATTGTTAAATATAATGCCCTGGATAAGTAACTCATGAGGACCATCCCTTCGAGTGTAACCAAATTGTCGCAGAGCTAAACAAGGGTTGTAAGTTATGCCCCCCCTAATGCCAAGTAGTGGGACATTAGGGTACTCCCCACAACGATCAATAATATAAATATCTCCCATAAATTAGGAATACCAGAGAATATTCGCGTGAGAAAGTGACATTATCCTTTATGACCAACCCAAACCTTCTTCATTCTTCAGCACTGACTTAGGGATGTGAGAAGTAAACCACCTCGACAGTAATGTCATGCAGCACATAAGAACCCATCTTCTCTTCATGGTATGAGTATGGAGAGCATGCAAGATATCTCCGAGCAAGGTGGGCATAGGGTTGCGAGAGAGGAAGATATTGATAGAATTCACATCTATGAGTGAGTCTGGATTACAGAAAAGTACTAACCCATATATTAGAAGGGCCAAGACCTCCTCAAAAGCCTGAAAGTCCAAATCATCCCAAAACAGTTGGGCTTTAACTATTAAGAATTTGGCTAGAAAACCATGGACTTCTCTTCTTGTTTCCCAATTGGATACCACGTCGGCCCATTTCAGATGCAAAGCTGAGGCAATGACTTATGGATTAGGAACCTCTTCTAAACCTGTGAAAGGTAACTGGTCAAGAATGGGTAGATTCAATAACTGAGAGAACTCTTCCATGGTAGGTACCAACTGATAGTATGGAAAGGTTAAGCATTGGTGCTTGGGATCAAATAACTGAAAGAGTACACCCATCATCTTTTCATCAAAGCTTGAAGTAACCAGGTTGAGAAGTAGACCATGTCTCTTAGTGAATGCAGAAGTTTCAGGAACCCTTGATACTAGTTTTTTGAGTTGGGGAGGTATTCTCACAAAGTTGATTCGAATAGTGTTTCTACGAGCGGAAGTCATGATCTACAAAACAAAACAAAGATAAATTCCCGTGGTCCTTGAAATGGTTAGTGTAATGTGAATCAATGCTATGTTATGATGCATGGTGTTATGTTCAAATAGAGTAAATCATACACAAGCACATTACACAATAGACCTTAGGTTTAAAGGTTTGCATGAGGTTAAAGGTAGGTACCCTCTTGAAGTTTAGTTGGTTTCAAACCTGTCTTAGAAAAGTAACCGGGTTCTAAAGATTCTCAATATCACTGATCATCCTTTATCGGGCGTTGTTTCAGCTCAGGCAATCTTTTCTTGCGGCCGAAATATCCGGAAAGTATGACCTTAATGAGTGTAGCATCGAGTATCAACCAATCCTCAACTTTATACCGAGGCCAGCTATCTCACTAATTTCTAATGGCTAAGTTTGTTCAACTAAAGTTCTAAAGTCCGTTAGTGCTTTACGACACCACGCGGTGGCCCCATATTCTCCTCGTTTCCACATGAAGGATCCCGGTACCAACCAAAGTGTCACACCAACACAGCCATCACTTAAACCATATCGGTCTATGCCGTACAATCTCCACGATCTATTACTATTTACCTAAAGAGTGTCCCTAGATTCGGGTGTAGGATCTTTAATAATTTCCTAGCAAAACCCTTAAAGATAAAGAAGGAAAAGCAAACAAGAAAGCAATTTAAAAGTGACCTAGATCTTATGGTATACCCCACTTTATTATAAATTTCCCCAGCAGAGTCGCCAGTTCTGTGATACGGTGGCAGAACCGGCTGTTAATACTGGTTTGCGTTTTGTATTCGCAAATATCGCGGTAAGCAAAAGTCGCCACCGACCTTTATTTCATCTAACAAAGGAAAATGAAAAAGAATAGAAAAAACCTTTTTTTGAGATATTTTGAGTACGGGGGGTAGATCATAGAAAGGGAAGGTGTTAGCAACCTTTCTATCTGTGGTTATCCATGGGCTCTTAGGTACTTGCTCATTTTTAAAATTGCTTGTGTGTGCTTGTTTTGAAAAGTTTTGTTTACTTCGTGATAACCCTTGTATCGGTCCTCAAGAGTGTGACGAAGTTGTTTTGAAAACTGTTTTGAAAAGTGTTTGTGTGAAAAGTTTTTATTTTGAGCATGTACTTAAGATTTCTACCTACTCGAAAAAAAGTCTGTTCGTTTTCGTTTCCTTTAGACAGTGCTATCCTACTATTAAGGAGTAGGTAGCTTCGTCGTTGGATTTTTAAAGGGACGTTCGAAGGGACGAAATGTTCTCTGAAGGCAGCAAGTAAAGATACCTTAGCATTTCGAAGGGACTATCGTCATAAGATCAATTCGTAGGTAACTCGAGGGACAAGAAGGGACTATGATCTTTATGACGATTTTAAATTGCGGGTCATTGCTAAGGTATCCCTACGTTCGAGGGACACGACCATTATTTCCGAGGCAACTGAGTGGGGTAAACCCTAGGAGTGAGCATGTGCAAGTGTGCTTGAATCGGTTATTTTTGGCTTTTTTATTAGGTGAGCTAACATTTTAATTTACAGTCTTGTCATACATACCTAATTACTAACAGTTAATATATAAGGTGCGAGAATTATAAATCTACGCTATTACATGGCTTTGGGACATTTACATAAAAGGTACAAGAAATAAAAAGTGGAATTTTAAACCTAGCCTATTACATCCCATAATCATTTACATTATATATAAAAAATGCGAGAAATAAAATAACGCGCGCGAGACGAGATCATACGTCTAAGAAGAATAACCTAAAAAAATTATTCTAAGTAAACAATAAAATCTTTTTGGTTTTTTATTAATTTATTAGGAAAAAAGAAATAATTTAAAAATCTAAATTTAATTTAAGAACATAAATTTGAATTAAAGTTAACCTAATTTTCTATTGGATTTTAATTACAAAAAAAGAATTTGAGTTAAACTAATTAAGCTAACTAATTAATAGAATTAAATATAAAAAAAATAAAACTAAATTTAAATTTTTTTTCTGATTTTCTGATTTAATTAATTTAGAAAAGGATGTTTTTTTATTGTGAAAATAATTAAAAAATAAATTCAAAGAAAAAAGAAGAAATAAAAAGAATAGAAAGAAAAGGAAATGGGCCCGATGCAATTAGCAGTCCAGGGGGGTGCATGTTGAACTTCTGAAACCCAGAAGGATGGCCCAGAGTCTGGCGCCTGATCCAATAGGACCATCTTTTGAGGACTCATGGTAGACCTGCATATGCTGGGCATTGGATCTGACTTGAGATGGATCCAGAGGATGAGATCAGAGGGTGCGTGGTGATCCTCAGAAGATGAGATGTGTTGGATCTGCAATTAAACATTTGGAAAAATACTATGTAGGAGGCATGGATCGAACCCCTGACCTCCTACACACGCGCGCCTTGAAGACTTCTCTCTTTGCCATCTGAGTTGGATTGTTAATCATACATATAATCAAATAAAATGAATATAATACAAACAGAACATTATGCCCAAGAAAATGCACGAATTTTTAAACAAGCCAATGGTATGCTGCCACACCTTCATCTTCCTCGATGGGACTATTTCCTTAGGTAAAGACCTTTACCTATGGACGTTGGCCATAACTACAACCTGTGCATCTCAAAAATCATGTCCAGGCAATATAAATTAGATTTAAGATCATGGATAAATTGAGTTTGATCCTCTGATCATGATAGTATCCATCTTTAGAGCCAATTATTCTTGCATTTGAAAGACCTAAAACGACCTTATAAACCCTAGCAATGGCGTTTCATCCAACATGCATCAAAACACGTAATTAAATATGCAAAAACATTCCAAAGGATGATATAAACATGAATAGATACTTAGAAATCATTCATTATGCGTGAATTGTAAAAATCAATTTCAAGAATATGAGCAAACTGTGATGTTGCTAGCGTGCGATTCTTGATGCTTCAGGCCTTGATAATGCTTGCAACAACTTTAGTAGGTGTCCAGGAATATCGTTTGATCCTTAGAATGCTCTGAACTGGCCTATGGAGGAAGATCTGATCTGCACTTTTTGACAAAAAATTGAGTTTTGTTTCTTGCTTTGGAGGCAGGATGCACACGAAAATTCTTTTCTTAGGGTTCACCAAGCTTTGTTATAAGTACTGAATCAAATTAGGGCAATGAATTTGGAAAGAATCAAAAGATTGATGGCCTTGAAGTTTTGATTCCAATCTTTCCAAAATTGGATATTTCCTCTTGTTTATGGCTTGACACGATTTGCTTGAGGTTATACAGCTTGCATGATCTACAATTCAATGCAAAACAAATCTCATTCCATAAGTTTGATTTGTTTTGATTTAATTTGATTTAATTTGAATTTATTTGATTTTAAAATAAATAAAATCAAAATAAATTAAATAAATGAGTGAATAATGCATGGGGGTCCCATAGGTCGTGGACCATGCTAGGATTGAGATTCAATCTTGAAAAGACGGGACCATGTGAAAATAAATGCAATTTTGAGCATTGTTGTCTTTGGGCAAATTTCCAAAAATGGCCAACTTTGACAATGCATATATATCTCAAGTTTGACCCTAAGATGGTGTTAATTGACTTTTTAGAAATCTTAGGATGTCCCCTAATCAATCTCTTTGGTTTCATCTCAATTGGATCTTCCATGTTCATGTAAGGAGTTTTGACCCAAAAGGTGTTTTTGTTGACTTTTTGGAATGACCTATAATGTCTGAATTCATATCTTTCCATGAGTGAATTTATTGAACTTGAGGGATATAGATGGGTTGTAGGGAATTGGATTCTCTTCAAAATGAGCCTTGGATGAGAAATTTCTGATAAAGTATGAGAGAGTTATGCCTGTTCAAAGTTTGGTTGACTTTTCATGAGAAATCCTAATTTAGCAACTTTTGAGTTTTGATGAATTAGGAGCATTTATTGAGGAATCATGATCAAACCTTGATCCAATGATGGATATAACTTCAAAATGTTGATTTTGACCAAAAATCTTGAAGTTTGACTGTATGTGGGTCCCAGTTGACTTTTGACCTGATACAGTTGATTTTCAAGCATCTGAGTAGTTGACTGGGCAAACTTCTTGTACAAGGCATGAAATTTGGCATGAATGGTCTTGAGAACATATTAGGACTATGGAGAGCATATGAGGACCCTGGGACTCACCCATCTTGATGAAAATGGAAACCCTAGTTGGAGGTTCATTGCTTTAGGAGAGAGTTTGTCTGGTCAACTCTTGGGCATCCTTGAGCAAGTTGAGTTTCTTAATGAACATATGTTGAGTAAAGTGGGAGGGAAAATTTTGGGGTACAACACTATGAGTTCAGGCTTTCGAGGAGATGTTGGCTCTGTTGATCTATGGTTTGGTACTATTCCCTAATCCAAACCAACTCATAGATGTGAACCCTATCAAAATATTTCTTGCTCGTAATCCTGTGCCTACTTTGCTTGGAGATATGTTGCATTCTCTTCACAATCGTACTATGAGGAAGCGAGGGACTCATATGTGTTCCATACCTTTACTATCCAGGTGGTTTATTTTTTACCTTCCCCAATCAGTGATGAAGAATGAACAAGGTTTAATATGGTCTCAAAGGATGATGTCGCTCTCTCATTTAGATATATATTGGTGTTCCCAATCTCAGGAGGATATCACTATCATTGACCGCTGTGGGGAATTCCATAATGTTCCACTCCTTGGAATTAAGGGAGGTATTACTTATAACCCTTCTCTAGCTTTACGTCAATTTGGTTATGCTCGAAGAGATGGTCCTCATGACATGCTTATCCAGAGTATAGTATTCAATTACGAGAATGATCCTCAAGGTTATCGTCAAGGGTTTATACATGCTTGGGGCATGGTGGAAAAAATTGATAGCAGGACTTTAGGACAGAAGAACTCCATCCCTTTGGAGCCTTACCTCAGATGGGTACGATCTCATGCTCAAAACCTTATAATGCCATATCCTGCTGTCCTACCAGTAATTATAGAGCTTGCTGCTGAAGGTCATCTTCCTCACACTGTTCTTCATCCAGATATGCCTACGGACCTTGAAAAGCTACATAAGTCTTGGATTTAATTGAAAAAAGAAAGGGACACCTTTGAGACTCTGTTCTATGCTAACAAGAACAAGGTGTTGGAGATGACAAAACAACTTCACGAAGAGCAGAGCCTTAATGCATATGTCAACACAAAGAGGAAACATCCTTGGGAAACTTGAGTCTTAGGTCTCAGGAGCTCATATTTTTGTCTCCTAGAGACCCTTTTGTTGTAAGCCTAAGAGGCAATTTATAATTTGAGCTTACCAATAAAAGCCTCTGTTTTTGTTTGCTTTTGGTTAACAAATTTAAATCCCATGAGATCCTTGAAAATATTGCATATACATATCATGTATTATTACATAACAGGTTTTCCAATACATGTTTTCTCATCTGCTTGCTATTTATTTCAGTAAAAGATGGCTCTAGAACATACTGTTAAGGAACTCCAAGCTCAGAACACCCAATTCTAGGAGACTCTCCTAAGCTTAGCACAGGGACAGAAAGACATGATGGCTCTCATTGACAAGAAAAATAAGACTCATAAGCAGTTGCTATCCTCAACATAGGGTGAAGATTCAAAGATACTGTTAAACCGATTCCAATTGCTGATATCTCCTCCAATGAAGACAACAACCAAGAGGAAGATGGCAGGAGTGTCAGGGCTGAAGGTAGAAGCAACCAAGGTTTTGGGAAGATTCTTGAAGATGAAGACTATTTTGACAAGCAGTACCTATTGTACCCCAATTTTTGTCCCTAAGATCCTTTCATCATACCATATTGATTCACTCGCAACAAGATCATACTAGGATTCTTGGTTCCCCTCCCTACTTTGAGTTTTGCTCCTTTTGAGGGATTACCAAGCACCTTGACTTATGTTCCTTTTGTGATCATGAATATTGTTTTGTTTTCTTCATTTAACTAATAAAATGCAATGTTGGTTTGTCTTGCTTGTTATCCATGTAGGTTAAGGACAATGAGATTTAACAAGTTACTCCATGGGTTCATGAGTTTATTTCCATGCCCTAGTCAATATAGCTTGAGAAGTTCAAACCTCACTATTAGATTTGTTTTGGGAGAATTGGCATGGCAAGGTTGCTTTGGTTAATCACATTTCAAGGTTATTATATTTGACTCAAAAGTACAAGGGGTTGATTGGAGACGTAGTCATGTTTGGACAAGGCATTGTTCCTATTGGTCACAAGAGCATATTTCTCTCAAAATTCAAGATATGTAAGTGGTTTTGGTGGCTAAGAGTTCTCATTATCATCCTCAACAACTTATATTCACAAAGAAAGAATATTGGTACAAGAAGTTTATTCAAACTTGTCAAAGTTCCTCAAGGCATTCTCTTGATCTAGAAGCTAAGGTTTTGAACTTCCAAGGAGTATATCATGCTCAAATTTTGGTATTTTTGAGTGATTACAAATACATCCTTCTCTTCAAAGGGTTATCAACAATCACTTCAAAATTTTCAAGGAGTTTTCATGAGGAAGAAAATTGGTGAAGAAGAAAGATTACAAGTCATCCAGATGAGTCCACAATTTTACATAAGTAACTTCAATTGATCATAACTTGGTAAATTTTCATCACCTTGAGTCCATTATTTTTCCATAATGATCTTGAAGGTGTGAACTTTATGTCTTCTTTTATGTGAAAATTTGGAAAATGGATGGAGGTTGCCTTAAATATGCAAAAGATTATAGGTCATTTCATGATTTTTGGCCAACTTCAACAAGTCATAACTTGCTCAATTTTTGGATATTTTGAGTGGTTCAAGTTTCAAAATGTTATTAAAGAGATCTACTTCATTCCATCTTTTTTGGGCAAGAGCAAATTCCAAGTGGAAGGCCATGTTTGGATGCAAAAGATTATAGGTCATTTTTGAAGAAGAATTTGAAATATTTCTAAGTATGGAAAGTAAACCCTTTTTCTTCAACTTTGACTCAATGAAACATTCATCTCAAGTAGACATTTAACTCCATTATTTTTCCATTGCAAATCTTGTAACCTCATCTTTCTAAAGCATCAAGAATCATGCCTTATGACCCCTTGAGTTGGAAATGCCATGGATTTGAATTTGGTAACTTGAAACTGAATTTTCCACAAAGTCAGAATTTTGAAATCCATAATGTGACTTCTAAACACAAGATTTATACGCATTTTTGATTTAAACTTGATTAGCAAACTTGCTAGAAGTGATTAGCACCCCAAAACGCAAGATTTGGTTGAGTTTTGATGAAAATGAAGTCACACTTCACTCGTGCTCGACCTTCACTCAATTTCCCTCCAAACTTCCTTGTTTCTTCCAATTTTCATTCCCAGTCACTTCCATATAAATAGAGGGTCATCCCCCATTCATTTCTTCAAGCTTCGAGAGCCAAAAACACCCTGCCAAAACTTCACACGAACCCATCTTTTTTGAATTCAGTTTCTGATATTTAAGCTCTCTTTTCCAAAATTCTTTGCGCATTCATCATCCTTAAGCATCATATAAACTCTCTAGCACTTAAACCAATCAAAACGAGCCATAATTCAAGCTACAGAAGTCCAGTTTCAGAGCTTCTTCCTTGAATTTCGAAAAGGTAGAATTATCCACCATTTGGATCCAAATCAAGCACTAATCTATTCTACTCCTTCTCCTGATTCCAATGCTGCTTACAATTTTTAAATCCATTGAGAATTGAGAGAGAAATCTCAAATTGAAGGTGCTCGCTATTTTCTGGGTTTTTGATTCATATCTCTCTCCATACCTTATATAAATTTGGCGCGATGGTGGTGTTAGAATCGTCTTGAAGAGACGAGTTCAATGATACTAGCCTGGGGTCCTAATTTTTCCATTTGAAGGATCTCACAAAATCCCCATTGCAGGGTGTCTGGAGGTTGAAGACGATGACATGTCTCGTCTCAGCCAATGATAGCGTGCCAAACATTTTAATTTCATCGGTTGCCCTTTTTCTGATCCAATGCGTATCTCACTAAGGTCCATATCAAGCACAGTGCGTCTGGTCCACTAGATCAGCTTACTAACGCGTTTTGACTATGATCTGATGGTCCACATCTTTTTGGTTTTATTTTATTTTCTGATTTTATATTTTTATTCATTAAATTTTCAAAAATTTACAACTCTTTTATTTTTTATCCAAAAATTATGAAAAAAATTCAAAAAAATACTTTGAATTATTTCTGATCTCATGACTATTTTTTCACATTTTTATTTTGACATTTGATATTTTTTGAATTATTTTCTTTCTTTTAATTACTTAAAAAAATACTTTCTGACATTTTTTTTATTCTGAAAAAATTCATAAATATTATTTTGCATATTTTTGACTTTCTGAAAATTTTATGGAATTTTATATTGAGGTTTATTATTTTTGACCTATTTTTCTATTTGTTTGAGCAATTTTAAATAGTTTAAAAATAGTTTCTGACTTTTAAAAAATTACCAAAAATTTTATAAAAATATTTGGATCCATTTCTGATTTTTCTATGGCCTTACTTTTTCTTTCTTGATTAATTTGAACATAGTTGATATTTTTCTCCTCTATTTTGATTTTTAAACATTTTTTAAACCCTTTTAATATATATATTAAATATAATATTATTTTTTGATTATTTTCTAGCTGTCTTTAGTTGATTTTTTGATCATAACTTTATTAACATCATTGGATCTTGGGTGTTGAGTTCAACTCCACCAAAATGGATGAATGATTTTAATAATAGTTTGATTAAATTTTTGATTCAAATGTGATTTATTTTTTTCCCCATCCCTCTTCATCTCATCCCCTTTCTTATTTAACTAAATGTTGTTGGAGTATGATCTCTATATCATGTCTCAAAACAAATGGTGCATAAATTGCTATTGACCGGCCTCAAAATAGGTGCGACTTCTATATAAGTCCACTTACGATTGCTTAACATAGCGCTAAATTTCGTCCTGATTCGAATAAATGATCATTCATGGCCCAAACTTATGATTACAAGCCCAAGTATGTTAATTTGATCTCTTTGATCCAATAACCTTGAGATTAATTGTGTGGAGGCTTTGGTTCTACCAATCCTCTAATGGATCTACAACACCTTTGGTCAACACGGATCACTTAAAGATTGTTGATCATTAAATGGTACTTATGAGAATTTCAAATGGATGATATACTTGACAAAAAGAAAATACAACTTGTTGTGTGGAGGCTTTGGTTCTACCAATCCTCTAATGAGTTCCAAATGCAAGTTTCAAGAGGGTCATCCAACTAACCACTAATTATTGACTTGTTTTACCTTATGCTTTTATTCTTTTTTATGCTTTATGTACTATTTACTTTTAGCATTTACATTTCATGCCATTTTCATCTTTTCTCATTTAAGCATTTATTTTCTTGCCATTTTTACTTTGCTCACTTGAGCTTTTCTTTTCCTTTCTTAAGATACTTAATAATCAACATAAACCCTAAAAAATCTTTAATGGTACTTGGACTATTTGGTTACTATCCTTGGCATTATGGAGCATGAGACTTTTTCTTGGACTTAGGATTAGAAACCTTGGCCTATCTTGGAGACCTTGTGATCTTATCTGATTATTTTGTCTGGAGTTCTTGAGGTTTACCTCAAGACATTGGGTTGCTTGTTTGTTTTTGTGTGCAGGTCTTTTGTGATTACACCCTCTGTTTGTAATCTGGTTCACCCGTATACAGCTGTTACTCTGCCCAATTTTTATGAAGACTTAATACACTTGAAGTTTGGTTCTCTAAAGAGGTCTAGTATTTTTGCTTGCTTGGTTTCAATCCAAGGAATGGGAATTCTATCTTGGCTCATAATGTCAAGTATTGGCTTCTTGTTGGTTAGATGGTTCTTACCCCTAGCTTTTACCTTGTGCTTTAGGATAGCCTCTTCTTCTCCTCCCATCTTCTTTAATTTCAAAAATCTTCTTTCCATTTTTGAAAACTCTTCTTGTTTTGAAACTTGAACTATTTTCATAATAAACTTGGACTTAGGTCCATGAATTTTCAAAACATTTTCATGAATAAACTCTAATCAATTTAATAATACCTTGACATTTTTTGTGAGAAGACTAAAAGTCAGTCAATCTCATTTCAAACCATTTTGCCACTTTGGCTTTTTACCTTTAAAACTTTTCTCAAAAGATTCGACTCTTGTCAATCCTTGTAGTGATGCATACAACTATACTTATACTATGTGTAGTGAAGAGAGATATTTTCCACTTTGGTGTTGAGTGAGGCATTGTTGATTTTAAAATCCAAGCCATATCCTCCACTTTGAGATTATACAAATTCTCCTTTCTCATGATTGTGGGTAGTAAGTATGTTTTCCACACGGGCAATGACGATGATGTTTTATCTTATAAAATTAACCAACACATTTATGTTTTAAATTTTTAAAAGAGGAACTACGTGTACCCTGATCCCCTATTGCATGAAAGGTGGTATGTAGGCACTAAAGGTTCACAACCGCGGCGGGTGCAAAAATTATAAAAAATATATTTCTTTTCTCACCTCCACCATCCATTTTATATACAACAGTTTTCATAGCCAAAATATAAAGATTTTACAAAGAGGCTTCTGCGAAGTACCGTAGATGTTTAGGGTGCTAATACCTTCCCTTTGCATAACCAACCCCCTTAGCTTGAATCTTTCCCCCTCTTTTTGGGTTATTCGCTCTTTTCCCATTCCTTCGGAAACAATAAAGCACGATGGCGATTTTGATTTTAATTTGTATAAAGTCTATTCATTCTAATGGCTTAGTCTCGGACATTTCTACCTCTACAGAAAAAATGGTGAATTCACTGGGGAGAGATTGACCTCTTGCTGGTCCATCCCTAAGTGGGTTCGGGCTATCTTTGTTTATATCTGTATGTGTGTTATTACTATTTTTTGTGCTATATGTTATATATATGTTTGTCTAGATTTTCCTGGTTTTCAGGGTGCTTGGTGATTACTCATAAGTCCTATACCCGGACTTGGGCAAACTTTAAGATATGACGGGAGGTATAATCATGTTAACTTTGAGGGAGTAATCCCAAAAAAGGAGGCATGAGATCCCCCACTCAGTGGAGGCCCCTTTGATTGTTGTGTCGTTTACCGAGTAATCGGGAAGACGTACTGCTTTTGACCTGGGAGCCTGCTGAAATTGAGGACCGCAGAATACCAAACCTATCTTGGCCTTTTAGGTGTAGTGCGGAAGCTATGGCGGAGTAATCCGAAAATGGTTGTCACGCGATACTACGCTCGGACGAGTATTTCTTAAGAATATTACTAATTACCGAGTTAATCAGGAAGTTGGTAATATCCGAAGGAAGGATGTAGACTCTGGGAACCTCTAGAACCTTGTTCGGCAGGTGATAACTTTTAGACCGACACCTTATGGGTAGTACCTTCGACCTCATGCTCGTGACGTTGAACCTATGAACCCTATATGTGTGATCTTGTGTGTGATTGTTGCATCATGCATCCATGCACTCATAAGCATCTTTTGAAGAAACCATATTTCAAGGGATTTAAAGGTTGACTATTTGCGAATATCTCAGGTACTTTTTAACCATGGATTCTGGAAAGAGAAAGACCGGAAAATACAGTTTCAAGGATCCCAAGATAGATGAGTTGGTCAGTCTAATTCCCGAGATCGAGTGTTCTGCAGACTTTCGGAAGAAGTATGGATATATTATTCCTCTCATGAAGCTGAAGATGAAGGATGGTATTCTCTCGACCTTGGTCCAGTTCTATGATCCGATATATCATTGCTTTACTTTTCCCGACTATCAGTTGATGCCTACACTAGAGGAGTATTCCTATCTATTGGATTTACCTGTTACATATTGTGTTCCTTTTACTGGTCTAGAGGTTGAGCCAAAACTACATAAGATTGCTGCTTTGATTCATCTGTGGAAATCTAAGGTGGAAGCCCATATGACTACTAAAGGAGGGATTAGAGGATTACCAGCTCAGTTCTTATTGGAGAAAGCTCGTTACTTTGCCAGAATGAAGAGTACAGTTGCTTTTGAGGCCATCTTTGCCCTACTTGCTTACGGGTTGTTCTTATTTCCTAATGTGGACAAGTTTGTCGACATTAACGCTATTGGGATCTTCATGATTGGAAACCCAGTTCCTACACTGTTGGGTGATACTTATTACTCTATCCATCTTCAAAATTCTTATCATGGGGGGATGATTATTTGTTGCACGCCTTTGTTATATCAGTGGTTTATCTCTTATATGCCTCAGTCTGATGCTTTTTGGGATGTCAAGAAGGAACCCCGTTGGGCTCCTAAAATCATGGCACTTACTCACTCGGATATTGATTGGTATCATCGAGTTTACCAGGATATAGAGATTATTGGCAGTTGTGGTAGTTTCCCCAATGTACCTATTCTTGGTACAAAGGTAAGAATTAACTATAACCCTGTTCTTGCACGACGACAACTTGGTTATCCGATGAGGGATAAACCGAATAGTATTCATTTGAGTAATTTCTTTCTGAAGGATGGGGAAGACCATAGGGAAGCTAGGGAGCAGATTGCGAAGGCCTGGAGTCACATTCATAAGAAGTGTAGGAAGGATTTGAGACCTAGGGGTGTTATTTCTTTGGAGCCATATCTTCAGTGGGTCCGATCGAGAGCCATTCAGTTAAAGATGTCGTATACCCGGGAGACACCCATGCCTGATATATTTGTGAAGACCACTCCTCCCTTATTAGATGACCTGGAAGAGTTGCAGCTTGCTTTGGTTAGGATGCAACAGGAAAGGGATGCTTGGAAGAACAAGTTCCAAACTTTAGAGAGTTCCTACAGAGCAGGCCTGAAGGAGAAAGAAGACTTGATTGAGATCCTTGAGAGTCGAGCGGTAGATTCTATAAAGAGGCAAGGGGATTTATTTTCTCCTAAGCCTCAATCAGGTGCTGATCACTTACTTCCTGATTCATATGATTGGAAGGAGATTTCCATCAGACATGTGGAAGAAAACTAGAGGTTGAAGGCTCAGATTGCCAGGCTCACGGGGAAGCGCCGTCGTATAGAGTGATCTCCATAAGTTTTACTTCTTAGGGTTTTAGATTTTATTTTCATCTTGTACTTGGGATCATTGAAACTTGTAATCCATTTTGGAGTTATTATAATAAAATTTTCAGTATTTCAAAAAACGCTATTACTTTGATGTTTGCTATATGTCTATAAACTTTAAATCCCTTGAAATATTAAATAACAAAGTAAAAATAATCATGTGCATTTCATATCATGCATCATATTGCACATATTTCTTGCATTTGTTATGCATATCCATGTGTCTTACCAAGCTTCTCTACTTCGTTCAGCAAGCTAACTCATCACTACAACACTCGGGCTAATTTCAAAAAGAAGATGGACAACTTAGAACAAGAGAATCGCGAGCTATGCAAATAAGTTTCTGCTCTGAAGGCCGGCTTGGCCAATTTGACTACTCTGATGGAAGCTCTGGTGGCTGCTCAGAATCAGCCACCGAGTGTTCAACCTCAACCAACAAGGGCAAATACTGAAGTTCCGACTGTTCCCGTATCTGCTACTCCAGCTGTTGTTCAGAATCACATGCCTCAAGGTTATCCATGGGGAATGCCAGAGAATTTTGCACCTGAAGGTTTCAATCTTGGTCCTCAAGATACTCCAGTGGTTCAAACTATTGTTACTCCAGCACCTCCTGTGGTGCATGCTATTCCTGTTGCGCCTTCTTCAGTGAATATGGTTCCATTTGTTAATGATGATGTGTGTCGTCGTTTCCCTCCACGAAGTGGAGACTTGGGTCTTTATGACAGAATGGATGATTTTCAAGAGAAGTTTGACAAGATGCAAAGGGAGATGAAGACGTTCAGGGGGAAAGAGCTATTTGGGCAGAATGTGAATGAGCTATGTTTGGTCCCAAATATTAAGATACCCGCTAAGTTCAAGGTCCCAGAATTTGAGAATTATAAGGGCAACACTTGCCCTCGTGCTCACCTGGTGATGTACGTGAGAAGAATGTCTACCCATACTAATGATCAGTGTCTACTGATCCACTTTTTTCAGGATAGCTTGACTGGTGCTGCGTTGAAGTGGTATATGAGTTTGGACAGTGCTAACATCCATACTTTTTATGATTTGGGAGAAGCATTCATCAAACAATACAAGTACAACATGGACATGGCGCCTGACTGTGACCAACTTAGGGCCATGGTTCATAAAGACAGGGAACCATTCAAAGAGTATGCGCAGAGATGACATGAGGTAGCCACCCAAGTGATTCCTCCCATGGAAGAGAAGGAGATGACTAAGATTTTCTTAAAGAAGCTGGGTTCTTTCTACTACGAGAGGATGGTAGCAAGCGCACCAAGTGACTTTACTGAGATGGTAGGAATGGGTATCGGCTTAGAAGAGGCTGTAAGAGAAGGCCGTTTAACGAAAAATGAAGGATTTGGAGGTGCGAAGAAGCCATCTTATGGGTTTACCAAGAAGAAATAAGGAGATTCAAATGCTTTTATGCAAGAGAGGAGGGTAAACGCTCCTAGAAGGAATTATCAACATCATCAGCAAGTCGCCTTAGTTACTCCTGTTATGAGTGCCGCTCCAACTACCGTTGCTTATCAGAGACCGTCCCAGTAGGGGAATCCAGGGTCTAATCAGAGAAGGGAGAGTTATGACCCTATTCCCATGAGCTATACAAAGCTATTACCGACATTGATTCATAAAAAGTTGTTCCAGACACGACCATCTCCCACTGTACCATCACCATTGCCTTGGTATTACTAGGAAGACCAAACATGTGCTTTTCATCAGGGAGCACCAGGGCATAATGTCGAGAATTATTATCCTTTGAAAACTGAGGTACAAAAATTGGTGAAGTCTGGTGTTCTATCTTTTAAAGACATGGGACCTAATGTGAAGGATAATCCTCTACCCAAGCATGGGGGAGTAAATGCTGTGAATATGGTGGCTGAGTGTCCAGGCGACTTCTGAATTTTTGACATTAATCTGGTTAGAGGAGATTTGGTGAAAATGCATGTAGACCTCTGTGAATTTAGCTACTATACGCATGACCATAACGGTTGTGCTATTTGTAGTATAAATATACAGGGTTGCGATAATATAAAGGTTGATTTACAAGAGATGATGGATGAGGGCCTCATCCACATAATCAGGCCTAGGGCAGAGTATGAAGAGGAAGTGAACATGGTTTTTGGATGTCTCGGTGAATTCAGAATTTTTGATGTGGAGTATATGAATGAGGACCTCGTGCAGTTGCATGCTACCTTCTTCCATACGGCTGGTCAAGTGGAACACCAATATGGATCTTGCATAGTTTGCTGTCGAGATCCCCGAGGATGTTCAATCGTGAAGAAGGGTGTACAGTTGATGTTAGACAATGGAACTATCAAGATCACAGGTTAGAGGGATGATTATCATGGAGTTAATATGGTTGAGGTTTGTTTAACGAAAGAAGAGTCAGATGAAGAGTATGCCTCCGCAAATGAGTATTTCTCTTCAGACGAAGATTTATTTTCCAGAAATGACTTATTGGTGACTGGTTGTGTTGAAGAAGGGGTAAACTTCATTGTGCCTTGTTTCGGTGCACCAGCCCATTTTGAGGTGGAGTGTCATAGCAAGCCAGCTCTTACCCCATTGGTAATTAGTTTTCCAGGTCCTATCCCCTACAAATCAGATAAGCATGTGCCTTACTAATACAACACTACAATCTTTGAGGACGACGTGGAAGTTCCCATCTAGCCAATGCCCGATGTTGTAAATATAGCTGAAAATAGCAGGGTGACCCGTAGTGGTCGTGCATTTGTGCCGGTTGTTCGGAGAGATGTTGCTGCTGGAAAGAAAATTGCTGAGAATGATGAACCTAAGAAGACTACAGGAGAGACTAGTGGAGCTACGCTAGAGAAAGAAGTGGATGATATTTTGAAGATAATTAAGATGAGCGACTACATAATTATAGATCATCTACTGCAGACTCCTTCAAAGATATCTATCTTAGCTTTATTAATGAACTCCTCTACTCATAGAGAATCCTTGATGAGGGCATTGGACCAAGCTTTTGTGGAGAATGACATGCCAATAGATCAATTCAGCAGCGTAATTGGAAACATTATGTCATGTAATAACTTGAGTTTCTGCGATGATGAATTACCAGATGAAGGAAGGAATCACAACCTGGCCCTCCACATATCTATGAACTGCAAGAATGATTCGATATCCAATGTGCTAATTGATAATGGATCCGCGTTGAATGTTATACCGAGGAGTACTCTCATGAAGTTGAAATATCAAGGAACACCTATGCACCCGAGTGGCATCATTATGAAATCATTTGATGGGTCGAGGAAATATATCATCGGTGAAGTGGACTTACCTATCCATATAGGACCACATTTGTTCCAGATAACCTTCCAGGTCATGGAAATTATTCCCGCATATAGTTGTTTACTAGGACGGCTATGGATACATGAAGCAGGGGTTGTCACTTCAACTTTACATCAGAAGCTAAAGTTTGTGCATGAAGGGAAGGTAGTGAGCATAAATAGGGAGCAAGCATTGTTGATATCTCATTTGTCCTCCTTCAGTATTGTAGAAGCAGATGAAGTTGCTGTTGGAACCCAGTTCCAAGCCCTATCCATTGACAACATAAGATGAAATGAGAATTCCATGGTCTCGCTGAAGGACGCGTAACAGGTTGTGCGCAATGGTCCTAATGTAGTTTGGGAACGAATTATGGATCCACCCGTGAACAAGAACAGAACAGGCTTAGGGTTCTCTTCAAATAATGACAAAGGTAAGGGCATGAAGCCGAAGTCTACTGCAGGCAGGTATCAAGACATTTTCCGCAGTGGAGGTTACCTCCATCCAACTGATTCCAGAATTAATGCTGTTGAGGAGGATGAAGCAGAGCAGGAAATGCCAAATTATGTGACGCATGGAGTCAGGGTCTAGAACTTGGTCACCATTGATGTTCCCTCTTGCATACATGTTTCAAAGTAATTTGATTTGATTAATCTTTTTTTTGAAAGGCTTTCACTCTGCCCAAGGTGGAAGTATTAATGTTGTAAGGCTTATCTGTTTGCTGTGACTGTTAAGATCATTAATAAAAGTTGTCTTTGCTTCCCGAATTATGTTTTTATTTCCTGCTTTTTCTTGGGAAATGGTAATAAAAAAAAACCTTTCAAAATAAATAATAACTGAAATTCAATCTTCATAATCAATTATTATATGTGTCAGTTTCTAAAAGCAATCATAAATCATATGTGCAGATTAGTTAAAAAACCCGTTAAATACAATGACCCTGCACCCTCTCCCCAACTTTGAATGTCCTGTGTTTGGGGCTGAAGAAGAAGATTATGATGAGATTCCAGAAGAGGTCTCATGGTTGCTTGAGCACGAGGAAAATACCATTCAGCCATATAAAGAGCCTTTGGAAGTGATCAATTTGGGTTTAGAAGAAGATCTGAAGGAAGTCAAGATTGGAGCATTGTTGCATCCCGATGTGAAGAGAAGGTTGATTGAGTTGTTGAAAGAGTATATGGATATTTTTTCTTGGTCTTACCAAGATATGCCTAGTCTAGATACAAATATTTTTGAGCATCGTTTGCCGTTGAAGCCAGAGTGTCCGCTAATTAAACAGAAGTTGAGAAGAACTCACCCAGATATGGCAGTAAAGATCAAAGAGGAGGTTCTAAAGCAGATTAATGCTGGTTTTCTTGTGACGCCAGTGTATCTTCAATGGATTTCCAATATTGTCCCAATACCGAAAAAAGACGGAAAAGTCCGCATGTGCGTAGATTACAAAGATCTAAATAAAGCTAGTCCATAAGATGATTTTCCATTGCCTCACATCGACATGTTAGTGGATATCACAACAAAATTCAAAGTATTCTCGTTCATGGATGGATTTTCCGGGTATAATCAAATAAGAATGGCTCAAGACGACATGGAAAAAACAATGTTTATCACACCTTGAGGAACATTCTGTTACAGAGTGATGCCCTTCGGGTTGAAGAACGCTGGTGCAACGTACTAGAGGGCTATGACAATCCTATTCCATGATCTGATGCACAAGGAAATTGAAGTATATGTTGATGATATGATTGCCAAATCCCATACTGAAGAAGGGCATATAGAAGATTTGTTGAAGCTGTTTCAGCGTTTGAGGAAGTATCGTCTCCGCTTGAATCCAAATAAATGCACCTTCGGTGTTCGATCGGGGAAGTTTTTGGGTTTCATTGTTAGCCAGAAAGGAATTGAAGTTGACCCTGATAAAGTCAAGGCAATTCAAGAAATGCCAACACCAAGAACTGAAAAGCAAATCAGGGGTTTCCTCGGGCGTTTGAATTATATTTCCAGATTCATTTCCCACATGACTGCAACATGCGAACTGATCTTTAAGTTGTTAAAGAAAGATCAAGGTTGTGTATGGACAGATGACTGCCAAAGGGAATTTGAGAGTATTAAGGAATATCTGCTTGAACCTCCTATCTTGCTCCCTCCCGTAGAAGGAAGACCGTTGATTATGTATCTGACAGTGTTAGATAAATCCATGGGTTGTATTCTGGGACTACAGGATGAAACAGGGAAGAAGGAGTTCACCATTTATCATCTCAGTAAAAAATTCACTGATTGTGAGTCACGGTATTCCATGCTAGAAAAAATGTTGTGCTTTGACCTGGGCGGCAAAGTGTTTACGGTAGTATATGTTGAATCACACCACTTGGTTGATCTCTAAAATGGATCCAATCAAGTACATTTTCGAAAAGCCTGCCCTTACTGGGAGAATTTCCCGCTGGCAGATGTTGTTATCTGAATATGGTATCGAATATCGCACTCAAAAGGCTATTAAAAGTAGTGTGTTGGCAGATTATCTTGCTCACCAACCAGTGGAAGATCACCAGCCTGCAGAATATGAATTCCCCGATGAGGATATGATGTTCCTAAAAGTGAAAGATTGTGATGAACCATTACCTGAGGAAGGTCCTGACCCTGAATCTCGTTGGAGTATGATATTTGATGGAGCTGTGAATGCTTATGGTAAAGGAATTGGTGTTGTGATTGTCACTCCTCATGGATCGCACATTCCTTTTACTGCAAGGTTAACATTTGATTGAACTAATAATATGGCAGAATATGAGGCTTGCATCATGGGTCTCAAGGAAGCTATTGATCTCAGAATCAAAATTCTAGATGTGTATGGTGATTCAGCTTTGGTAATAAATCAGATTAAAGGAGAATGGGACACTCGTCACCCTGGCTTGATCCCTTACAAAGATTATGCTAGAAGATTACTACCATTCTTCAATAAAGTTGAATTCAATCACATCCATAGAGATGAAAACCAAATTGCGGATGCTCTGGCAACTCTGGCTTCTTTGTACCAAGTGAATCCTTGGAATGATATAACCCGAATTACAGTTCGACGGCTGGATAGTGAAGGTGAGAAAACACTTAGAAGGGGGGGGGGGGTGAATAAGTTTCTCTTTTTCTTTTTCTTAAATGCTCAACAATAATGGAAAGACATAGTTAATTTTATCCTGGTTCGTTTGAACTCAAACTACTCCAGTCCACCCGCCAAGGTGATTTCGCCTTTCTCAACAAGGACTTAATTCACTATAATCAAACTGATTACAATCACACAACCAAATTGTTGTGACTAACAATTCAAAGCACGAGTAAACTTACAAGTGACTAACACCACTAAGACTCAACCTAGTCCTAGCCTTCTTGAGAAATCTGACCAAACTTGGTCTCTCAAGGATCAATTACAAGAATTAAATCTTTACAGATAGTGAAACAAATTGCTTCTTAGAAAGCTATATCACAAACTGTGATTTTTCACTAAGATTAGTTTTATACAAAGTGTTTGTAAAATAATTTGTGAGCAGCCGAATATTTTCACGTAGTTGAGGTTAAAGTTATTGGCTTGCAATAAATTATCTTCTATATATAGCATGAAGAAAACGACCGTTGTTTCCTTCAAAAGTGGAGAGCAATTAATGTTTGCGTGTTTGCTTGCAGTATTGCATTTTCCAATGAACTAGAGTAGACACTTGAGTGCATGTAGACGTCTTTGCATTTAATGAACAAACGACACTTTGTCAGAGCATGTTTCCTGAAACTTGACAAGTCTTGTTAGCTTCTTTATTCTTTCAGAACTAGCTTCACATCTTTCTTCAGAATATGCTTGCAAATCTTCTTATCAGCGCTTGCTTGCAGAATACTTCTGAACATGGTTTACATGGAAACTTGCTAAGCTTTAGAAGATGCATTAAATAGTTTCTTATCAGAGTCAGCATCAGAACTTGCACTAAAACAAATAGTTCTTTCATCAAAGAACTTCTTCATTTATTTTCAACTCAACACGTCAAAATGATTTTCATCTAGGAAAAATACTTCAGTCAGAACATTATCTGAAACAAATAAATATGCTCATCAGAGTATCAATTATATAAAATATATTTTATTGTTATCATCAAAACTCTGAGATATGATCAGAACCAATCTTGTTCTAACAATCTCCCCCTTTTTGATGATGACAAAAATATTCAGATTTAGAAATAAAATTGAACAAGAGATAAGAATCTCCCCCCTGAAATAAATATTTCTATAAGAAAAACTTCCTGAGAATTTTCATCAGAGCTTTGAGATTTTTCTTTTAGGATTTCTTCAGCAAGTCTATTGAAGATGATGTCCAAATGATTAAACTTCCAGAGTTTAGTGATACCTGCACAATTCTTTAAACAGAGAAAGAAATCTTTGTATTTTTTTAGTAATGTTTGAGACTTAGTCCCATAACTGTTAATCAGAGATTAGATCAAAATACTCATTTTCTCCCCCTTTTTGTCATAATCAAAAAGTATATAAAGTTAAAGAGCGTAAAAAGTTTTTTTAATAAAAAAGATTCAGAGGTACAAAACAAAACAAAAACAAGAATCAGAATGACACTAAGATTTTTATATGAAAGAGAAGGTTGAATTTTGAAAGAGAAGGTTGAATTTTGAAAGAGAAGGTAAAAAGTGAGAAAGGGGTTTTACAAAGGTATTTATATGAAATTTTTTGAGAAAAGGGTTTTAAAAATAAAATTGTAGAAAAAAGTTTAAGAAAAAATTAATTAAAAAGAATCTAATCATTACTAGCATTTAATGATATTGAAAATTGATGGGAAAGCGTGAGATTTGAGCAAATCATAACAGTTACCTAGGAACGACGTCAATAGCTTAGCACGCGTGACCTTTCAGAAACACACCACGTGTTCATCTTCTGAAGGTTGTATGGAACAACTATTTGATATAATGAACTGCTGAACTATACTTGTAATGAAGGGTTAGAAGATTTCAGAACTTTATATATAGCTTTTGATGTAACTTCTCTTCTAACTTCTGAAGAGTTGTTAATCAGAACATTCATTTCAGAACATTCTGAAGGCAAACACAGAAGATAAATACAATTTTATTCAGGACATAATTCCATACAAATATTTTTCAAAATGAATTTAAATCTATCTTCTGAAAGGGGTTTGATAAAAATATCAGCCCATTGATGGTCTGTTTTTACAAAGTTTAAATTTAAAATTCCTTTCTGAATGTAGTCCCTTATAAAATGATATTTAATTTCTATGTGTTTAGCTTTCGAATGTAAAATGGGATTTTTAGAAAGACAAATTGCAGAAGTATTGTCACAGAAGATATGAATCTTACTTTCATAAAGATTAAAATCTTCTAGCTGACTTTTCATGCAGATCATCTGAGAACTACATCCAGCAGCAGATATATACTCAACTTCTGTTGTTGAAAGTGCAATTGTTACTTGCTTCTTGCTGTACCACGAGATAAGATTGTCACCCAGAAACTGGCAGCTTCTAGTGGTGCTCTTTCTCTCAATTCTATCTCCAGTAAAATCAGCATCATAATAACCTACTAGTCTGAAATCTTTTGATCTTCTGTAACACATACCCAGATTAGTAGTACCTTTCAGATACCTCAGAATACTCTTAACAACAGTTAATTGAGATTCTCTAGGATCTGATTGGAATCTAGCACATAAACATACGCTGAGTAATATATCAGGTCTAGATGCAGTCAGATAGAGAAGGGATCCAATCATACCTCTGTAGAGCTTCTGATCTACCTTCATACTTACCTCATCTTTTCCCAGAATGCATGTTGGATGCATTGGTGTCTTAGCATCTTTGCTTTCTAACATCTGAAATTTCTTCAGAAGTCCTTTAACATACTTCGTCTGATGTATGTAAGTACCTTCTGGAGTCTGGTTAATTTGTATTCCCAGAAAGAACTTCAATTCTCCCATCATGCTCATCTCAAATTCTGCCTGGATGGTCTCAGCAAATTATTTTCCAAGAGAGATATTAGAGGTTCCAAAAATAATATCATCAACATAAATTTGACAAATTAAAATGTCATTTTTAAATGTCTTTCTGAATAAAGTTGTGTCCACTTTCCCTCTGGTAAAATCTTTTTTAAAAAAGAAATTACTCAAACGTTCATACCAAGCTCTGGGAGCTTGTTTTAAACCATATAAAGACTTTTTTAATTTAAAAACATGTTCTGGATACTTTGAGTCATTAAAGCCAGGAGGTTGATGGACATAAACTTCTTCTTCTATATATCCATTTAAAAATGCACTTTTAACAATCATTTGATATAATGAAATATTATTTTGAACAACAAAAGAAATTAATAATCTAATAGACTCTAACTTGGATACTGGGGCAAAGGTTTCATTATAATCAATTCTTTCTTGTTGACTATAATCCTGTGCAACCAGTCGTGCTTTGTTTCTGACCACCTCTCCTTGCTCATTAAGTTTGTTTCTGAAAACCCATTAAGTTCCTATAATGTTGAATCCTTTGGGTCTTGGAACTAGATCCCACACATCGTTTCTGGAAAATTGATTGAGTTCACCTTGCATTGCTAAGATCCAATCATTGTCTTCCAGAGCTTCATTAATAGAGGTTGGCTCAATCAGAGATACCAATCCAAACAATGATTCTTCATTAATTCTGAGAGAGGATCTTGTTCTGATGGGATCTTCTTTTCTTCCAATAATCACGTCTTCTTTATGAGCTGAAGCGATTCTGGGAAACCTTTTCTAAGTGGGTTGTTCAGAGATTCTGAGATTATCCAGAGCATTATCAAGAGGAGGATCTTCTGAGTCTTCCTTTGCTTCTGACTTTTCAGAGTTTGAGAGATGATATTATGTACCTACAGAAATATCAATTTGCTTTGGCTGTTGCTGGCCAAGCTTGTCATCAAACCTGACTTTGATTGATTCTTCAACAATCAGAGTTTCTGTGTTGTGTACTCTATAGACTTTTGAGCATTCAGAATATCCAAGCAGAAAACACTTTTGTGCTTTAGAATCAAACTTGTTCAGATTATCTTTAATATTCAAAATAAAACAAGTACATCCAAAAGGATGGAAATATGAAATGTTGGGTTTTCTGTTTTTCCACAATTCATAGGGAGTCTTTTCAAGAATAGGTTTTATAGAGATTCTATTCTGAATGTAACATGTTGTGTTCACAGCTTCTGCCCAAAAGTGCTTAGCCACATTTGTTTCATTGATCATGGTTCTGGCCATTTCTTGTAATGTTCTATTCTTTTGTTCTACAACTCCATTTTGTTGGGGAGTTCTAGGACAAGAGAAATTATGAACAATACCATTTTCTTTAAAATATTTTTCAAAATAATGGTTTTCAAATTCTCCTCCATAATCACTTATGACTTTTATAATTCTAAAATCTTTTTCGTTTTGCATTTGGTTACAGAAGTCAACGAACATAGAATGTGACTCATCCTTGTGTTTTAAAAACTTAACCCATATCCATCTACTGTAGTAATTAACAATGACTAATCTATACTTCTTGCCTCTGATGGATGCAGTTTTAACTGGACCAAACAGATCAATATGAAGTAGTTCTAATGGTCTAGAGGAAGAAACAACATTTTTTGATTTAAAAGAAGGTTTTGAAAATTTTCCTTTTTGACATGCTTCGCACAGAGCTTCTGAGTTGTACTTCAGATTGGGAAGTCCTCTGACTAATTTTAGTTTATTTAATTGAGAGATTTTTCTTAAGCTGACATGTCCCAATCTTCTGTGCCATACCCATTTCTCATCGCTAACAGACAAAAGGCATTTAACATTCTGAGTTTTAAGATCTGACAAATCAATTTTGTATATGTTATTCTTTCTCTTGCCATAAAATATGATTGTTCCATCTTTTTGACTAACAGCTCTACAGGAATTTTGATTAAAGATAATGTCATAACCGTTGTCACTTACTTGACTTATGGACAACAGGTTATGCACTAATCCTTCTACTTATAAAACATTAGAGATAGAGGGAAGGTTACCGTTTCCAATGGTTCCAAAACCAATAATCTTCCCTTTCTGATTACCTCCAAACTTGACGTCTCCTCCAGCTTTAAATTCAAGGTTTTGGAACATAGACTTTCTTCCCGTCATGTGTCGTGAGCACCCAGAGTCCAGGTACCATGACTGGTGTCTCAATTGAGCTGTTAAGGACATCTACAACAAATATTATTTTATCCTTAGGTACCCATATCTTTTTGGGTCCTCTTGGGTTAGAGTATTTAAAGTTCTGTTTGAACTTTGGATTAACATAAGAGTTTCCAGAGTGTGATGTATATTTAATATCATGTGTGTCCAAATTTTAATTGTTTGTTCAGAGGTTTATATGTGAAAGTCATCTTAGAAATAGGTTTGGGTATATATGTCTCCTTCCCTTTTGGAGTTTCATATCCAATTCCTCTTCTATTGTTCCCACTAACTCCATAGATCATTGAAGCCATTTTGCTTCTATATATGCTTTTAGCAACAAAAGTTTGAAAGCTAGAGTCATATTCTTTCAGAATATCTTTTGAACTTGAAGCAGACTCTGAAATAGAACTTTTTTGAATTTCCTCTTTAAGTTTAAAATTATTTTCTTTGAGTTCAGAGTTTTCTGTTTCATGTTTCTCAAGATCAGATGCAAGACTCTTCTTGAGTTTCTTGTATTTGATTTTGAGTTGACTATAGTTTTCCAAAAGTTCTGATAAACTTTCAGCAAGTTCAGCTCTAGTAAATTCAGAGAATACCTCTTTTGGTTCTGACTCACAGTCTAAGTCATCTGATGCGGTAGCCATCAGAGCTAGGTTGGTGTTCTCATCTTCAGAATCAGATTCATCTTCAGAGGATTCTGAATCGTCCCAGGTTGCCATCATGCCTTTCTTTCTACCAAACTTTTTCTTTGGTTTTTCTCTTTGAAGTTTTGGACAATCACTCTAGTAGTGTCCAGGTTCTTTACATTCAAAACATATTATCTCTCTTCTGTTTGACTTTTTGTGTCCAGAAGATTCTAGTTTATCTTCTGACTTCTTGAAGTTCCTGAACTTCATCTGTCTATGCTTCCACATCTGATTGATCCTTCTGGAGATCAAGGATAGTTCATCTTCTTCTGATGCAGATTCTTCAGAGTTTCCTTCTTCAGCCTGAAAAGCATTAGTTTCATATTTTTTAATTGATTTAAGGGTAACAGACTTACCTTTCTTCTGAGGCTCATGCTCATCAAGTTCTATCTCATTACTTCTTAAATCGCTGATGAGTTCTTCAAGAGACACGTTATTCAGATACTTTGATACTTTGAAAGCAGTGACCATAGGTGCCCATCTTCTGGGTAAACTTCTGATGATCTTCTTAACGTGGTCTGCCTTAGTGTATCCCTTGTTCATAACTCTCAGGCCAGCGATCAGAGTTTGGAACCTTGAGAACATAGCTTCTATAGATTCACTTTCTTCTACTTTGAAGGCTTCATACTTCTGGATGAGAGCCAGAGCTTTAGACTCCTTCACTTGAGCGTTTCCTTCATGAGTCATTTTGAGAGACTCAAACATATCATGTGTTGTATCTCTATTTGTGATCTTCTCATATTCCATTTTAGAGATAGCATTTAGAAAGATATTTCTAGCTCTATGGTGATTTTTGAAATTAACTTTTTGTTGTCTATCCATAATCTTTCTATCAATCTTATTTCCTTCTGAGTCTGTAGGATGTGTGTAACCATCCAAGACTATATCCCATAAATCACTATCATGACCTAGAAAGAAACTTTCTAGTCTATATTTCCAATATTCAAAATCTTATCCATCAAGTACAAGATGTTTGTTGTAGCTATTGTTGTTTTGTTCAGTTTCCATTTGTGTTTTCTTTCTGGATCTTTTCCTGACACGGTTAAGTGTTGCGCTCAGAGTCAAGCTCTGATACCAATTGAAGGTGAGAAAACACTTAGAAGGGGAGGGGGTTGAATAAGTTTCTCTTTTTCTTTTTCTTAAATGCTCAACAATAATGGAAAGATACAGTTATTTTTATCCTGGTTCGTTTGAACTCAAACTACTCCAGCCCACCCGCCAAGGTGATTTCGCCTTTCTCAACAAGGACTTAATTCACTATAATCAAACTGATTACAATCACACAACCAAACTGTTGTGACTAACAATTCAAAGCACAAGTAAACTTACAAGTAACTAACATAACTAAGACTCAACCTAGTCCTAGCCTTCTTGAGAAATCTGACCAAACTTGGTCTCTCAAGGAACAATTACAAGAATTAAACTTTACAGATAGTGAAACAAATTGCTTCTTAGAAAGCTATATCACAAACTGTGATTTTTAACTAATATTAGTTTTGTACAAAGTTTTTGTAAAATAATTTGTGAGCAGCAGAATATTTTCACATAGTTGAGGTTAAAGTTATTGGCTTGCAATAAATGATCGTCTATATATAGCATGAAGAAAACGACAGTTGCTACCTTCAAAAGTGGAGAGCAATTAATGTTTGCGTGTTTGCTTGCAGTATTGCATTTTCCAATGAACTAGCATAGACACTTGAGTGCATGTAGCCGTCTTTGCATTTAATGAACAAATGGAACTTTGTCAGAGCATGTTTCCTGAAACTTGACAAGTCTAGTTAGCTTCTTTATTCTTTCAGAACTAGCTTCACATCTTGCTTCAGAATATGCTTGCAAATCTTCTTATCAGCGCTTGCTTGCAGAATACTTCTGAACATGGTTTTACATGGAAACTTTCTAAGCTTTAGAAGATACATTAAATAGTTTCTTATCAGAGTCAGCATCAGAACTTGCGCTAAAACAAATAGTTCTTTCATTAAAGAACTTCTTCATTTATTTTCAGCTCAACACGTCAAAATGATTTTCATCTAGGAAAAAAATTCAGTCAGAACATTATCTGAAACAAATAAATATGCTCATCAGAGTATCAATTTTATAAAATATATTTTATTGTTATCATCAAAACTCTGAGATATGATCAGAACCAATCTTGTTCTAACAAATAGGCCCGCTCATGTGTTTACAACAGAGGAGGTAGCAGATGAAAAACCTTGGTATCATGATATCAAGCATTTTCTTTAGACTCAAGAATACCCGATCGGTGCATCAAAGAAAGATAGAAAGACACTGAGAAGATTGGCAGGCAGTTTCTTCCTCAGTGAAAATGTGTTATACAAAAGAAATTATAACATGGTCTTGCTCAGATGCATGGATAGACACGAAGCAGACATGTTGATGCATGAGATTCATGAAGGTTCATTTGGCACTCATGCCAATGGATATTCGATGGCTAAAAATATGCTAAAGGCAAGTTATTATTGGCTGACAATAGAGTCTGACTGTTACAAATTTGCAAAGAAGTGCCATAAATGCCAGATTTACGCAGACAAGGTCCATGTGCCTCCGACACTCCTCAATGTGATTTCCTCCCCGTGGCCTTTCTTTATGTGGGGTATTGACATGATTGGGATGATATAACCCAAAGCTTCGAATGGGCATCGTTTTATCTTGGTAGAAATTGATTACTTCACCAAGTGGGTGGAGGCTGCTTCATATGCCAATGTTACTAAACAAGTGGTTGTACGTTTCATCAAGAATAATCTTATATGCCGGTATGGTGTGCCGAGCAGAATCATCACTGATAATGGCTCGAATTTGAACAACAAGATGATGACAAAACTGTGTGAAGAATTCAAGATTTTCCATCACAATTCATCTCCATACAGGCCAAAGATGAATGGGGTTGTTGAAGCTGCTAATAAGAATATCAAGAGAATTATCCAGAAAATGGTTATTACTTATAAGGATTGACATGAAATGCTCCCTTTTGGGCTGCATGGATATCGAACATCTATCCGCACTTCAACAGGAGCAACCCCGTTCTCCTTAGTGTATGGAATGGAAGTTGTACTCCCAATCGAGGTAGAGATTCCCTCGTTGCGTGTGATAAGGGAAACCAAGTTGATGGAGGCTGAATGGGTCCAGAACAAGTTTGACCAATTGAATTTGATTGAGGAGAAGAGAATGACAGCCTTGTGTCATGGCCAGTTATATCAAAGAAGAATGAAGAAAGCTTTTGATAAAAAGGTCAAACCTCGTGAATTCAGAGAAGGCGACTTCGTGCTCAGGAAGATCATGTCTTTCAACACCGATTCTAGGGGAAAGTGGACTCCTAATTTCGAAGGCCCGTATGTTGTCAAGAAAGCCTTCTCTGACGGTGCATTAATTCTTCAAAAATAGGGATGGAGAGGAGTTCCCACGTCCCATGAATGCTGACGCAGTCAAGAAATACTTCGCCTAAAGAAATAAAAAGAACAGCTCACTAATTTGAAAACCTAAAAGGGCGGCTTAGGCAAAAAAGGAGCATCTCGGTAGGCTGAAAACCCGAAAGGGTGGTCTAGGCAAAAATTAGAGACATAAACAGAATAAATTTCCCGCTAAGTTGAAAACCCGCAAGGGCAGCTTAGGCAAAAGTTAGGGATTTTCTTGGCAAGTAACTACGTCAGACAAGACTTGATCGTTGAAGCAACAATCTTCTCGGATCCTCACCATACTTCAACAAAAGTTACTGCTCAGGATTTCAAAAGTTGTTAGGGGGATAGTGGTCATTGTATCTCAATGTATCTTTTCCATTATGTATTACCATTTCCCAAACTTTGTAATCATCTATGGAGTCTCGCCATTCGCAGACTATCATTCTATTAATGAAATTTGAGCTTTTACCCAATTCTTTGTGTTTCTTATTTTATTTAGCTTGCAAAGACTCCATTTATTACTGATAATAACTTTCAAAGCAAAGAGATTAAAAAACAAAATTGATTTAAAAAAAAAGATGTTTACAATTTACTTTTACTTTGAGATTTTTGATGAAACAATGACAACAAAAATGGTGATCCCAAGAATGGACAAACTCCGGATGTTTTGAGAAGTGTTGTTCCCCTCGGGAAGGTCTACTCGGGATGTTTCGCCGCACAAGGTTTATGATTCCTGTATCCTCGGTCAAGTTTGGATTCATTTCTCCTCTTTTCTGAGTTTTCATGATGTGAAGTTTCAATCCGCATTTTTCTCCAGTGAAGTAGGCTTGAATTCCCCAGTGAATGTTTGGATGTTTCCGTGTCAGTCTGCTTTATTTGAGACTGATCTTGCAATCTCCAGTAGGCATGTTACTTTTGAGAAACACTGGTTTCCCCGATGAATCCTGAAGAAGGATGTTCTACCCTGATATCTGTTTGATTTGGCTACCTCCAGATTATGTTTCTCCTCAGTAAAGATAAAAGCAGGCAGTAGGTTTGGTTTCCGCAACTGGCCTTTACCTTTCTTGGAATGATCATCTTGGTTGAAGTTTAGCCGAGTTTTGTTAGTGCCCGAGGCAGTTTTTCCTGGTTATTACCCATGTTGTGTATCTGTTTTGTCAGCATGCACACGATAACACTCATACATTCATACATGCATCACGCATAGCTAAAATTGACAAATCATTGTTCATTGACATTTGTTGATATTTTTGTTGACATATTACCCTATTTTGCAGATATAAGTTACCCTCTTTTCTTTAGAGCGTTGGTCTTAAGCAGAAAACGTGCATTCTTTCAATTTCCCTACTGAGTTGTCCCTCATAGAAGATTTTTGCTTTAAACCTTATGGTACAGTTCCTTGTTTGGATGGATCTTGTTTTCCCTCTTGAGTTTATTTCTCAAAGGATGAATTCAGGTTGACTGTTTCATTCCAGTTTATTTCTGGTTTGGATTTGTGGTTCCCTGGCAATGCTATTCACTTTGAAATCCTGAAAAACTCCAAGCTTAGGTTGGTTCATTTATTTTGCACAAGAATACTTTATCCCCTCAGCAAGAACATCATGGTATCTCCCCAGGAAGTCATACCTCTTACCCCAAAAAAGTCACTTTCTTTTACAATCCTCCGTGATAACAAATAGCAAGTCTCTTTATTTGAGACAACTTATGTATTATCCTTTACAGGCGGAGTGTCTTGGTTAAAGAAGAAGTTGAGACCCGTTCTAGGCGAAACACCAGAATCTTGGGTAAACTTGTTATCTTTTTGATATCTTCAGTGAACGTTGATAGTTCATCGTCAGTGAATGGCAGTGATATGATATATTCTCTTTCTACCTTCTGTGAAAGTTGGTAGACCATCGGCAGTGAACGTCAGTGTTTATTATCTTTTTTCTATCTTTAGTGAACGTTAATAGTTCATCATCAGTGAACGGGGATGATATGATATTTTCTCTTTCTACCTTCAGTGAACGTTGGTAGTTCATCATCAGTGAACAACGGTGATATGACATTTTCTATTTCTACCTTCAGTGAAAGTTGGTCGACCATCGGTAGTGAACGTCGTTGTTTATTATCTTTTTGCTATCTTTATTGAACATTGATAGTTCATCGTCAGTGAACGGAAGTGATATGATATATTCTCTTTCTAACTTCAGTGAAAGTTGGTAGACCATCGGCAGTGAGCGTCGGTGTTTATTATCTTTTTGCTATCTTCAGTGAACGTTGATAGTTCATCTTTAGTGAACGGTGGTGATATGATATATTCTCTTTCTACCTTCTGTGAAAGTTGGTAGACCATCGGCAGTGAACGTTGGTGTTTATTATCTTTTTGCTATCTTCAGTGAACGTTGATAGTTCATCATAAGTGAACAGCGGTGATATGATATTTTCTCTTTCTACCTTCAGTGAACATTTGTAGTTCATCATCAATAAACATCGGTGATATAATATTTTCTCTTTCTACCTTCGGTGAAAGTTGGTGGACCATCAGCAGTGAACATTGATGTTTATTATCTTTTTGCTATCTTCAGTGAACATTGATATTTCTTTGTCAGTGAACGACGATGATATGATATTTTCTCTTTCTACCTTAAGTGAAAGTTGGTAGACCATTGGCAGTGAACGTCGGTGTTTATTATCTTTTTGCTATCTTCAGTGAACGTTGATAGTTCATCGTCAGTGAACGGCAGTGATATGATATTTTCTCTTTCTACCTTCAGTGATCGTTGGTAGTTCATCGTCAGTGAACGGTGGTGATATGATATTTTCTATTTCTACCTTCAGTGAAAGTTGGTCGACCATCGGCAGTGAACGTCGATGTTTATTATCTTTTTGCTATCTTCAGTGAACATTGACATTTCATCGTCAGTGAACGGCGGTGATATGATATTTTCTCTTTCTACCTTCAGTGAAAGTTGGTAGACCATTGGCAGTGAGCGTCAGTGCTTATTATCTTTTTTCTATCTTCAGTGAACGTTGATAGTTCATCTTTAATGAATGGCGGTGATATGATATATTCTCTTTCTACCTTCTGTGAAAGTTGGTAGACCACCGACAGTGAACGTTGGTGTTTATTATCTTTTTGCTATCTTCAGTGAATGTTGATAGTTCATCGTCAGTGAACAACGGTGATATGATATTTTCTCTTTCTACCTTCAGTGAACGTTTATAGTTCATCGTCAGTGAACGTTGGTGATATGATATTTTCTCTTTCTACCTTCGGTGAAAGTTGGTGGACCATCGGCAGTGAACATCGATGTTTATTATCTTTTTGCTATCTTCAGTGAACGTTGATATTTCTTCGTCAGTGAACGACGGTGATATGATATTTTCTATTTCTACCTTCAGTGAAAGTTGGTAGACCATTGGCAGTGAACGTCGGTGTTTATTATCTTTTTGCTATCTTCAGTGAATGTTGATAGTTCATCGTCAGTGAACGGCAGTGATATGATATTTTCTCTTTTTACCTTCAGTAAACGTTGGTAGTTCATCGTTAGTGAACGGTGGTGATATGATATTTTCTATTTCTACCTTCAGTGAAAGTTGGTCGACCATCGGCAGTGAACGTCGATGTTTATTATCTTTTTGCTATCTTCAGTGAACATTGATAGTTCATCGTCAGTGAATGGCGGTGATATGATATTTTCTCTTTCTACCTTCAGTGAAAGTTGGTAGACCATCGGGAGTGAGCGTCAGTGTTTATTATCTTTTTTCTATCTTCAGTGAACGTTGATAGTTCATCTTTAGTGAACGGAAGTGATATGATATATTCTCTTTCTATCTTCTGTGAAAGTTGGTAGACCACCGGCAGTGAACGTTGGTGTTTATTATCTTATTGCTATCTTCAGTGAACATTGATAGTTCATCGTCAGTGAACAACAGTGATATGATATTTTCTCTTTCTACCTTCAATGAACGTTTATAGTTCATCGTCAGTGAACATCGATGATATGATATTTTCTCTTTCTACCTTCGGTGAAAGTTGGTGGACCATCGGCAATGAACATCGATGTTTATTATCTTTTTGCTATCTTCAATGAACATTAATATTTCTTCGTCAGTGAACGACGGTGATATGATATTTTCTCTTTCTACCTCCAGTGAACGTTGGTAGACCATTGGCAGTGAACGTCGGTGTTTATTATCTTTTTGCTATCTTCAGTGAATGTGGATAGTTCATCGTCAGTGAACGGCAGTGATATGATATTATCTTTCTACCTTCAGTGAAAGTGGGTAGGACATCAGTAGTGAACGTCGGTGTTTGTTACCTTTTTGCTATCTTCAGTGAACATCGATAGTTCATCGTCAGTGAACGACGATGATATGATATTTTCTCTTTCTACCTTTAGTGAAAGTTGGTAGACCATCAGCAGTGAATGTCGGTGTTTGTTATCTTTTTTCTATCCTCAGTGAATGTTGGTAGTTCATCGTTAGTGAATGGCGGTGATATGATATATTCTCTTTCTACCTTCAGTGAAAGTTGGTAGACCATCGGTAGTGAACGTCGAGGTTTGTTATCTTTCTCTCCGCCTTTAGTAAATGTTGGTAGCTTCGCCTTCAGTAGAAGTTGGTGTGTCCTTTGACCATCCCACCATCCTCTCTGATTCAGGTCTTTTGGTCTTCCAGTGATTTATTTTCCTGGCGGGGTTGCTCCTTTGTTTCTTTATTATTGTTGCATCCCTAGTGTTATCTTTGCGTATCTTTGGTCTTGTTCATATGCATTCATATGCATAAGAATTTGCATGGCATCTTAGGGTAAAAAATAGGGTTTGTTTTATATTTAAGTATCTTTGATCGCATCGTCACGAAGATTTTTAACCTTCGTATCTCCGGATAGAAGAAACTTAAATAAGGGCAGCTGTTGTACCCTAATTTTTGCCCCTAAGATCCCTTCATCATACCATGTTGATTCACTCGTAACAAGATCACACTAGGATTCTTGGTTCCCCTCCCTACTTTGAGTTTTGCTCTTTTTGAGGGATTACCAAGCACCTTGACTTATGTTCCTCTTGTGATCATGAATATTGTTTTTTTTCTTCACTTAACTAATAAAATACAGTGTTGGTTTGTCTTGCTTGTTATCCATGTAGGTGAAGTACAATGAGATTTAACAAGTTACTCCATGGGTTCATGACTTTATTTCCATGCCCTAGTCAATATAGCTTGAGAAGTTCAAACCTCACCATTGGATTGGTTTTTGGAGAATTGGCATGGCAAGGTTGCTTTGGTTCATCACATTTCAAGGTTATTAGATGTGACTCAAAAGTACAAGGGGTTGATTCGAGAAGTTGTCATGTTTGGACAAGGCCTTGTTACTATTGGTCACAAGAGCATATTTCTCTCAAAATTCAAGATATGGAAGTGTTTTTGGTGGCTATGAGTCTTCATTATCATCCTCAACAACTTCTATTCACAAAGCAAGAATATTGGTACAAGAAGTTTGTTCAAACTTGTCAAAGTTCCTCAAGGCATTCTCTTGATCTAGAAGCTAAGGTTTTGAACTTCAAAGGAGTATATCTTGCTCACATTTTGGTATTTTTGAGTGATTACAAAGACATCCTTCTCTTCAAAGGGTTATGAACAAATCACTCAAAATTTCCAAGGAGTTTTCATGTGGAAGAAACTTGGTGAAGAAGAAAGATTACAAGTCATCCAAATGAATCCACAATTTTACATAAGTAACTTAAATTGATCATAAATTGGTCAATTTTCATCACCTTGAGTCCATTATTTTTCCATAATGATCTTGAAGATGTGAACTTTATGCTTTATTTTATGTGCAAAGTGGGAAAATGGATGGAGGTTGCCTTAAATATGCAAAAGATTATAGGCTATTTCATGATTTTTTGCCAACTTCAACAAGTCATAACTTGCTCAATTTTTGGATATTTTGAGTGGTTCAAGTTTCAAAATTTCATTAAGGAGATCTACTTAATTCCATCTTTTTCGGTCAAGAGCAAATTCCAAGTAGAAGGCCATGTTTGGATGCAAAAGATTATAGGTCATTTTTGAAGAAGAATTTAAAATATTTCTAAGTATGGAAAGTCAACCCTTTTTCTTAAACTTTGACTCGATGAAACTTTCATCTCAAGTAGCAATTTAACTTCATTATTTTTCCATTGCAAATCTTGTAACCCCATCTTTCTAAAGCATCAATAATCATGCCCTAAGACCCCTTGTGCTGGAAATGCCATGAATTTGAATTGGTAACTTGAAACTGAATTTTCCACAAAGTCAAAATTTTGAAATCCATAATGTGACTTCTAAACACAAGATTTATGCGCATTTTTTATTTAAACTTGATGAGCAAACTTGCCATAAGTGATTAGCACCCCAAAACGCAAGATTTGGTTGAGTTTTGATGGAAATGAAGTCACACTTCACTCGTGCTCGACCTTCACTCAATTTCCCTCCAAACTTCCTTGTTTCTTCCAATTTTCATTCCCATTCACTTCCTTATAAATAGAGGGTCATTCACCATTCATTTCTCCAAGATTTGAGAGCCAAAACACCCTGCCAAAACTTCACAGGAACCCATCTTTTTTGAATTCAGTTTCTGAGATTTAAGCTCCCTTTTCCAAAATTCTTTGCGCATTCATCATCCTTAAGCATCATGTAAACTCTCCAGCATTTAAACCAATCAAAACGAGCCATAATTCAAGCTATAGAAGTCTAGTTTCAGAGCTTCTTCCTTGAATTTCGAAAAGGTAGAATTTTCGACCATTTGGATCCAAATCAAGCACTAATCTATTTTACTCCTTCTCCTGATTCCAATGCTGCTTAAATTTTTTAAATCCATTGAGAATTGAGAGAGAAATCTCAAATTGAAGGTGCTTGCTATTTTCTGGGTTTTTGATTCATATCTCTCTCCATACCTTATATAAATTTATCGCGACGGTGGTGTTAGAATCGTCTTGAAGAGACGAGTTCAATGATACTAGCCTGGGGTCCTAATTTTTCCATTTGAAGGATCTCATAAAATCCCCATTGCAGGGTGTCTGGAGGTTGAAGACGATGACATGTCTCGTCTCAGCCAATGATAGCGTGTTAAACGTTTTAATTTCATTGATTGCCCTTTTTCTGATCCTATGCGTATCTCACTAAGGTCCATATCAAGCACAATGCGTCTGGTCCACTGGATCAGCTTACTAACGCGTTTTGACTATGATCTGATGGTCCACATCTTTTTGGTTTTATTTTATTTTCTGATTTTATATTTTTATTGATTAAATTTTCAAAAATTCATAACTCTTTTATTTTTTATCCAAAAATTATGAAAAAATTCACAAAAATACTTTGAATTATTTCTGATCTCATGACTATTTTTTCACTTTTTTATTTTGACATTTGATATTTTTTATATTTTTTGAATTATTTGCTTTCTTTTAATTACATAAAAAATACTTTCTGACATTTTTTTTATTCTGAAAAAAATTCATAAATATTATTTTGCATATTTTTGACTTTCTGAAAATTTTATGGAATTTTATATTGAGGTTTATTATTTTTGACCTATTTTTCTATTTGTTTGAGCAATTTTAAATAGTTTAAAAATAGTTTCTGACTTTTAAAAAATTACCAAAATTTTTATAAAAATATTTGGATCCATTTCTGATTTTTCTATGGCCTTCTTTTTCTTTCTTGATTAGTTTGAACATAGTTGATATTTTTCTCCTCTATTTTGATTTTTAAACATTTTTTAAACTCTTTTAATATATATATATATATATATATATATATATATATATATATATATATATATATATATATATATATATATATATATATATATATATATATATATATATATATATATATATATATATATATATATATATATATATATATATATATATATATATATATATATATATATATATATATATATATATATATATATATATATATATATATATATATATATATATATATATATTAAATATAATATTATTTTGTGATTATTTTCTGGCTGTCTTGAGTTGATTTTTTGATCATGACTTTATTAACATCATTGGATCTTGGGTGTTGAGTTCAACTCCACCAAAATAGATGAATGATTTTAATAATAGTTTGATTAAATTTTTGATTAAAATTTGGTTTATTTTTTTTCCTATCCCTCTTCATCTCATCCCTTTTCTTATTGCACTAAATGTTATTGGAGCATGATCTCTATATCATGTCTCAAAGCAAATGGTGCATAAATTGCTATTGACCGACCTCAAAATAGGTGTGACTTCTATATAAGTCCACTTACGATTGCTTAACATAACACTAAATTTTATCCTGATTTGAATAAATGATCATTCGTGGCCCAAACTTATGATTGCAAGCCCAAGTATGTTAATTTGATCTTTTTGATCCAATAACCTTGAGATTCATTGTGTGGAGGCTTTGGTTCTACCAATCCTCTAATGGATCTTCAACACCTTTGGTCAACGCGGATCACTTAAACATCATTGATCATTAAATGGTACTTATGAGAATTTCAAATAGATGATATACTTGACAAAAAGCAAATGCAACTTGTTGTGTGGAGGCTTTGGTTCTACCATTCCTCTAATGAGTTCCAAATGCAAGTTTTAAGATGGTCATCCAACTAAACACTAATTATTGACTTGTTTTACCTTATGCTTTTATTATTTTTTATGCTTTATGTACTATTTACTTTTAGCATTTACATTTCATGCCATTTTCATCTTTGCTCATTTGAGCATTTATTTTCTTGCCATTTTTACTTTGCTCACTTGAGCTTTTCTTTTACTTTCTTAAGATACTTAATAATCAACATAAACCCTAAAAAATCTCTAATGGTACTTGGACTATTTGGTTACTATCCTTGGAATTATGGATCATGGGACTTTTTCTTGGACTTAGGATTAGAAACCTTGGCCTATCTTGGAGACCTTGTGATCTTATCTGATTATTTTGTCTGGAGTTCTTGAGGTTTACCTCAAGACATTGGGTTCCTTGTTTGTTTTTGTGTGCAGGTTTTTTGTGATTACACCCTCTGTTTGTAATATGGAATTCACCCGTATACAGCCGTTACTCTGCTCAATTTTTGTGAAGACTTAATACACTTGAAGTTTGGTTCTCTCAAGAGGTCTAGTATTTTTGCTTGCTTGGTTTCAATCCAAGGAATGAGAATTCTATCTTGGCTCATAATGTCAAGTATTGGCTTCTTGTTGGTTAGATGGTTCTTATCCCTAGCTTTTACCTTGTACTTTAGGATAGCCTCTTCTTCTCCTCCCGTCTTCTTTAATTTCAAAAATCTTCTTTCCCTTTTTGAAAACTCTTCTTGTTTTGAAACTTGAACTATTTTCATAATAAACTTGGACTTAGGTCCATGAATTTTCAAAACATTTTCATGAATAAACTCTAATCAATTTAATAATACCTTGACATTTTTTATGAGAAGACTAAAAGTCAATCAATCTCATTTCAAACCATTTTGCCACTTTGGCTTTTTACCTTTAAAACTTTTCTCAAAAGATTCGACTCTTGTCAGTCCTCGTAGTGATGCAAACAACTATACTTCTATAATGTGTAGTGAAGAGATATATTTTCCACTTGGGTGTTGAGTGAGGCATTGTTGATTTTAAAATCCAAGCCATATCCTCCACTTTGAGATAATGCAAATTCTCCTTTCTCATGATTGTGGGTAGTAAGTATGTTTTCCACACGGACAATGACGATGATGTTTTATCTTATAAAATTAACCAACACATTTGTGTTTTAAATTTTTGAAAGTGGAACTATGTGTACCCTGATCCACTATTGCATGAAAGGCGGTACGTAGGCACTAAAGGTTCGCAACTGCGACGAGTGCAAAAATTATAAAAAATATATTTCTTTTCTCACCTCCAGCATCCATTTTATATACAACAGTTTCCATAGAAAAAATATACAGATTTTACAAAGAGGCTCCTGTGGAGTACCGTAAATGTTTAGGGTGCTAATACCTTCCCTTTGCATAACCAACCCCCTTACCTTGAATCTTTCCCCCTCTTTTTAGGTTATTCACTCTTTTCCCATTCCTTCGGAAACAATAAAGCATGGTGGCGATTTTTATTTTGATTTGTATAAAGTCTAGTCAATCCAATGGCTTAGTCTTGAACATTTCTACCGCTACAGTACCCTCCTGTGGATGATAAGTACAAACAATTGGAGGATCTTCTTAAGGCCATGGAAATCCAGAAAGTTCCTGGACTAGACTTTGGGGAGCTGGGTCTTATCCCTGAGGTGGTTATCCCTCACAAGTTCAAGGTCCCAGTTTTTGCTAAATATGATGGTGTCTCTTGTCCGAAGCTTCATCTGAGATCTTATGTTCGGAAGATCCAACCCGATACTGCTGACAAAAAGTTATGGGTCCATTTCTTTTAAGAAAGTTTATCTGGTACATAACTTGAATGGTTGTATCAGCTAGAAGGAACCAACATCTGTACTTGGGAAGACTTGGCTGCTGATTTTTACCAACAGTATCAATATAATGCCGACCTTGCACCAACTCGTGTGCAATTACAAAACATGTTTATGGGCTCGAACGAGGGTTTTAAAAAGTATACCCAAAAGTGGAAAGACTTAGCTGGAAGAGCACCAACTCTGGCAGGTCCTTTCTTTAATCTTCTAATTGGGAGTTCTTCATCTGGTTTTACTGAATTGATTCTGACTGGGGAACAAGTTAAAAATGGTATCAAGAGGGGAAAGATTCCAATGGCTGCGTCTTCTAGTGCTATAAAGAAGACATTCAATAATAAGAAGGAAACCAATGTTGTTTATGGCCAGAAGGGCCATGTTAAGAATGACTGCAATCAGCCTGTGGGAGCGGTGTTGATCTCTAATCCAGCGCTTGTTCAACAACAACAACAACAGGGTAATCAACGCAGGTCAGACGCTCCGAGGAGGGAGTTCACCAAGTTTAGTATGCCATTGTCTCAGGCATTACAACATCTGTTGAAAGTAGAATTAATAACATTGAGGGATCCTCTTCAGAATCTCAACACCTCTTCTCCTTGTTATAATTCGAATGTGAAGTGTGCCTATCATTCCAATAGTCTTGGGCACAATACTAATAACTGCTGGGCCCTGAAAAATAAGATTCAGGACATGATCGACAACAAAGAAATTGAGTTTGATCCTCCGGAGATTCCAAATGTAATTACCGCACCTATGTCGAAGCATGACAAAGGCATACGTTCTATCGACGATGTTTTTTATGTTGCTAATTGAAACAACCGGGCTGAACAATCAACTGATAATGAAATCAATGAAGTCGCCATCCAACATTTTTATCCCACAAGAGGGGGAAAGTAAACATTGAATAAACCTGAGAAGGGTGAAATCAAGGTCGAACGACCAAGAGATACGGGTAAGGGAGTCTATTACGCGAGGGGAAGGTATTAGCACCCCACACGCCCGTATTACTCTACGGTATCCACTCATGTTGTTCTAATAAAAGGGTGTATTTAATCTATATCTAAGCTGTACAGGGAATGCATGCAAAAGAAAGGAGAAGAGAATGTAGGGAAAATAAAAGTTGTGCTCGTTCGGGCCCTACCCCAATGCCTATGTATCCCTTTTAAGGAATCAGAGCAACCTTAGTTTGGCTCACATGTTTTTGTTGGTTTGTATTTTTTTAATGAACATTAATTTCGCCTTCTGCCCCAACTCGACCTTTGGAGACTTACGTGTCAGCACAAAAGTGAATTAACATGTTCTTTCTGAAAAGAGTTTGAAAGAAAAGCCCGAAGGCGTGAAAGAGTTTGCATTGGTTGATATTTTTTACCTTGAAGAAGGATTTGGAAGTTGTTAGATGTTTTAATATTTTTCAAAGAAAAAGGAAGTTTTTTTATAAAGCATGGATGCAAAAGAAAGAAAAACATCTAATGGAGACTAGTCTAAATCTATCCCTAATGTTATCATACAATGATTGATCCTAAGATTGAGTTTGAAGGGAGATCTCTACCCTAAGTTGACATGCTTGGATAACAATCCCAATGTCTACCTCAATTCATCATCTATAGATGAATCAAGAAGTCCTAAAGGAGCATAGCAAGGGTCTATCACCTAAAACTATGTCTATCTCGAATCATCACCTATAGTTGAATAAAGAGCTCCTAAGGGAACATGCCAAGGGTATGTCATCTCAAAACATGTACACAAAGATGAAATCAAACAGGTAAGCCAATAAGCCCAAGAGAGTTAGCTCAAGCGAGCACAACTAGATAAAATCTATCTAGGCTACCATTACCTAAGAAAGTCTAACAAAACTATCATATGGGGAACATGCAATGAGAGTGAAGTCTTGATCTCAATTTCTAAATTGAGTGACTCATCGATCAAAAAGAAATAAAGGAAAGCAATGAAATCCTATAGGGAGCATGCACCGAGAGCGAAGTCGTGATCTCAATTTCTAAATTGAGTGACTCATTGATCAACAAGGAAGTAAACAAACACAAGCACAACACATATAGAAAATAAAGTGTGGAATGCCCACTACAGGTCTTTAAACAGCGACTTCGAGCACACGCTCTTAATTTCCTACTTCTCATGGTATCTAAAAAACAGTAAAGTACTGAAATGAGATAAACAAGGGAAAATACCAAACATATATCAATCTGTAGCAAAGCCTATCAAAACAAAGAAACCCGACGATCTTCACGAAAAGCTTCACCAATCAAAGAAAAAAGTTAGAAATAGAATGCTCGGAATAAGTGTTGAAGCATCATCGATGTGGACAAAAATCACAATCGAAATCTCGAGCATATCCGCATATCGCGCGATAAACCTGCATTAGACTCAAATCTCAACAAGCAAAGGTGAACTACCAATCTCAAATATAATTGGATAATCGGGATTTTATTCCTAAGGAACAGAAATAATAAAAGAAATAATAAAAAAAACTAACATTTTTTTTATTAATGTTTTTGTTACATCAATATTTCTTTACTAACAAAAATCGTTATCTAATATTTACAAAAAATAAAGAACCAAAAATTCTACATAGGGGTGCAAGTCAGCGAATAGGAAGTGATGTCTAGGAAGTTCCAAAAGCCCAATCTGATAGGGTCCATAAGCTGTTTTTTATTGCAAAGCAATAGGCTATTGCCAAAAATGCCACTGGGCTATTCAGGGTCCGGTCCAGCCCCTTTTTTTAATTCAAATTTCCAGGCTTCACAAAAGATAATGCAATGGGCCTAAGGGGAAATTCCAGTCCATCATCAACAAGGTCCATTAGACATTTTACATCAATTGTTCACCACTTGCTATCATTCACAAGAGGAAAATAATAAAAAATAAAACGTAAAAAATATAAAAAAGAAAAAGAAAAAGGTGTTTGCTATGCAAAAATAGGGTAAAGGAGAAAACGACCTTTCAACTTCTTCGAGGGATGAAGTCCATATTCTTCATCACCTTTGTAGACGGCGCCTCGATCTCCACTGGCGCGAGCTCTCCATCTCCGGTCCAGTTCCAATCTCTGCCTCAACCTTTTTTTCTTTCTTTGAGCTTCACTCACATGAATCCGCCAATCTCATCCCAACCTCGCTCAATAACTTTGCTTGCCTCCGATCTAATTGATTTCACCTACCGGAGAACTCCGGCGATCCTTCAAGATCAAATAAAAATCAGAGAAAAGCGATTCAGGTGTGCTTCTCTTAACTTCGAATCTGCGTGACTCTTTCTTCTTCTACTTTATGATTCTGCAAATACGATTGTCTTTCGCGTTTTGTTATTATCCTTGATCGTGAATTATCAATGATGAAGTAGGACATTGCTCTGTTACCAATAACTCTCTCAGCAAAGATGATGAAGCGAGTGTTACAGAGTCTGTTGCGATATTGATGAAGTAGATGATGATGATATGCGGAGAAGAGCCATATGAAAATTGAAACAAGCTTCTGCACCTTGATGAAGATGATGGCTATTGAAGATTGAAGAAGAAAACGTAGGTGATTGAAACTTCAAGAAGTTGCAGAAGAAGGTGATGTTTGAAGAACATCAGAGAAAATGTAGAAGGTGATGCTGGAAGAAGGAAACAAAGAGAGAAGATAGTGAGTTTCTTCTGTCCTTTTTGTTTTTTCTGTATCTTTTTTATCCATCTGATAATGATAGGGTGGATCCCTTTTTTATCTCAATCTGATAGTTTTGTTGTTCTCTTCATCTCATTTTTCTATTAGTGATGTTATCTGTAACTGATTCCGGTTATAGCTAGTTAGTTGGGAGGTAGTTATAAAATTGTTTTGACAGTTAGGAGGTTGTTTCTGTTATGATGTATTTGGACTTCTATTATGAGCGGTTAGATAAGTTAAGAAACGGTTAGAGAAGTTGGTTAGTGAAACAACTAGGAAATTGCAGGGCTGCTGTTTGGAGAATGAGTTTTTTGTTTTGTCCTCCCATTATGATTAGGAAGTAGTTTGAGATATCTTTTCCCTTTTCTGTTGAGAAATTTGTTAGCCCTTCTATTTTATGTTGACTTTTTGTTACCCTGCTAAATCTGAAGAAAGAACTGAAGTTGAACTGGAGTTTTGGCTTCCCTCACGAAATGTAATGTTAAGGTTCTCAATATGCATTTCCTAAGCTTTCTCTCAAACTGAACTGACCTATTAATTTTCCACAAAATGGTACATCAATCAATTTTCTGTTTTCACTATGAGGCTATTAGAATGATCTGACTTCTGAGTTTGATTTTATGCTGTAGCATAATCCAATGGTTAGTTGACAACTAGCCAGAATTTTGTTATGAACCTGAGCTTTTGATTTCTACTAGCAATTTGTTCTTTTGATATTTTTTTGTGGACTCAATTATGGTAATGTTGTTGACGAGCGCCATTTTTTCTTGCACAGGTTTTGCAGGTGGTAAGCTTTAAGCTATTAAAGTGGTGATGACATGTTTCCTTTAAGGCATACGTGATAGCTCGTGGCTGTTTGAAATTGCCTCTGCAATGTGAACATGGACTCCTATGACAGATGCAAACAAATTTTGTAAGTTATGCGAGCCTGGTAAGGTGCTTAATTCAACAAGCAGACGAACGGTTTGATGTCGATTGGAACATGGGGCATGATTAAAATTAGGATAGAATTCATTAGGTTTTAGTTTTTTTTTGTAACTCCGAATGAACTTGAACACATATTGTAATTTGAACTAAGCCATGGACAAGTGTGGTATTTGTAGAGGCTTTGAATGTAGTTTGAACAAAAGTAGTGTATGAGATTTGAAACTGAAAGGACTTGATAAATTTGTAAATGAGTGAACTCGTTGGAATTTTGATTGAATATGGAATGAAGAGGTTTTGAAATGGTTAATGAAACTTTGAACTGTAATTGGATGAAGAACTTTGCCGAAAATTTTAACTAGACAATTGGAACTTGAATCTTGAAATTGAAAGTGATTTCAAGCCTTGACTAATTGTTCGAAAAGTTATATTATTTCGCCTTGGTAGCTTGAATTTCAAGAGATTAACCAAGGATGGATCTTCCAATTACACGCTTGACTAATTAACCTTAAAATTAATTGAAATCATAAGTCCAAGTTAACTTGTAAAGAAATCCACATGAACCTCCTTCCAATACTAGCATGAATCACCTCTTGACCAACACGTGCTTGAGAACCTTAACTGATCTTGAGATCATGCCTTATAACCTCTGAATTTACTCATACCTTGCATTGCAGAAAATACTTATGACACTTGCACCTTAAGAAACTTGAATGGATACTTCCCTAATCAGATCCTCAATTCCCCATGCAACTTTAACTTGCATTACAAGTAATAACAACTCGAGAGAGAAATAATCCCTCGAGGAATCCTTTGAAGATGAATATGGAACTTGAGACATGGGAGGCATAAATACCCAGATAGCCTTAACATGTAAATCCAATGAATCCCAGTTGATGAGTTAACACACTTAATTGCCACACATAAGAACTACAATTTTCTTGAGATGCGTTGTGATGAAAATGGCTTGTCTCTTACCTTGAGGAAGATATCCTTGTAGCTTGATAAGGAAGAGATCCACAATAACCATCAATCAAAATCCTAAATTCACAATTCAATGTACATAGAAGAACCAGATGAATCAGTCTTGTCTGATAAACACCTCGAACCAAAAGAAAACCCTAACTTCACAACCAATGATCCTCTGAACCATGATTCAACAAAACCTGAATTGGTTAATTGAAGAGTGGATGAATGCCATGTCATAGTCATTAAGCCTGATCAAATGATAAGCACACTTATATGAGGAGACGTCTTGATTCAAAGACAATGTATGCTAAGTTACGCCCTTGAGTTCTTGACAAGAAAAACCTGTAACCTGTTGTTTATCAGAAGATAATATCCTTGTTACTTGAGGGAGAAGAAGTCCAAAAATTAGCATGAATCAAAACCTTAATTCCACAGCTCGCTGCCTGAATAAGAAATCAGCCTTTATCGGACACGAACGCCTTAACCACTATGAAACCCTAATATCGCACAACCATTGATCTTTGAACCTCAAGCACTTTGTCGAATGCAGTGCATGCTATGTTAGCAACCTAATGAAATATATGCGAATGAATGCGAAGGTCTAAGCCAAATAAAATAAATTAGGAGGGAAAATTTTGGGGTGCAACAGCTTCCCCTATTTAATCGTCTTAGACCTGAAGGTGAGATTGGCGCCAGCCTTTCGAACTTTCAAGGTAGAAGAAGATTAAATACTTAAAAGAACACGAAAATTTGCGCTCTGAAGCCAGTCAGGTATTATTATATTTTTTATTTCTTATTTTTCCTATTTTTTGGATTACAGTAGTCAGCTGAGTAAATCTCTTGGATGTCAGGTCAAGGTTAGACATACACAAGAAAGAGACTGACCGAAGAAGGCTCTGACGAAGGAACACCAATCAAAGGCGAACTTACAAAGAAAAGAGACCAAACGAATGAGACTCCTGACAAATGATACCAGCCGAAAGTGGATTTTAAGCGTAAAGAAACCAGGAAAAGGGGAATCTTTAACAAGGAATACTATGCCGAAGGTATATTCCTAAAGAACACCGATCAAAGGCGGACTTTTAACTGAAAAGAGACCAGCCGAAGGGGGCTCTCAATAAAAGATACCAGCCGAAGGTGGATTTTAAGGGGAAAGAACACCGATCAAGGGCGAACTTTAGACATGAAAAGAGACCAACCGAAGGGGACTCTCAATAAAAAGTACCAGCCGAAGGTGGATTTTAAAGGGTAAAGAAACCAGCCGAAGGGGAATCTTTAACAAGGAATACTATGCCCGAGGTAGATTCCTAAAGAATGCCGATCAAAGGCGAACTTTCAACCGAAAAGAGACCAGCCGAAGGGGACTCTTAACAAAATGTACCAGCTGAAGGTGGATTTAAAGGATGCCAATCAAAGGTGAACTCACAAGGGATAAAGATATGCATATCTGGTCATAGTTAGACACACAAGAGCGAAATTGAGCATCAAGAAACAAATGTTAAGAGTTGATAGTGAACACAAGAACGAGACTAATCGATGAAAGCCCCAACAAGAAAGGACGCATTTGCCTAAACAAGGACGCCAGACAACTGGACTTTGAAGAGACATTGAAGGACTCTTAACATAAAAGGTTAGCTAAGCTAACGAAAGGAGGACCCGACTAACGCAGATAAACCAAAACAAGGAACCGACTAAGCAGGACCTTCAAAGAGCACCGATTGAAGGGGAACTCTACAAGAGAAAGAGACTGGTTAAAGCAGACTCTAACAAGGATTGCCAAAACACGTTGGGCTTTCGATAGGTTGCAAATACGAAAGAACTACAAAATCCCTCAGGCCAAAGGCGTGGTGTAATTCTTCAAGAGTGGCAATTATCTGAATTACCACACACCAAGTATGGATACTCAAATACTTGAGAAATAAGAAAGGTTATACACAAACTCTTACTCACACTCTAACGACAAAGCAAACACGGGTAAAATAACCAAGGGCTTGCAAGGGAAAGTGTAAATCACAAACTTACTAGGGATTCCCATATGAATTGAACTTAAATAGAATGCCGGTCGAAGGAGGACTTGTGTTTAGAAAAAGAGACAAACTGTAGGGACTCTAAACAAGGATTGCCAACACAAGTTGGGCTTTAAAAGTTTGCAAATACGCAAGAACTACAAAATCCCTCAGGCCAAAGGCGGGGTGTAATTCTTCAAGAGTGGCAATTATCTGAATTACCACACACCAAGTATGGATACTCAAACACTTGAGAAGAAAGAAAGGCTATACACCGACTCTTACTCGCACTCTAATGACAAAGCAAACACGGGTAAAATAACCAAAGGCTTGCAAGGGCAAGCGCAAACCACAAACTTATTGGGGAAATGGAGAAATACCAAAGACCCGACTGGTGGTGAATCAAAACAAACCCCGCTGGGGAAACATAATAGAGTCACCCTAGGCTTGTTGTGGAGATAAATCAAATCTGAGCGCATAACAATCTGGTTACCACAAGTGGACATAATTGGCTTATACTCATGCATGTTTGAATTTTTTATAGCGTAATGCTCCATACAATGGAAATGCTACGCATTTTAGTAGATGCGATGTAATGATGCAATGTAATAATTCATTTTTAGTAATGCATTGGGGAAATCACATCAATAATCGGATGCTGGGAAGGTAATGAACCTCCAAACATTTATTCTTGCACATCTGATCTTCTGTAGAGAACATGCAATATGAACTTCAATGGGGAACCGAGATTCGAAACCATCAACCTATAACGATTGATAACATTGAAGAAATAACTTCCTGGGGTGTAATACTGCAAAAATAAATTGAAGTTTCAGAGAAAATCTTGAATTCTGATCAGACTTCTAACTTCCTGGGGGATAAATTCTTTTTCTTCTGTTAGAAAGAGGAGAGCTTCGCTGAGGATGAAAGCTTCTGGCATAAAATTTCTTGACGAAGATAACTTCTATTGGGAAGTATAGAAATTCTTAAATAAAAAGAATTCTACTCAGACCACACTGGGGATAATACCGCCGAGGGGTAAAAATCTTCACCTGGGGAAGAAACAAACTTCCTGGGACAGAAACTCCACTGGTGATATCTCAATAATTTTTTTGTCACCGGGGATGAAAGAGCTACGACTGGCGCTCCCATGTACACCACACTGGGGAGATAGGACACTTGCTCCACTAGGGAAATAATAGCTTGCTCCACTGGGGAATAAGAGACTAGTTACTCTGGCAGGTCCTCAAAATTCGACTTCGACTGGGGACAAAGACTACCTCATACACTAGGGGGACAAGGCCTTTAGATGATAGCATCAATAATATCCGGTTGCACTGAGTGTAGCCATCTTTGTGAGATTCAAGCCGACAAGAAGTTATGTATTGTGGAGCATAAATCGTTTTAGTGCGGATGATGGTCGTCCTTAGGGGATAACAAACTAGAATCTCCTGTAGGTAAATATGATAATATTTAAGAATTCTGATATAGCAGGCCGCGTTGGAGAGAGAGGGAGTGCATCCCTTACTGAGTAGGAGAATACATACTTCATGGGAAAGATGAGTGCAAACCTCATTGGGGAAGTTGTAGAATGTCAACTTCAAGGGAAGTATACCAAAAACATCTTATTGGTGAATAAAACGATTCTTCCGAGAAAAACTAGAAAGAAACAGGCTGCACTGAGAAAGATTGATACTCGGGCGAAAGTACACCTTTTCTGGGGAGAATACTGCAAAAATAAATTGCAGCTCATGGAAAATTTTGAACTCTGATCCAACTCCAAACTTCTTAGGGAAAAGATCCAACATTTTTTTCAAATGATAAAGAGAACTTTGCTGGGAACTGGGGCCTTCTGATGTAAGTCCTCAATAAAAGTGACTTCAACTGGGGAATCATAGAAATTATTAAATAGAAGAATTCTACCCAGGCCACACGGGGAATACTACCATCGAGAATAACAATCTTCACTTGAGGACGAGAAGGGCATCTTTGAACCATAAGCTTGAGGTTCGGAACTCCACCGAGGAAATATTTTAGCAATACTCCATCACCGAGGATAAAAGAATTCTAAACAGCATTCGCCCATGCACACCGCTCCAAAAGAATAGGAGATTTTCTCTACCGGGGCTTAACAAACTTGTTAATCAAACATCTCTTCAAGAAAACATGACTTGGGTAAACTTCCCTAGGGAGAAAAGATACGAACTTCATAGAGACGATGAACGACAACCTCACAAGGGGGATAAATAACCACCACAGAGTATCGACTTCAAGGGGATATAACAAAGGTATACAATCCAATGAAATTATCTTCCCAGATTTGTTAAAGCAAAGTAGACTACACTGAAGAAGAAGATTGTACAAAATCATGCTGAAATGCACTTCTTCGAAGATAAGCCCTCTGGAAGGGACAAACTCTTAAACAAACTCTTATCAAGAGTGCTGACTTCAGTGGGGATTACATATGGGTATACTTTCTATGGAAATAAGGAATTCTGTCTGGGCGGAAGTATGCCTTTACTGGGGATGAGTGATTCTATTTTGAGCAAAAGTAAGCATCCATTGGGAAATTGGATCCCATTTTACAAAAATCCTCATGCTGGTCGCTGTGATCGGTGGATTTAGAACTGACTGTTTAACGCTGGTTCGCGAAATGTCGCGGAAGCAAGAGTCGCCACCGTCTTTTATTTTCTCCATCATGGACAGGACAAAAGCACAGCAAAATTCCTTATGAGATAGTTTCTCGGTTCGGGAGGTAGATTTATAGAAAGGGAAGGTGTTAGCACCCTTTCTAACCATGGTTATCCATGGGCTCTTAGATACTTGCTCATTGTGTTTTCAAAAGATGTTTGCTTTTCAATTGTGAGTAGGTTTGAAAAAGTTTCTTTTAAAGATTTCAGATCGACTCTTGTATCAGTCCTCAAGAGTGTTTGAAAAATTATTTTGAAAGCTTTTTGAAAGTGTCGGTGTGAAAAGAAGTTTTGATTTGTTTTTGAATAGAGCAAGTATCCATGAGTCATCCACCTACCCTAAGGAATTAGGCTGTGTAAATGTCCTTAAGGTAGTGCCATCCCACCATTGAGAGGTAGGTAGCACCATCGTTGGAGGTGTTCGGGTCAATTCGTGTTTAGGGACAGTGTGGTCACCAGAGCAACAGTAGGACACCTTAGAAGCTACCCTTATGCCATTGATCCTTTTTTAATTCCGAGGCAACCGTTTCGAGGCAACTGGATCATGTCATGGACATAAGGACTTACTAAAACGTCCTATACTCGACGACCACGTTTCGAGGGGCAAGGCAACAGTGAGGCGTACCCTAAGAGTGGTGTGTGAATTCGTGTATTGTTTTCAGTTATATTTTATCTTGTCATGCATTATGGTGATCTACGCTTTGATTTTATTTGGGTCATTCATTCTTTCATGCAAAATTTAGCAGTTAAGGGGTGTGGAAATTAAAGTACGGAAAATAAAGTCCTACGCTATTACAAGGCGCGGGTCTATACATCGCCAAATTAACAAAGACCTGTTTTTTAATAAAATGAAGAAAGTAAATAAATTTCCTAATTACTATTACAGGGCTTAGGCAATGACATAATATTAAAAAAGGGAAAATAAAAATAAATGCGCGAAAAGAATAGAAAATGGAACTTTCGAGGGCGTTGGACCCTTTTGCAATTAAATTGAAATTAAAAGTTAGTTAATTATTTAATGAAGAAAAGAAGTTATTTTTATGGTTTTTTGGTATTTATGAAATAAAGAAAATTAATTAAAATTAGAAATTAAATGAAACCCTAGTTCTAAATTATTTTTAATTGTTAAAGAAAAATATTTAAGTTTTAACCTAATTTACCCTAATTAATTAATGACATGTTTATTTACAAAATAATTAATAGTTAATAATAATAATAAGAAGAGGAAATTATTTTATTAAGAAAAAGAATAAAAATGCTAAAAACCTAATTTCTATATATTTTAGTTATTTAAGAAAAAAACATTAAAATTTTAACCTAAATTAACCTAAACTGATTATTAAAATTTTATTTACAAAAATATAATAATGAAATAAATATTAAATAAACATATTTTATTTTTTTGATTTCTGATTTTTGTATTATGAAAATTATTTTTGTGAATTAAATAAAACAATAAAAACAAATAAAAGAATAAAAAGGAAAATTAAAATAAAGAACAAAAATATGCAAACCATGGGGGTGGCTGACCCAATTTAGAGGTGTTTGTAGAGTAATTTGGCCCAACAAATTCCAGGCCCTTTTGACTTTCAGTGATCACGTGAGGAGCAGTTGACTAGTGCGTATGGTAAGCTGCATGTTCTGGCCTTTGGATTGGAACCCTTGGACACTTGGCAGGCACAAGCACGCGCGCACATGGTGGACCATTGGAGGAGAATTTCACCTGAACATGTTACAAACAAAATTATTGAGAAATATGGGGGACCTGGGAATCGAACCCAGGTCCCAGTACCTGCAAGCCAACGCATCAACCATCCAGGCCATTGAGTCTCTTTGTCATATTAGTGGAACATGAATAACATATGTGAAAAAGCAATATTGCGCTGAGGCAATTAAAAAACGCGCCAGTATTCAAAACCTCCAATCATACTCAGACACGCCATCTTCGTCTTCCTCTTTTTCCTGTAAATAACACTAAATAGCGGGGGTTTTAAACCCTCACAAACACAAGTGCTAGAAAATAGCGATTAGGATATAGGCAAACATAAAAAGGGCGCGATGGGTGATTTAGCTTCGTTTGGATGTCACGAATCCATTGGTACCGGTTTGAAGGGCCAATTTTTCCAGATGAAGAAACCCCCCTTTTGGAGCTTCTGAAACCCTAGAAAACTTTCATGGTGAATTCTTATACAGACATTATTAGTTCAATTGAGTAGTACCATTAGCTTCAGAATGTTCATATTAGTGTAAATCAACATTAAAAACAGATGAAAAATGCATGTTAATCATAAAACGATAATGGATAATTTTCAAGAAAGTATGATATCGTTCTACCAACCCTTGAAGTCTGGAGACTTGGTTTCGATTGCAATAGTTTCCTGGATCCCTCAGCAATGTTTTGGAACACTTTTTAGGCCTTGAAACACCTTGTAATTAGGTTTTCAGTTTTCAATATTTTTGTCAAAAATGCAAGTTTGTTCTTTTGTGTTTTGCGCAGCTTCTTGTGTCCAGGGCATTAGGTTTCGATTGTGCTTATGTATGTGAGTGAATTAGGTTAAGAAAACCAGCCTATAATCCATGCATTGATGATTTGGAGATTTGATTTTCCATGAGATCAATTTCAATCTTTTTGCCATGAAACTATTGCCAATTGTATAGAATCTTTCCTTTTGAGTGATGCACGAAATATTTGATTCATAATGGATGAAAATGCTGCACAAAAAGATTCAAAACACATGATTTAGTATTTTTCTCATAATTAATTTTAATTAAATGAATTAATAGGATTAAAAATTCAATTAATTAATTAAAAATAAGAAAATAACTCCCTTTTAGCTTAATGGGTCGTGCATGGCCTTTGGGTAATGATTCATGGAAGAAATTGTGGCCCATTAGCATTTTTGAAGCCTTTTATGCAAAGTTGACTTTTCAAAATTCCCAAAAATTTCCCAACTTCCACAAGGCATATCTTGCTCAATTTTTAAGCTTTGATCATGTTCTGGGACATTTTGGAAAGGTCTTGAAGTCCTCTAACCAATGTATTTGGTCCCATGTCATTTTGATTTACCAATCACAAGTTATGGTCTTTGACTTAAAGTGCCTTTTTGTTGACTTTAGAAAATGACCTATAATGTTGAAATTGATAACTTTTTGTGAGAGCATTTCTTGGACTTGGAGTGTGAAGATGAGTTGTAGGAAATGTCATTATCTTCAAAATGAGCTTTGTATGGAATTTTTCTGATAAACCATGTGGAAGTTATGCCTTGGTCAATTTGCAGTTGACTTTTTCAACTGTCCAAAAATAGAAACTTTTGCATCTTGAGACTTTTTGAGCCATGCTTTGAGAATCATGATCAAGAATTGATCAAATGATGTTTGTGGCTTCAAAATAAGATGTTGACCAAAATTTTTGACTTTTGACTGTCAAATGACCATTTTGCCCCTGCAGTTGACTGTGAAGCAATTAGGGTTTTTGACTGTGCCATTTGATGTTGTGAGTCTTGAAACTTGGCATGTGGATGCTTGACAATGTATAAGGGCATATGGGACTTGATTGGACCCTTGGAAACCTCAACTTCTTTGTCATGACCAAAACCCTAGTTTTGACTGTGTTAGGAGGCAATTGGACTGTGCAACCCTGGAGGGATTTTGAACCTTGATCTTGACAAACCTTGAAGAATATGGGAGGGCAAATTTTGGGGTACAACAGTTGCCCCTGTTCAATCTTCTTAGACCTGAGGATGTAGATTGGCTGGCGTGCCTTTCGTAATCCGAGGGTAGAAGATGATTGAACACTAGAGTGCCCAGAAATTTGCACTCACATAGTAGAGTGTCAGCAGTATGATGGTGGGAATGGGCTTACAGATGCCATTTGGAGATTGATGGATAGGAAGATGGGCTTATAGATGCCATCGGGAGGTTTTTGATCGCTTAAGAGATTCCTTAGCGAGAACTTGCGTACCTGAGAAGGAAAATGATTACCTGGCCTGTTACAGGAGTTAGTCTTCAAACTCTTTGTGTAGATGCGCCCTGGCTGGATACAGGAATCAGATCTTTAAACTCTTTAGACGTGCCCTGGCGAGATACAGGAATCGAGTCTGGAGAATATAGTCGTCAACAGATACACCCTAGCAAGATACAGGAATCGGATCTTCGAACCCTTCAGACGCACCCTGGCAAGATACAGGAATCGGGCCTGGTAATGTTAGTCGTCAACAGATACACCCTGGCAAGATACAGGAATCAGATCCTCAAACTCTTCAGACGCATCCTGGCAAGATACAGGAATCGGGTCTGGTAATGTTAGTCGTCAACAGATACACCCTGGCAAGATACAGGAATCAGATCCTCAAACTCTTCAGACGCACCCTGGCGAGATACAGGAATCGGGTCTGGTAATGTTAGTCGTCAACAGATACACCCTGGCAAGATACAGGAATCAGATCCTCAAACTCTTCAGACACACCCTGGCAAGATACAAGAATCGGGTCTGGTAATGTTAGTCGTCAACAGATACACCCTGGAAAGATACAGGAATCGGATCCTCAAACTCTTCAGACGCACCCTGGCAAGATACAGGAATCGGGTCTGGTAATGTTAGTCGTCAACAGATACACCCTGGCAAGATACATGAATCGGATCCTCAAACTCTTCAGACGCACCCTGGCAAGATACAGGAATCGGGTCTGGTATTGGTCGTCAACAGATACACCCTGGCGAGATACAGGAATCGGATCTGGAATCATGACTATTGATGGCAATCATCTTTGTATTAACTTTTATCCTGAAAAGACAAAACATTAGTTGTATGCGATGTCATGATGTATGACATGCGTGATGAGATTATATGTTTGTGATGCATATATGCATGCTATAATGTATGGAAATGCGATGTTTATGAATGTATGTTTTTTGTCTAGGAAAATGAATCCTTGACGGATGCCCGGAAGTTAAATCCTAGGCTGATGTGAATAGCATTCTTTGTTTTCACTGGGGAGTGATGGTTACAAGAATACCGGTAGGAGAAGATGACTCCGTTGGGGAACAAACTTGGCGAATGGATTACTCTACGGGGAGAAAATTACTCTAGCGATCTTGCTGGGGAGCAATACTCTGTGGGCAGAGAGGTACTTTGCTGGGATGTTGATGATAACTCCGCTGGGAATACCGTTGTTGTATTGTGTTGGAAGATGAACTCCGCTGGGGGATAGGAAGACTTCACCAAGGACGATCTTTCCGTGGCTTTTGGCTGAGGATAACCCAGTTATATCCCGGTAGGGAAATAACCTTTGAATAAAGCCGGGAGGCGCGTTCATGCTCTGCAGGGGATAAGCTTCCAGAATCTACTGGGAATAAGCTTCCTGCTGGGGAGATGATTCAAACTTTCCTGGGGAAATCTTTGGACTGGACTCTCCTGGGGAAATCCTTTGAGGTTGCCCTGGGGAATTTTTGAACTGTACGGGGGAAGTGGCTCCACTGAATGTCTGTATACCGCCGGGGAACAATCTTTGATCAAGACTGCCGGGGATGCTTGTTAGGAATGTCTGTATAATTTGCTGAGGAATGTTGAGATCTGCTAGGATACCCAACTTCCTTAAGGCTGACAGGATAACTCTGCTTAGGAAGAGTGCATTGACTTGCTGGCTCATTCTCTGGGGAATTAAGACATCTTGGTTATGTTCTTTGGTCGAACCTACCTTGGTACCTTGGTGGACAGAGCAATTAGATCGCTTAGACAACTCATTATTGTCCCTGTTTCTAATGTTACCTGTAATTAATCCTTTGTTTGGTATGCAAACATTTATGAGTTAGCAATTATTGTCAAATGCATATATCACAAATTGAACCTTGGACGTTCTTCGCAAAACAAAACAGAAAAAGGAAAAACAATTGGCAATTTGTCTGAAAAGTGAATTTATATTGATTTTTGAATTTGCCTGTAATAGGCGTTTTATGTACAAGAGGCTGACGTCCTAGTAAGAGAACACCGCCGAACAACAGAGTTTATACAATTTTGTACAAAGAAAGCAAAACAGCTGTGTGAAAAGAATAATCCCACTGGGTTCCAACTCTGCTATCGCCTTTATATCTTCGAGCGTCTCATCACTTTGCTGCTCAGTTGACGATGAAGCTGATTGATCGATGCCGTCTGAACTTGATGTCGATACCGGATTCTGGATGCGAAGTGATCCAATGAGACATAGTATTACGCTTCAATCCCTAACTTTTGCCTGGACCGCCCTTTTGGGTTTTCAGTCCACCGGGATACCCATTTTTGCCCAAGCCGCCTTTTCAGGTTTTTGACTTGCCGGGTGTACAGAGTTTTTCTCATTTCATCCCTCATTTTGCCCGAACCCTTTTGGTTCGCCGGGAAGCCCTAATTTTTGCCTAGGTATGTCAACCTAGAGGGTCTTTTATCATGCGTAGTATCTTTTTACTATGTCTGCATTGGCGGGGTGAGGAAGGTCGTCACCATCCATGGTAGTTAGAATCATGGCTCCTCCTGAGAACACATGTTTAACCACAAATGGCCCTTCGTACGTAGGGGTCCATTTGCCCCTGGGATCACTCTGAGGAAGGATGATACGTTTGATTACCAGATCCCCAACTTGATATTCTTGTGGTCTGACTTTCTTGTTAAATGCCCTGATCATCCGTTTTTGGTACGTCTGATCATGACAAATAGCAGTGAGTCTCTTTTCGTCAATTAGGTTTAGTTGATCAAGTCGTGTCTGGATCCAATCATCTTCGCTCAGATCTGCATCCTTCATTATCCGGAGAGAGGGTATCTGCACTTCGATCGGCAAGACTGCCTCCATGCGTAGACCAAGGAAAAAGGAGTTGCCCCGGTTGACGTCCTTGCTGAGGTACGGTACCCATGTAGAGAAAACGGTAACATCTCGTGCCAATCTTTATAGGTCACTGTCATCTTCTGCACAATTTTCTTGATATTCTTATTCGCTGCTTCCACAGCCCCATTCATCTTCGGCCGGTAGGGAGAAGAGTTGTGGTGCTGTATCTTGAATTGCTCGCAGAGCTCAGTGATCATCTTGTTGTTGAGATTGGTACCGTTGTCTGTAATGATCCTTTCCGGGATGCCGTATCGACAGATCAGGTTGTGCCGAATGAACTGTGCCACGACATTCTTGGTTACAGTGGCGTAGGAAGCTGCTTCAACCCACTTTGTAAAGTAATCGATCGCTACCAGGATGAAGCGATGCCCATTGGATGCCGTAGGTTTAATCTCGCCGATCATATCTATGCCCCACATTACAAAAGGCCAAGGGTGCAGTCAAGACATTCAGAGGGACTGGAGGAACGTGCACCTTATCTGCATAAATTTGGCACTTATGACATGTCCGAGAATGTTGGTAACAATCAGCTTCCATTGTGGACCAGAAATATCCTGCCCAGAGGATTTTCTTTGCCATAGTGTGTCCACTGGAATATGTTCCGAAGGTACCTTCATGTAGCTCTGCCATGATCCTTTCTGCTTCAGTTTTATCCACACAACGCAGTAAGGTCGAATCATGATTTCGCTTGTACAGAATGCCGTTGCTAAGGAAGAACTTCGCTGCGAACCTTCTCAGAAACTTTTTATCATTGACAGATGCCCCTTCAGGGTATTCTTGAGCTTCCAAGTACCTCTTCACCTCATGATACCAAGGTTTCTCAATTACTGTCTCAGCCTCAAGATCACAACAATATGCAGGTTCGTCCAGTTTCCAGATGATGATCCAGGGAGCCTCATTGTCCCACTTGACTTTGAACATGGAAGACATCGTAGCTAACGCATCTGCCAACTGATTCTCCTCTCTTGGGAAATGTTTAAAAGTTATCTCTGTGAAATGGGGGATCAATGTCAACACACACTCCTTGTAAGGAATAAGGTTCGGATGTTTCGTATCCCACTCGCCTTTGATCTGATTGATCACGAGAGCGGAATCTCCGAAGACACTCAGAAACTTGATCCTTAAGTCAATCGCAGCTTGAAGACCCATGATGCATGCCTCATACTCTGCCATGTTGTTGGTGCAGTTGAAACATAGCCGGGCAGTGAGTGGAGTATGAGTGCCTTGAGGGGATATGATCACAGCGCCAATACCGTTACCCAAAGCGTTGGAGGCTCCGTCAAAGTGCATAGACCATCGGGATCCCTCCTCGGGTCCTTCATCCGGTCCAGGTACTTCACAATCAGTCACTATCATGATGCTCTCGTCCGGAAACTCAAAGTTCATTGACTGGTAGTCGTCCACTGCCTGGTGTGCCAAGTGGTCTGCCAATACACTTCCTTTGATAGCTTTCTGAGTCGTGTACTGGATGTCGTATTCTGTCAAGATCATTTGCCATCTTGCTATTCTTCCAGACAGAGCAGGCTTTTCGAATATGTATTTTATAGGATCCATCTTTGAAATCAACAAGGTAGTGTGAGTCAGCATATACTGTCTCAGCCGGCGAGCAGCCCATACCAAAGCGCAGCAAGTTTTCTCGAGCAGTGAGTATCGGGTCTCACAGTCGGTAAACTTTTTACTAAGGTAATAAATGGCATGCTCTTTTCGGCCAGACTCGTCAAGCTGCCCCAGCACACACCCCATTGAGTTGTCAAGCATTGTCAGGTATAGTATCAGAGGTCTCCCTTCAACCGGTGGCATAAGAATGGGTGGTTCTTGGAGATACTCTTTGATTCTGTCAAAAGCGGCCTGACATTCATCGTTCCAACGTACTACCTGATCTTTCTTTAGCAGCTTGAAGATTGGTTCGCAGGTAGCAGTTAGGTGTGAGATGAATCGGGCGATGTAATTCAGACGTCCTAGAAAGCCTCTGACCTCTTTCTCTGTCTTGGGAACTGGAATCTCTTGAATGGCTTTAACCTTGGCAGGGTCCACTTGAATACCCTTATCACTTACAACGAAGCCTAGCAACTTTCCAGATCTAACCCCAAAGGTGCACTTGTTCGGGTTCAACCTCAGCTTGTACAGTTTCAAACGGTCAAACAGTTTCTGCAGATGGTCAAGGTGTTCCTCCTCAGTTTGGGACCTTGCAATCATATCGTCAACATACACTTCAATCTCATGATGGATCATGTCATGAAATAGAGCAACCATGGCACGTTGGTAGGTTGCCCCAGCATTTTTCAACCCGAATGGCATGACCTTGTAGCAGAAGGTGCCCCACTGAGTAACAAAGGTAGTCTTTTCCATGTCTTCAGGAGCCATCTTGATCTGATTATAACCTGAAAAGCCATCCATGAAGGAGAACACCTTGTGCTGAGCAGTATTGTCAACCAGAACGTCAATGTGAGGTAGAGGGAAGTCATCCTTGGGGCTGGCCCTGTTCAGATCCCTGTAATCGACACACATTCTGACCTTACCATCTTTCTTCAGTACCGGCACCACATTGGCAACCCACTGAGGGTAAGAAGTCACTGCTAGAAACCCGGCATCAAATTGTTTCATAACCTCAGCTTTGATCTTCTCAGACATCTCTGGACGCATACGGCGGACCTTTTGCTTAACCGCAGGGCAGTCTTCCTTGGTAGGCAAATGATGGACCACAATGTCAGTATCCAACTCAGGCATGTCTTCGTAGGACCAGGCAAAGATCTCCACATAATCATGTAACATCTGAGTCAACCGTTGTTTTATGCTGAGCTCCAGATTGGCACCAATCTTGACTTCCTTCCTATCTGTCTCAGTACCCAGATTTATCGTTTCCACTGGCTCTTCATGTGGTTGAATTGCCCTCTCTTCCTGGAGTAACAGTCTTGCAAGCTCACCAGGCACTTCGCAATCATCTCCACCTTCGTCTTCGGCTAAGTTGATCGGATTTTCGAAGTCATAACTGGCAGTAGCAGAGTCGTTACCAGTGAGATCCAGAGTGGATTGAAACCTGTATGGGTGAGTGTGTGTAAATATAGCTGTTTTGCAATATATAAAGAAAGAAAGAAAGAAAGGGAGCACAAGATTTGAAATGCGAAAAAACGTCCAAGATCTTTATTCATGATATATGGAAATGACAGTTATAAGCCCTCACAAATGAAGCCAACGGTGCCCCGGGTAAGACACCAGGCCATAAAGTTTCAATTCATTGTTTATTATAAATAACAAAAACAAAGGAATTCATTACTGCGTAACAAAAGTAACAGGTGTATGATCTTTTGCGGTCCAATTGTTCAATCCACCATCAGTCGTCGGGTAGATCCAGCTATCGAACTCCGATTCTTCCACTTCGTCTTCATCCCCAATAGCATTCACTCCTGGATTGGTGATGAGCACAGGAGGTCTTTCGGTCCTAGCTTTGCGCACAACCCTCTGAGCCTCTGCAGTAAAACCGAGTCCAAACTTGTCAGTTTTAGGAGTGAAATCAGGGAGCTTGCCCCAGTTAGGACATTCACCTTTCTCGATTACAGCCCGAGCATCCTTCAAGGAAGCCATCTTCAAAGGAGAACCCTCTTCAACCACTGTTTCTGCTGCTGCCAATGTTGGAGGTACCTCTTCAAAATGTTGAAAGGGGGTTTCAATAAACTCCCCGTCCATCTCAATACACCGGAAGGAATTCAAATGACTAACCATGTATTCTTCCTCCCCCTGCACAGTAACAATCTTCCCTCTGACAGGGTACTTGAGCTTCTGGTGTAGAGTGGAGGTCACTGCCCCAGCTTTGTGAATCCAAGGTCGACCCAGCAAACAGGAATAAGATGGACGGATGTCCATCACATAGAACGTCGAGTCGAAGACTTGAGAACCCACACGAATAGGAATGTCTACCTCACCATGCACCATCCTCTTAGAACCGTCAAAGGCTCTAACAATGATGTTACTAGGCTTCAATTCCAGGCCCTCACAATCCAACCGGTCTAAGGCCTTTTTGGGCAATACATTCAGGGAAGAACCGGTGTCCACCAACACGTGCGCGAGAGTAGTGCCCCTGCATTCTATAGAGACATGCAGGGCATCATTGTGGCTCTTTCCCTTGGCGGTAAGGTCAGCATCCGAGAAACCCAAACCATTGTCGGCTGTCAAATTAGCCACACAGTCAGTGAATTGATCTGCAGAGGTCTCTTGTGGCACATGGGCCATCTTCAGAAATGAAATCAGGGCCTTGGCATGGGCCTCTGAGCACAGCAGCAATGAGAGCATAGAGATCTTGGAGGGGGTATGCCCCAGCTGTTCAACGACATTGAAGTCGCTCTTCTTGATTATCTTAAGAATTTCCTCCATCTCTTACTGGGAGGCTTCAACATTCACAGACTTTGGTGCCTCCATCCGGGCAGGCTCATCATCAATCCCTTTGCCCCGAGTATTAAATGACTCGGCAGCAGGGGAAGCAACTCGATCAGAAGTAGAAACAGGCGCACTTGCAGGTGTAATTATGAGAGGTCTTCGAATAGCTGGTGGCGCAATGTCAGGCGAGAAGAGCCTGCCACTGCGGGTTACTTTGGCGGGACCAGTGATATTGCTGATGCTGGTACCGATGTTGAACTCTTGCTTTATTCCAAGTACATATACATCTGCCCCATAGTGCCATGGGACAGCCTTATCAGATTCATAGGGGAGGGGCCCCGGAACAGTAATAACAATGGGTGCAACAGTCATGATTTTAACTGGCTTCCTCGGGGAAGCCTTGATTGGATTGTTGAAAATTGTAACGACGGATACTTCTTCCACAGGAACGAAAAGAACAGCGGTCTTCTTGAACAGAATCTCTTTGCTGTCCATCAGGCTTTGGATGCCTAACTTCAGCAACGGACAACCAGTAGGGGTAACAGCACACAAAAGGCAACCCTTGCTACAACCCGAAAATAAACCGGCCAGCAGCAAGTTCCTCTTAACAGTCAATAGAGAGGTAACCACATCATTCACAGAAACTGCATACAAATCTTCATCAACAACATTTACTCCATGCTGGGGCATAGGAGCAGTCACAACATTTGGCCTCTCAGGTGCCTCAAATTGTATCTCCTTCGCATCAATAAGGTCTTGTACCTTATTTCTTAGGGCCCAGCAATCATCAGTAGAATGCCCCGGGCTATCGGAGTGATAAGCACATCGGGCATTTGGATTATACTTGGGAGATGCAGTATTCACAACCTTCGGAGCCTCTCTGACAGTCACCAAGTTGGTCGACAGCAGTTGTGGCAAGATTTGTGACAAGGTCATACTCAGCCGGGTAAATTCTCTTCTGGGTCTTTCACTCCTTGGTTGGTTAGGTTGCCGAGGAGCGGCAGCAGGCTTAGCAATCACCACCGCGTTGACAGATTGGCGGCGCTCTGGTTTGTCTTGCCTCCTAGGCCCATATACATCACTGGCCTCCTTTTTAAAAGGTTTCTTCTCAGAACTTGAAGACGCACCTTTCTGAATCTTTCCTGACTTCATACCAGCCTCTATCCTTTCCCCAGTCAGAATAAGGTCTGTGAACCCTGCAGATGAATTACCGATAAGATGATTGAAGAATGGCCCGAATAGGGTCCCCAAGAACATATCCACTAGCTCACGGTCTGTTAATGGAGGCCGCACCCTGCCAGCCAGGTCCCTCCACTTCTGCGCATACTCTTTAAAACCTTCTCCCGATCTTAGCGACATACCCTGGAGTTGGGTACGTGTAGGAGCGAGGTCGGCATTATATTGATACTGCTTGTAAAAAGTAGTAGCCAACTCCTCCCAGTTACGAACCTTGGTTCCATCCAGCTGATAGAACCATTCGAGATGAGTCCCTGAAAGACTCTCCTGGAAGAAGTGGATCCACAAGTTCTTGTCCACTGTATACGGCCGAATCTTCCGCACATAAGATCTGAGGTGTAGCTTAGGGCAGGACGCCCCGTCATACTTTGCGAAAGATGGTGCTTTAAACTTGTGCGGGATGATCACACCAGAAGATAAACCCAAGTCTCCGAAATCCAAACCAGGCACTTGTTGAATTTCCATGGCGTTCAGACGGTCTTCCAACTGCTTGTATCTGTCTTCAGCTGGAGGATACTGTTCCTCATTAAAATCAGTCTCATTGTCAGAGACCACCGGACTTGGAGCCCTTCCCCCTTGGGGACTGTCTTTGCCTACAGAAGAACCAGCTTCCTCATTCTGCAGTGTGTTACCAAACCTCCGGCCCGTGTTGAATAGAACAGTTCTCTTCTTCTTCTTCTTGACCAGCAGAGCCTTCAGCTCCTCTTGACCTTGAGCCAAACCCATGATCAGCTCCTGAAATTGTGCGTTCTGAGCCTGAAGGGCCTTGATAGACTGCTCGGTAGATGATTCAGGGTTCATGATGCTGAAATAAACAGCGAAGAACAGTAAGCAACCTGAAAAGAAGAGTACCTGCTATGCACATAATGAATGATATGTGTTTATGCAATGCATTCAAGGGTTCGAAAGTTCAAATTTGTTGTAGACAAAAAGGAACACACGTTATCATTAAGGAAACAATTGTTCAGTACATCAGGGCCTCATGGGCAAAACATTACAAAAGTGAATCAATCCCAGAAGACACTACGCATCCTCTTTGGAGCTATGTAAGTGTTGAGATTCCTCTCCTCGTGCAGTAGGCGGGTGAGCTCCAGGACCTTCTTCTCACTAGCATGTAGACTGGTCTCAAGATAATTCCGTTCTTCCTTAAGCTGGACCCAGCTCTTCTGCATCTCTTCCCAGGATGTAGGCATGTCAGGATGTTGAATGGTGTAGGACACTTCTCCTTCCAAAACTGGCTCTTTGATCATAGGGAGGACATGAGGATATGACATCACTAACTTCTGGGAGCGGGCTCGTACCCACTTGAGATAAGGTTCCAACGGGATGGAGTTCCTGTGCCCCAGTGTCTTGCTGTCTATCCTACTTGGCATCCTCCAAGCTCTGATAAATCTCTAGCGAAGTCCTTGTGCATCGTTGTCGAAGTCAAAAACTATGTCAGGAATTAACATGTCATGAGGGCCGTCCCTCCGAGCATAACCAAACTGTCTCTAAGCCAGGCACGGGTTATAAGTAATACCTCCTCTGATTCCAAGTAAAGGAACATTAGGGTACTCCCCGCAACGATCAATGATAGTGACATCCTCTCTGGACCGAGAGCACCAATGTATATCTGCATGTGTAAGAGTCATCAATCGTTGTGACCATCTCAAACCCCGCTCATTCTTCAAAACTGATTGCGGAAGGTGCGAAATAAACCACCTTCCCAGGAGAGGAGTACAGCACATAAGAACACCTCTTTTTCTCATGGTTCGAGTGTAACATGAGTGAAGGATGTCCCCAAGCAATGTAGGTATGGGATTCCTGGACATGAAGATCTTAACAGCATTGATGTCTATAAGCTGTTCGAGATTCGGGAACAAAACCAATCCATAGACAAGGAGGGCCACAACTTCTTCAAAAGCTTGTAGGTCAAGGGAGTTCCAACATTCTTGGGCCTTTTCAAACAGAAACCTGGCTAAGAACCCTTTGATACCACTTCTAACTTCCCAATGTCCCTTGATGTCAGAGGGTTGTAGGTGTAAGGTTTTAGCAATCTCTTCAAGCTTGGGTTCCTTTTCCGTACCGTTGTAGGGTAGTTGATCAAGGATAGGGATCTTCAGAAGCCGGGAGAACTCTTCTAATGTAGGCACCAGTTGATAATCCAGGAAGGTAAAACAATGGTGCAGAGGGTCAAAGAACTGGAACAGGACCTTTATCATATCTTCCTCAATGTTGGTGTTGACCAAGCTGATGAGTCTTCCATGTCTTTCACTGAATGAAGAGCTCTCAGGAATCCTGGATATAAGCTCCTTAAGCTGAGGAGGGATCCTTACAAGGCTGATCTGAATTGTCTTTCTGCGAACAGTTTCCATGCCCTATAAAACAAGAACAAAGATGAAGATTCGAACCCTTGAAATGGTTAGTCAATGCATATGATGCTGTATGATGTCATGATGCTATGATTAAACACACCACAAATATTCCCAAAGGCAAACATGATAAGGCACACAAGTCACACAAGACAAGCCCTTAGAGTTTAGGCCTGCATGGGGTCTGGGTATTACCCTCTTGAAGTTGGTGGGCTCAACCTGTCCTATCAGAAGTAACCGGGTTCTAAGGGTCCCAATATCATTGGATTGCTTTCATTGTTCATCGTTTCGATTTAGCCACTGAACTGGCGACCGAAATATTCCAAGAAAACAACCCTCAATTGAGTGTAGTATCGAGTATCAACCAACCTCGGACTGCACCAAAGTCAGTTATCTCACTACCCTAAAGAGGCCAAGATGGTTCAATTAAGGTTCCTAAGGCCAGTTGATGCTTCACGACACCACGCGGAGGCCCCGTACTCTCCTTGACTGAACTCAAGGGTTACCGGTACACACCAAAGTGCCACATCAACGTAGCAGACTGCTTCAACCATGTCGGTATACCCCACACAGTTCCCTCACAGCCTTGTTGCTACTTTCTAAGAAGGTATCCCCAGATCTGGGTTAGGATCTATAGAACTCCCAAGACAGTACCCACAATAATAAAGCAAACAAGTCAAAGCAATTGAAAACACAAGTGATCTTAGTCCTAAGGTACACCTCACTTTAAAAGAGTCCCCAGCAGAGTCGCCAGTTCTGTGATCGGTGGATTTAGAACTGACTGTTTAACGCTGGTTCGCGAAATGTCGCGGAAGCAAGAGTCGCCACCGTATTTTATTTTCTCCAACATGGACAGGACAAAAGCACAGCAAAATTCCTTATGAGATAGTTTCTCGGTTCGGGAGGTAGATTTATAGAAAGGGAAGGTGTTAGCACCCTTTCTATCCATGGTTATCCATGGGCTCTTAGATACTTGCTCATTGTGTTTTCAAAAGATGTTTGCTTTTCAATTGTGAGTGGGTTTGAAAAAGTTTCTTTTAAAGATTTCAGATCGACTCTTGTATCAGTCCTCAAGAGTGTTTGAAAAATTGTTTTGAAAGCTTTTTGAAAGTGTCGGTGTGAAAAGAAGTTTTGATTTGTTTTTGAATAGAGCAAGTATCCATGAGTCATCCACCTACCCTAAGGAATTAGGCTGTGTAAATGTCCTTAAGGTAGTGCCATCCCACCATTGAGAGGTAGGTAGCACCACCGTTGGAGGTGTTCGGGTCAATTCGTGTTTAGGGACAGTGTGGTCACCAGAGCAACAGTAGGACACCTTAGAAGCTACCCTTATGCCATTGATCCTTTTTTAATTCCGAGGCAACCGTTTCGAGGCAACTGGATCATGTCATGGACATAAGGACTTACTAAAACGTCCTATACTCGACGACCATGTTTCGAGGGGCAAGGCAACAGTGAGGCGTACCCTAAGAGTGGTGTGTGAATTCGTGTATTGTTTTCAGTTATATTTTATCTTGTCATGCATTATGGTGATCTACGCTTTGATTTTATTTGGGTCATTCATTCTTTCATGCAAAATTTAGCAGTTAAGGGGTGTGGAAATTAAAGTACGGAAAATAAAGTCCTACACTATTACAAGGCGCGGGTCTATACATCGCCAAATTAACAAAGACCCGTTTTTTAATAAAATGCAGAAAGTAAATAAATTTCCTAATTACTATTACAGGGCTTAGGCAATTACATAATATTAAAAAAGAGAAAATAAAAATAAATGCGCGAAAATAATAGAAAATGGAACTTTCGAGGGCGTTGGACCCTTTTGCAATTAAATTGAAATTAAAAGTTAGTTAATTATTTAATGAAGAAAAGAAGTTATTTTTATGGTTTTTTGGTATTTATGAAATAAAGAAAATTAATTAAAATTAGAAATTAAATGAAACCCTAGTTCTAAATTATTTTTAATTGTTAAAGAAAAATATTTAAGTTTTAACCTAATTTACCCTAATTAATTAATGACATGTTTATTTACAAAATAATTAATAGTTAATAATAATAATAAGAAGAGGAAATTATTTTATTAAGAAAAAGAATAAAAATGCTAAAAACCTAATTTCTATATATTTTAGTTATTTAAGAAAAAACATTAAAATTTTAACCTAAATTAACCTAAACTGATTATTAAAATTTTATTTACAAAAATATAATAATGAATTAAATATTAAATAAACATATTTTATTTTTTTGATTTCTTATTTTTGTATTATGAAAATTATTTTTGTGAATTAAATAAAACAATAAAAACAAATAAAAGAATAAAAAGGAAAATTAAAATAAAGAACAAAAATATGCAAACCATGGGGGTGGCTGACCCAATTTAGAGGTGTTTGTAGAGTAATTTGGCCCAACAAATTCCAGGCCCTTTTGACTTTCAGTGATCACGTGAGGAGCAGTTGACTAGTGTGTATGGTAAGCTGCATGTTCTGGCCTTTGGATTGGAACCCTTGGACACTTGGCAGGCACAAGCACGCGCGCACATGGTGGACCATTGGAGGAGAATTTCACCTGAACATGTTACAAACAAAATTATTGAGAAATATGGGGGACCTGGGAATCGAACCCAGGTCCCAGTACCTGCAAGCCAACGCATCAACCATCCAGGCCATTGAGTCTCTTTGTCATATTAGTGGAACATGAATAACATATGTGAAAAAGCAATATTGCGCTGAGGCAATTAAAAAACGCGCCAGTATTCAAAACCTCCAATCATACTCAGACACGCCATCTTCGTCTTCCTCTTTTTCCTGTAAATAACACTAAATAGCGGGGGTTTTAAACCCTCACAAACACAAGTGCTAGAAAATAGCGATTAGGATATAGGCAAGCATAAAAAGGGCGCGATGGGTGATTTAGCTTCGTTTGGATGTCACGAATCCATTGGTACCGGTTTGAAGGGCCAATTTTTCCAGATGAAGAAACCCCCCTTTTGGAGCTTCTGAAACCCTAGAAAACTTTCATGGTGAATTCTTATACAGGCATTATTAGTTCAATTGAGTAGTACCATTAGCTTCAGAATGTTCATATTAGTGTAAATCAACATTAAAAACAGATGAAAAATGCATGTTAATCATAAAACGATAATGGATAATTTTCAAGAAAGTATGATATCGTTCTACCAACCCTTGAAGTCTGGAGACTTGGTTTCGATTGCAATAGTTTCCTGGATCCCTCAGCAATGTTTTGGAACACTTTTTAGGCCTTGAAACACCTTGTAATTAGGTTTTCAGTTTTCAATATTTTTGTCAAAAATGCAAGTTTGTTCTTTTGTGTTTTGCGCAGCTTCTTGTGTCCAGGGCATTAGGTTTCGATTGTGCTTATGTATGTGAGTGAATTAGGTTAAGAAAACCAGCCTATAATCCATGCATTGATGATTTGGAGATTTGATTTTCCATGAGATCAATTTCAATCTTTTTGCCATGAAACTATTGCCAATTGTATAGAATCTTTCCTTTTGAGTGATGCACGAAATATTTGATTCATAATGGATGAAAATGCTGCACAAAAAGATTCAAAACACATGATTTAGTATTTTTCTCATAATTAATTTTAATTAAATGAATTAATAGGATTAAAAATTCAATTAATTAATTAAAAATAAGAAAATAACTCCCTTTTAGATTAATGGGTCGTGCATGGCCTTTGGGTAATGATTCATGGAAGAAATTGTGGCCCATTAGCATTTTTGAAGCCTTTTATGCAAAGTTGACTTTTCAAAATTCCCAAAAATTTCCCAACTTCCACAAGGCATATCTTGCTCAATATTTAAGCTTTGATCATGTTCTTGGACATTTTGGAAAGGTCTTGAAGTCCTATAACCAATGTCTTTGGTCCCATGTCATTTTGATTTACCAATCTCAAGTTATGGTCTTTGACTTAAAGTGCCTTTTTGTTGACTTTTGAAAATGACCTATAATGTTGAAATTGATAACTTTTTGTGAGAGAATTTCTTGGACTTGGAGTGTGAAGATGAGTTGTAGGAAATATCATTCTCTTCAAAATGAGCTTTGGATGGAATTTTTCTGATAAACCATGTGGAAGTTATGCCTTGGTCAATTTGCAGTTGACTTTTTCAGCTGTCCAGAAATAGAAACTTTTGCATCTTGAGACTTTTTGAGCCATGCTTTGAGAATCATGATCAAGAATTGATCAAATGATGTTTGTGGCTTCAAAATAAGATGTTGACCAAAAATTTTGACTTTTGACTGTCAAATGACCATTTTGCCCCTACAGTTGACTGTGAAGCAATTAGGGTTTTTGACTGTGCCATTTGATGCTGTGAGTCTTGAAACTTGGCATGTGGATGCTTGACAATGTATAAGGGCATATGGGACTTGATTGGACCCTTGGAAACCTCAACTTCTTTGTCATGACCAAAACCCTAGTTTTGACTGTGTTAGGAGGCAATTGGACTGTGCAACCCTGGAGGGATTTTGAACCTTGATCTTGACAAACCTTGAAGAATATGGGAGGGAAAATTTTGGGGTACAACAGCCTCATACTGACCTTTCTTGATTCATTTGTTGGTATACTTCTTGTCTTAAAAGTACAATAGTACTCACAAAAAGAGAAATTATGGCAATATTCCCCATGTTTGGAATGGCAACCTTCACTGAAGAATAAACAATTTAAATTACCTACCGCTGGGTAAGAATCGTGATGCAAGATTACAAATTCATCATGTTAACTCCGAGGAGAAATGCCACTGAAAAGTGGACTTTGGAGAAGATGCTGCAAAAATAAATTGCATTCCACTAAAAAAAATTATCTTGACTTCAAACGACTCTCAATTTTCCAGGGAGAAGAACCATTTTCCTCCTGCAGAGGAATGAGGATGCCTTGCTGGGGAATAGATACGTCAGAAGAGAAGCCCCGTAACAGCCAAGATTTTTGTCAAGTAGCAACATATCATGTGTTGGGGAAAAGAGTTCTCATAGGGAATTACATTTCCATCACGTCTCGTACGGGTAAACAACCTCAAATGATCTTTGTGTTACTGCTCGTATCCTACTGAGGATAATGATCCGGACTTCAGCTGGAGATAAAAATCTCGACTTCTGATGAAGGAACATCAATAAATGAACTTAAGTCTCTAATGATCCGAGGATAACGATCTTGACTTCCCGACATGCTTTTCAAATTCACAAGTTATTTAGCCTGCGACTGGACTTAATCTGATTAACCCTTGAAGAGGAGAAAATGCCCCTGCATAATTCCTTGCCCCAGTTTATAAGGCCTTTGAAGAGAACTGCCCCGAGGGGACCTTCTGATATATGTACAAGCAAAATAAACTGCCCCAGTGTGGTGAACTTCAGAACACTACCCCTGGCTGACTAGAGTTGGAAGCGGTTTCAACCATGCTTGGGCAAGTGCCCCTGATTACTCAGCACTTTGATAAAACCTTTGAATCTTGGTGTAATTTCCCTAGATTGGATGTACTTTGAGGGATCAAATCTTGACTTGAATGCCCTAAATTCGCTGAATACCTACTCGACGGAGTATTTAACATGCTTGTCCCTGCTCAACAGAGTCTTGACGAACCTTTTCCTTTATCTCATGCTTAAGGAGAAAGGCGAAGCTCGCAGAATTATGAAGACAACATAGCCTTAGGGTGGCTGGCTTTCGTCTTGAAAGTAGGCTACTACACAACCATATTTCTCAATTTGAATTGATTCGTTCTTCAATTGGATGCTTGAAGAAAATCTTGTCCCTCAGGACCAACTGAAAATAATGCACCACTTCTCGACAGAGACTCTGGGCAATCAACTTTTTGCAATCTGTATTAGACCATTTCTCAAGCTAGTATTCTTTCATTCAACGGAACCAATAGAAGCTTGCCCCAGATTAAGATCATCCTCAAAATTATTTACCTTTCAACCATATCCTGAAGCAATTTTTCTCTTGAGATAATCAAACTTTCATTTGATGCTCATTATGCAAGCTTACCTAACATTTAAGCACTTGTTCATATGCAAATAATGTTTACTCTAAGAATAATAATTCTAATGCAAAGCTCATGTTTGTCTTGAATTTTGAAAACTTTTATTAAAAAGATATTGAAACATCGGAAATTTTTTTTTTGTACAAAAGATAGTAAAAAGATGGCGTGATACCAACTCAAAAAATTAGCAAACCTCCTAGGAGTCAGGGTACCATACTCTCGTTACAGTATTGATTTAGAATTAACCCTTGATTTAGTTAGGACTTTTAAGGGTTGTAATGTGGCCTGGTTCACGGTTTTAGAAGAAAGGATTTAAGGCTCAAAATATTTGGTGCCCACCCACTCTCCGTGATGTTCTCTATTCCTATGTTCAGCTAACTCGATGCGAGCACTCATCTCTCAAGAAGAGTTTACAATTATTGAGGAATCAAACGAGGTTTTTTTTTGGACATGGAAGTCACCCACCTCTTTCAATTTTGGTGTTTGATCACACGACTTAGTTCCTTGCTGAGGATTTTTATTGGGTAATCCCCTTTCACTTTTCGCGCTTTTTCACTTTCCCTAAATTTTTCCTGGACAAATCCTTTTGAATTTTGATGTTAAAGTCCAGCGGGAAGCCCTGACTTTTGCCTAATCGACTTGTTTTCCAAGTTTCAACTTAGCGGGGCTTTTTGTCTCTTTCTTTCATCATTTCTTTTTGTTTGAACCATTCGTGTGACTTCAAGTCATTCCTTGCTGAAAAGGTGTAACTGCCATGCTGTTTGGTTGACGAGGAATAACCGTTGTGGTATCGTCGTCTTTTGACCTCTTGACGTGCGAGAGATACCCATTAGGATATCATTCTCCTTGATGCACGTTGATGTAGATGAGAGTTAACCATTGCGATTTTGACTTTCCTTAGCCTTTTGATGGACAACCATTGTTGTATCCTTAAATGCACACTCCCGATGAGTTTTGAACGCCCAATCAGATTAACTGAAATCTACCCTGCCCCGGGTTAAATGTGAGGTTTTTTTTCTGAAAAGAAAAGAAACTCCTACTTCAAGGCTCAAAAGGGGATGACAAGGGTTTCACTCCCTTATATCTCTAGTGTTTGGGAATTTGAAACAAGGCCTGTACATCATCAGCAGGGTTTTTATTCAAAAGCACGTCGTTCGAAATTTTTGGTATATCACTCATCATCCTCCCTTCAGAGGTTCTTTTGCTTTATTTAAAAAGAGTTAAGTATAAAAAATTCAAAGAAAAACATTAATGAGTGAATACGAATGGATTAATTCAAGACAAACATATTCGATGCATTATGATTAATATTCAAGAATCAACAAGTTTTGCATACAAGAAAGTACTGAACCAAAGCAAGAAAGATTACAAATGAGAATTGTAAATGAAACTAGAAATTGCTACGTTGAGGAGACTAGTCTCCGTATAGACTTGTTGCTTCAGATGATGATCTGGTAATCTTGACATTTACTGAGTCAAAGGAGACTTCAAATTTAACTGGTGGCCCGAAATTGATAGGCTTTGCATCAAGCAGGTCTTGCACATTTTCTTTGAAGGCCCAACATTCTTCAATGGAATGACCTAGTGCCCCAGCGTGGTAGTCGCATCGCACATTAGGATTAAAATCCATAGAATAAGGAGGAATGACAGGCTTCAGTGGCTTGGGTTCCACAAAGGAAAGCTTGAGCAACTGAGAGTACAACTGCCCATAAGTCATGGGAACGATGTCGAACACCCTCTTTGGCTTCCTATCCTTTTGCTTACCTTGTTGCATATGTCTTTGTTGATAGGTTTGCTACTGAGTAGCACACTGAGCCAAGTGAACACGAGGAACATTCTGGTTTTGATTAACCGACTGATTTCCATAACTTGTAAATGGTTTTTGGTGAGAACTATCTGGGAGTATAAGTTGTGGAAGATGTGATTTAGATCGTGAGATTTAACTTTGAAGAGGAGAAGGCGTAAACCTATTCTTTGTAGTATTTGGCATAAGATTGACTTGCACGCTCAGACCTTCGGGAGTGAAGAGAATTGTCCCTGCCTCAAGCAAGTCCTGGACTTGGTGCTTAAAAGCTACACAATCTTCAGTATCATGACCAGGTGCCCCAGAATGAAATTCACACCTAGCATTGTCGTCAAATCCATGAGGGCGTTTTTCATGTGTAGTGAAGATTCGAAGTTTGACCAAAGGAAATTCTAGCAGGGGAGGAAGCAATTGTGCATACAACATTGGAATATGATCAAATTTTTGTTCAGGCTGTTTTGGCCTCTGCTGACGGACTTTGCCTTTTGGGTCCTCTCGGGAAAGGACAACTGGTTGCGGATGGGAGGATCCTGGAACACAAGGCGATAGAGGAGATACTACCTAACCTAAAAGTGTCCCCAGATTATGGGGAGCAATGGTAGCTCCTATTGTAGCGGGCATAGAAACATATTCTTTCTTCAACATTGTCCCCAAAATTTCCATAACCAAATTCAATTGAGTCTTCAACTGAGTGTATTCTTCTTTCAAGAGTTCTTGTCCACGAACCAAATGATGTATGTCTAGCATCAAGAATCCCATATGTTCTTTCATCTCTTCCAATTCTCCACGAAGTTGTTCCATATCTTGAATCTGATCACGGAGCAGCGATAAGTCAAGTTTGCAGCTCTGTAAAGAAAATACCGAGTCTACATAAGGATTCCCCGTTTTGAGTACCTCCTGAGTACCTGTTATTGATGCATGAAGATGCATGAGGTGAGTGGGCAGATGCAATGCCATGTTCAAACATTTTTTCGCATACCATCTTTCACATTTTTTTGTGTAAAATAAACATGCTATGATGAAAGGTGCAATGACATAGGTTCAAAAGTTCAACATAACAACTGTACAATCCTCTAGATAACTGATGTATAAATCTGTTGAATAATCCGAATATCACAGGGTCAAAGGTTTCGCACCAGTTTCAGCATACAATGGAAACAAGTACCATGAATAACCGTTGTATAATCTCTGGCCAAGTGGAATATACCAGGATCAAAGGTCCGGAACATAACCAAATAACCATCCTGAATATCGAATCCAAAAACTCAAAAAATAAATCTGAGACCCACATAGTCACCAATAGAACAACGGTCACCATCAGAACATAGTCATCATCTGTACCTGTAATAATCAAGTCCCTCCCCTCTCACGGGTGAAAACTAGGTCAGGGTAAGGTCGGGTAACCCAGAATCAAGGGTACTCCTAAGAAAACTATCGCCATATCACCTACGTGAAAACGGTAGCCCCTCATTTGTACCTCATCTGAGTGTGGACGACATGGCGGTGATAGTGAGACCTAAGTCAACTAGCCGTTCATGTTCCACTCTATTCCTAGTATCCTAGTGCACTCTGGCCTGAGTATTGGGCCTTTTACCTCAATAGTAACACCCACCCAAAATGGAAAACCAGAATCTAGCACAACAAATAACCAATATAGAAAGCAATGAAATGCAATGCAAACATATGCTCAGATAAACATGTACAAATGAACAAGCTATAAAGCATAAAAATAAACACCCAAGGAAAAGAAAACAAGAGCTAGGATCGACTCCGGGATGGACCAGTAATAGGTCAATCTTTCCCCAGTGAAGTCGCCAGCTGAAACAACCGGCTGAACAATCAACTGATAATGAAATCAATGAAGTTGCCATCGAATGTTTTTTATCCCACAAGAGGGGAAAGGTAAACATAGAGTAAACCTGAGAAGGGTGAAATCAAGGTCGAAAGACCAAGAGATACGGGTAAGCGAGTCTGTTACGCAAGGGGAAGGTATTAGCACCCCACACGCCCGTAGTACTCTATGGTATCCACTCATGTTGTTCTAATCAAAGGGTGTATTTAATATATATCTAAGTTGTACAGGGAATGCATGAAAAAGAAAGGAGAAGAGAATATAGGGAAAATAAAAGTTGTGCTCGTTCGGGCCCTACCCCAATGCCTACGTATCCCTTTTAAGGAATCAGAGCAGCCTTAGTTCGGCTCACATCTTTTTGTTGGTTTGTATTTTTTTAATGAACAACATTAATTTCGCCTTCTGCCGCAACTCGACCTTTGGAGACTTACGTGTCAGCACAGAAGTGAATTAACATGTTCTTTCTGAAAAGAGTTTGAAAGAAAAGCCCGAAGGCGCGAAAGAGTTTGCATTGGTTGATATTTTTTTACCTTGAAGAAGGATTTGGAAGTTGTTAGATGTTTTAATATTTTTCAAAGAAAAAGGAAGTTTTTGTTTTAATGCATGGATGCAAAAGAAAGAAAAACATCTAAGGGAGACTAGTCTAAATCTATCCCTAATATTATCATACAATGATTGATCCTAAGATTGAGTTTGAAGGGAAATCTCTACCCTAAGTTGACATGCTTGGATAACAATCCTAATGTCTATCTCAATTCATCATTTATAGATGAATCAAGAAGTCCTAAAGGAGCATAGCAAGGGTCTATCACCTAAAACTATGTCTATCTCGAATCATCACCTATAGTTGAATCGAGAGCTCCTAAGGGAACATACAGAGGGTATGTCATCTCAAAACATGTACAGAAAGATAAAATCAAACAGGTAAGCTAATAAGCCCAAGGGAGTCAGCTCAAGTGATCACAACTAGAGAGAATCTATCTAGGCTACCATTACCTAAGAAAGTCTAACAAAATTATCCAATGGGGAACATGCAATGAGAGCGAAGTCGTGATCTCAATTTCTAAATTGAGTGACTCATTGATCAACAAGAAATAAAGGAAAGCAATGAAATCCTATAGGGAGCATGCACTGAGAGCGAAATCGTGATCTCAATTTCTAAATTGAGTGACTCATCGATCAAAAAGGAAGTAAACAAACACAAGCACAACACATATAGCAAATGAAGCGTGGAATGCCCGCTACTGGTCTTTAAACAACGACTTCGACAAAATGCTCTTTATTTCCTACTTCTCATGATATCTAAAAAACAGTAAAGTACTGAAATGAGATAAACAAGGGAAAATACCAAACAAATATCAATCTGTAGCAAAGCCTATCAAAACAAAGAAACCCGACAATCTTCGTGAAAAGCTTCACCAATCAAAGAACAGAGTCAAAAATCGAATGCTCGGAATAAGTGTTGAAGCATCATCGATGTGGAAATAAATCACAATCGAAATCTCGAGCATATCCTCATATCGCGTGATAACCTGCATTAGACTCAAATCTCAACAAGCAAAGGTGAATTACCAATCTCAAATATAATCGGATAATTGGGATTTTATTCCTAAGGAACACAAATAATAAAAGAAATAATAAAAAAAACTAACATTTTTTTTTATTAATGTGTTTGTTACATCAATATTTCTTTACTAACAAAAATCGTTATCTAATATTTAAAAAAAAGAAAGAACAAAAAATTCTACATAGAGGGTGCAAGTCAGCGAATAGGAAGTGATGTCCAGGAAGTTCCAAAAGCCCAATCTGATAGGGTCCATAAGTTGTTTTTGCTTGCAAAGCAATAGGCTATTGCCAACAACGCCACTGGGCTATTCAGGGTCCGGTCCAGCCCCTTTTTTTATTCAAATTTCCAGGTTTCACAAAAGAGAATGCAATGGGCCTAAGGGGAAATTCTAGTCCATCATCAACAAGGTCCATTAGACATTTTACATCAATTGTTCACCACTTGCTATCATTCACAAGAGGAAAATAATAAAAAAATAAAATGTAAAAAATATAAAAAAGAAAAAGAAAAGGTGTTTGTTGTGCAAAAATAGGGTAAAGGAGAAAACGACCTTTCAGCTTCTTCGAGGGATGAAGTCTGTATTCTTTATCGCCTTTGCAGACGGCGCCTTGATCTCCACTGGTGCGAGCTCTCGATCTCCGGTCCAGTTCCAATCTCCGCCTCAACCTTTTTTTTGCTTCGAGCTTCACTCACATGAATCCTCCGATCTCGTCCCAACCTCGCTCAACAAATTTGCTTGCCTCTGATCCAATTGATTTCACCTACCAGAGAACTCCGGCGATCCTTCAAGATCGAAGAAAAATCCGAGAAAAGTGATTTAGGTGTGCTTCTCTTAACTTCGAATTTGCGTGACTCTTTTTTCTTCTACTTTCTGATTCCGCAAATACGATTGTCTTTCGCGTTCTATTATTGTCCTTGATCTTGAATCATCGATGATGAAGCAGGACATTGCTCTGTTACCAATAACTCTCTCAGCAAAGATGATGATGCGAGTATTACAGTCTATTGTGATATTGCTGAAGCAGATGATGATGATATGCAGAGAAGAGCCATATGAAAATTGAAACAAGCTTCTGCATCTTGATGAAGATGATGGCTATTGAAGATTGAAGAAGAAAATGTAGGTGATTGAAACTTCAAGAAGTTGTAGAAGAAGGTATTGTTTGAAGAATGTCAGAGAAAATGTATAAGGTGATGATGGAAGAAGGAAACAGAGAGAGAAGATAGTGAGTTTCTTCTGTCCTTTTTGTTTTTTCTGTATCTTTTTTATCCATATGATAATGATAGGGTGGATCCCTTTTTATCTCAATCTGATAGTTTTGTTGCTCTCTTTATCTCATTTTTTTGTTAGTGTTGTTATCTGTAACTGATTCCGGTTATAGCTAGTTAGTTGGGAGGTAGTTATAAAATTGTTTTGACAGTTAGGAGGTTGTTTCTGTTATGATGCATTTGGACTTCTGTTATGAGCGGTTAGAGAAGTTAAGAAACGGTTAGAGAATTTGGTTAGTGAAACAACTAGGAAATTGCATGGCTGCTGTTTGGAGAATGAGTTTTTTGTTTTGTCCTCCCATTATGATTAGGAAGCAGTTTGAGATATCTTTTCCCTTTTCTATTGAGAAATTTGTTAGCCCTTCTATTTTATGTTGACTTTCTGTTACCCTGCTAAATCTGAAGAAAGAACTGAAGCTGAACTGGAGTTTTGGCTTCCCTCACGAACTATAATGTTAAGGTTCTCAATATGCATTTTCCCAAGCTTCCTCTCAAACTGAACTGACCTATTAATTTGCCATGAAATGGTACATCAATCAATTTTTTGTTTTCACTATGAGGCTATTAAAATGTTCTGACTTCTGAGTTTGATTTTCTGCTGTAGCATAATCCGATGGTTAGTTGACAGCTTTCCAGAATTTTGTTATGAACCTTAGATTTTGATTTCTACTAGCAATTTGTTCTTTTGATATTTTTCTGTGTACTCAATTATGGTGATGTTGTTGACGAGCGCCGTTTTTTCTTGCACAAGTTTTGCAGGTGGTAAGCTTTAAGATATTAAAGTGGTGATGACATATTTCCTTTAAGGCATACGTGATAGCTTGTGGCTGTTTGAAATTGCCTCTGCAATGTGAACATGGACTCTTATGATAGATGCAAACAGATTTTATAAGCTATAAGCCTGGTAAGGTGCTCAATTCAGAAAGCGGACGGACGGTTTGATGTCGATTGGAACATGGGGCATGATTAAAATTAGGATAGACTTCATTAGGTTTAAGTTTTTTTTGTAACTTCGAATGAACTTGAACACATCTTGTAATTTGAACTAAGCCATGGACAAGTATGGAATTTGTACAGGCTTTGAATGTAGTTTGAACAAAAGTAGTGTATGAGATTTGAAACTGAAAGGACTTGATAAATTTGTAAATGAGCGAACTCGTTGGAATTTTGATTTAATATGGAATGAAGAGGTTTTGAAATGGTTAATGAAACTTTGAACTATAATTGGATGAAGAACTTTTCCGGAAATTTTGACTAGACGATTGGAACTTGAATCTTGAAAGTGAAAGTGATTTCAAGCCTTGACTAATTGTTCGAAAAGTTGTATTATTTCTCCTTGGTAGCTTGAATTTCAAGAGATTAACCATGGATGGATCTTCCAATTTACACGCTTGACTAATGCACCTTAAACTTAATTAAAATCATAAGTCCTAGTTAACTTGTGAAGAAATCCACATGAACCTCATTCCAATACTAGCATGAATCACCTCTTGACAAACACGTGCTTGAGATCCTTAATTGATCTTGAGATCATGCCTTATAACCTCTGAATTTACTCATACCTTGAATTGTAGAAAATACTTATGACACTTGCATCTTAAGAAACTTGAATGGATACTTCCCTAATCAGATCCTCAATTCCCCATGCAACTTTAACTTGCGTTACAAGTAATTACAACTCGAGAGAATAATAATCCCTCGAGGAATCCTTTGAAGATGAATATGGAACTTGAGACATGGGAGGAATAACTACCCAGATAGCCTTAACATGTAAATCCAATGAATCCCAGTTGATGAGTTAACACGCTTAATTGCCACGCATAAGAACTACAATTTTCTTGAGATGCATTGTGATGAAAATGGCTTTGTCTCTTACCTTGAGGAAGATATCCTTGTAGCTTGATAAGGAAGAGATCCATAATAACCATCAATCAAAACCCTAAATTCACAATTCAATGTACAAAGAAGAACCAGATGAATCAGTCTTGTTTGATAAACACCTCAAACCAAAAGAAAACCCTAGCTTCACAACCAATGATCCTCTGAACCATGATTCAACAAAACCTGAATTGGTTAATTGAAGAGTGGATGAATGCCATGTCATAGTCATTAAGCCTGATCAAATGATAAGCAGACTTATATGAGGAGACGTCTTGATTCAAAGACCATGTATGCTAAGTCACGCCCTTGAGTTCTTGACAAGAAAAACCTGTAACATGTTGTTTATCAGAAGATAATAGCCTTGTTGCTTGAGGGAGAAGAAGTCCAAAAATGAGCATGAACCAAAACCCTAATTCCACAGCTCGCTGCCTGAATAAGAAATCAGCCTTTATCAGACACGAACGCCTTAACCACTATGAAACCGTAATATCACACAACCATTGAACTTTGAACCTCAAGCACTTTGTTGAATGCAGTGCATGCTATGTTAGCGACCTAATGAAATATATGAAAATGAATGTGAAGGTCTAAGCCAAATAAAAGAAATTAGGAGGGAAAATTTTAGGGTGCAACACTAATGTGAATGATTTGGTTACTCTCTATCAATAATCAAGAAGAAGCTATTACGGGCCGTTTTTTTTCCGGGCTGTGTTAAAGAATGTTACTGTTGCGCAATCCAATCCAATGGCTGCAAGTTACTAAAGGAAGGCGTTCAGCACCTGATGGATAATCACATAATTCTAATCGAGAAGGTTTCGTCTACTGACAATTTATGTCAAGATTTATTTGTAATATCTGACACTTCTATCAGGATTACCTCCAAAGTTCCTGTAAGGATTACTACCAATCTGAAAACTACTCCTTTGATCATCACCATACCTGGACCCATCCCATATTCTTTAGATAAAGCTATTCCGTGGAACTGTGGATCCGTCGTCTACTACCATGGCGTTAAACAAGAGTTTTCAGCTGATGAAAATGAGGTTACTGAAGACACTGATCCCAACAGTGACAATATATCGGGGACCAGTAAGGTTACTAGAAGCGGAAGGGTTTTCTCTCTGGAAATCTCTTCGAAGACTGTTGTTACACCTGTTAGAGTTACCGCTACCAAGACAACCGTTGAGGCTCAGGGTAAGGAGCCAATAATAGAGCCTTCCTAGAAGGAGGCACCTGAGGAATCTGTAGTTGAAGAGACCTCTAGACAGAAGTTATAAGAGGTATTGAAGATCATCCGCAAGAGCTACTACAAAATTATTGAACAGCTGGGGCATACTCCATCCAAATTCTCCATCTTATCCTTATTACTGTGTTCTGAAGCCCATGCATATGCTTTAGTAAAATTCTTGAAGACTGCACACGTACCAAAAGAAATTTCTACCGATAAATTTGAAATTTATGTTGTTAGTGTTGTACCCTAAAATTTTCCCTCTCACTTATCAAGTATTTTCACAGGATCTCCTTTGGATCAAGACTGCACTAGGGTTTGATCAACTCAAGACACCTTCTCAAGCACTGATGACTGAAAACTAGGGTTTGAGATTGCACAAGGAATTTTTAACTTCCAAGGCCCTATATGACTTTCATGTATCATTATGGACCCCCAAGATTACTCATGTCAAGTTTCAAGCCTTGGATCACACTTTTGATCAGTCAATTGAACAGTTGACCTAAAAACCAACTATATTGGGGAAAAAGTCAATCATGGCCAATTTAAAGTCAAACTTCATAATTTTTTATCCACATCAACATTCTAAACCCATATGTGTCATTTTATCAAGTTTAGACCACAACTCCTCAAGAAATTTGATCAAATCATCAAAAGGGCAAAATGGTCAAAATTAGGGTTTTGACTGGGAAAGGGGAATTTCTGGTTTTTGACCTAGCAAATGATCAATTGAGTTAAGGCATGATTTAAAGAGTCCAATTTCATCACTTTGAACTAATGACATGATTAAAAACACTACAAGTCCATTAGAATGACAGATGAATTTTTCAGTCAACTGATCAAAGTCAATTGTATACTGAAAAGTCAAACTTTGACTTTTTGGTCAAAATCAAATGCCAAAGGTCCTAATTCATAAAAACATGTCAAAACATGAAACTTGTTCAGCAATAAATCAAGAATTTAAGAATTTTTGTTGAGAAGTTGAAATTTCTTAACTTAGAAGTTTTTCTAAGTATAGAAAATTTCTTATTTTTTCACAAATTTTGAGCCAAGTTTTCATTATGATGCAAAGTGATTCAAGAGAAACTTCCAACATGAAAGTTGTAGACCTCCATAAAATCTACAACTTTTCATCACACAATTTCTCCTAAAAATGCTTGAATCTCAAGTTATAATTTTGTGAATACATGCTCATGAACTAAAAATGACACTGAAATTTTGCCCTAGTTAGGCAGATTTTTGACCTAACTTCATGGCAATTTTTCACATAGTTCCAAGGGGAATCTTCAAAAGAAATTCAAATATGAGTTATAGAGAACATTTCAAGATTTCCAAAATATCCAAGAACTCCTTGAGATCATTCTTGAGTAGGGAGAATCGAAGAGATGAAGTTGGTGTTTTGTCACTTAGATTACAAGCCATTTTGTGAAGAACATTGGATCCAATCCTCAAGCATGATGTACAAATCCAACTTTATAGGATTCTAAATTGAATTTCACTCCATAATTAAATGTTTTCACAACTGTTGGAGGCTTTAACCCAAGCATTCAATGCATTGTACAAACTTAATTCCATTTTGGGAGAAAGGCAACATTGCCATTTTAGAAAAGCAAGCTTTATGCAAAGTCAGCTTGCATTGGTTCTTTCTGCACAAACACACTCCACACAATCAGAACAAGTGTGCTTAAAGATATCGACCCCCCTACAAGCTTTGTACTTCACCTTGAAACCATGCTTGATAGCTTTGCTTCAAAAACAAGTAACCAAGCAAAACATGTGAGTTTTTGAAATCTAAGTTGATACAAGTCTCAAAACCTTTTGCTTATAAGTAGATACACTATTGGCAAGTTGAAACACGAATACTATTGCCTCAAACACTTAAGAACCAAAAACCTGTTTAAGAGCACCATTAACATACAGTTCTGAACCAAAACTCATGATCTTCATTTCCACCCGTGCATTTTGAAAACTAATCACTCAAATACCTTCTATACATCATACCAAATCAATCCATACCCTTGTTTCCTCATTGTAACTCCTCCATCACTATCCACCATTTTCAAAAACCAAGCTTGCAGGTTGACTTGAGTAGAGAGATTCAGGGACATTCAAGGCAAAGTAAGAGTTGGGATACATTTAAGGAGGTCCAACCAAGCTAAACAGATCCTCAGGCCATCTCAAAAGTTTCTCAAACTCCATTCACGACTCCAGCTGCAAGAGGTAAAAACTCAAACTTCTATCTCTTCATACAAGCATCATCTGGTCCTGTTTTGTGAAAACCAAATGTAGATATCCTTGCTCTAAAGCTAACCATGTTCATAGTTTTCATTTATATTGACTGTGTATAGAGAATTTTGGATTTGAAATTTCTGAGAAAATTAGGTTTCAATTTAGGGCCAGCAAAATTAGTTTTTATCTTTGACATTTAGTTTACATAAGTTATATCCGCAGAGAAACCAAGATAGGACTGAACGATGACCAATGGTGGGAGCTATTATGAACCCAAAGCCTGCGTCTGATTAATAAAGAAATAATCAACCAAGGGTAGAAAGGCCAGTCAGGCAGTTCACTAGAATCAACATGACCCCGTCTCATGTGTTACCTCATCTTCTAAGATCCAACTTGGTGACCTTGAAAGAAGCTCCGAAAAACCCCAATACAACATCTCCTCATTATCATCCCAATGCCCGTTGCGCATATCACTCTAAAAGTCCTGGTCACGATACTAATAACTGTTGGGCTCTAAAGAACAAAATACAAGACCTCATTGAAGAGAAAGAAATTGAGTTCGATGTGCCTGAAAATCCGAATGCCATTTCTGTCCCTATGCCCAGACATGGCCACAATACCAATGCCATTGAAGAAGGATTGTTTGTTACTTCAGTTGATGAACTCATGACCCCACTTCTGACTATTAAAATGAATTTGTTGAATGTCGGTGTGTTCCCAGGCTGTGGTGAAGTTTTCCATCTCTGTTTGTCCTCCCCAACTGGTTGTCCTTTGTTGAAAATAGGTGTTCAGTTCCTAATAGATAACAAGGAAATTTTATTCGAAAAGACTCATGTTCCACCTATCCTTTTTGAAGATGTTTCTATCATTACCATTTCCGCCAATTCTTCTAGGGTCTCCACCAAAAGACCCATTAGAATTACATCAGTTCTGAAAGCAGCTCCTTTAATAATCACAATGCCTGGACCAGTCCCATACTCATCAGACAAAACCATACCATGTAATTATGGAGGGGATGTCTATTACCATGGTATCAAGCAAGAATGGCCAGCCGCCGAAGATTCAAGCTCCGAGAGAGTCAACTCTGACATCAGTAACATTGCAGGAACTAGCAAAATTACCCGAAGCGATAAGATCTTTTCTCCATAAATTGCTCCCCCAAAAGCAGTTTCTGGACCCGTAATCATCCTTATGGCTGCTCCAAATGTTACTCCCATACCTATAATCATTTATGCAAATACTCCAATTGAAAAAGCTGTTACAACCCCTGTAATCATTCCTACTGACACTCCTGCTACTGAGTTAACCGAGACTCGAGGAAAAGCTGTTCTAATTGAGTCTGTCCAGACGAAGACTCAGTCATTGACTATCCCTGAGACCTCCAAGAAAGAAATGGAGGAGATCTTGAAAATTATAAAGAGAAGCGACTACGATGTAGTTGAAAAACTGGGGTAAACTCCCTCTAAGATCTCCATGCTGGCATTACTACTATATTCCGAGGCACATGCAAAACCCTTGGTGAAGTCTTAAAAACCGCCCATGTACCTCAAGAGACATCTGCTGATCAATTTCAAGACTGTGTAGCCAGCCTAACTGCGGACAATGGTTTAGGTTTTTCAGATGTTGATCTAACACCGAGGGGAAGGAAGCATAATGAGGCATTGCATGTCTCAGTGGAATGTAGGGGCACAACTCTGGCACATGTTTTGGTGGACACTGGCTCATCTTTGAATGTATTACCCAAAAAGGCTCTCAATAGACTCGACTATAAGGGGTTGACTTTAAAGCCAAGTGTTGTACCCCAAAATTTTCCCTCCCATATTCTTCAAGATTTGCAAAGAGCATGCTTCAAAATCTCCCCAAGGGTTGCACAGTCCAATTGCCTCCTAACAGTCAAAAATTAGGGTTTTGGTTCTGGCAAAGAAATTGAAGTTTCCAAGGGTCCAATCAAGTCCCACATGCCTATAAACATTGTCAAGCATCCATATGCCAAGTTTCAAGACTTACAGCACAAAATTGCACAGTCAAAAACCCTAATTGCCCTACAGTCAACTGCAGGGGCAAAATGGTCATTTGACAGTCAAAAGTCAAGATTTTTGGTCAACATCTTATTTTGAAGCCACAAACATCATTTGATCAATTCTTGATCATGATTCTCAAGGCATGGCTCAAAAAGTCTCAAGATGCAAAAGTTGCTATATTTGGACAGTTGAAAAAGTCAACTGCAAATTGAACAGGGCATAACTTCCACATGGTTTATCAGAAAAATTCCATCCAAAGCTCATTTTGAAGATAATGACATATCCTACAACTCCTTTTCACACTTCAAGTCTAAGAAATTCTCTCACAAAAAGTTATCAATCTCAACATTATAGGTCATTTTCAAAAGTCAACAAAAAGGCACTTTAAGTCAATGACCATAACTTGAGATTGGTAAATCAAAATGACATGGGACCAAAGGCATTGGTTATAGGACTTCAAGACCTTTCCAAAATGTCCAAGAACATGATCAAAGCTTAAAAATTGAGCAAGATATGCCTTGTGGAAGTTGGGAAATTTTTGGGAATTTTGAAAAGTCAACTTTGCTTCAAATGCCTCAAAGTTGCTAATGGGCCACAATTTCTTACAAGAATCATCACCCAAAAGCTATGCACGACCCATTGACCCAAAGGGGAGTTATTTTCTTATTTTTAATTTATTAATTGAATTTTTAAATCTATTAATTCATTTAATTCAAATTAAATATGAAAAAAAATACTAAATGCCACCTTTCAAATCTTTTTATGCAGCATTTCTACTCATCATAACCTCAATATTTCGTGCATATTCAAAAAGGCAAGAATTGGCAATGTTTGGCATCAAAAAGGAATGAAAAAGATTGAAAAAGATTCATGAAAATCACAAATTGAAAAGCATTGATTGAATGGATTTTGGACTTGTTTTGTAAACCTAATTCATTGGCATATACATATACATCACAACCCTAATCAAAAGAACAGGAAGCTGCGCCTCAAACCAAAGAACCACTTTGCATTTTTTTGTCAAAAATTTGGAAACTGAAAACACACATAGAGCGTGATTCAAAGCCTATAATCAATTCCAAAAGCTTTCTGAGGCCTTCATGAACGTGACTCAATCCTTTTCCAGTCCCCACGCATACAGAAGTGGTAGAACAAAGTCAAACTTTCTCAAACTTTTTTCATAATTGTGTTTCAATATACATGCATTTTCCATACATTTGAATGTTTGATTTACACTAACACGATGTTTCTGAAGCTAACAGTACCGTTCAATTGAAGAATGGTCGCCTAAATAAGAAGTTACCATGAATGCATATTAGGGTTTCAAAGCTTTAATTTTGGGGCTTTGCATATCTGGAACAATTGGACCATAAGACTTATACCAATGAAATCAGGACGTTCAAACAAGTAGAACCCAACCCTCGCACCCTTTTTCTTTTCCACCCTGTGCTATTCGCTATTTTTCGCAGGTTTGAATTAGTGAGGGTTTAAAACCCCCGCTATCTATTTTATTTGCAGAAGAAAAAGGATGACGAAGCTTAGGTGTCCGCGCGTGAATGGTGTATTCAAATCATTGGCGCGTTTTTGTTGGTTTCCAGGATGATTGCACTTTTCGCTTATGTTGATCAGTGCCCACTAAGTAAACAAATGAATGCGTTTGGCCTGGTGGAAAATGACTTGGCTGGCAGGTATTGGGACCTGGGTTCGATTCCAAGGTCCCCCATATTTCTGCATATTTTTCATGTTAACATGTTCAGGTGGTTATCACGCTCAAGGGAGTACCATATGCCTTCACATGCTGGCTTGCCACATAATCCAGGAGATCAATCTGAAGGCCATAATGAGGATTCCAGGGTACACACTAGTCCACCATGCACACATGATCATTGAAAGTCAACAAGGCCTTGAATCTGTTGGGCCTAATTGCTGCATATATACCTCCAAATGGGTCAGAAAACCCCCCATGTTTGCCTTCTCTTTCTCTATTTTTCTTCTTTTCTTTTATTTATTTTAATTATATTATTTGTTTCATTTAATTCCACAAAATTAATTTTAATAACATAAAAATACAAAAAAATCAGAAAGTCAAAAAAAAAATGTTTATTATTTAATTCAATAATATTTATTTTGTAAATAAATTTCATAATCAATTTAGTTTTAATTTTAGGTTTTTAACTTTAATGCTTTTTCTTAGATAATTAAAAAATATAAAAACAAGTCTTTTAGCATTTTTTTTAATTCTTTTTCTTAATAAATAATCTTTTTTTTCTTATCACTATTAATTATTAATTATTTTTGTAAATAACTTATAATTAAACAATTAGTAAATTAGGTCAAACTTGAATTTATTTCTTTAATAATTAAAAATGCTTAGAATTAGGGTTTTAATTCCATTTAATTTTCTTTAATTTCATAAATACAAAAAAAAACATAAAAAATAAATCCTTTCCTTTATTTAATTTAATTAACTTAATAATTTCAATTTAATTTCCTCAAAGGGTCCAACGCCCTCGCACCTTCGAATATAATTTTCTCTTCGCGCGTTTATTTTATTTTTCTTTGTGAAATTTATGTACTTGCCCCAAAGCCTTGTAATAGATTAATTAGGATATTTACTTTCCGTATTTTATTTATTCAAATCGGGTCTTGGTTTAATTTGGCGATGTAGACCCGCGCCTTGTAATAGCGTAGGACTTTTATCTTTCCGCACTTTAAATCCCGCATCTTTTAACTATTAAAACACATGAAAGAATGTATGCTCAAATAAAAACAATGCGTAGAACACTCAATGCATGATCAAGACAAATATAACTGAAAATGACACACAAATCACACACCACTCTTAGGGTACGCCTCACTGTTGCCTTGCCCCTCGAAATGTGGTCGTCGAGTAGAGGACGTTTTAGTAAGTCCTCAGGTCCATGAACATGGCATGGGGGTAGCTTCTAAGGTGTCTTCCTATTGCTCTGGTGACCACACTGTCCCTAATCCTCGAATTGACCCAAACACCTCCAACGGTGGTGCTACCTACCTCTCAATGGTGGGATGGCACTATCTTAAGGACATTTACACAACCTAATTCCTTAGGGTAGGTGGATGACTCATAGATACTTGCTCTAATTCAAAACAAATCAAAAAACTCTTTTCACACTGACACTTTTCAAAAAGCTTTCAAAACAATTTTTCAAACACTCTTGAGGACTGATACAAGGGTCGATCTGAAATCTTTAAACGAAACTTTTTCAAACCCACTCACACTTTGAAAAGCAAATAAACATTTTGAAAACACAATGAGCAAGTATCTAAGAGCCCATGGATAACCATGGATAGAAAGGGTGCTAACACCTTCCCTTTCTATAAATCTACCTCCCGAACCGAGAAACTATCTCATAAGGAATTTTGCTGTGCTTTTGTCCTGTCCATGTTTGGAGAAAATAAAAGACGGTGGCGACTCTTGCTTCTGCGACATTTCGTGAACCAGCGTTAAACAGTCAGTTCCAGATCCACCGATCACAGAACTGGCGACTCTGCTGGGGATACTTATAAAGTGAGGTATACCTTAGGATAGTTCATAAACTGTGTTTTCAATTGCTTTGACTTGTTTGCTTTAAATTGTGGGACTGTCTTGGGAGTTCTATAGATCCTAACCCGGATCTGGGGATACCTTCTTAGAAAGTAGCAACAAGAATGCGAGGGAACTGTGCGGGGTATACCGACATGGTTGAAACAGTCTGCTACGTTGATGTGGCACTTTGGTGTGTGCCGGTAACCCTTGAGTTCATTCAAGGAGAGTACGGGGCCTCCGCGTGGTGTCGTGAAGCATCGACTGACCTTAGGAACCTTAATTGAACTATCTTGGCCTCTTTAGGGTAGTGAGATAACTGACTTTGGTGCAGTCCGAGGTTGGTTGATACTCGATACTACACTCAATTGAGGGTTGCTTTCCTGGAATATTTCGGTCGCCAGTTCAGTGGCTAAATTGAAACGATGAACAATGAAGGCAATCCAGTGATATTGGGACCCTTAGAACCCGGTTACTTCTGATAGGACAGGTATGAACCAACAAACTGAAAGAGGGTAATACCCAGACCCCATGCAGGCCTAAACTCTAAGGGCTCTTTTGTGTGACTTGTGTGCCTTCCAACTTGACTATTTGCATGCTTGTTATCTGACACTTGAGTTTCTTGCAGGTTTTGTTTACAGTCCTTAATCTGGACTCATAACAGGGTTACTTATATCACCCCACGCATAACATGACATCATACCATCATACCATTGCATACATTCTGCATAAGGACTAACCCATTTCAAGGATCTCAAGGGTCTATGATGCATGTCATGATGAATCAAAATGCCTAACAAGGGGAAAAGGGGATTTATTTTCCTCTAGCCAAGGTTGTCAGGGGCTATGACCCACTCGATATGGTGAGCCTTGACTCTTGAAGAAGGACTCTTAATAATATGCAGTTCCTTCAATCAAGCCACCGGATTCAAATTCTAACAAGCTTCTTTGTTTACCCCGCGAGGTCCTTGAAAACATTACATGCATATCATACATATCATATCATTACAGGTACACTTGTTGCAGGTTACTTACCTTCTTCGCTGTTCATTTCAGCAGTCATCATGAATCCTGAATCATCCAATGGACAAGCTATCAAGGCCCTCCAGGCCCATAATGCCCAATTCCAGGAGTTGATTGTGAGCCTAGCCCATGGTCAAAAGGAATTGAAGACTCTGTTTCAGAAGAAGAAGAAGAAGAGGACTGTTTTGTTCAACCCTAGACGCAGATCTGGGAACACACTGCAGAATGAAGCTGAGAGGACTACTCCATCTGTGGGGAAAGGCAGTCACCAAGGGAGAGAGGTTCCTAGCCCTGTGGTCTCTGACACCGAGACAGACTTCAATGATGAACAGTACCCCCCTGCTGAGGACCGGTACAAGCAACTAGAGGATCGTCTGAATGCCATGGAAATTCAACAAGTGCCTGGGTTGGATTTCGGAGACTTGGGTCTATCTTCTGGTGTGGTGATCCCACACAAATTCAAGGCTCCTTCTTTTGCTAAGTATGATGGGGCATCCTGTCCCAGGCTACATCTCAGATCTTATGTGCGGAAGATTCAACCATACACTGTGGACAAGAACTTGTGGATCCACTTCTTCCAGGAGAGTCTTTCATGGACTCATCTCGAATGGTTCTATCAGCTGGATGGAACCAAGGTTCGTAACTGGGAGGAGTTGGCTACTGCTTTTTACAAGCAGTATCAGTATAATGCCGACCTCGCTCCTACGCGTACCCAACTTCAGGGTATGTTGTTAGGATCGGGAGAAGGTTTCAAAGAATATGCGCAGAGATGGAGAGACCTTGCTGGGAGGGTACAACCACCTTTGACTGACCGAGAACTCGTTGATATGTTCTTGGGGACCCTATCCAGGCCGTTCTTCAATCATCTCATTGGTAACTCATCTGTAGGGTTTACCGACCTCATTCTGACTGGGGAAAGAATTGAAGCTGGTATCAAGGCCGGGAAGATTCAAGAGGCCACACCTTCTGATACTCACAAAAAGCCTTACATGGGAAAGAAGGAATCTAATGCTGCATACAGTCAACAGAGTCGTCATGACCAACATGCAGGGGCAGTCATGATCTCTGGTTCTGCATCATGCCGACAACCACAAAAGGGAAATCAGCGAGGGCCAGACGAGCCTAAAAGATAATTCACCAACATCAACATGCCATGGTCACAAGCATTGCAGCACATGTTGAAAATGAACCTGATTGCGGTGATCAACCCTCCTGCAAATCCCAAGACCTCCTCTCCAAACTACAATCCAGAGACGAGGTGTGCTTATCATTCTGATAGCCCGGGGCACGATACCGAGGATTGTTGGGCGCTAAAATACAAGATCCAGAATATGATCGATGCTAAGGAGATCGAATTCGAGCCTGCTGAGACTCCTAACGTGATCAATGCTCCCTTGCCAAAGCATGGCTAGGATTGAGAGATTTTTGTTCATTTGAATTCAAGTTGTATTTTTCTTTTCTTATTCAAACAAACAGTTATCATGTTAAACTCTTTTATTTCATGAATTCATTACACGTGTCTGTCTTGAATTAATTATGTTCACTGTATTTAAAACTGCTTTCATATCTCTTGTGATGATCAACTCTTGATTAATAATTCTAAGCCTCTTGAGGGAGGATGACCAAAACGATACCACGATCCTTACAGTATGCTTTTGAACAGACCCCGCTGATGAGGTACAGGCATTGTTTCAATCCCTAAACACTGGAGTTATAAGGAAGATAATCCCTCGTCAACCCCTCTGAGCCAAAGAAGTAGGAGTTTTTTCTTTTCGAAAATTAAAACCCTTTATCATAACCTGGGGCAGGGTAGTTCTCTCAGTTGATCCAAGTACATAACAAATGGCACCAAAGAGGTCCTTACAAAAAAACAAAAAAAAAGACAGTGATGATTCCGAATAATCGTAAGGATAGGTAGTCATTATATCTCAAAAATAAAAACCCAATAAGTCAAAACCTATGAAGGAGACTTACAAAACTGGGGCATCCCGCTGGCTGTAATTCCAAAAAGAAACAGTTCAGGCAAAATTTAGGGATAGCGAAATCAAAAAGAAAGAGGTCATACAAACCCTCAACAAAAACAAAAAAAAATGACTGCCTATTCAGAATAAATCATCAATATCTGAACCATCATTGGAACATCAGGACAAAGACTCAAACAAGGTCTAACGCACGATCAACTGAGCTTAGGTTTGAAGAACGTCACGAAGAGCGGGTGGGTACAAATAAAATTTGAGCCTTTATCCTTTGTTTCTTAAACCGTGAACCAGGCCACGTTACAACCCTCAAAAGCCCTAGCTGAAGCATGGGTTAGTTCGAAAGCATACTGTTACGAAGGTATCCTGACTCCTGAAGGCTTGCTGTAAAATCTTGAGTTGACATCACATTGTTTTACTGAAAAAGTGAATTTTTCAAAAACTTCAAGACAGATATAAGCCTTTGCATTCTTAAAATAACCTTGTTTGCATATGACTATTTGTTTGAACAGTAGAGAAATTCGCACGACGAATATCTAATGAACAAAAGTCCTCTCAACAAAGAGGTCACCTCAAGTGGAAGAAACACTTCCAATCAAGGGGCATGGCATGATCAGTGTCTATCATCTGGGGCAGTCCAATCAAGATTCGAGGAATCTCTCAAGGCTAACCAGCTTGGGGCAAATCTCCGCCCGAGTCACTTGGGGCATTCCAGCAACGAATCTTGCCTAATCAGACATCTTCTGGTAGCAGGGCAACACAACACTATCAACAGGGGCACCCCCCTACATCCTGAGAGCGTGGATATAGTCGTAAAAAAATTACTACGCACGATAAAAGATCCGCTAGGTTGACATACCTAGGCAAAAATAAGGGATGAAAAAGAAAAATTTGTACACCCAGCAAGTCGAAAACCTGAAAAGGCGGCTTGGGCAAAAACGGGTATCCCGATGGACTGAAAACCCGAAAGGGCGGTCCAGGCAAAAGTTAGGGATCAAGAGCGTACGACTATGTCCCGGCATCTCATCACTTGCCTACCAAGGGGAAGATTTGTCAATCGGCAGTCATCCAGCACCTCCACAAGGTATCTTTTCCCCTCACCTCAGAAACAGGGGCAATAATGAGTCGTCCAGGCGATCCAGTTGCCCTGTCAACCAAAGTACTAAGGAAAGATCAATATAAAGATGATTACCATCTACCTTTACAAATTCCAGATCAACATTGATAACAAGCCAAGAAAAATCAGCGGACGACTGATCGTGGGTTAATATCCGAAACCAAATAGGACAATCATCCACTTGATCATCACAGGCAACCCTACACCGGTTCCTTCTCAACTTTCAGACAAAGTCTTACATGGACTCATCCACAGGCAACCCTACACCGGTCCCTTCTCAGCTTTCAGACAAAGTCTTACATGGACTCATCCACAGGCAACCCTACACCGGTTCCTTCTCAGCTTTCAGACAAAGTCTTACATGGACTCATCCACAGGCAACCCTACACCGATTCCTTCTCAATTTTCAGACGAAGTTTTACACGAACTTACCCTGAAGTAACCTTACCCCGGTTCCTCCAGAAGTCTTACACGGACTTACCTCAAAGATAACCTTACCCCAGTTCATCAAGAAGTTTTACACGAACTTACCCTGAAGTAACCTTACCCCGGTTCCTCCTGAAGTCTTACACGGACTTATCCCGAAGTAACTTTACCCCGGTTTCTCCAGAAGTTTTACACGAACTTATCCCGAAGTAACCCTACACAGGTTATCTCTTCCCAGACGTAGTTCTACACGGACTCGTCATCAGTAAACCCTACACAGGTTTCCTTCTCAAAACTCAGGATGTAGTTTTACACGGACTCGTCACCCAGAAACCCTACACAGGTTCTCTATTTTCAAGGATGCAGTTTTACACGGACTCGTCATCAGTAAACCCTACACAGGTTTCCTTCTCAGCTCTAGATACAGTCTTATACGGACTCATGGTCAGTATACCCTACACCGGTTTCCTCCCTCCAAAGATGTAGTTTTACACGAGCTCATCATCAGGCAACCTTACACATACTCTCCCCAAGCAGAATTAGCCTGCAGTAAGCCCTATGGAAGTTGGATTATCCTCCAGCAGATCTCAACATTCCTAACAGGCATCCCCGATAGTCTTGATCTAAGATTGTTCCCCGGCGGTATACAGACATTCAGTGGAGCCACCTCCCCAATATATCTCAAAATTTCCCCAGGAGAGTCCAGTTCAAGATTTCCCCAGGAAAGTTCGAATCATCTCCCCAGCAGGAAGCTTACCCCCAGTAGATTTTGGAAGCTTCCCCCCTTGCAGAGCACGAACGCGTCCCCCGACTTTATTTTAAGGTTATTTCCCTACCAGGATATAACTGGGTTATCCTCAGCCAAAAGCCACGGAAAGATCGTCCTCGGCGAAGTCTTCTTATCCCCAGCGGAGTCTATTAACACTTCCAACATAACAACGGTATCCCCAGCAAAGCTACCATCAACATCCCAGCAGAATAACGTACCTCTCTTCCCACAGAGTATTATTCCCCAGCAAAGTAGCTAGAGTAATTTTTCCCCGCAGAGTAATCCATGCACCTAGTTTATTCCCCAACGGAGTTATCTTCTCCTACCGGTATTCTTGCAACTATCATCCCTAGCGGAAACAACAAAGCACTATTCTCCAACATCAGCCCAGGATGTGATTTCCCGGCACCCGTCAAGAATTTACTTTCCTAGACGAAAACATACATTCATAAACATCACATACATCATGATACACGCATAAATGCATCATATCTTACAAACTCACTTATGTTGAGAACATCATTGCTTGATCCATATCATGCATTACATATGACTGACCTTTACCTTTCAGGAAAGATCCAGTTAAGTTCTCAGCCATTCCAAGGCCTTCTCTGGTTCAGTCAGATCGACCCTAAGATCTCCCTGATTCTTATCCAGTTGAAGTTATTCCAAGACCTCCTCTGGTTCAGTTAAATCGACTCCTAAAAGATTTTTCTGATTCTTATCCAGTCAAAGGCCTTCTCTGGTTCAGTCAGATCGACCCTAAGATCTCCCTGATTCTTATCCAGTTGAAGATTCCAAGACCTTGTCCGGTTCAGTTAAATCGATTCCTAAAGATTTTTCTGATTCTTATCCAGTCAAAGGCCTTCTCTGGTTCAGTCAGATCGACCCTAAGATCTCCCTGATTCTTATCCAGTTGAAGATTTCAAGACCTTGCCTGGTTCAGTTAAATCGACTCCTAAAGATTTTTCTGATTCTTATCCAGTCAAAGGCCTTCTCTGGTTCAGTCAGATCGACCCTAAGATCTCCCTGATTCTTATCTAGTTGAAGATCCCAAGACCTTGCCTGGTTCAGTTAAATCGACTCCTAAAGATTTTTCTAATTCTTATCCAGTCAAAGGCCTTCTCTAGTCCAGTTAAATCGATTCCTAAAGATTTTCCTAATGAAGACTCAGTAGAAGACATCCCAGATTCTCTCACCGTTACTGTTGAGGTAGTAATCGCCCCAGATTCTCTCATCGTTACTGTTGAGGTAGTAATCGCCCCAGACTCTCTCATCGTTACTGTTGAGGTAGTAATCGCCCCAGATTCTCTCATCGTTACTGTTGAGGTAGTAATCGCCCCAGGTTCTCTCATCGTTCTGTTGAGGTAGTAACCATCCCTGAGTCATTCATCATCGTTTGAAGCTCTAGACTCGATTCCTGTAACCAACCAGGGTGCGTCTACACAAAGAGTTTGAAGACCAGCTCCTATAACAGGCCAGGTAATCATTTTCTTTTTTCAGGTACGCAAGTTCTCGCTAAGGAATCTCTTACGCGATCGACACCCAGATGGAATCTATAAGCCCATCCACCTATCCATCACCTCTCAACATGGTATCTATAAGCCCATCTTCCTATCCATCAATCTACAAATGGCATCTGTAAGCCCATTCCCCATATCACACTGCCAACATGTGAGCGCAAATTTCTGGGCACTCTAGTGTTCAATCATCTTCCACCCTCGGATTACGAAAGGCACGTCAGCCAATCTACATCCTCAGGTCTAAGAAGATTGAACAGGGGAAACTATTGTACCCCAAAATTTTCCCTCCCATATTCTTCAAGATTTGCAAAGAGCATGCTTCAAAATCACCCCAAGGGTTGCACAGTCCAATTGCCTCCTAACAGTAAAAAATTAGGGTTTTGGTTCTGGCAAAGAAATTGAAGTTTCCAAGGGTCCAATCAAGTCCCACATGCCTATAAACATTGTCAAGCATCCATATGCCAAGTTTCAAGACTTACAGCACAAAATTGCACAGTCAAAAACCCTAATTGCCCTACAGTCAACTGCAGGGGCAAAATGGTCATTTGACAGTCAAAAGTCAAGATTTTTGGTCAACATCTTATTTTGAAGCCACAAACATCATTTGATCAATTCTTGATCATGATTCTCAAGGCATGGCTCAAAAAGTCTCAAGATGCAAAAGTTGCTATATTTGGACAGTTGAAAAAGTCAACTGCAAATTGACCAGGGCATACCTTCCACATGGTTTATCAGAAAAATTCCATCCAAAGCTCATTTTGAAGATAATGACATTTCCTACAACTCCTCTTCACACTTCAAGTCCAAGAAATGCTCTCAAAAAAAGTTATCAATCTCAACATTATAGGTCATTTTCAAAAGTCAACAAAAAGGAACTTTAAGTCAAAGACCATAACTTGAGATTGGTAAATCAAAATGACATGGGACCAAAGGCATTGGTTAGAGGACTTCCAGACCTTTCCAAAATGTCCAAGAACATGATCAAAGCTTAAACATTGAGCAAGATATGCCTTGTGGAAGTTGGGAAATGTTTGAGAATTTTGAAAAGTCAACTTTGCTTCAAATGCCTCAAAGTTGCTAATGGGCCACAATTTCTTCCAAGAATCATCACCCAAAAGCTATGCACGACCCATTGACCCAAAGGTGAGTTATTTTCTTATTTTTAATTTATTAATTGAATTTTTAAATCTATTAATTCATTTAATTCAAATTAAATATGAAAAAAATACTAAATGCCACCTTTCAAATCTTTTATGCAGCATTTCTACTCATCATAACCTCAATATTTCGTGCATATTCAAAAAGGCAAGAATTGGCAATGTTTGGCATAAAAAAGGAATGAAAAAGATTGAAAAAGATTCATGAAAATCACAAATTGAAAAGCATTGATTGAATGGATTTTGGACTTGTTTTGTAAACCTAATTCATTGACATATACATATACATATACATCACAACCCTAATCAAAAGAATAGGAAGCTGCGCCTCAATCAATTCCAAAAGCTTTCTGAGGCCTTCCTGAACGTGACTCAATCCTTTTCCAGTCCCCACGCATACAGAAGTGGTAGAACAAAGTCAAACTTTCTCAAACTTTTTTCATAATTGTGTTTCAATATACATGCATTTTCCATACATTTGAATGTTTGATTTACACTAACATGATGTTTCTGAAGCTAACAGTACCGTTCAATTGAAGAATGGTCGCCTAAATAAGAAGTTACCATGAATGCATATTAGGGTTTCAAAGCTTTAATTTTGGGGCTTTGCATATCTGGAACAATTGGACCATAAGACTTATACCAATGAAATCAGGACATTCAAACAAGTAGAACCCAACCCTCGCGCCCTTTTTCTTTTCCACCCTGTGCTATTCACTATTTTTTGCAGGTTTGAATTAGTGGGAGTTTAAAACCCCCGCTATCTATTTTATTTGCAGAAGAAAAAGGAGGACGAAGCTTAGGTGTCCGCGCGTGAATGGTGTATTCAAATCATTGGCGCGTTTTTGTTGGTTTCCAGGATGATTGCACTTTTTGCTTATGTTGATCAGTGCCCACTAAGTAAACAAATGAATGCGTTTGGCCTGGTGGAAGATGACTTGGCTGGCAGGTATTGGGACCTGGGTTCGATTCCCAGGTCCCCCATATTTCTGCATATTTTTCATGTTAACATGTTCAGGTGGTTATCACGCTCAAGGGAGTACCATATGCCTTCACATGCTGGCTTGCCACATAATCCAGGAGATCAATCTGAAGGCCATAATGAGGATTCCAGGGTACACACTAGTCCACCATGCACACATGATCATTGAAAGTCAATAAGGCCTTGAATCTGTTGGGCCTAATTGCTGCATATATACCTCCAAATGGGTCAGAAAACCCCCCATGTTTGCCTTCTCTTTCTCTATTTTTCTTCTTTTCTTTTATTTATTTTAATTATATTATTTGTTTCATTTAATTCCACAAAATTAATTTTAATAACATAAAAATACAAAAAAATCAGAAAGTCAAAAAAAATAAAATATGTTTATTATTTAATTCAATAATATTTATTTTGTAAATAAATTTCATAATCAATTTAGTTTTAATTTTAGGTTTTTAACTTTAATGCTTTTTCTTAGATAATTAAAAAAATATAAAAACAAGTCTTTTAGCATTTTTTTTAATTCTTTTTCTTAATAAATAATCTTTTTTTTCTTATCACTATTAATTATTAATTATTTTTGTAAATAACTTATAATTAAACAATTAGTAAATTAGGTCAAACTTGAATTTATTTCTTTAATAATTAAAAATGCTTAGAATTAGGGTTTTAATTCCATTTAATTTTCTTTAATTTCATAAATACAAAAAAAACATAAAAAATAAATCCTTTCCTTTATTTAATTTAATTAACTTAATAATTTCAATTTAATTTCCTCAAAGGGTCCAACGCCCTCACACCTTCGAATATAATTTTCTCTTCGCGCGTTTATTTTATTTTTCTTTGTGAAATTTATGTACTTGCCCCAAAGCCTTGTAATAGATTAATTAGGATATTTACTTTCCGCATTTTATTTATTCAAATCGGGTCTTGGTTTAATTTGGCGATGTAGACCCGCGCCTTGTAATAGCGTAGGACTTTTATCTTTCCGCACTTTAAATCCCGCATCTTTTAACTGTTAAAACACATGAAAGAATGTATGCTCAAATAAAAACAATGCGTAGAACACTCAATGCATGATCAAGACAAATATAACTGAAAATGACACACAAATCACACACCACTCTTAGGGTACGCCTCACTGTTGCCTTGCCCCTCGAAACGTGGTCGTCGAGTAGAGGACGTTTTAGTAAGTCCTCAGGTCCATGAACATGGCATGGGGGTAGCTTCTAAGGTGTCTTCCTATTGCTCTAGTGACCACACTGTCCCTAATCCTCGAATTGACCCAAACACCTCCAACGGTGGTGCTACCTACCTCTCAATGGTGGGATGGCACTATCTTAAGGACATTTACACAACCTAATTCCTTAGGGTAGGTGGATGACTCATAGATACTTGCTCTAATTCAAAACAAATCAAAAAACTCTTTTCACACTGACACTTTTCAAAAAGCTTTCAAAACAATTTTTCAAACACTCTTGAGGACTGATACAAGGGTCGATCTGAAATTTTTAAACGAAACTTTTTCAAACCCACTCACACTTTGAAAAGCAAATAAACATTTTGAAAACACAATGAGCAAGTATCTAAGAGCCCATGGATAACCATGGATAGAAAGGGTGCTAACACCTTCCCTTTCTATAAATCTACCTCCCGAACCGAGAAACTATCTCATAAGGAATTTTGCTGTGCTTTTGTCCTGTCCATGTTTGGAGAAAATAAAAGACGGTGGCGACTCTTGCTTTCGTGACATTTCGCGAACCAGCGTTAAACAGTCAGTTCCAGATCCACCGATCACACCAAGCAACATAATAGTAAGGGATTTTGACCGCTCGAAAAGGATGGTACATGGGGAGGTAGACATTCCCATAAAGGTTGGAACCCAAACCTTCAATTCAGCTTTTTATGCGATGGACATTCGCCCTTCATACTCCTGCCTGCTGAGCCGACCATGGATCCACAATGATGGAAATGTTACTTCTATGTTGCACCAAATGTTGAACTATCCAGTTCAAGGGAAGATTATCACCGTTCATGGAGAGGAAGAATACATGATCAGCCATCTTAATTTCTTCAGATATATGGAATTAGACGGTGAATTCATTGAAACTCCATTTCAACACTTTGAAGAGGTCCCTCAAGATGTGGCAGTGACCAAGGCTGTTCCCAAGATTACAAGGCCTCCACTCCGGGTTTCGTCACTGAAGGATGCCAAAGCAGTGGTGGAAGAAGGTGGATGCACTATCTGGGGACAACTCCCAGATATCCCATACAAATCTGACAATTTTGGCCTAGGTTTCACTTCAAGTGCTCAAAAGGTTGTACACCGTGCTCGTGCTGGAGGGCCACCCTTGAAGATCAGCAACCATGAAGTCAACACGATAGAAGATGTCCAAGATGGATACAACCTGGAGGATTGGATCTTCCCGACTGTTAATGGAGGGCTTAGCAATTGGGAGGCTAGAGACTTCGTCCTGATCACTTTCATCCCTCAGTAATTTGTCTTTACATTTTGTTGGATCTGTAATATTGAAAATAATTCGCACACTTAAAACCTCGTGTCTTAACCGAGGAATAATGGTCCATTTGTAAGGGTTATTATCTCATTTTTCATATGACATCAATGAATCATGGATGTTTTCGCATACAAACTTTTATGCTCATTGTTTTTCTTTTACATTTTACTTTCTTTTAAAGATAGTTATACCCTTACACACACACACACACACACACTCATAATGCATGTTTACATCCATTCGGGATCCCATGGATAACGATACTGCTATGGCCTTCTGTGACTCTGAGAATCTAATCTACCAAGCCGAAGACGAAGGTGAGGAAGATTGTGAAGTACCGGGGGAACTTGCCAGACTGCTACAATGAGAAGAGAGAACCATCCAGCCTCACGAGGAACCTGTGGATACAATCAATCTAGGTATCGAAGAGAACAAAAAAGAGGTCAAGGTGGGTGCCAATCTGGAACCCAGTATCAAGAAGCGTTTGATTCAGTTGTTGCACGATTATGTAGAAGTATTTTCCTGGTCGTATGAAGACATGTCAGGACTAGATGAAGATATTGTGGTACATTGTCTGCCTACAAGAGAGGATTGTCCGCCGGTAAAGCAAAAGGTTCGCCGCATGAGGCCTGATATGTCAGAAAAGATTAAAGCAGAGGTCATGAAGCAATTTAACGCTGGATTCTTGGCTGTCACCTTTTACCCCCAATGAGTTTCCAATGTTGTTCCCGTACCCAAAAAGGATGGCAAAGTGCGAATGTGTGTGGACTACATAGATTTGAATAGGGAAAGCCCTAAGGATGATTTTCCACTTCCCCACATTGATATCCTAGTTGACAATACGGCACAACACAAGGTGTTTTCCTTCATGGACAGATTCTCATGTTACAACCAAATTAAAATGGCGCCTGAGGACATGGAGAAAACAACCTTTGTCACATAGTGGGGAACTTTCTGCTATAAGGTGATGCCATTCGGACTAAAGAACGCATGGGCAACCTATCAGCGTGCCATGGTAGCTCTATTTCACGACATGATACATCACAAAATAGAAGTCTACATGGACGATATGATAGCCAGATCTCAAACAGAAGAAGAGCATCTTGACCACTTACAAAAGCTGTTTAAAAGACTGAAAAAGTACAAGCTGAGGTTGAATCCAAATAAGTGCACATTTGGGGTATGGTCTGGTAAACTCCTAGGCTTTATCGTCAGCAACAAAGGTATCGAGGTCGATCCTGCCAAGGTTAAATCCATACAAGAGATGTCTGCTCCTCGTACTGAGAAAGAAGTCAGAGGTTTCATGGGACGTTTGAACTATATTTCCAGATTCATTTCTCACCTGACAGCTACTTGTGAGCCAATCTTCAAACTATTGAAGAAAGATCAAGTACTCAAATGGAATGATGAATGCCAAGTTTCTTTTGACAAAATCAAAGAATACTTGCAAGAGCCTCCTGTGTTGATGCCACCAGTCGAGGGAAGACCGTTGATCATGTATCTGACTGTTTTAGAAAACTCAATGGGGTGTGTATTGGGGCAGCATGACGAGTCTGGCCGAAAAGAGCACGCTATTTACTACCTGAGCAAAAAGTTTACCGACTGTGAAACAAGATATTCACTTCTCGAGAAAACTTGATGCACTCTGGAATGGGCTGCTCGCCGGCTAAGACAGTATATGATGACTCATACTACTTTGTTGATATCTAAAATGGATCCGATAAAATACATCTTCGAGAAGCCTGCTCTTTCTGGGAGAATAGCAAGATGGCAGATGATCATGACAAAATATGATATATAGTATACTACCCAGAAAGCTATAAAGGGAAGTGTACTAGGTGAGCACCTCGCTCACCAAGCTGTAGAAGACTACCAATCCATGAAATTCGAATTTCTGGATGAGGACATCATGACATTAGACAACTGTTAAGAATTCAGGCCATATGACGGACCTGAACAAGGATCCCGATCGACCCTGTTCTTTGATTGAGCATCTAATACACTCGGTAATGGTATTTGTGATGTATCCATATCTCCGGAAGGTTGCCACACTCCCTTTACTGCCAGACTTTGCTTCAATTATACAAACAACATGGCGGAATACGAAGCATGCATCTTCGGTATCAAAGCTGCCATAGACTTGGGGATCAAATCCTTGGATGTATTCGGAGACTCAGCTTTGGTTATCAGCCAGATCAAAGGGGAATGGGACAACAAACACCTAAACTTTATCCCTTACAAAGAACATGTTCTGACATTGCTACCATATTTTGAGAAGATTACCTTCGAGCATTTCCGCGAGAAGAAAATCAACTAGCAGACGCTCTAGCCACAATGTCATCTATGTTTAAACTTAATTGGGATAACGAGGCTCCCCAGATCACCATTAAACGAATGGAGGAACCAGCACACTGTCACGAGATTAATACTGAAGAAGTAGTGAACCAACCTTGGTTTCACGAAGTCAATAGGTATCTCGAGACTCAAGAATATCCAGAAGGAACTTAAATCAATGATAAGAAGTTCTTAAGGAGGTTTTCTACTAACTTGATTGATGAGAAAAGACTTACTGCTATTTGGCATGGTCAAATGTATCAAAAACAGATGATCAAGGCTTTCAACAAAAAGGTCAGACGCCAAGTGTATCAAGTTGGAGATCTGGTGATCAAACGCATCATACTTCCACCAGGTGATCCTAGGGGCAAGTGGACTCCTACCTATGAAGGACCATTTATAATCAAAAACATTTTCTCTGGTGGGGCAATGATCTTGACCAACATGGATGGTGACGACCTGCCGCATCCTGCAAATGCAGACATAGTCAAAAGATACTACATAGGAGACCCGCTAGGTTGACATACCTAGGCAAAACAAGGGTATCCCGGCGAACCAAAAAGGTTCGGGAAAAAATTAGGGATAAAACAAAAAAATTTGTACACCCGGCAAATTGAAAACCCGAAAGGGTGACTTGGGCAAAAAAGGGTTTCCCGGTGGACTAAAAACCCGAAAGGGCGGTCCAGGAAAAAGTTAGGGAATGTAAAGTGTATGACTATGTCCCATTAGATCACCTCACGGACAACCTTTAGCTTCAACTAACAAATTCAACGGTTCTCATCAATTCAATCAGCTTCGGACAAGGAAACAAATAGATAAGACGCTCGGAGATACGAAGGCTATAGCAGAATGGAAACCCCATGGGATTTTTACACATAGCTATCTTTTCTTTATATCAAAATTTTCTTTTTTTTTACGACGAAATTATCTTATTAAAATGTTTGTCTCCGTGTACAAAAATACTTACTCAAAGTCAATACAAAGATATCTCTTTGAAAGTGCAAAAACTATCTGTTTTTCTTTACGCTTATGTTTTGTCTACAAAAACGTCCAATGATTGATTGTTGAACATATGCATTTGAATATAATTACTGTTTACAAATAAACAAAATGAAAAAAGACAATTACTAATGCGTTGAATGGATAGGGAAATACCTCTAGGCTATTACCTAAGAAATCCACACAGTACGTCATTTAATCCCCAGCGGAACAAAATTCCCAGTTATCACTCCCCAGTAGAAGTCGTCAAATTTCTCAGGATTCCCCAATGGAATTTTACAAGCAGTATACGACATTTCCTTTACAACAGAGTTTATTTCTCTAAGCAGAAATTCATCAACACTTAGACTTTACAACATGAAGACTTACATATCCTCAGCAACAGTCAGGGATTTATTTTCCCCAATCCAACAGTAATGCCGCAAACTAGCTCACATACGCATACATTGCATCCATTTATCATAAACATTGATGACATGAATGCATTATATTATGCATTTCATACAACATAAACATATTGTTTTAAGCTAACATTTTACCCTTTTCATGATAAGGTTAATAACTACCATTAACAAAATTCCAAAATCTTTTGATACAACTCAGATACGCTCCAGACACGGATTCCATTCTGATACTCATTCAGATACAACCTTTTAATGCAGTTCATATACGCTCCAAACACAGATGCCATTTTGATACTCATTCAGATACAACCTTTTGATACAGCTCAGATACGCTCCAGACACAGATTCCATTCTAATACTCATTCATATTCAGTCTTCAGATACGGTTCAGATACGCTTCAAACACGGATGCCATTCTGATGCTCATTCAGACTTAACCCTCAGATACGATTCAGATACGCTCCAGAAACAGATGCCATTCTGATACTCATTCAGATTCAGTCTTCAGATACGGTTCAGATATGCTCCAAACACGGATGCCATTCTGATACTCATTCAGACTCAACCCTCAGATACGGTTCAGATACGCCCCAGACACGGATGCCATTCTGATACTCATTCAGATTCAGTCTTCAGATACGATTCAGATACGCTCCAAACATGGATGCCATTCTGATACTCATTCAGACTCAACTCTCAGATACGGTTCATATACGCTCCAAACACGGATGCCATTATGATACTCATTCAGACTCAACTCTCAGATACGGCTCATATACGCTCCAAACATGGATACCATTATGATACTCATTCAGACTCAACTCTCAGATACGATTCAGATACACTCCAAAAACGGATGCCATTATGATACTCATTCAGACTCAACACTCAGACACGGTTCAGATACGCTCCAAACACGGATACCATTCTGATACTCATTCAGACTCAACTTTCAGATACAGCTCAGGTACGCTCCAGACACAGACGCCATTCTAATACTCATTCTTTCAGCTTACAAACTACAAATTCAACAATCACTCTTGGATGGGATCTGCAAGCCCATCTCCTACAGCTTTCTATCACCTCTCTAAATGGTATCTTTAAGCCCATTCCATCTACCATCACATTGCCAAGTGTAAATTTCTGGGCAGTCTAGTGTCCAATCATCTTCCACCTTCGAGTCACGAATGGTAAAACTCGCCAGTCTAACTCTTCAGGCTTAAGAAGATTGAACACGAAAAGATATTGTACCCCAAAATTTTCCCTCTCACTTATCAAGGAATTTCACAAGATCTCCTTTGGATCAAGACTGCACTAGGGTTTGATCAGCTCAAGACACCTTCTTAAGTACTGATGACTGAAAATTAGGGTTTGAGATTGCACAAGGAATTTTGAACTTCCAAGGCCCCATATGACTTTCATGGATCATTATGGACCCCCAAGATTACTCATGTCAAGTTTCAAGCCTTGGATCACACTTTTGATCAGTCAATCGAAAAGTTGACCTAAAAATCAACTGAATTGGGGAAAAAGTCAACCATGACCAATTTACAGTCAAACTTCATAATTTTTTATCCACATCAACATTATAAACCCATATGTGTCATTTGATCAAGTTTGGACCATAACTCCTCAAGAAATTTGATCAAATCATCAAAAGGGCAAAATAGTCAAAATTAGGGTTTTGACTGGGAAAGGGGAATTTCTGGTTTTTGACCTAGCAAATGATCAATGAGTTAAGGCATGATCTCAAGAGTCCAATTGAATCACTTTCACCCAATGTCATGATTCAAAACACTACAAGTCCATTGGAATGACAGATGAATTTTTCAGTCAATTGATCAAAGTCAACTTTATACTAAAAAGTCAAACTTTGACTTTTTGGTCAAAATCAAATGCCAAAGGTCCTAATTCATTAAAACATGTCAAAACATGAAACTTGTTCACCAATAAATCAAGAATTTAAGAGTTTTTGTTGAAAAGTTGAAATTTCTTAACTTAGAAATTTTTTTAAGTATAGAAAATTTCTTATTTTTTCATAACTTTGAGCCAAGTTTTCATCATGATGCAAAGTGATTAAAGAGAAACTTCCAACATGAAAGTTGTAGATCTCTAAGAAATCTACAACTTTTATTCACACAATTTCTCCTAAAAATTCTTGGATCTCAATTTATAATTTTGTGAATACATGCTCATGAACTAAAAATGACTTAGTGAAATTTTGCCCTAGTTAGGCAGATTTTTTACCTAACTTCATGGAAATTTTTCACATAGTTCCAAGGGGAATATTCAAAAGCAATTCAAACATAAGTTGTAGGGCACATTGCAAGATTTCCAAAATGTCAAAGAACTCCTTGAGATCATTCTTGAGTAGGGAGAATCGAAGAGACGAAGTTGGTATTTTGTCACTTGGATTACAAGCCATTTTGTGAAGAACATTGGATCCAATCCTCAAGCATGATGTACAAATCCAACTTTATAGGATTCTAAATTGAATTTCACTCCATAATTAAATGTTTTCACAGCTGTTGGAAGCTTTAACCCAAGCATTCAATGCATTGTACAAACTTAATTCCATTTTTGGGAGAAAGGCAACATTGCCATTTTAGAAAAGCAAGCTTTATGCAAAGTCAACTTGCATTGAGCCTTGCATTGGTTCTTTCTGCAAAAACACACTCCACACAATCATAACAAGTGTGCTTAAAGATCCAAGCCCCCCTACAAGCTTTATACTTCACCTTGAAACCATGCTTGATAGCTTTGCTTTAAAAACAAGTAACCAAGCAAAACATGTGAGTTTTTGAAATCTGAGTTGATACAAGTCTCAAAACCTTTTGCTTATAAGTAGATACACTATTGGCAAGTTGACACATGAATACTATTGCCTTGAAATTGCCTCAAACACTTAAAAACCAAAAACCTGTTCAAGAGCACCATTAATATACAGTTCTGAACCAAAACTCATGATCTTCATTTCCACCCGTGCGTTTTGAAAACTAATCACTCAAATACCTTCTATACATCATACCAAAGCAATCCATACCCTTGTTTCCTCACTGTAACTCCTCCATCACTATCCACCATTTTCAAAAACCAAGCTTGCAGGTTGACTTGAGTAGAGAGATTCAGGGACATTCAAGGCAAAGTAAGAGTTGGGATACATTCAAGAAGGTCCACGCAAGCTAAAGAGACCCTCAGGCCATCTCAAAAGTTTCTCAAACTCCATTCACGACTCCAGCTGCAAGAGGTAAAAACTCAAACTTCTATCTCTTCACACAAGTATCATCTGGTCCTGATTTGTGAAAACAAAATGTAGATATCCTTGCTCTAAAGCTAACCATGTTTATAGTTTTCATTTATATTGATTGTGTATAGAGAATTTTGGATTTGAAATTTCTGAGAAAATTAGGTTTCAATTTAGGGCCAGCAAAATTAGTTTTTATCTTTGACATTTAGTTTACATAAGTTATATGTTTGAATTCGTGGGAAGAAACACTATAACTTTCATGTTTGGAGTTTCCATTTTTGTGGAGAAATGAGAAAGATACAGGTGGTCCGGCCATGGCTCAAGGTTGAAGATGAAGTTAACTTCAGAAAGCAATTGGCCTTATGTATTTATGCCTTGATTATATGACCGGATGAAACAGCCACCCCAGTGGCAAGCGCGCGCGTGCTAAGGAATATGTTACCTAAAGGGCGAGGGTTCGAACCATTGTGAACACCCCTTTTGCATTTTTCCAATTTTCTGATTTCCTAACATATTTTTGACAAGCGCTGGGCCCTTTGGGCCTGACATTGTTTTTTTGCTAGCTTATACCCTCTGTTTACTTATGATACCTCCTTGGCCTATTTTTTTTTAATTTTAATTCAATTATTTATTTCTTTTTCTTTTTTAATATATTTTCTAAAATACCAATAAAATCATAAAATGTATAAGAAACGTAGATTTATATTTTGACATGATTTGATTATTTTTCCACATAAAAATCATTTTATTTATCATTTTTATATTAATTTTCTTGTAAATATTAAAATAAACTAGGTTATTATTTATTTAAATAAACTTATTTTTAATATAAAAAAAACACCAAAAATATTTCATAACACCATATTATTTTCAAGACAAAAAATATAAAAATATAAAAAATATCTTTTTTTATAAACTTCATTTCTTTTTAAATAGAATTATGTTTTTTTATTCAAGAATATTTTTCTTAATAATATAAAAATTGAATAATTATTTTCTTTATCAAATTAGGTTAAAGTCAAGACCTTTTTTTTCTCTTAAGAAACCAAAAACAAAATCTTTTTCTTTGCATTTACATTTCTTGCATATTTAATTCATCTTGCATATTATTTGTTTCAATTATTTGTACAATAATTCAATTTAGTTGTAATAGATTAATTAGGTTTATATTATCGCAATCCCCATTCATAAATTATATACCCCCTCCCACAAATTTTGTAATAGCGTAGTAACTTTAAATTATGCAATTTATCGCTTTTACATAACATGCTAGTAATTAGGGTTTGTATGAAAAGAATAAAAATCAATCAAAATAGAAAACTCTAATTCAAGAAAAAAACAAGCATGAAAATGACACACTTGCACACAAGCACCCCTAGGGTTATCCCACTTGGTTGCCTTACAAAAATGGCTATATTACGCACGTAAGGTATCTTAGCAAAAACAAACGAATACAAGATCATAGTCCCTCGATGATGCTATTCAAAGTTTCCTTACAAAGTGATCTTAGTCCCTCAAAAAGAATGCTAAGATACCTTGAAATATTGCTAATCATGGTTATACGATGACCCACGCCCGTCCCGTTTACATTCAAAGATAGGGTTGCTTACCAAATCAATGGTAAGACAATAATGTCAAAGGAAAAGAAAATGAACAAGAAAGACATTTGAGTAGGTAGATTGCTCCTAATTACTTGCTCCATTTCAAAACAAACATCCTTGCTATTTTCATAACAATCACACAATTTCAAAACATCTTACAAAACTTGAAAACATTTTCAAAAGATCAACATCTTTGTATACATTATTACGAACGAGAATCATTACAAAGATTGCCTAAACAATGGCCTCTTTACAAAATACTTTCAAAAAACCACACAAAGCACAATTTCAAACAAAAGCAAGTGATCTAGAAAGTAACTAAGATCCCATGGAAAACCATGGATAAAAATGGTACTAATACCTTCCCTTTTTATAATCTATCCCCCGAACTCAAGAAACAATCTCAAAGGTCTTTCCTATGCTTTTTCACCATTCCTTTTGGATAAAAGAAAATTCGGTGGAAACTCTTGCTAACCGCAATATTTGCAATCAAACGCAAAACCTTCAAGTCAGTTCTCTCACCGTATCACAGAACTGGCGACTCTGCTGGGGATATTCTAAAAGTGGGGTTACCTTAGGGCTAGATCATATTTATTTGATTTCATTGTTTGACTTGTATGCTTTACATTATGGTTCTTTGTTTGGGTTTGAATCCTCTACCCAGATTTGGGATACATTATAGGTAAGTAGCAATATGTTGTGGTAATTGTGCGGGGTATACCGACATGGTCTAAGCAATAGCTACGTTAGTGTGACATATTTGTGGGTACCGGTAGCCTTTGAGTTAATCAAAGAGAATATGGGGCCGCTGAGTGATGTCATGAAGCACTAATGAACTTCTAGAACCTTTACTTGACCAACTTGGCCTTTAGGATGTAGTGAGATGACCGACTTTGGTGCAGTCCGAAGTTGGTAGATACTCAATACTACACTCATTGAGGTTTGGTTTCTTGGGATATTTCGGTCGCCATTAAAGAGGCTTGAGCTGAAACAATGACTAAGGAAACAAACCAGTGATATTGAGCTCCTTAGAACCCGTTTACTACTACTAGGATAGGTTTGAGCCAACTAAACTTCAAGAGGGTACTTACCTATAAAACTCCATGCAAGCCTAAACCTAAAGACTTGTTTGCTTTGCTTGTATATGTATACTTGTACATAACATCATGAACATCATATGCATCCACTAACCATTTCAAGGATTTTGGGATTCATCTTTGTTCTTATTTTGTAGGATATGGATTCACTTCACAGAAAAAATATTCAAGTCAACCTTGTGAGAATCCCTCCACAACTTAAGGAGCTAGTTTCAAGGATTCCTGAAAATTCTCCATTCACCGAGAGACATGGTCGCCTACTCAACTTGGTCACCTCCAACACAGATGAAGACATGATGAAGGTGATTTTTCAGTTCTTTGATCCTTTACACTATTGCTTCACATTTATCGACTATCAACTTGTGCCTACTTTGGAAGAATTCTCCCAACTCTTGAGGATTCCCATTCTCAATCAACTACCTTTCAACAGTACGGAAAGAGATCCAAAGCCAGAAGAGATTGCTCAAGCTCTACACTTGCACTTATCTGATGTCACAACTCATTGGGAAACAAGGAATGATGTCAAAGGTTTCCTAGCAAAATTTTTGTTTGAGAAAGCCCAAAGCTGTTGGAATTCCTTAGACTTGCAAGCCTTTGAGGAAATTGTGGCTCTCCTCATCTATGGGATGCTTTTGTTTCCAAATCCTGACCAACTCATAGATGTGAACACTGTCAAAATCTTCATATCACGCAATCCGGTGCCTACATTGCTAGGAGATATCCTACACTCATTTCACACTCACACAATGAGGAAAAGAGGTGTACTTATGTGTTGCACTCCTCTCTTGGAAAGATGGTTTATTTCTCATTTTCCCCAATCTATATTAAAGAATGAGCAAGGTTCAAGGTGGTCACAACGGTTGATGATGCTCAAACATTCAGACATTCATTGGTGCTCCCGATCCAAAGAGAATGTTATCATTGTCGACCGTTATGGAGAATTTCCTAATGTCCCTTTACTTGGAATTAGGGGAGGAATCACCTACAACCCTTGCTTAGCCTTAAGATAGTTTGGTTATGCCCAAAGGGATGGGCCGCACGAGATGCTGATTCAAGGTTTGGTATTTGACTACGACAACGACGATCAAGGTCTTCGCCAGAGATTTATCCGAGCTTGGAGGATGTTAAACAAGGTGGATAGCAAGACTTTGGGGCACAAAAATTCCATCCCTCTTGAGCCTTACCTCAAATGGGTATGAACTCGGGCTTAGAGTCTTATGATGCCTTACCCCTCCATTCTACCGGTAATCATTGAACCTGTCATAGAGGGAGATGTTCCATACAGTATCATACATCCTGACATGCCCACGTCTCTTGAAGACCTAAAAAGGGATTGGATACAATTCAAAGGAGAGCGAGATACTTTCGAAGCCCAATTCTACGCAAGCGAGAAGAAGGTTTTGGAACTTACTAGGCTATTTCATGAGGAGCAGACTCTCAATGCCTACATTGCACCGAAGAGGATGCATACTACTTTTCTATCTTAGAGTTTTTGTATTATTTTGCCCAAGGGGCATTGATGTACTCAAACTTTATCTTATTAATATAACATATGTTTCCTTTTTGTCTAAAACAAATTTGAGTCTTTGAAATCCTTGAAAACATTGCATATGCATATACCATTCATCATAACATAAGCAGGTCTTTTGCAACAAGTCTCCTCATCTCTCTACTGTTTATTTTAGTAAGATGGATCTTGAGCAAACAGTGAAGGATCTCCAAGCTCAGAATACACAGTTTAAATAGTTTCTCTTGACCCTAGCTAAGGGACAAGAAGAATTGAAGACTTTGCTGGCTGAAGAGAGGAAAAAGAAGACAAAGAAGGTAAACGGAGTCTTAAACATGGGAAGAAGATTTCATGGGCAGACAAGAAGGACTTTGGACTTTGCAACAACATACGGTGAAAGAGACAACCAAGATGGTAAAGGCAAGGAAACAGTTGTCCCGACAGAATCAGAAGAGGAAGAGGAAGAAGAGGACTACTCTAAGGAACAATACCCTCCAGCTGATGACAAGTATAAACATCTTGAAGAGAATCTGAGCGCGATGGAAATCCAAAAGGTGCCCGACTTGGACTTTGAGGAATTGGGTTTGGTGTCCGGGATTGTGATTCCTCCGAAATTCAAAGCACCTGTATTCGCCAAATATGACGGAGTTTCATGCCCTAAAATGCATCTCCGTTCATATGTGAGGAAAATTTAACCCCATACCGCTGATAAAGACTTATGGGTGCACTTCTTCCAAGACAGCCTGTCTGGAACTCAACTTGACTGGTTTTACCAACTAGAAAGAGCCAGTGTTCATAATTGGGAAGATCTTGCTGTAGCTTTCTACAAACAATATCAGTACAATGCTGATCTGGTGCCTACCCGTACTCAACTCTAGAGTATGGCCATGGTGTCCAATGAAGGTTTCAAAAACTATGCACAAAAATGGAGAGATTTGGCTAGAAGAGTTCAACCCCCTCTGTTAGAGAGAGAATTGGTAGACATGTTCCTAGGCACCTTGTCTGGTCCCTTCTTTAATCATTTAATCGGAAGTTCATCTGCAGGTTTTACTGAACTAATACTAACCGGAGAAAGGATAGAAGCCGGTATAAAGAATGGAAAGATTCAGAAAGACACATCTTCTTCTACAGTTGTAAGGAAGCCCTTTGTCGGAAAGAAAGAGGTGGTTTCCGTATATCCGCAGAGAAACCAAGATAGGGCTGAACGCCGACCAATGGTGGGAGCTGTTATGATCCCAAAGCATGCGTCTGATCAACAAAGAAATAATCAACCAAGGGTAGAAAGGCCAGTCAGGAAGTTCACCAGAATCAACATGACCCCATCTCAAGTATTTCCTCATCTACTAAGATCCAACTTGGTGACCTTGAAAGAAGCTTCGAAAAACCCCAATACAACATCTCCTCATTATCATCCCAATGCCCATTGCGCATATCACTCTGAAAGTCCTGGTCACGATACTAATAACTGTTGGGCTCTAAAGAACAAAACACAAGACCTCATTGAAGCGAAAGAAATTAAGTTCGATGCGCCTGAAAAGCCGAATGTCATTTATGCCCCTATGCCCAGACATGGCCACAATACCAATGCCATTGAAGAAGGATTGTTTGTTACTTCAGTTGATGAACTCATGACCCCACTTATGACTATTAAAATGAATTTGTTGAATGTCGGTGTGTTCCCAGGCTGTGGTGAAGTTTTCCATCTCTGTTTGTCCTCCCCAACCGGTTGTCCTTTGTTTAAAACAGGTGTTCAGTGCCTCATAGATAAAAAGGAAATTTTATTCGAAAAGACTCTTGTTCCACCTATCCTTTTTTAATATGTTTCTATCATTACCATTTCCGCCAATTCTTGCAGGGTCTCCACCAAAAGACCCGTTAGAATTACATCAGTTCCGAAAGCAGCTCCTTTAATAATCACAATGCTTAGACCAGTCCCATACTCATCAGACAAAACCATACAATGTAATTATGGAGGGGATGTCTATTACCATGGTATCAATCAAGAATGGCCAGCCGTCGAAGATTCAAGCTCCGAGAAAGTCAACTCTAACATCAGTAACATTGCAGGAACTAGCAAAATTACCCGAAGTGATAGGATCTTTTCTCCAAAAATTGCTCCCAAAAGCAGTTTCTGGACCCGTAATCATCCCTGTGGCTGCTCTAAAGGTTACTCCCACACCTATAATCATCTCTGCAAATACTCCAATAGACAAAGCTGTTACAACCCCTGTAATCATTCCTACTGACACTCCTGCTGCCGAGTTAACCGAGACTCGAGGAAAAGCTGTTCTGATTGAGTCTGCCCGGATGAAGACTCAATCATTGACTATCCCTGAGACCTCCAAGAAAGAAATGGAGGAGATCTTGAAAATTATAAAGAGAAGCGACTACGATGTAGTTGAACAACTGGGGCAAACTCCCTCTAAGATCTCCATGTTGGCATTACTACTATGTTCTGAGGCACATGCAAAAGCCTTGGTGAAGTTATTAAAAACCGCCCATGTACCTCAAGAGACATTTGCTGATCAATTTCAAGACTGTGTAGCCAGCCTAACTGCGGACAATGGTTTAGGTTTTTCAGATGCTGATCTAACACCAAGGGGAAGGAAGCATAATGAGGCATTGCATGTCTCAGTGGAATGTAGGGGCACAACTCTGGCGCATGTTTTGGTGGACACTGGCTCATATTTGAATGTATTACCCAAAAAGGCTCTCGATAGACTCGAATGTCAGGGGTTAACTTTAAAGCCAAGCAACATAATAGTAAGGGCTTTTGACATCTCGAAAAGGATGGTACATGGGGAGGTAGACATTCCCATAAAGGTTGGAACCCAAACCTTCAATTCAACTTTTTATGTGATAGACATCCGTCCTTCATACTCCTGCCTGCTAGGCCGACCATGGATCCACAATGATGGTGCTGTTACTTCTACGTTGCACCAAATGTTGAAGTATCCAGTTCAAGGGAAGATTATCACCGTTCATAGAGAGGAAGAATACATGATCAACCATCTTAATTCCTTCAGATATGTGTAATTAGATGGTGAATTCATTGAAACTCCATTTCAACACTTTTAAGAGGTCCCTCAAGATGTGGCAGTGACCAAGGTTGTTCCCAAGATTACAAGGCCTCCACTCCGGGTTTCGTCACTGAAGGATGCCAAAGCAGTGGTGGAAGAAGGTGGATGCACTATCTGGGGACAACTCCCAGATATCCCATACAAGTCTGACAATTTTGGCCTAGGTTTCACTTCAAGTGCTCAAAAGGTTGTACACCGTGCTCGTGCTGGAGGGCCACCCTTGAAGATCAGCAACCATGAAGTCAACACGATAGAAGATGTCCAAGATGGATACAACCTGGAGGATTGGATCTTCCCGACTGTTAATGGAGGGCTTAGCAATTGGGAGGCTAGAGACTTCGTCCTGATCACTTTCATCCCTCAGTAATTTGTCTTTACATTTTGTTGGATCTGTAATATTCAAAATAATTCGCACACTTAAAACCTCTTGTCTTAACCGAGGAATAATGGTCCATTTGTAAGGGTTATTATCTCATTTTTCATATGACATCAATGAATCATGGACGTTTTCGCATACAAACTTTTGTGCTCATTGTTTTTCTTTTACATTTTACTTTCTTTCAAAGATAGCTATACCCTTACACACACCCACACTCACAATGCAGGTATACATCCATTCGGGATCCCATGGATAACGATACTGTTATGGCCTTCTGTGACTCTGAGAATCTAATCTACCAATCCAAAGACGAAGGTGAGGAAGATTGTGAAGTACCAGGGGAACTTGCCAGATTGCTACAACAAGAAGAGAGAACCATCCAGCCTCACGAGGAACCTGTGGATAAAATCAATCTAGGTACCGAAGAGAACAAAAAAGAGGTCAAGGTGGGTGCCACTCTAGAACCCAGTATCGAGAAGCGTCTAATTCAGTTGTTGCACGATTATGTCGAAGTCTTTTCCTGGTCGTATAAAGACATGCCAGGACTTGATGAAGATATTGCGGTACATCTTTTGCCTATAAAAGAGGATTGTCCGTCGGTAAAGCAAAAGGTTCGCCGCATGAGGCCTGATATGTCAGAAAAGATTAAAGCAGAGGTCATGAAGCAATTTAACGTTGGATTCTTGGTTGTCACCTTTTACCCCCAATGAGTTGCCAATGTTGTTCCTGTACCCAAAAAGGACGGCAAAGTGGGAATATGTGTGGACTACAAATATTTGAATAGGGCAAGCCCTAAGGATGATTTTCCACTTCCTCACATTGATATCCTAGTTAACAATACGGCACAACACAAAGTGTTTTCCTTCATGGACGGATTCTCAGGTTACAACCAAATCAAAATGGCGCCTGAGGACATGGAGAAAACAACCTTTGTCACGCAGTGGGGAAATTTATGCTATAAGGTGATGCCATTCGGACTAAAGAACGCATGGGAAACCTATCAGCGTGCCATGGTAGCTCTATTTCACGACATGATACATCACGAAATAGAAGTCTACGTGGACGATATGATAGCCAGATCTAAAACAGAAGAAGAGCATCTTGACCACTTACAAAAACTGTTTGAAAGAATGAAAAAGTACAAGCTGAGGTTGAATCCAAATAAGTGCACATTTGGAGTACGGTCTGGTAAACTCCTAGGCTTTATCGTCAACAACAAAGGTATCGAGGTCGATCCTGCCAAGGTTAAAGCCATACAATAGATGCCTGCTCCTCGTACTGAGAAAGAGGTCAGAGGTTTCTTGGGACGTTTAAACTATATTTCCAGATTCATTTCTCACCTAACAGCTACTTGTGAGCCAATCATCAAACTATTGAAGAAAAATCAAGTAGTCAAATGGAATGATGAATGCCAAGTTTCTTTTGACAAAATCAAAGAATACTTGCAAGAGCCTCCTGTGTTGATGCCACCAGTCCAGGGAAGACCGTTGATCATGTATCTGACTGTTTTAGAAAACTCAATGGGGTGTGTATTGGGGCAGCATGACGAGTCTGGCCGAAAAGAGCATGCAATTTACTACCTAATCAAAAAGTTTACCGACTGTGAAACCAGATATTCATTTCTCGAGAAAACTTGCTGCGCTCTGGCATGGGCTGCTCGCTGGCTAAGACAGTATATGCTGAGTCATACTACTTTGTTAATATCTAAAATGGATCTGATAAAATACATCTTCGAGAAGCCTTCTCTTTCTGGGAGAATAGCAAGATGGCAGATGGTCCTGACAGAATATGATATACAGTATACTACCCAGAAATCTATAAAGGGAAGTGTACTAGGTGAGCACCTCGCTCACCAGGCTGTAGAAGACTACCAATCCATGAAATTCGAATTTCTGGATGAGGACATCATGACATTAGACAAATGTGAAGAATTCAGGCCATATGACGGACCTGATAAAGGATCTCGATGGACCCTGTTCTTTGATGGAGCATCTAATGCACTCGGCAATGATATTGGTGTTGTACTCATATCTCCGGAAGGGTGTCACACTCCCTTTACTGCCAGATTTTGCTTCAATTGTACGAACAACATGGTGGAATACGAAGCGTGCATCTTCGGTCTCAAAGCTTCCATAGACTTGGGGATCAAATCCTTGGATGTATTCGGCGAATCAGCTTTGGTTATCAGCCATATCAAAGGGGAATGGGACAACAAACACCTAAATTGTATCCCTTACAAAGAACATGTTCTGACATTGCTACCATATTTTGAGAAGATTACCTTCAAGCATTTCTCGCGAGAAGAAAATCATCTAGCAGATGCTCTAGCCACAATGTCATCTATGTTTAAACTTAATTGGGATAATGAGGCTCCCCAGATTACCATTGAACAAATGGAGGAACCAGCGCACTGTCACGAGATTAATACTGAAGAAGTAGTGAACCAGCCTTGGTTTCACGAAGTCAAGAGGTATCTCGAGACTCAAGAATATCCAGAAGGAGCTTCAATCAATGATAAGAAGTTATTAAGGAGGTTTTCTGCTAACTTGATTGATGAGAAAAGACTTACTGCTGTTTTCCATGGTCAAATGTATCAAAAATGGATGATCAAGGCTTTCAACAAAAAGGTCAGACGCCAAGTATATCAAGTTAGAGATCTGGTGATCAAACGCATCATACTGCCACAAGGTGATCCTATTTGAAAGTGGACTCTTTCCTATGAAGGACCATTTATAATCAAAAACATTTTCTCTGGTGGGGCAATGATCTTGACCACCATGAATGGTGACGACCTGCCGCATCCTGCAAACGCGGACATAGTCAAAAGATACTACGCATAAGAGACCCGCTAGGTTGACATACCTAGGCAAAACAAGGGTATCCAGGCGAACCAAAAAGGTTCAGGCAAAAATTAGGGATAAAACAAAAAAATCTGTACACCCGACAAGTTGAAAACCCGAAAGGGAAACTTGGGCAAAAAAGGGTTTCCCGGTGGACTGAAAACCCGAAAGGGCGATCCAGGCAAAAGTTAGGTAATGAAAAGCGTATGACTATGTCCCATTGGATCACCTCACAGACAACCTTTAACTTCAACTAAAGAAATTCAACAGTTCTGATCAATTCAATCAACTTCGGACAAGGCAACAAATAGACAAGAAGCTCGGAGATACGAAGGCTATAGCAGAATGGAAACCCCATGGGATTTTTACACATAGCTATCTTTTCTTTATATCAAAATTTTCTTTTTTTTTACGACAAAATTCTCTTATTAAAATGTTTGTCTCCGTGTACAAAAATAATTACTTAAAGTCAATACAAAGATATCTCTTTGAAAGTGCAAAAACTATCTATTTTTCTTTACGCTTGTGTTTTGTCTACAAAAACGTCCAATGATTCATTGTTGAACATATTCATTTGAATATAATTACTGTTTACAAATAAACAAAATGAAAAAAGACAATTACTAATGGGTTGAATGGATAGGGAAATACTTCTAGGCTATTACCTAAGAAATCCCCACAGTACGTCATTTAATCCCCAGCGGAACAAAATTCCCAGTTATCACTCCCCAGTAGAAGTCGTCAAATTTCTCAGGATTTCCCAATGGAATTTTACAAGCAGTATACGACATTTCCTTTACAACAAAGTTTATTTCTATAAGCATAAATTCATCAACACTTAGACTTTATAACATGAAGACTTACATATCCTCAGTAATAGTCAGGGATTTATTTTCCCCAATCCAACAGCAATGCCGCAAACTAGCTCAGATACGCATACATTGCATCCATATATCATAAACATTGATGACACGAATACATTATACTATGCATTTCATACAACATAAATATATTGTTTTAAGCTAACGTTTTACCCTTTTCATGATAAGGTTAACAACTACCATTAACAAAATTCCAAAATCTTTTGATACAACTCAGATACTCTCCAGACACGGATGCCATTCTGATACTCATTCAGATACAGCCTTTTGATGCAGTTCAGATACGCTCCAGACACGGATGCCATTCTGATACTCATTCAGATACAGCCTTTTGATACAACTCAGATACGCTCCAAACACGGATGCCATTCTGATACTCATTCAGACTCAACCCTCAGATACGATTCAGATACACTCCAGACACGAATGCCATTCTGATACTCATTCAGATTCAGTCTTCAAATACGCTCCAGACACGGATGCCATTATGATACTCATTTAGATTCAGTCTTCAGATACGGTTGAGATACGCTCTAAACACGGATGCCATTCTAATACTCATTCAGACTCAAATCTCATATACGGTTCAGATACGCTCCAAACACGCATGCCATTCTGATACTTATTCAGACTCAACTCTCAGATATGGTTCAGATATGCTCCAAACACGGATACCATTCTGATACTCATTCAGACTTTACTCTCAGATACGGTTCAGATACGCTCTAAACACGGATGCCATTCTGATACTCATTCAGGCTCAACTCTCAGATACAGTTTAGATATGCTCCAAACAAGGATACCATTCTGATACTCATTCAGACTCAACTTTAAGATACAGCCCAAGTATGCTCCAGACATGGACGCCATTCTAATACTCATTCTTTCAGCTTACAAATTACAAATTCAACAATCACTCTTGGATGGCATCTGCAAGCCCATCTCCTACAACTTTATATCACCTCTCCAAATGTCATCTTTAATCCCATTCCCTCTACCATTACATCGCCAAGTGCAAATTTCTGAGCACTCTAGTGTCCAATCATCTTCCACCTTCGAGTCACGAATGGAAAAACTCGTCAGTCTAACTCTTCAGGCTTAAGAAGATTGAACATGGGCAGCTTTTGTACCCCAAAATTTTCCCTCTCACTTGTCAAGGATTTTCATAAGATCTCCTTTGGATCAAGACTGCATTAGGGTTTGATCAGCTCAAGACACCTTCTCAAGCACTGATGACTGAAAATTAGGGTTTGAGATTGCACAAGGAATTTTGAACTTCCAAGGCCCCATATGACTTTCATGGATCATTATGGACCCCCAAGATTACTCATGTCAAGTTTCAAGCCTTGGATCACACTTTTGATCAGTCAATTGAACAGTTGACCTAAAAATCAACTGTATTGGGGAAAAAGTCAACCATGGCCAATTTACAGTCAAACTTCATAATTTTTATCCAAATCAACATTCTAAACCCATATGTGTCATTTGATCAAGTTTGGACCATAACTCCTCAAGAAATTTGATCAAATCATCAAAAGGGCAAAATGGTCAAAATTAGGGTTTTGACTGGGAAAGGGGAATTTCTGGTTTTTGAATTAGAAAATGATCAATTGAGTTAAGGCATGATCCCTAAATTCCAATTGCATCACTTTGACCTAATGACATAATTCAAAACACTACAAGTCCATTGGAATGACAGATGAATTTTTCAGTCAACTGATCAAAGTCAATTGTATACTGAAAAGTCAAACTTTGACTATTTGGTCAAAATCAAATGCCAAAGGTCCTAATTCATAAAAACATGTCAAAACATGAAACTTGTTCACCAATAAATCAAGAATTTAAGATTTTTTATTGAAAAGTTGAAATTTCTTAACTTAGAAAATTTTCTAAGTATAGAAAATTTCTTATTTTTTCACAACTTTGAGCCAAGTTTTCATCATGATGCAAAGTGATTCAAGAGAAACTTCCAACATGAAAGTTGTATATCTCCATGAAATCTACAACTTTTCTTCATAAAATTTCTCCTAAAAATGCTTAGATCTCAAGTTATAATTTTATGAATACATGCTCATGAACTAAAAATGACTTAGTGAAATTTTGCCCTAGTTAGGCAGATTTTTGACCTAACTTCATGGTAATTTTTCACATAGTTCCAAGGGGAATATTCAAGAGCAATTCAAATATAAGTTGTATATCACATTGCAAGATTTCCAAAATGTCCAATAACTCCTTGAGATCATTCTTGAGTAGGGAGAATCGAAGAGATGAAGTTGGTGTTTTGTCACTTGGATTACAAGCCATTTTGTGAAGAACATTGGATCCAATCCTCAAGCATGCTATACAAATCTCACTTTACAAGCTTCTAACTTGACTTTCACTCCATAATTAAATGTTTTCACATCTGTTAGAATCTTTAACCCAAGCATTCAATGCATTGTACAAACTTAATTCCATTTTTGGGAGAAAGGCAACATTGCCATTTTAGAAAAGAAAGCTTTATGCAAAGTCAGCTTGCATTGAGCCTTGCATTGGTTCTTTCTGCACAAACACACTCCAAACAATCAGAACAATTATGCTTAAAGATCTCAACCCCCCTACAAGCTTTGTACTTCACCTTGAAACCATGCTTGATAGCTTAGCTTCAAAAACAAGTAACCAAGCAAAACATGTGAGTTTTTGAATTCTGAGTTGATACAAGTCTCAAAACCTTTTGCTAATAAGTAGATACACTATTGGCAAGTTGACACACGAATACTATTGCCCTGAAATTGTCTCAAACACTTAAAAACCAAAAACCTGTTCAAGAGCACCATTAACATACAGTTCTGCACCAAAACTCATGATCTTCATTTCCACCCGTGCGTTTTGAAAACTAATCACTCAAATGCCTTCTATACATCATACCAAATAAATCCATACCCTTGTTTCCTCACTGTAACTCCGCCATCACTATCCACCATTTTTAAAAACCAAGCTTGCAGGTTGACTTGAGTAGAGAGATCCAGGGACATTCAAGGCAAAGTAAGAGTTGGGATACATTCAAGGAGGTCCAGGAAAGCTAAACAGATCCTTAGGCCATCTCAAAAGTTTCTCAAACTCCATTCACGACTCCAACTGCAAGAGGTAAAAACTCAAACTTTTATCTCTTTATACAAGCATCATCTTATCCTGATTTATGAAAACAAAATGTAGATATCATTGCTCTAAAACTAATCATGTTCATAGTTTTCATTTATATTGACTGTGTATAGAGAATTTTGGATTTGAAATTTATGAGAAAATTAGGTTTCAATTTAGGGCCAGCAAAATTAGTTTTTATCTTTGACATTTAGTTTACATAAGTTATAGGTTTGAATTCGTGGGAAGAAACACTATAACTTTCATGTTTGGAGTTTCCATTTTTGTGCAGAAATGAGAAAGATACAGGTGGTCCGGCCATGGCTCAAGGTTGAAGATGAAGTTGCCTTCAGAAAGAAATTGGCCTTATGTATTTATGCTTTGATTATATGACCAGATGAAACAGCCACCCCAGTGGCAAGCGCGCGCGTACTAAGGCATATGTTACCTAAAGGGCGAGGTTTCGAACCATTGTGAACGCCCCTTTTGCATTTTTTCCAATTTTCTGATTTGCTAACATATTTTTGACAGGCGTTGGGTTCTTTGGTCTTGGCGTTGTTTTTTTCTAGCTTATACCCTCTGTTTACTTATGATACCTCCCTGGCCTATTTTTTTTTATTCTCATTCATTTATTTATTTCTTTTTCTTTTTAAATATATTTTCTAAAATACCAATAAAATCATAAAATGTATAAAAAATGTAGATTTATATTTTGACATAATTTGATTATTTTTCCACATAAAAATTTATTTATTTATCATACTTATATTAATTTTCTTGTAAATATTAAAATAAAACTAGATTATTATTTATTTAAATAAACTTATTTTTAATATGTAAAAAACACCAAAAATATTTCATAACACTATATTATTTTCAAGATAAAAAATATAAAAATATAAAAAATATCTTTTTTATAAACTTCATTTCTTTTTAAATAGAATTAGGTTTTTTTATTCAAGAATATTTTTCTTAATAATATAAAAATTGACTAATTATTTTCTTTATCAAATTAGGTTAAAGTCAAGACCTTTTCTTTTTCTTAAGAAACCAAAAACAAAATCTTTTTCTTTGCATTTACATTTCTTGCATATTTAATTCATCTTGTATATTATTTGTTTCAATTATTTATATAATAATTCAATTTGGTTGTAATAGATTATTTAGGTTTATATTATTGCAATCCCCATTCATAAATTGTATACCCCCTCCCACAAATGTTGTAATAGCGTAGTAACTTTAAATTATGCAATTTATCGCTTTTACATAACATGCTAGTAATTAGGATTTGTATGGAAAGAATAAAAATCAATCAAAATAGAAAACCCTAATTCAAGACAAAAACAAGCATGAAAATGACACACTTGCACACAAGCACCCCTAGGGTTATCCCACTTGGTTGCCTTACAAAAATGGTCATATTACGCACGTAAGGTATCTTAGCAAAAACAAACAAATACAAGATCATAGTCCCTCGATGATGCTATTAAAAGTTGCCTTATAAAGTGATCTTAGTCCCTCAAAAAGAATGCTAAGATACCTTACAATATTGCTAATCATGGTTATACGATGACCCACGCCCGTCCCGTTTACATCCAAAGATAGGTTTGCTTACTAAATCAATGGTAAGACAATAATGTCAAAGGAAAAGAAAATGAACAAGAAAGACATTTGAGTAGGTAGATTTCTCCTAATTACTTGCTCCATTTCAAAACAAACATCCTTGTTATTTTCAAAACAATCACACAATTTCAAAACATCTTACAAAACTTGAAAACATTTTCAAAAGATCAACATCTTTGTATACATTCTTACGAACGAGAATCATTACAAAGATTGCCTAAACAATGGCCTCTTTACAAAATACTTTCAAAAAATCACACAAACCACAATTTCAAACAAAAGCAAGTGATCTAGCAAGTAACTAAGATCCCATGGAAAACCATGGATAAAAAGGATGCTAATACCTTCTCTTTTTATAATCTAACCCCCGAACTCAAGAAACAATCTCAAAGGTCTTTCCTGTGCTTTTTCACCTATCCTTTTGGATAAAAGAAAAGTCGGTGGGGATTCTTGCTAACCGCAACATTTGCAATCAAACTCAAAACCTTCAAGTCAGTTTTCCTACCGTATCACAGTTAGCTTAATGACTGACAATGGATTAGGGTTTTTTTATACTAATCTGACTGTGGAAGGAAGAAAACACAATAAGGCCCTGTATGTCTCTGTTGAATGCAAGGGCGTTACTTTTCTCATTTATTAGTTGATACTAGTTCTTCGCTGAATGTTCTACCAAAAGGCGCTCTTGACAGACTAGATTGTGAAAGGGTTATGCTGAAACCTAGTGATATTATAGTTCGAGCCTTTGACGGATCCAAGAGGACGGTACACGGAGAGATGAATCTTCTTATCAAGGTAGGGTTTAAATTTTTTGAATCTACCTTCTATGTGATGGATATTCGACCAGCTTATTCTTGCCTACTTGGACGCCCCTGGATCCATGGGGCAGGAGAAATTACCTCTACATTGCACAAAAAGTTAAAGTATCCCGTGAACAGAAAGATTATTATTGTATGCGGAGAAGAAGAGTATATGGTTAGCCACCTGAATTCATTCTGGTATGTAGAAATAGACATATAATTCATCGAGACTCCTTGTCAGAATTTTGAAGTCATCCCTACGACTTCCACCAAAGATGTTTCGGCCATTCTTAAGGTTACCAGGGTTCCGCACGAGATGGTTTCCTGAAAGACGCTAAAGCTACCATAGAAGAATGTGGTTGTACTATTTGGGGTCAGCTTCCTTATATTCCCTATAAATCTGACAAGTTTTGTTTGGGCTTTACTGCAGAAGGTCAAAGGGATGTACGTCGCGCTCGTGTTGGAAGACCTTCATTTCGTGTCAGCAACAACGGGGTCAACACTATAGAAGACGCTGACAGTGATTATGACCTAGAAAGTTGGATATTTCCTACCATTGGAAACGGACTTGACAATTGGAAGGCGGAAGACATTATCTCTATCTCCTTTAGTCAGGAGTAATAGCTACATTTATGTCTTATTGATTTAAAAGATTTTGGTTATGTAATGGTAAACAATGACTTTAAAACCTTGTGTCTTACCCGAGGCACAATGGTTCATTTGTTAAGGGTTGTCATTTCATAAGCCATGTTTTCATTTAATAAAAGTATTGGACGTTTTGCATTCAAATTTTGAACTCTTTGTCTTTCTTTTACTTTATTGCATTTTCAAATAGCTATGTTTTCTTACACACACTCATACAATACATTGCGGATCCACATCGACTCTAGATTCAGTTGATAACGATTCTGCTATTGCCACTTATGACTTTGAAAATCCGATCTACCAAGCCGAGGACGAAGGTGAGGAAGATTGTGAAATACCTGGAGAACTTGCCAGACTCTTAATACAAGAAGAAAAGGCTATCCGACCACATGAAGAGCCAGTCGAAGTTATAAACTTGGGTTCTGAACTAGACAAAAAAGAAGTCAAGATAGGCGCCAACCTATAGAACAATGTCAAGAACAGGTTAATTTAGTTGTTGCATGACTATGTTGAGATCTTTTCTTGGTCGTACAAAGACATGCCAGGGCTCGATACTGATATTGTGGTTCATCATTTGACAATAAAAGGGGGTTGTTCTCCGATTAAGCAGAAGGTTTGTCGCATGCATCTCGAAATTTATGAGAAAATCAAGGCTGAGGTTATAAAGCAATTTAACGCAGGTTTCTTAGCAGTGACATCCTATCCTCAATTGGTTCCTAATATCATTCTGGTACCAAAGAAAGACGGCAAGGTGTGTATGTGTGTAGATTACATTGATCTGAACAGGGCGAGTCCCAAAGATGACTTCTCGCTTCCATATATTGATGTTTTGGTTGAAAACATCGCTCAACACAAGGTATTCTCCTTCATGGATGGTTTCTCAGGTTATAAACAGATCAAGATGGCGCCTGAAGACATGGAGAAAAAAACTTTCGTCACATAGTGGGGTACTTTATACTACAAGGTTATGCCTTTTGGGTTGAAGAATGTCGGTGCAACTTATCAGTGTGACATGGTAGCTTTATTCCATGACACGATTCATCACGAGATAGAGGTCTACGTCGACGATATGATAGCCAGATCACAAATTGAGTATGAGCCTCTAGACCATCTACATAAGTTGTTTGAGAGACTAAAGAAATATAAGTTAAGGTTGAATCTGAACAAGTGCACCTTTGGGGTAAGATCCGATAAACACCTGGTTTTCGTTGACAGTGGTAAAGGTATTGAGGTTGATCCTGCCAAGGTCAAAGTTATTCAAGAAATTGCAGTTCCCTATATTGAGAAGGAGGTCAGAGGTTTCTTAGGATGACTGAATTATATTGCCCAATTCATGTTTCACTTGTCTGCTACTTGTGAACCAATCATCAAGCTGTTGAAGAAAGATCAAGTAGTAAAGTGGAACGACAACTGCCAAATAGCTTTTGACAAAATTAAGGAGTACCTATAAGAACCTCCAATTCTGATGCCACCAGTTGAAGAAGACCTCTGATCATGTACCTAACAGTGCCAGAGAATTCAATGGGGTGTGTATTGGGCCAGCATGATGAGTCTGGTAAAAAATAACATGCAATATAATACCTTAGCAAAATGTTTAGCGATTGTGAAACAAGATATTCACTGCTTGAAAAAACTTGTTGCGCTTTGGCATGGGCTGCTCGCTGACTAAGACAGTATATGTTGACTCATACTACTCTATTGGTTTCTAAAATAGACCCCATAAAATACATATTGGAGAAGCCAGCTCTCTCCATAAGAATAGCCCGATGGAAAATAGTCTTAACAGAATACGATATTCAGTACACCACTTAGAAAATGATCAAAGGAAGTGTACTGGAAGATCATTTGGCTCATCAAGCTATAGACGATTACCAATCTATGAGCTTCAAATTCCCAAACGAAAACATTATGCTAGTTATAGATTGTGAAGAACTTGTACCGTATGAAGGACCTGAGTCAGGATCCCGATGGACTATGGTTTTTGATGGAGCTTCTAAATCACTTGGCAATGGAATTGGTGGTGTAATTATCTCTCCTCAGGGTTGCCATACACCCTTCACCGCCAGATTATGCTTTGACTGTTGTAGCGGTGAAAATCGGTGATAAAGCTATTGATTAACTTGACTCACAAATAAGCAAGAGTCGTCACCGCGCTTTATTATTTCCAAGGGAAAAGAGAGAAATAAAACCCTTAAGTATGCAATGTAAAGTAATACTTAAAAGTAATGAAATTACAATGCGTTTTTTGAAAGAGATTGAAAGTTCGGGGGTTGGTTATACAATGGGAAGTTACTAGCACCCAATGCATCTGCGGTACTCCGCAAGAACCTTCTGAAATATCTGTTTTTTGGTTAAAAATTTTTGTTTGGTTAAAATGGGTATGAATGAGGTTTTGAAGATACGATGACCTAGTGTCGAAGTTTTGACTTAAAAAAGGGTAAGTTTAAAAATTGATTTTTCAGGAGAGTTTTAACTTAAGATTAACAAAACTAAAAAATGTATGAAGGGTTTCGCACAATCGTATATATATATATATATATATATATATATATATATATATATATATATATATATATATATATATATATATATATATATATATATATATATATATATATATATATACTTTTATTTTATTAAATACTTAGAATAAAAATACAAAAATATTACATTTTTATTTTATTATTATTATTTATACTAAAAAAAACCTTTTTCAAGTATATTTCATTTTTACACATATTAATATATTTTTTGTATATTAATAATATATGGTATTTGTTTTCTTAAAGAAATTAGGGTTTACCCTTAAAACAAATAAAATTAATCTTTCTTTATTTATTTCTTTATACTTTGAAAATACTTTTACATACATAAACAAATTAAAATCTTTTTTTGCATAATACATATTATTTGATATTCATTTATTTTATTTATTTAAATATTGTACATTTAAATATTTATGCACTGTAATTCAATTTGGATGTAATAGTAATCTAGGGTTTATATTTCTTGTCAAATACACCCCATTCAAAATTGTACCCCCCTCCCCATAATCATGTTGTAATAGCTTAGAATTTAAATTCTCGCACTTTACGCTTTCAATTATGCCATGATTAGAGAATTAGGGTTTGTATGCCAAAATCCAAATTAACAAATAGTTTGACCTAATCAAAGACAAAAATGCATGAAAATCAAACACAATGCACACTTGCACCCCTAGGGTTACAATCCACTTGTTGCCTTAAAAAATGGGCCATGGTATGCATGTTGGGTACTTTGGCAAAACAAAAACAAAACAAAAGATCATAGTCCCCTCATGACGCTATCTGAGTTGCCTAAACAAAAATGATCAAGTCCCTCAAGAAAATTGCCAAAGATACTTAACACAATTGCTATCATGGTCTATACGATGACCCGCGCCTGTCCCGTTTAACATCCTAACACAAGGTTGTTCACCAAATGCAATGGTGAAACAACACTGTCAAAAGGGTTAAAAACATTAGGAAGGATCTTTGAGTAAAATAGGGTAGATAGCTCTTAGCTACTTGATCAAAGCTTGCAAAAAAAATATCCTTGCTATTTTCAAACACACTTCACAACACAATTTCAAAACATTTCCCAAAACAAACTTTCAAACATTGAAATCTTTTCAAAAGACAAAAAACACCTTTGTATACATTCCAACAAGAATCATTACAAAGGTTGCCACAACGATGGCCTCTTTTCAAAACATCTTTCAAAACCATACACAAAGCACCATTTCAAACAATTGAAAAAGCAAAGCAAGTGATCTAAACAAGTAACTAAGAGCCCATGTATAACCATGGATGAAAAGGGTGCTTGCACCTTCCCTTTTCATAATCTACTCCCCGAACCCAAGAAAACATCTCAAAGGTCTTTCCTGTGCTTTTTGACCTTTCCATAGGATAAAATAAAAAGTCAGTGGCGACTCTTGCTAAACCGAAACATTTGCGAACACAAAACGCAAAACCTTAAGTCAGTTCTCCCATCATATCACAATACTATAGCTAAGAAGATTCTGAGAGCTGGTTACTATTGGTCGACTATGAAAACTGATTGAAATCACCACTCAAGAACTTGTTACAAGTGCCAGATATATGGTGATAAAGTACACATGCCTCCAAACCCCTGAATGTCTTAATTGCTCCCTGTCTGTTTGTGATGTGAGGCATTGATATGATTGGAGAAATCAAACCCACTACTTCTAACGGACATCGCTTCATTCTCGTCGCCATTGATTATTTCACGAAGTGGGTTGAAGCAGCCTCATTGGCCTCCGTTACTAAGAATATGGTCGCCTGATTCATTAAACATAACCTTATATGTCAGTATGGCATCCCCGAAAGGATCATCACAGACAATGGTACTAATCTCAACAATACTATAATCATAGAGATTTGCACGCAGTTTAAGATCAAGCATCACAAATCTTCTCCATATCGACCGAAGATGAATGGCACAATGGAAGCCGCCAACAAGAATATTAAGAAGATTATACAGAAGATGGTTGTGACCTACAAATACTGGTATGAGATGTTATTGTTTGCTCTTCATGACTATCGCACTTCAGCGCGAACATCAATTGGGGTAACCCCATTCTCTCTGGTATATGGTATGGAAGTTGTCCTACCTGTTGAAGTTCAGATTCTTCTTTGAGGATTATGAAAGATGCGGATTTATACGAAGATGAGTGGATTCAGACTAGGTTGGATCAGTTAAAATTAATTAACGAGAAAAGGATTCCAGCTATTTGTCTTAGTCAGATGTATCAGAAGCGTATGAGCAAGGCATTCAATAAGAAAATCAAGCATCGGGCATATCAGGTATGTGACTTGGTAGTAAACCACATCATTCTACCGCAAGGTGATCCCAGAGGAAAATGGACCCCAATGTACGAAGGACCATTTGTGGTCAAGAAAATATTTTCGGGCGGTGCTATGATACTGACCACCATGGACGGTGAAGATTTTCTGCACTTTATGAACGCAGACATAGTCAAAAAATACTATACATAAAAAACGACCCGCTAGGTTGACTGGCCTAGGAAAAAGTAAGGGCATATCGGTGAATCAAAAGGGTTCGGGCAAAATTAGGGATATATATGAAAAGATTGAACACCCGGCAAGTCGAAAACCTGAAAAGGCGACTTGGGCAAAAACGGGTATCCCAGTGGACTGAAAACCCGAAAGGGCGGTCCAGGTAAAAGTTAGGGATTAAATCATACGACTATGTCCCGTTGGATCACCTACAACCGACTTTATTACCAACGTCAAGTTCGAATGGCATAGATCAATTCAGCCAACTACTTCCAACAGCGAGGGATGAGATCCTCGAAGACATAAGGGCAATAATAGAGTTGAAACCCGCCGAGATTATTTCCACATAGATATATGTTTTCACTTTGTAATTTTTTCTTCATTTTCATGACGATTTCCTCTTACTAGGATTTCCGTCTCTTTGTACAAAAACCTCCTGTTTATGGGCAAATTATTAATACATATACAAATACAATTTCAAATCCAAATTATGTTTTACTTTTTCTGTTTTATTTTCAAAAACGTCCAATGACTAAATTGAATGAACATATGCATATGAATACGATTATTATTAACAAATATATGCATAAAAATAGGAATAAGTATTTACTTAAAAAACTCTAGGAGTTGGGATAACGTTCAAGTCATCCACGAATCCCCTAGAGTCATCTTCGCAACAAAGATACATTCCCCGATTTAACCTAATCATACTCCCCGCAGATCCCCCTAGCAGACAAAAGAGTATGATCTTTTCCTCGATAATGTCGCCAGCCTATAGAGTCCTAATCCTCGTCAGAGATTATGCCACCAACACAGTTCATAAGAATTATCTTCCCCAATTGAATTTACTTCTCCAAAATTGTGAAATCCCATGCAAAGTTCTATTCTCCGGCATAGCTTATCTCCTCAGCAAGAGTATCTCCTCGGTATAGTATTTCTCCAGTAGGTTTAGGGTTTATTTCCCCAACAGGGTTTATTTCCCTAGCAGAATACAATCTCCCTAGTTTGAGTCTATCCCTCAGACTACTACTAATCGCCGAAATTGTTTTCGCTCCAGCAAAGGGCAGTCCAGACCACTATCCCCAGAGAGTTGCTACGGACCCTGAAATCGGCCCAATTATCATTTGACTTAATCCTCCCGAGACGAGTCGATATCCATATCAGAAACTCAGTCAGGCAGCACCGCGGAAGGGTATCCATCTCTTTTATCCCCAATCAGGGTATATAAGAATTAAATTCCCCAGTAGAGTGGCGAATGAATGACGTTCCTAAACTCTTCTCCTCAAAGTAGAAATCAATATTCCCCAGCTGAGTTCCCCCAAGCAGCAAGCAAGAATTCCCAACAGAAGCATTCTAGAAAATATTGAAGATTATGCATATTCTTCATCTCCAGCACCAGTCAAGGATCCTTTTTCCCTAGCGAGATGTCATACATATTTACTGATACGCTTCAAATTCATACATCATTCGCAAACATCATAGAATATGCATGCGAAATGCATATAGCATAATCTAATTTACTTTGAGAACATCATCACACAATGCATTTCATATATTTCATACAACTAACTCTTTATCTTTTCAGGTAAGGTCTACCAACAAACGAACATCATCAATAATTTTCAAACAGGTCAAGATTAATTCCTGAAACAAGACAGGGCAACTATCTGTATGACCAGACACATATTAATTCCTGAAACAAGACAGGGCAACTATACGTGGAAACAAATTATAGATCAATTCGTGAAACAGGATAGGGCATCTATCTACATGAACAGGTTGAAGATTAACTCCCGAAACACGACGAGGAAACTATCTATACAACCGATCAAAGATTAACTCCCGAAACAGGACGGGGAAAACTATCTTTCTTTATTTATGGTCAAATAAAGATCAATTCTCGAAACAGGACGGGGCGACTATCTTTATCACCAATGGTATGAACTCTTGAAACAGGGCAGGTTTACCAACAAGCGGATTGTAGTCCAATTCCCGAAACAGGAAGGGGCGACTATCTAAATGAAAAATACTTTCTTTCAGAATATTTATTCTAGAAATCATTTCCTTCAAACACAATCAAATAGGTTCATTCTAAAAAGCATCCTCAGATAAAGTCAATCATAGACTCCTTCTGATACTTCTATTGACAGTTACTTTGGATGGAATCTATAAGCCCATCTCTGATGACTCTTTGTCACCTCTCCAAGTGGAATCTTTAAGCCCATTACCAGTACAATCAACCCACAATGTTATCTCCTGCACATTTGAGTACAAATTTCCGTGCACTTAAGTGTTAAATCATCTTTTACCTTTAAGTCACGAATGGCAGACATGCCAATCTAACTCTTCAGGTTTAAGAAGATTGAACAGGGGAAGCTGTTGTACCCTAAAATTTTCCCTCCCATTTTCTTCAAGACATTCTTCTAGGGTTCTCAAATGCTCAAGGATTCTCAAGAGTTGATCAGACAAATTATCCTCCTAAGCAATAGATCTACAACTAGGATTATGAGTTTCTCAAAGAAGATTGGGTCTCAAGGGTCTCAAGTTATTTACATGGTTCTTCATATGTCTTCAAAGTATGCTCATATCAAGTTTGAAGTCTTTCATCACAAGTTTGCTCAGTCAATAGCTCAGATGATTGAAAATCAATTGTATTGGGTAAAAAGTCAATTGTGACCAACATACGGTCAAAGTTAAACATTTTTTGTCAACATCAACATTTTGAATTCATATTAATCATTTGATCAAGGGTTGATCATGATTCCTCAAGAAAATCCCTCAAATCATCAAAAGTTAAAAGTTTCCAAATTAGGGTTTCCTTAAGAGAAGTCAACTGAACTTTGACTAGGCATAACTTTCACATACTTCATCAACTTTTCTTTAACCAAAGCCTATTTTTAAGGAAATTCAATTCTCTACAACTTTGTATCTCTATTCTCAAGTCCAAAAAGTGCTTCATTTGAGAGATACGAGCCAATACATTACAGGTCATTTCAAAAGTCAACAAAAGGACACTTTTTGTCAAAGCAACTTACATCAAGATAGAGTCTCCAAATGTAAAAATGATTAAAAGAGAAATTGCAGAGGTCATCTTGATATTTCCAAAAAGTCTAATATCACCTTCAAAAGATGAAAATTGAGAGAGTTATGACCATTACAAGTGGGGAAATATTTGTAGAATGCATGAAGTCCAAATTGAGCAAACTTGATATTTTGAGTTATGCTCTCCATACACCTCATACCTTTCTCTTACACCCCTTAAACTACTTTTATTTAATTTATTTTTATTATTTTTTATTTAATTCATTAATAATATAAAATAAGATAAGATAAAATTATATCTTACTACAAGGCCCAAGTCCATTATATTTTTTCCCTAAAATTCTCTATATATTCATACATTAGGAGAGAAACCCTAACCACGAATCCTTGCCACAAAATTATACAAAAAACATCAAAATTTTATCAAGAACCCTAAAGTTTCAAATCCTAGTTTTCAAGCCCTTTCACCATAAAACCTTCATTCCATTCCCTTCCAGCAGGAACATAGAGTATGTTTGGACCAAATTTGATGGTCCAAAACATGCGAATTGCACTACATGGCATCGTCGGTCTCATCATGTTCATAACATTAATATTTTATTTTCTTGTTTGATTTAACATAAATTAACGTCCCAGATGTGTTCATGAGTGTTTATAGTGCAGGTTATAACGATCGTAGAGGTCCCATGCACCCTGAATCATGAGCCACCATGCTAGCACCGATCTTACGAGTTTTCTTTATTACTGTCAAGCCTTTGCATTTTAGCCCATGAAAATACCCCCATTGGATTCGCATCCCTTCATTTATGGGGGTATAGTGTTTTTGGATTACTGATTATGCGTGTTTTACATGTTTTAAAAAATGATGCTACCAGAGAAGACGACCGGAGCTAGGGCTCTGACGCCTCTCCGGTCAATACATGTTGTTTTATATTATATATTTTTTGTTTCAATGTATTAATGGATGAAACAGCCGCTCCAGCGGTAGAAGCGAGCATTGTTAAGGCGTTAGTATACCAGGACACGGGTTCGATCCTTGCCCCTGGTATTTTGATTTTTTTCATGTTTTTTATCTTGTTCACAGATCCAATACAAGCCAGCTCAAGCGCGCTCACCACGAGTTCTCACATCATAACCATCATATTTCCATGGGACCATATCCAGTATCCCAAATCTCCGCGGCCACGATGTACGCTCGTTGGCCAGCCACACTGGATCGTTTCACAAAATCTGGGTTGGCACGTTTTGGGCCCAAACAGATTACTTCTCATATCCCCCCAGATTTACTTCTTCAGGCCCATCTATTCCTTTTTTTAATTATTATTTTGTTTTAATTTCTTTTTAACATAATTAACTTTATTTTAATTAATTAAAAACAAATTAACTTAACTTTTTATTTAATTTAAATTTTTTTAATTAGATTAATTGAATTAATTAATTGAGTTTCTTTAGGGTTTTTATTACTAAACTGTTTTTTCAATTAAATACAACTTAGGTTTTTTTTTAGGTTTTAATCAATTTCCTTCTCTCAATTAAAATCAATTAGTCGTTAGGATAAATCATCAAATCTTTTTCATCAAACAAATTTCCCTTCCTTTTGCAATCTTGGCGCGCTCTTTTACTTTCGCATTAGTTTTTTTCACTATTATGTAACTGCTCAAGGATTGTAATAGTTAATTAGGATTTACTGTTTTTCTCCCCAATTTTTATGGTTTTGTACCCCCACTCCCGAAGTCTTGTAATAGTTTAGGTTTACTTTCCGCACCTTTACTTTCTGCTTTTACTGCTTTCCTTATTACTGATAGCACGAAATTACACCATTTATTTGACTCGATTTGTGCATGTTTCATAGTCGTTTTAGTTTACATTTTCCCTATTATGCTGGTATATTGCTTGTTTTCATTTATTTATCCATTTGAAAGCCTTTCGCAGGGAAACGAAGCAAAACAAGCAAAAAACAGAAGAAATGGAGCAGTTTGCACACAAGGTGTTCAAGATGGTGTTCGCTATGGAGAAATCCAAAAATGAGAAAAGAGAATGAAAAGTACAAGAAATAAAAGGGAAAAATCACATGATAGAATTATAGTCGATTGCAGTCTTAGTGCAATAAAAATATGTTGTTTTTCCCTTGTTGTGTTGTTCAACTATTTTGGCGGTAACTATTAATTCTAAGTCTGAATAACGCCCCATTCGAAGCGTTAGAAAGCTAACACAGAGATATACATCATGGAAAATGTACTTTTTGCATCCTCCAACCAAACATGGCGCCCGCCATCCCCTACATGGCGCCCTCCATCTTTGAAAACGGTGAAATATTTATTGGAAGTTGCAGAATCCAACCCACTACCCCACGATTGGAAGATGGCGCCCGCCATCCCTATATTGCGCCCGTCACCCTTTGTTTTTTCCAGGAAGTTGAAACCAACTCCATTGGTGGTGGAAGGGTAGTTTTGTACTTCTCAAGGTTTTTGTTTCCTATAAATAGGCCTTAGATTGTCTCATTTGGATCATCCACTCGTAGTTGCAACATTAGGCATAAACTTACTCTATAAAAGTGATAATTTGTCACATCGATGGATTATTGCACCATAGTTGTAATCGAGTTGGATCATAGTAGATGATAGAAGTTAATTCTGTCGCCATTTTCATTTCCAGTTGTACCTGATTTTAAAGCCTCTGATTTGGAGCAGGTTTCTATTTACAAATTCTCGCTTTAGTTTATTTATTTCCTTGCACTTGCTTTACTTTATTTCTTTCCTCGCACTTGCTTTACTTTATTTATTTCCTTGCACTCTCTTTACTTTTTTTATTTTATCGCACTCGCTTTACTTTATTTATTTCCTTGTCTTGCACTTATTTAACTTGTTTGTTTACATTTCCATGTCTGGCTAAATTTTAAAGGTTAGAATGTAAGGATCACCGTTAAAGTGATATTCCATATAATGTGTCTGTAGAAACACCTAAAGGCCTGTTTTGGTTTTTAACACAAGTTTTCTGTACTTTATTTTTGTTGGGTAAGATCGAAAGTCGTACAACCTTTAGTTAAACTTGGGTAGTCTTAGTTGTTAAAAGGAAGTGAAAGCGCTTTGTTCAATTAAGTAGGAATATTTTAACACTTTTAGGAAAACGAGTTTAAAACTCTTTTCGGACGCGTTTATGGGTTTAAAGGTCTAGTCCTCTTTTATTTAGAAGTTCCAAGTCAAAATTACTTTTCAACTAAGTCAAGAAACTATGTTTCTTAAAAATAGGTTTATTACTTTAACACTGTAATGCGGTGGGAGAACTAGATGTTATACTGGTTTTGCGTTTGTATTCGCAAATATTGCGGTAAGCAAGAGTCTCCACCGACTTTTATTTTATCCAACAAAGGAAAGGGTGAAAAGAACAGAAAAAGACCTTTCGAGATTATTTCTGAGTAAGGGGGGTAGATTATGGAAAGGGAAGGTGTTAGCACCCTTTCCATCCGTAGTTATCTACGGGCTCTTAGATTCTTAGCTTATTTGAAAAATACCTTGTGCTTATGTGTTTTAAAAAGTATTTTTAAAAGCGCCTTAGTGCGGCAAACTTTGTAATGTTCCTCGGAATGGTAGAGAACATATACAAAGTGTTTGAAATGGTTTTTTAAATAAGTTTTGTGTAAGTGTAAAAATTGTTTGAGCAAGCATCTAACAACTATCTTCTTTACTCGAAAGGTTGTTCTTTTCCTCTTTTTATTTAGGCAGTGCTATCCTACTATTAATAAGTAGGTAGCCCTAGTCGTTGGATGTTTGAGGGACATTTGAAGGGACGTTTATACAGTCACAAAGGCAACTGGGCAAGAAACTTTAGTAACTACCCTAGGGTTTTAAGATCAGTTTTGCCGAGGCAATGTCGAGAGGGTCATCGAGGGACTTATGATCTTTTTAAACCGGAGTGTAGCCAGTAAGATCTCTCACGTTTCGAGAGTTGTGACTATTTTCCGAAGGCAGCCAAAGTGGGAGTACCCTAAAGGTGTGCATGTGAAATTGTGTCATGTTCAATTATTTTAGTCTTTTGCATTAGGTTTGCTAGCGTTTGATTTTTATTCTTGCCATACAATCCTAATTAGCATACATCTAAACAGTTAATAATTTCCAGGAATTTAAAATGCGGAATTTAAAACTACGCTATTAATGGTTTTGGGGAGGGGGATTATTACATGTCCAAATGGGGAAGAAAATAAAGCAATAAAGTAAAAGTCATGGAATAAAATATTACAAACCAGTAAGCAGTTACAATAATAAAAAAGTGTGAAAGTAAACAAATGCGCGCAAACTGAAAATAACGTCTAAATCTTAAGTGAAAGGAAATCTTTTGTTGTTTTTTTTAATAAAAGAGAACAAAACCTAAGTCTACTAAATTTTAATTTTAAGAAAATGTTAAGGTGATTAATTAATTTATTTACAAAATTTAATCTTACTAAAAAAAGAAACCAAGCCTAATGTTTTTTTATGATTTTTGGTTTTAACATTTGTAATGAAATAAAATAAAGAAAACAATTAAAAACAACTAAATAAAAGAAAGGAAAAGGGCCAGGCAGCAAAAGTAAACAGGGGTGGATAAGTTAAAAAGTGCATACCTGGATCCAGAAAGAGGCCAAGGTTGCCTTCTGATCCAGTTAGGAAAGTTGCTTTTCAATCAAGGAGGGGCATTCTTTCGATCCAAGGAAGGAGGTTGTCTTTCGATCCAAGGATGGAGGCTGTTGATAGTGTATGATGAATTGCCTGTGGAGGATACTGGATCTGCAAGAAAATAAATAGAAAAAATTATTGCAAGAGGCATGGATTTAACCCCCTGCCTCTGCTTGCACACAACACCTTAAGCTTCTTACCTCTAATTCGAATCCCTTGATCTTAGGTCTGGGCTTATTTTGGCTCGAAACAACCTAAATCCAGAGATTCGAAGGAAATCTCATACCGTGCCCTAGCAATGGCACGATCCCATTCACATTATACTTGTACTATCAATAACCCAATCGAAGATGCGTGGATCTGTGGTTTTGGGTGTGGAACTGCTTTCCTGAGGGGCCTGAAAGTCTTCCTGGGAATCTCAGGAGAGGGATAGGATGTTTGGTTTTGAGCGAGGAGGCCTGCAAAGTGTGCTTCGATTCTGGTAGCTTTGAGATATTTTTATGATTTTCGTGTGGTTCTTTGGGATGATTTGTGCGTGTGTTGTACCCCCAAAATTTTCCCTCCCATTTTACTCAAGACATGCTTATTAAGGTCTTTAATTGCTCAAGGATGATCAAGAATTGACCAGGCAAATTCTCCTCCTAAGCAATGAACATTAGGGTTTCACTTTTCACCAAGATGTGTGAATTCCAAAGGTCTCAAATGTTTTCCATGGTCCTAATATATCTTCAAGATTGTCCATTCCAAGTTTCATGCCTTCCACTACAAGTTTGCTCACTCAATTGCTCAAATGCTTGAAAATCAATTGTACTAGTTCAAATGTCAAATGTGGCCTATATACAGTCAAACCTCGAGATTTTTTGTCAACATCAATATTTTGAAGTGTTAATCATCATTTGATTAATGGTTGATCATGATTCCTCAAGAAATACTCCTAATCTATCCAAAATCAAGAATTGCAAAATTAGGGTTTCTATAGGAAAAGTCAACTGAACTTTGACCATGCATAACTTTCACATGCTTCATCCATTTTCCCCAACCAAAGCTCATTTTTAAGAGAATCCAATTCCCTACAACTTCTCTTTTACCATCAAGTCCAAGAAATGCACCATTTGAAAGATATAGGCTCATACATTACAGGTCATTTTCAGAAAGTCAACAAAAGAAACTTTTTGTCAAGACCATTTACATCAAGATAAAATCTTCAAATGCAAAATTGATCAAAAGAGGGATTGACTTAGACATCTTGCGATTTCCAAAAAGTCGAAGATCATAATCATGAGATAAAAATTGAGCAAGTTATGGCAATCCCAAATTTGGAAAATTTGGGAAATTTCAAGAATTGTGTATTGAGCAAACTTGAACTTTTAGGCCAATGGCCTAACTTCTTGGACTTAAATCATCTTCATAACCTTACAGGGGACCTCTAATCTCATTTTTAAATTACCATATAATTTTTATTTATTTTTTTCCATATTTTATTTTGATTTATTTCAAATAAATATAAAATAAATTGTACAAAATAAATAGAAACGGGCCTTGGGCTTTGGGCTAATGTTTTGGTCAACCTGGAAGCCCAAGAATTCTTGCACAAGTGTCCAGGTGCATGCAAGCATGGAAAGAGCAGGTTTTTCCAAGTTTTGGAAACTTTTTAATTTGTTTGATTTTATACGAAAGCATGATTTATGGAATTGATTCGTTCCATGTTTTCTGATCCTCATACTCCACTATATATACACAACAAAGCCAAGCCACAAGGGGACGCATACACACTGCCTAAAGAAGCCACGAAAATCACAAATAAAATCCATAAAGTTGTCAAACTCGAAACAATTGATCCAGCCATATTCAACCCCTTCCAGGAGTCCTATCCATCTCCTGAAGGTCTTAAGAACCTACCTTGCGATTTCAATTGATTTTATGCATACATACGTGCTCATGAACATGTTTGGATTTGTTTTGACCTATTGTTTGCAAGTTCTAACACAGGGATAAAGAAACATCATGATTAGGGCATGAAGTTCCATTTGGTTCGTACCTCATGGTACAGTTGCTTTCAGGCCAATTTAAGGTCATAATCGGATTCAGGGCTCAATTTTATATAAGATAGGCCCTTTAACCATTTGCAAATCTCACGTTTTTGCAGGTTTAAGTTGTTTGGCCGGTCAGAGAAGGTGACCGGAGTTTGACTCTGGCACCGTTGACTTATGGTGACTTCGGTGGCCCAAACGTCATCACCTTATTGGCCCATTTAAATAAACTGATACACGCATTTGAAAATATGGGAATAGATTTATTTTCTCATTATATTATTTTTGCCTTATTATATTAACAATTGAGCAGCATGGCCCAGTGGTAAGCGTACCGTGTAATAAGGCATTCATATGCAAGGGCAGGGGTTCGACCCCTGCCTCCTGCATTTTGTTTTCATCTTAATTGATTCTTGCAGATCTTGTACATTGAAGTCCAGCGTGCTTATCGTGTATCATCAAAACCTAGCCAGCAGATCATAATGAGTCCAGATCCAACGCTCCTGGAGTGCCCCCCTCATGATAGACCCTCAAGGGCCAGTAACATTCAATCAGGTGCAGTACTCCGGGCCAGCTTAATTTGGGCCTAACATATTCCAGCACACACCCCCATTTGCTTCATAATATCAGGCCCATTTTTATCTTTTCCTATTTTTCTTTTTAGCCTTTTGTTTATTTGTTTCATATTTTACTTTTAAAACCATTATTTTATCAAATCAAAAAATCAGATAAAAAATCATAAAAATAACAGACTTAGGATTTTTCTAATTAATATTAGATTTTTGTAATTTAATTAGTTATTTTGACTTTATTTTATCAATTTAAAACCAATTAGTATTAGATTTATTTAATTCAAATATTTCTTAATAAAAATACAAAAAAAAAATAGAATTAGGATTAAATTCATTTAATAATTATCTTTTTTAATTAAATTTAGATTTAAGGTATTTTAATTATTTTCTTAACAAAAACAACAAAAAGAATTTTCTTTTACTTAGAACTTTTTATGGTTTTAGGCGTTCCTTTTGACTCGCGCGCATTATTTATTTTCTAGGTAACTACTCACAGGATGTAATAGCTTAATTTAGGACTTTACTTTTATTGCTTTATCCTAAAGTTTTGGATATGTAATAATCCCCCTCCCCGAAAGCCTTGTAATAGTTTAGGGTTTACACTTTCCGCACTTTAAATTCCTGCAATATTTAAACTGTTTAGATGTATGATAATAGGATTGTATGATAAGATTAATAATCAAACATTAGCAAACTTAACACAAGACTAAAATAACTGAACATAACACACCTTGCACATATACTCCTTTAGGTTACTCCCACTTCGGTTGTCTTCACAAATAGTCACAACTCCGGTCGACTCCGTGTTTCTTAGTAATTTCGACCGGATATTAGTGTGCCCGAAATTCAAGTTGAAGCCCGGTGTGACCGGATAACAACTTAATTCCTTCTTAAGCCTGGAGTACGACCAGATAAGAATTGAGAAATTTCAAAGCCTGAATTACGACCGGATAGCAAGTTTAATCTCATCTCCCCAGTAAGTCACTGTAAAATCTCGAGCACGACCAGATAGCAGTCAATCTTATCACTTTGAAGCCTGGATCTCGACCAGATAATAGTTCATTTTCACCTTTTCAACCAAGAGACATTTCCCCAGTTGAATAACGGATGACCGAAGCTCCTAAAATTCAACTTTTTCCCAAGACAAAGAACAACATTCCCCAGCGAAATCTTCCTCAACAACAGGTATGCAAGCTCTCGCTAAGGAATCTCTTATGCGATCGACACTCCTTCGGATGGTATCTTTAAGCCCATCTTCCATCATAAATTTCCAAATGGCATCTATAAGCCCATTCCCGACATCACAAGACAAACACCACTTCATGTGAGTGCAAATTTTTTGGGCACTCTAGTGTTCAATCATCTTCAACCTTCAGATCACGAAAGGCAGACAAGGCAATCTACATCCTCAAGTTTAAGAAGATTGAACAGGGGCAGCTGTTGTACCCCAAAATTCCCTCCCATATTTCTCAATACATTTCAAGTGAGGTCCTCAAATTGCTCAAAGAAGTCCAAGAGTTGACCAGACAAACTCTCTCCTAAGGTAGTCTACCTCAAATTAGGGTTTCATGTTCCATCAAGATACTTGAGTACAAGGGATCCCAAATTCTCACCATTGTCCTAATATGTTCTCAAGATCATCCATGTCAAGTTTCAAGCTCTACAGAGAAAGTTTGCTCAGTCAATTGCTCAAAGGCCTGAAAGTCGACTGTGCTAGGGCAAAAGTCAACTGTGGCCCACATACAGTCAAATGTTAATAGTCAAATGTTAGAAAACTTAATACAACACTAAAATAACTTAACGTAACACACCTTGCACATATACACCTTTAGGGTACTCCCACTTCGATTGCCTTCAGAAATAGTCACAACTCTCGAAACTTGAGAGATTTTAGTGGTTACCCTCCGGTTCAAAAGACCATAAGTCCCTCGATGACCCTCTCGACGTTGGATCGGTAAAAAAATGATCTTAGATCCCTAGGGTAGTTACTAAAACTTATTGCTAAGTTGCCTTTGTGACTATAAAACGTCCATTCTAATGACCCTTAAGCATCCAACGATAGGGCTACCTACTCACTAATAGTAGGATAGTGTTGTCTAAAGGATAGGAGGAAAAGAACAAACCTTTCGAGTATAAGTAGATAGTTCTTAGATGCTTGCTCAAAACAAACTTTTACACTTACACAAGACATTTCAAAAATACTCAAAAAATGCTTTATCAACACTCTTGAGGACTGATACAAGAGTTATCATAAAGTGAATCGCCTCACTAAGGCATTTTCAAAAATACTTTTCAAAACCCACAAAAGCACAAGGTATTTCAAAAATGAGCTAAGCATCTAAGAGCCCGTAGAAAACTACGGATGGAAAGGGTGCTAACACCTTCCCTTTCCATAATCTACCCCCTTACTCAGAAAACTCTCGAAATGCCTTTTTCTGTTCTTTTCCCCCTTTCCTCTGTTGGATAAAAGAAAAGTCGGCGGCGACTCTTGCTTACCGTAAAATTTACGAATACAAATGCAAAACCAGTATAACAGTCGGTTCTGCCATCGTATCACAGCGTGTAGGCAAAATGTTTCTATTTTTCGTCCTTGGCTAATCCGTCCTTAGTTACATATTTATAGGGGGAGTGGTGAATGGAAATGGCAAGAACCAGCCATTAACCAGGTTTTGAAGGCAGAATCGAAAGCCTTAAAGGGTTTCCTTTTTTGATGATTTTCTGCCCTTTTGGGTTTTGAATGAACCTGGACAGGTTTCACCCCTTGACTCCTTTGAATTCCCTCAAGCCTTGTCCTTCGATTGGCTCTGAATTGCTCCTTTTGATGGCTCTAGGCTTCATCATTGTGGCTTCTTCGATTGAGCCACTATCTTCCTTAGTTGCTTGATCTGAAAAATATCCAACTAACCCAATCGAACACTTCCTTCTTGCCTGTCGAAGCTTTGTTTTGTTATTTCCTTCGAATGTAGTGGTGCAGGTGGCCCTTTGATTCTAACTCCCACCCTTTGCTTATGTCTTTTCTTTACTGCAAGAAACAACTTTGTTTCGCATTAGTCCACCTTCGATTGGTGAGTACAGCCTGTATTGCACCAATCGAAGGGTGACCTAAGAGCATCAGAACTTCTCTTCAAACACCCCGCACCTGTTCAGGTGCATGCCAGAAGTTCTGAGGTGGCTCATACTTGGCTAGTTCATCTCAAATTGTCCTTCGATCATACAATGCTTGAAGATGGCATGTCCTTCGAATCATGAGGCTTCCACACTTCTTTCGATTTAGCCTTTCTTGGATGTTTCGAATGACTTACATTTTAGTGGTTCGAAATCGAACCCTTCGATGATGCCCATTACTAAATTTTCTAATCTAAGGCTTCAGAAAAAGCCTCCTCACGCTCAAATTCCATCCAAATCGAAGACTTCATAAAGCCTCCTCACATATTCGAAGCCCATCAAATTGAAAACTTCATAAAGCCTCCTCACACATTCTTTCAAACTGTTCTCTCTTTGATCTGGTGTCAGTGATTCAAAACTTATGTAATCCTAGTTGGAAATCCAATGCTTAGGAGGAGAATTTATTTGATAAATTCTTGGTTAACCTTGAGCAATTGAGGATCTTAAGGAGCATGTCTTGAGTGGAATGGGAGGGCAAATTTTGGGGTAAAACATCTTCCCCTGTTCAATCTTCTTAAACTTGAGGATTTAGATCGTCTCGTCTGCCTTTCGTGATCTGATGGTGGAAGATGATTGAACACTAAAGTGCCCAGAAATTTGCATTCGCATACACATGAAGTAACGTTTTTGGTTGATGTTATCAGGAATGGGCTTACAAATGCCATTTGGAGAAGATGACTGGGAGCTGTCGAAGATGGGCTTAAAGATGCCATCCAAAGTAGATTTTAACTTCTTGAGAGGTCTCTTTGTGGGGATTCCTATTGTCTGTGGAGGACTCCACTGGGGAATGTTGATTTATGTTGTTCTCTCGCTTGAGGAAAACTCTGTGGGGAATAGAGTCTAGGAGCTTTAGTTGTCCATGGCTCTATTGAGGAGTTATCTCTGGACTGGAGAGATGAAAGTTAGCTGTTTTCTGGTTGGAATCCAGAATTCACAGTAACTTGCTGGGGAGAATGAAATTAACTTGTTATCTGGAAATGTATTAGAAGGAACCTGTGTAAGGCTGCTTTAGGATGAGTCCATGTTAAACTTCATCTGGAAATGTCATAGTAGGAACTTCTGTAAGATTGATTCAGGATGAGCCCGTGTGAAGCCGCATCTAGAGATTATGAGAAGGAACCTGTGTAAGATTGCTTCATCTGGTCGTGTAAATAGTCGCCCCGTCTTGTTTCGGGAATTGATCCACAATCAGCTATTTACAGATAGTTGTCCTGTCTTGTTTCAGGTATTAATCTGGAACTTGTTTTTGTTGGTCATTGAGATAGTTGCCCTGTCTGGTTTCAGGTATTAATCTCTGACCTAAGAGAAAGGAAGATAGTTTCCCCGTCTTGTTTCGGGAGTTAATCTTCAATCTGCTCATGTAGATAGTTGTCCTATCTTGTTTCAGGTATTAATCTATAATCAGTCGTTCACAGATAGTTTCCATGTCTTGTTTCAGGTATTAATCTGGAACTTGCTTTTGTTGGTCGTTGAGATAGCTACCCTGTCTGTTTTCAGGAATTAATCTATGACCTAAGAGAACTAAAGATAGTTTCCCCGTCTTGTTTCGGGAGTTCATCTTCAATCTGCTCATGTAGATAGTTGTCCTGTCTGGTTTCAGGTATTAATTTATAATCCATTGTCCACATATGGTTGTCCTTTCTTGTTTTAGGTATTAATCTGGAATTGGTGAAAATTGGTGAAGATATTTGTCTGCTTGCTAACTTTCCTGAAAAAGGTAAAGAGTCAGCTGTATGCAGTGTCATGATGCATGAGATGCATCGGGTAATGATGTTCTTAAAATAAATGAGATTGTGATCTATGCATTTGTGCTGCATATGTTATGATGTTTGTAGAATGATGTATGAATGCAATGTATGAACGTATCAGTTGTTCTATCGCAGTGTTGTTGAACTAGGGAAAATAAATCTCTGACTGTTGTTGGGGATGAAGAACGTGAGTCTTCAAATTTTGTTGAAATTGAAATGCTGGGAGATGGATTTTTGTTGTTAGGGAAATAAACTCTGTTGGGGAAGGGAAACTCTGTAAACCGCTTGGGGATTCTTTGAGATCCTGCTGGGGAATCCGAAAAGCTTGTTAACTAGGCTAGGTAATTCTTTGAGATGCCGGGACAATAATTGGAGATTCTTGTTCTGTGGGGATATCAGAAACTTTGATATCATTAGGATGCAAGCTGAAGATATATCAGTGACTTTACAGTAGGATGTCTCTGCCTTTGTACCGTTTAGACAAAGTATCTGTGGGGACTCGCAAATGGCCTTTAGACATTGTCCCGTTTCTTGAAGCCATTAGTAATTGTCTGTCTGTTTTTTTTTATGTGCGTATTTGTAAACGGTAATCACATTCAAATGCATATGTTCAAAAATAATCATTGGACGTTTTTGTAAATAACAGAAAAATAAAAATAAATAGTTTTGCACTTTCAAAGAAATAACTTTGTATTAATTTGAAGAAGTTTTGTACAAGGAGACGGACATCCTAGTAAGAGAATGCTGTCGTAAAAAATGAAAACTATACAAAAATAATGTATAAAGAAAAACAACTATGTGAAATAATCCCATTGGATTCCCCTTCTGATATTTCCCTTATGTCTTTGAGCGTCTCATCTCTTTACTGCTTGTCCGAAGCTGACTGGATTGATTAGTACCATTTGAGCTTGATAGTTGTTACCGAAGATTGGCTGTAAGGTGATCCAACGGGACATAGTTATACACTTAAAATCCCTAACTTTTTCCTGGACCGCCCTTTCGAGTTTTCAGTCAACCAGGATACCCTTTTTTGCCCAAGCCGCCTTTTCATGTTTTCGACTTACCGAGTGTACAGATTTTTTCATATGTATATCCCTAATTTTTCCTGAACCCTTTTGGTTCGTCAGGATGCCCTTATTTTTCCCTAGGCCAATCAACCTAGCAGGTCTTTGTTCATGTGTAGTATCTTTTAACTATATCCGCGTTTACCGGGTACGGAAGGTCGTCACCGTCCATAGTGGTTAAGATCATGGCTCCATCTGAAAATATGTTCTTGATCATAAATGGCCCTTCGTATGTGGGGGTCCATTTGCCCATGGGATCACCTTGCGGCAATATGATGCGCTTGATTACTAGGTCACCAGCCTGATATAACTAACGTCTAACCTTTTTCTTAAAAGCCTTAATCATACGTTTTTGGTACATCTGACCATGACAGACAACCATGAGCCTCTTCTCATCAATCAGGTTTAATTGGTCAAGTCGAGTCTGAACCTATTCGTCTTCATTCAAACCTGCATCCTTCATGATTCTCAAGGAAGGGATCTGGACTTCGATGGGTAAGACAGCTTCTATACATATACTAAAGAGAAATGAGTTGCCCCTATTGATATGCGCATTGTGGTACGGTAACCATGAAGAGAAAATGGTAACATCTCATGCCAGTCTTTGCATGTCACCGTAATCTTCTGTATGATCTTTTTGATATTTTTATTAGCAGCCTCTACAGTGCCATTCATCTTCAGCCGGTAAGGAGAAGAGTTATGATGTTAGATCTTGAATTGTGTGTAGAGCTCGGTGATCATAATATTATTGAAATTGGTACCATTATCAGTAATGATTCTTTCTAGGATACCATACTGATAGATAAGTTTATGTCTGATGAATCGGGCCATAACATTCTTGGTAACATAAGCAAATGAAGCCGCCTTGACCCATTTTGTGAAGTAATCAATAGCGACGAGGATGAAGCGGTGTCCATTAGAAGTTGTAGGTCTAATCTCTCTGATCATATCGATGCCCCACATTGCAAATGGCCAGGGAGAAGTTAAGACGTTTAGAGGAACCAGAGGCACATGTACTTTATCAGCATAGATCTGGCACTTGTGACGAGTTCGTGAATGCTGATAACAGTCTGCTTCCAAGGTGGACTAGTAATATCCTAATCGTAGGATCTTTTTAGCCATTGTGTGTCCACTAGAATGGGTTCCAAAGGTACCTTCGTGAAAATCTGTCATAATTTTCTCTACTTCACCCTTATCCACACACAGAAGCAAAGTAGAATCGTGGTTGCGCTTGTAGAGGATTCTGTTACTGAGGAAAAACTTGGCAGAGAACCTTCTTAGGAACTTCTTATCATTGACTGAAGCTCCCTCAGGATATTCTTGGGCTTCAAGATATCTTTTGACTTCATGGAACCAAGGCTTGTCCACCAATTCTTCAGTATCAATCTCATGACAGTATGTTGGTTCGTCCATTCTCTCAATAGCGATCTGAGGAGCTTCATTATCCCACTTGACCTTGAATATGGATGACATAGTAGCTAGCGCATCCGCTAGTTGATTTTCTTCTCGTGGAAAATGCTCAGAGGTAACTTCTTTAAAATGTGGAATCATGGTCAACACATGCTCTTGATAAGGTATGAGATTAGGATGCTTCGTGTCCCATTCTCCCCTGATTTAATTGATTACTAGGGCCGAGTCTCCAAATACACTCAAGAATTTGATTCTCAAGACGATAGTGGCTTTGAGACCCATAATACATGCTTCATATTCAGCCATATTATTGGTACAATTAAAACATAACCTGGCAGTAAAAGGAGTATGACAACCTTCAGGAGATATGATCACAACACTGATGTCGTTGCCAAGTGTGATGCGGTGGGAGAACTGACTTGAGGTTTTGTGTTTGTGTTCACAAATGTTTCGATTTAGCAAGAGTCGCCACCGACTTTTTATTTTATCCAAAGGAAAGATCAAAAAGCACAGGAAAGACCTTTGAGATGTTTTCTTGGGCTCGGGTGGTAGATTATGAAAAGGGAAGGTATTAGCACCCTTTTCATCCATGGTTTTCCATGGGCTCTTAGTTACTTGTTTAGATCACTTGCTTTTGCTTTTCAATTGTTTGAAATGGTGCTTTGTGTGGTTTTGAAAGTATTTTGAAAAGAGGCCTTTTGTTTAGGCAACCTTTGTAATGATTCTTGTTTGAATGTATACAAAGGTTATTGTCTTTTGAAAAATGTTTCAATGTTTGAAATTTTTTTTGGGAAATGTTTTGAAATTGTGTATGAGTTTGTTTGAAAATAGCAAGGATGATTGCAAATTGATCAAGTAACTAGGAGTTGTCGACCCTACTCAAAGATCTTACCTACACATTTTTAACCTTTTGACATTTGTTGTTTTACCATTGTATTTGGTAAACAACCTTGTATTTGGATGTTAAACGGGACGGGCGTGGGTCATGTGATGACCATGATAGCAATATTGCCAAGTATCTTAGCAAGTTTTGAGGGACTAGATCATTTTTGTATAGGCAACCAAGATAGCATCATCGAGGGACTATGATCTTTTTGTTTCGTTTTTTGTTTTGCCAAGATACCTAGCATGCATACCATGGCCATTTTAAGGCAACAAAGTGGATGAAACCCTAGGGGTACTTGTGTGCACTGTGTTGTCATTTTTCATGCATTTTTGTCTTGTGCTTAGGTCTTGCTAATTGTTTGATTTTGGTCTTTGCATACAAAACCTAGTCTTACTATCATGCATATAAAAGCAATAAAATGCGTAAAAGTAAATCTAAGACTATTACAACATTATTATGGGGAGGGGGGTACAAGTTTGAATAGGGGGATATTGCTCAAAATAAAACCCTAAAACTATTATTACAACAAAATTTAAATATAGCACAAATAAATAAATAGACAAATATTTAAATGTACAAATAAATATAAATATGCAAAGGATGTTTTTTTTGTATTTATTTTATGTATGTAAAATAAATTATTTATGTTTCAAAATAAGAAAAATATTAATGATTATTTTTGAAAGGGTGAAAACCCTAATTTTTGGTTTTAAAAGAAAATATATTATATTATTCATTTTATTTATTCATTTTTATGTACAAGAAAATAAATAAAAATATATACAAAAATGTTAAAAAATAATATTTGTGAGAAAATAATATTTTAAGTATAAAAATAAAATGTATAATATTTTCATATTATTTATAAGTTTATTTAAGAAAATAAAAGTATTGTTATTTAATAAACTAATTTTATGTCCAAAAAATAATAAAAATAAAAAAATAAAAATGCAAAAATTAAGAAAATATTTTTGGTGATTTTTAATATTTAGAAAAAAATAAATAAAGTAAGAAAATATAAAAGAAAATAAAAAATATACAAAAATAAAACAAATGGGCCAAAGGGTGCAGAAAGCAAGCATGGGGGTGTCAATAGTCAGAAGAAGCCAGGCCTAGCCCAACTCTCTTCGTCCCTGTCCTCCAGAAACAGAAAACGCGCGCGTCCTTGTTCAAATCCTGTTCTCTCTTGTTCTTGCATGAAATCAAAAACTCACAACATAAAAGTTATAACATTTTCAATCACGATTCTAATGATATAAAAACGTGATCTAACTCTCAAAGACCAGAGAGAATTTCATTGGCCCTAAATTTTAACCTAGTTTTTTCAGCATGTTCATCATCCAGATTCTCCTAGCTCAGTTAATATAAATACAAACTATGCATATGTACAACTCAAGCACATTACAGACTACATTTTTGCTTCACAAACCTAAGCCTAATGATTCCTAAATGAGGAGATAGAAGTTTGAAAATGACTTGTTTCAGTCAAGTTCGAATATGGCAATGCAGCAACTTTGAATGAGGCCTGAAGGACTTTTGAGCTTGCTTGATGTTCCCTTGACCTTTCCCAATGCTTAGCTTGCTTTGAAATGGCCTAAATGTCCCTATAGAACTCAACCTGCAAACTCAGAAATTGAAAATGGTGAAGCTTGAAAATGAAGTTACAGTTGCTGGACAGGGACTTGGGAAGCTTGGATGGGATGTATGCAATGTGTTTGAAGTGGTTCAAGGTAAAACGCACGAGTGGAAAATGTTTTGGAAGTGGTTCTGCAGGGCTTGCCCTGTTTTAGGCAGAAATGGAGTTTTTGGTGTATTTGGGTGTTTGAGAGGCTTGTAACTCATGTATTCTGCTTGCTACAATGTGTTGAGGTTGTTTGAAATAAACACAAGACTTGTTTTTATCAGATACCAAAATTATGGACCTTTTGCAAGTTGACTTCTTTTTGAAGCAAAAGTTGAAATGACAAAGGCCAAGGTTGTACAAGCTAGCTCCAGGTCTGCATATAGTTGGTACACCTTTCCTGATATTTGTGGAGTTGGTTTGCAGAAAAAGCCTTGGTCCAATGCTCAAGATAAATAATTTGACATAAAGCATGCTTTATCAAAGTGACAATGTTACCTTTATGCCATTTTTGGATTAAACCTTTGTACAAAGCTTGCAAGACAAAAACAATGCCATTAACCATTGTATTTGCATTCAATTTTTGAGTGTAGAAGAGATTAGAACATGTAAACCAAGTACAAGCATGCTTAGGACAAATTTGCAAGTTGTAACATGGTGCAAAATGTCTTGGACAAAAGTGATGATTTACCATTTTCAATCCTTAGATTCTCCCTAACCACAAATGATCTTGGATAGTTCTTGGACATTTTGGAAAGCTAAGTTCTACAATCCATCTTTGAAATTAATTTTTAGATTCCAATTGGAACTATGTGAAAAGTTGCCATGAAGATAGGTCAAAATCCTGCCTAAACTAGGGCAAAATTTCACTAAGTTAAAAGTTTCATGGACCCTTATTCATAAAATTATAACTTGAGGTACAAGCATATTTTGGGAAAACTTTGTGAATTAAAGTTGTAGATTTTGTGGAGGACTACAACTTTCATGTTGGAAGTTTTATTTGAATCCAATTTCATCATGGTGAAAAAGTTGGGAAAAGTTGGGGGAAAATAAGAAATTTTCATAACTTAGAAAATTTCTAAGTTATGAAAATTTTCAATCTTAAACCCTAATTTCCAAAATTAAGTTTCTTGATGAAAAATGACCCTTGGCACTTGATTTTGACCAAAAAGTCAAAGTTTGACTTTTCAGTGTACAGTTGATTTTTGATCAGTTGACTGGAAAATTCATCTATCAATCCAATGCATTTGAGATCTTTTGAACCTTGTGATTAGGTCAAGATGATGCCATTGAGTCATTGAAACTATGCTTGAACCCAATTTTCCATTAGCTAGGTTAAAAATCAGGAATTGCTCTTCTACAGTCAAAACCCTAATTTTGACCATTTTGCCCTTTTGATGATCTGATCAAATTTCTTGAGGAGTTGTGGTCCAAACTTGATCAAATGGTTCATATGAGTCTATAATGTTGATGTGGATCAAAAATTATGAGTTTTGACTGTAAATTGGTCACAGTTGACTTCTTCCCCAATACAACTGATTTTTAGGTCAACTGTCCAATTGACTGGGCAAAAATCCGATTCAAAGCTTGAAACTTGGTATGAGCAATCTTAGGAATCCAATATGAAGTATGAAAGTCACATGAGGCATTGGAAGTCCAAATATCCCTATGCAAACTCAAACCCTAATTTTAGGTCATCAGTTCAAGGAGATGTCTTGAGCTGAGCAAACCCTAATTCCGTCTTTAGTCCAAAGAGTCTTGTGGGGAAAATCTTGATAAAATGTGAGGGAAAATTTTGGGGTACAACAGATGCCCCTGTTCAATCTTCTTGAACCTGAAGAGTTAGATTGGCGAGTTTGTCGTTCGTGACTCGAAGGTAAAAGATGATTGGACACTAGAGTGCCCGTAAATTTGCACTCGTCAAAGTATATTTGAGGGAATGGGCTTAAAGATGCCATTTGGGGAGGTGACAGAATCTTGTCGGAGATGGGCTTAAAGATTCCATCCAAGGATGTTTGTTGAAATGCAAGTTGTAAGTCAATAGAATGAGTATCAGAATGGTATCCGCGTTTGGAACGTATCTGAACTGTATCTGGAGACTGAATCTGTATGAGCAATGGAATGGCGTCTATGTCTGGAGCGTATCCGAGCTGTAACTGTATTTGAAATTGAATGAATAACAGAATGACTGCCGTGTCTGGAGTGTATATGTATTGTATCTGAGTCTGAATAAGCGAGAGAATAACATCCGTGTCTGGAGAATCTCTGGGCTGGGGAAAAAGTCAGAATAAGTGACAGAATGGCAACCGTGTATGGAGCATATCTGGATTGTATCTTGAGGTTGAGATCTGTATGAGTAGCAGAATGACTTCCGTGTCTGGAGTATATCTGAACTGTAACTGGGATCTGAATAAGTGACAGAATGACTTCCGTGTCTGGAGTGTATCTGGACTTGAAATTGATAGTTGAATCCGAATGAGAAATAAAATGGCTTCCGTGTCTGGAGCGTATCTAATCTGTATCTGATTAATGAAGTTTGAATGAGTGACAGAATGGCATCCGTGTCTGGAGCGTATCCGTACTGTATCTTGACTTTAAATTATAAATGAGTAACAGAATGACTTCCATGTCTGGAGTCTATCTATACTGTATCTGAAATCTTTGAATATTTGTTAAAGATAGATTTTAATCTTATCCTGAAAAGGGTAAAATGTTAGCTAAAACACAAAGTTATGTGGCATGAAATGTATGATGCAATAAAATGTGTTTTATCAATGTTTGTAATGTATGCACATGTAAGCTGATTTGCTGTCTTGCTGAGGAAAATAAATCCTTGATGGTTGGAGATAATAAAATCCTTGACTGCTGCCGAGGAAAATAAATCCTTGACCGCTGTTGGAGACTCAAAATCTTTGATTGTTAAGGATGAGAAATCCTTGGACCACTGTTGGGGATAGAAAATCCTTGGTAACTCGCGGGGATTATCAAAAACTTTGACAACTTCTGTGGGGATGTGAGAATCCTTCACGAATTTCCTGGGGATATAGGGATCCTTCAAGTCTTTGGAGGTTGAGGATGATAAACATTCTGCTGTGAGAATAATGCCAAGTGCTGCTTGAGAAACCTGCTTGGGGAATCCAGAGAACTTTGATGACTATGGATGGGGATTACACAAAGGGAATCCTTACTCGGCTGGGGAATAAGGAATCTCTGGTGATCTCTACTGGGGATCGAACAAAGGAAAATCTTGATCTGCTGGAGAATAAGGGAGATTCTGATGGCTTCTGCGGGAAATTAAGAATGAGAATCTTCAATCTACTAGGGGAATTTGAATCCTTGGGGACCTCAAGCTGAGGAGTCAAGAATGAGAATCTTCATTCTGCAGGGGATTAAAAATTCTGACTAATTCATGCTGGGAGTAATGAAGATTCTAGAAACTTCATTGGGGAGTCAAGAATGAGAATCTTCATTCTGCTGGGGAGTAAAAACTTTGTGGGGAATAGCTATACTGCTGGGGAGTAGCTATCCTGCTGGAGAGTAAGTTCAGGACTCTGGGGGAAAAGGCTTATTCCTGTTTGGAAAAATTTCAAGAGTTTGGGTTGTGTGCCACTCTACTGGGGAATTATCCTAAGCTGGGGATAAAAGTTAACTGTTATCTGCTTGATTCTCAGACTTTAAGACAACTTGTTGGGGAATCTGGGGAAAACTGAATGGTTCCCGCTGGGGATTGATAGTTAGAAATTTGACTCCGTTGGGGAAGAAGGTTTCATCTCTGCTGAGGGTCTGTAGTTCAAAGTTTTTGCTCCGCTGGGGATTAGGAGTTTGGAGTTTAACTCTGATGGGAATTCTGAAATTTTGCTCCGCTAGGGATATGTATTTCAAGGTTTTAGCTCCACTGGGGATCTAGATGATGTACTACAGGGGATTGTTCATGGAATAGCCTAAAGACGTTTTCCTATCCTTTCAACCTGTCAGTAATTATTCTTTCTTATTTTGTTTTATTTGTAAACATTGATTATATTCAAATGCATATGCTCATTAATAAATCATTGGACGTTTTCAAATAAAACACAAATGTAGAAAGAAGAAAAGGCAAATAGTTTTCTGCACTTTGAAGTATCTTTGTATTAACTTTGTGTAAGTATTTTGTACAAAGGAGATAGACATCCTAGTAAGAGAACGTTGTCGTAAAAATGAGAAAAAAATTTACAAAGAAAGATGGCTATGTGTGAAAATTCCATGGGGTTCCCATTCTGCTATAGCCTTCGTAACTCTGAATATCTTGTCCATTCATTGCTTCATCCGAAGATGATTGAGTTTATCAGAAACCCGGAGCTTGTCTGTGAAGAGATTGTCCTTAAAGTGATCCGACGAGACATAGTCATACGCTTTAATTCCCTAACTTTTTCCTGGACAGCTGTGATGCGGTGGGAGAACTGACTCGAGGTTTTGCATTTGTGTTCGCAAATGTTTCGGTTTAGCAAGAGTCGCCACCGACTTTTTATTTTATCCAAAGGAAAGGTGAAAAAGCACAGGAAAGACCTTTGAGATGTTTTCTTGGGTTCGGGGGGTAGATTATGAAAATGGAAGGTGCTAGCACCCTTTTCATCCATGGTTTTCCATGGGCTCTTAGTTACTTGTTTAGATCACTTGCTTTGCTTTTCAATTGTTTGAAATGGTGCTTTTGTGTGTGGTTTTTAAAGTATTTTGAAAAGAGGCCTTTGTTTAGGCAACCTTTGTAATGATTCTTGTTTGAATGTATACAAAGGTGTTTGTCTTTTGAAAAATGTTTCAATGTTTGAAAGTTTGTTTCAAGAAATTGTTTTGAAATTGGGTTGAGATGTGTATGATAGTTTGAAAATAGCAAGGATGTTTGAAATGGGATCAAGTAACTAGGAGTTGTCTACCCTACCTACTCAAAAGTCTTTCCTACACATTTTTAATCCTTTGACATTGTTGTTTTACCATTGTATTTGGTAAACAACCTTGTGTTTGGATGTTAAACGGGACAGGCGTGGGTCATCGTATGACCATGATAGCAATTGTGCTAAGTATCTTAGCAAGTTTTTTTGAGGGACTAGATCATTTTTGTTTAGGCAACCAAGATAGCGTCATCGAGGGACTATGATCTTTTGTTTTTGTTTTGTTTTGCCAAGATATTAGCATGCATACCATGGCCATGTTTTTTTTAAGGCAACAAGTGGAAGAAACCCTAGGGGTGCTTGTGTGCATTGTGTTGTCATTTTTCATGCATTTTTGTCTTGTATTAAGTCATGTTATTTGTTTGATTTTGGTCTTTTGCATACAAAACCATAATTTTACTATCATGAATATAAAAGCAATAAATGCGTAAAAGTAAATCTAAGACTATTACAATATTATCATGGGGAGGGGGATACAAGTTTGAATAAGAGGATATTGCACAAAATAAAGCCCTAAAACTATTAAAACCATATTGAATTTGTTTGTACAAATAAATAAATGAATAATATTTAAATATGCAATTAAATATAAATATGCAAAAATGTTTTTGTATTATTTTTATGTATGTAAAAATAAGTTTATTTAATGTCCTAAAAATAAGGGAAAATAAAAATGATTATTTTTTGGAAGGGGTGGAAACCCTAATTTTTGGTTTTAAAAGAAAATGCATATTCTAATTATTTATTTATTCATTTATGTACAAAAAATAAATAAAAATATATGCAAAAAATGTTTAAAAAATAAAATATGTATGACAATATTATTTTTAAGTGTATAAATAATAGAAATGAAAAAAAATATAATATTTTTGTATTATTTATAAATTTATTTAAGAAAATAAAAGTATATATTATTTAATAAACTATTCTTATGCCAAAAAAATAATAAAAATAATAAAATAAAATGTGAAAATTTAAGAAAATATTTTTGGTGATTTTTAATATTTAGAAAAAATAAATAAAAGTCAGAAATGTAAAAGAAATGAAAAATATATAAAATATAATAAATGGGCCAAGGGGGTGTAAAAAGTAAGCTAGGGGGTGTCAAAAGCAGAAGCAAACAAGCCCAAGCCCAATGTCCTTCATCCCTGTCCTCTGGCCAACGACCAAACGCGCGCGCTTCTGAACTTGAAACATGTTCTTGCTGTTCTTTGCTTGAAATCAAAAACTCATAACATAAAAATTATAGAGCTTTAAACCACGATTTCAATGATATAAAAAACTTGATCTAACTCTCAAAGACCAGAGAGAATTTCCTTGGCCCTAAATTCTAACCTAGTTTTTTCAGCAACTTCAACATCTAAATTCTCCTAGCTCAGTTAATATAAATACAAGCTATGCATATGTACAGTTCAAGGACATTAAGGGCTACATTTTTGCTTCACAAACCTAAGCCTAATGATTCCTAAATAAGGAGATAAAAGTTTGAAAATTACTTGTTTCAGTCAAGTTTGAATATGGCGATGTAGGAGTTTTGGATGAGGCCTGAAGGTCGTGTTAGCTTGCCTGAAGTTCACTCAACCTTTCTCAATGCTTGGCTTGCCTTGAACTTTCCTGAATGTGCTTGTAGAACTCAACCTGCAAAGCTTCAAAGTGAAAATAGTGAAGTGTGAAAATGGAGTTACAGTGGCTGGATAGGTGCTTGGATAGTTTAGGTGTATTGTTTAGAATGTGTTTGGAATGATTCCAAGCAAAACGCACGAGTGGATTTGGATTTGGCCAAGGTTCTGCAGGTATGGCCTTGTTTTGACAAGAACTTGGTGTTTTTGTGTTTAAGGGTGTTTGAGAGGCTTGTAACTCGTGCTTTTGGCTTGGTGTTATATGCTGAAGTTGTTTGAAATGTGCACAAAGCTTAGTTTTAACAGATACAAGAGTTGTGGAGATTTTGCACACTTTCTTGTTTTTGAAGTAAAAGGTGAGTTGACAAAGGCACAACCTGTACAGGCTAGCTCAAGGCCTGAGGAGATTTGGTAAACCTTTTCTGATATTTGTGGATGTGGTTTGCTGCAAAAGATTAAGTTCAATGCTCAAGACAAACAAAATTGCATAAAGTGAACTTTATGGAAATGGCATTGTTATCTTTATGCTATAAATGGAATAAACCCTTGTATAATGCTCTAAAGCTCATAATCAAACCTTTGTCAAATGTATTTGCATTTAATTAAGGAGTGTGGAAAGGTTTAAGACCTGTAAAACAAGTACAAGCATGCTTTGGACAGATTTGCAAGTTGTAACATGGTGCAAAATGCCTTGGCCAAAAGTGATAATTTTCCATTTTCAAACTTTCGATTCTCCCTAACCATGAATGATCTTGGAGAGTTCTGGGAAATTTTGGAAATCTTGTAACATGCTCTACAATCCATCTTGGAAATGAATTTTGAGATTCCACTTGGAACCATGTGAAAAATTTCCATGAAGATAGGTCAAAATCCTGCTTAAACTAGGGCAAAATTTCACTAAGTTAAAAGTTTCATGGACCCTTGTTCACAAAATCATAACTTGAGATCCAAGAATATTTTGGGAAAACTTTGTGCATAAAAGTTGTAGATTTTGTGGAGGACTACAACTTTCATGTTGGAATTTTTCTTTGAATCCAATTGCATCATGGTGAAAAAGTTGGGCAAAGTTGGGGAAAAATAAGAAATTTTCATAACTTAGAAAATTTCTGTTATGAAAATTTTCCATTTTAAACCCTAAATTCCAAAATTAGGTTTCTTGGTGAACAAGTTTCATGTTTTGACACATCTTGATGAAAAATGACCCTTGGCACTTGATTTTGACCAAAAAGTCAAAATTTGACTTTTCAGTGTACAATTGATTTTTGATCAGTTGACTGGAAAATTCATCTGTCAATCCAATGCTTTTGAGATCTTTTAAACCTTGTGACTAGGTCAAGATGATGCCATTGAGTCCTTGAAACCATTCTTGAACCCAATTTGCCATTGGCTAGGTGAAAAATCCGAAATTGCCCTTCTACAATCAAAACCCTAAAAATGACCATTTTGCCCTTTTGGTGATCTGGTCAAATTTCTTGAGGAGTTATGGTCCAAACTTGATCAAATGGTTCATATGAGTCTATAATGTTGATGTGGATCAAAAATTATGAGGTTTGACTGTAAATTGGCCACAGTTGACTTTTTCCCCAATACAGATGATTTTTAGGTCAACTGTCCAATTGACTGGGCAAATATTTGATTCAAGGCTTGAAACTTGGTATGAGAAATATTAGGAGTCCAACATGAAGCATGAAAGTCACATGAGGCATTGGAAGTCCAAAAATCCTTGTGCAAACTCAAACCCTAATTTCAGGTCATCAGTGCAAGGAGATGTCTTGAGTAGAGCAAACCCTAATCTGGTATGGAGTCCAAAGAGTCTTGTGAGGAGAATCTTGATAAAATGAGAGGGAAAATTTTGGGGTACAACATCTGCCCCTATTCAATCTTCTTGAACCTGAAGAGTTAGATTGGCGAGTTTGTCGTTCGTGACTCGAAGGTAAAAGATGATTGGACACTAGAGTGCTTGTAAATTTGCACTCGTCAAAAATGTAGTTGAGGAAATGGGCTTAAAGATGCCATTTGGAGATGTGACAGAATCTTGTTGGAGATGGGCTTAAAGATTCCATCCAAGAATGTTTGTTTAAAATCAGGAGAATGATCGTCAGAATGGTATCCGGGTCTGAAACGTATCTGAGTTGTATCTGGAGATTGGATCTGTATGAGCAAGGGAATGGCATCCGTGTCTGGAGCGTATCCGAGCTATAACCGTATTTGAATTTGAATTTTGAATAGGCGACAGAAGGGCATCCGTGTCTGGAGCACCTCTAGGCTGGGGAAAAAGTCAAAATAGGTGACAACATGGCTACCGTGTCTGAAGCATATCCGGACTGTATCTGAATCTTGTATTTGAATAAGCGACAGAATAGCACCCATGTTTGGAGCATCTCTGAGCTTTGAATCTGAATAAGAAATAGAATAGCATCCGTTTCTGGAGCATCTCTGAGCTTTGAATCTGAATAAGCAATAAAATAGCATCCGTGTATGGAGCATCTTTGAACTTTGAATCTGAATAAGCAATAGAATAGCATCTGTGTCTGGAGCATCTCTGAGCTTTGAATTTGAATAAGCAATAGAATATCATCTGTGTCTGGAGCATCTCTGTGCTTTGAATCTGAATAAGCAATAGAATAGCATCCGTGTCTGGAGCATCTCTGAGCTTTATCTGAATTCTGTATTTGAATAAGCAATAGAATAGCATCCGTGTATGGAGCATCTCTAAGCTACATCTGAATTGTATATTGGTAACTTGTTAATCTTATCCTGAAAAGGGTAAAATGTTAGCTGAAACACAAAGTTATGTTGCATGAAATGTATGATGCAATATATGTGTTTTATCAATGTTTATGATATATGAATGTAATGTATGCGCATGTAAGCTGATTTGTTGTCTTGCTGAGGAAAATAAATCCTTGATAGCTGGAGATAATAAAATCCTTGACTGCTGTCGGGGAAAATAAATCCTTGACTGCTGCTGGAGACTCAAAATCTTTTATTGTTGAGGATGAGAAATTCTTGGACCACTGTTGGGGATAGAAAATCCTTGGCAACTCGCAGGGATTATCAAAAACTTTGACAACTTCTGTGGGGATGTGAGAATCCTTCAGGACTTTCCTAGGGATATAGGGATCCTTCAAGTCTTTGGACTTGGAGGATGATAAACATTTCGTTGTAAGAATAAATCCAAGTGTTGTTTGAGAAACCTGCTTGGAGAATCCCGAGAACTTTGATGACTATGGCTGGAGATTACACAAAGGGAATCCTTACTCGGCTGGGGAATAGGGAAAAATCTGGTGATCTCTACCAGGGATCAAACAAAGGAAAACCTTGATCTGCTGGAGAATAAGGAAGACTCTTATGGCTTCCGCGGGGAATTAAGAATGAGAATCTTCGATCTGATAGGGGAATTTGAATCCTTGGGAACTTCATGTTGGGAAGTCAAAAATGAGGATCTTCGATCTACAGGGAATTAAAAATTCTGATAAATTCATGCTGGGGAGTAATGAATACTCTGGCAACTTCACTAGGGAATCAAGAATGAGAATCTTAATTCTGTTGGGGAGTGAAAAACTTTGTGGGGAGTAGCTATACTGCTGGAGAGTAAGTTATCCTGCTGGAGGGTAAGTTCAAGACTCTGGGGGAAAAGGCTTATTCCTGTTTGGAAAAAGTTCAAGAGTTTGGGTTGTATGCCACTCTACTGGGGAGTTATCCTAAGTTGGGGATAAAAGTTAACTGTTATCTGGTTGATTCTCAGATTTTAAGACAACTTGCTGAGGAATCTGGGGAAAACTGGATGGTTTTCGCTGTAGATTGATAGTTGGAAATTTGACTCCGTTGGGGAAGAAGGTTTCATCTCCGCTGAGGGTCTGTAGTTCAAAGTTTTTGCTCCGCTGGGGATTGGGAGTTTGAAAACTTAACTCTGATGGTGGATTGAGGGTTTGAAATATAACACCGTCGGGGATTGGGAGTTTGAAGTTTTGACTCTGGAGGCGATTTTGAAATTTAATTCCGCTGCGGATATGTATTTCAAGGTTTTAGCTCCGCTGAGGATCTAGATGATGTACTGCAGGGGATTTCTCTTTGAATAGCCTAAAGACGTTTTCCTACCCTTTCAACCTATCAGTAATCGTTCTTTCTCATTTCGTTTATTTGTAAACATGTGATTATATTCAAATGCATATGCTCATTAATAAATCATTGGACGTTTTCAAATAAAAACACAAGTGTAAAAAGAAGAAAAGGCAAATAGTTTTCTGCACTTTGAAATATCTTTGTATTAACTTTGTGTAAGTATTTGGTACAAAGGAGACAAACATCCTAGTAAGAGAATGTTGTCATAAAAAATGAGAAAAATTTATACAAAGAAAGATGGCTATGTGTGAAAATTCCATGGGGTTCCCATTCTGCTATAGCCTTCGTAACTCTGGATATCTTTTCCATTCGTTGCTTCATCCGAAGATGATTGAGTTGATCAGAAGCTCGGAGCTTGACTGTGAAGAGATTGTCCTTAAAGTGATCCGATGAGACATAGTCATACGCTTTAATTCCCTAACTTTTGCCTGGACCTCCCTTTCGGGTTTTCGATTCACCGGGATGCCCTTTTTTTCCCAAGTCGCCCTTTCGGGTTTTCAACTTGCCGAGTCATTTATGCGTAGTATCTTTTGACTATGTCTGCGTTCGTAGGGTGCGGCAGGTCGTCACCATCCATGGTGGTTAAAATCATTGCCCCACCAGAAAAGATGTTCTTGATCACAAATGTTCCTTTGTAGATAGGAGTCCATTTTCCCCTGGGATCACTTTGTGGAAAGATGATGCGCTTGAATACAAGATCCCCGACTTAATATACCTGGCGCCTGACTTTCTTGTTGAATGCCTTGATCATCCATTTTTGATACGTCTGACCGTGGCAAACAACAGTAAGTCACTTTTCGTCAATCAAGTTAAGTTGATCAAGCCGGGTCTAAATCTAATCGTCTTCACTCAAACCAGCATCTTTCATGATTCTCAAGGAGGGAATCTGAACCTCGATAGGCAAAACAGCTTCCATGCCGTATACCAAAGAATAGGGTGTTGCCTCAGTTGAAGTGTGTGTCATGGTACGGTACCCGTGCAGAGCAAACGGTAACATCTCATTCCAGTCCTTGTAGGTGACTGTCATCTTTTGAATTATCTTCTTGATATTTTTGTTCGCAACTTCGACAACACCGTTCATCTTTGGCCGATAGGGAGATGAATTGTGATGTTGAATCTAGAACTTCTCGCACAAGGCGGTAATCATAGTGTTGTTAAGGTTCGTACCGTTGTCAGTGATGATCCTTTCGGGGATGCCGTACCAGTAAATGAGGTTCTTCTTGATGAAGCGGGCAACCACATTCTTTGTGACGGATGTGAAGGAAGCTGCTTCGACCCACTTGGTAAAGTAATCAATTGCCACTAGAATAAAGCGGTGTCCATTAGATGTTGTAGGCTTAATCTCTCTAATATGTCGATTCCCCACATAGTGAATGGCCAAGGAGCTGTTAAGACATTGAGAGGAACTGGAGGTATATGTACCTTGTCCGCATAGATTTGACATTTGTTACAAGTCCTAGAATGTTGATGGCAGTCGGCTTCCATGGTAGACCAGTAATAGCCTGCCCGCAGAATCTTCTTAGCCATCGTATGTCCGCTAGAGTAGGTGCCAAAGGTACCATTATGCAGTTCAGCCATGATCTTCTCAGCTTCAACCTTGTCCACACAACGGAGCAGAATGCAATCATGATTGCGCTTGTATAGGATACCATTGCTCAAGAAGAACTTTGCAGAGAATCTCCTCAAGAACTTTTTGTCGTTGACAGAAGCTCCTTCAGGATATTCTTGCGCCTTGAGATACCTTTTGACTTCGTGAAACCAAGGTCGGTCCACTACTTCTTCGGTATTAATCTCGTGACAATGTGCAGGTTCGTCCATCCGTTCAATGGTGATTTGGGGAGCCTCATTATCCCAGTTAAGTTTAAACATGGAGGACATTGTAGATAGAGCATCTGCTAGCTGATTTTCTTCTCATGGGAAGTGCTCGAAGGTAATCTGCTCGAAATGTGGTAACAATGTCAAGACATGTTCTTTGTAAGGGATGAGGTTCGGATGTTTAGTGTCCCACTATCCTTTGATCGGACCCATGACCAAAGCTGAGTCCCCAAATACAATCAAATATTTGATTCCCAAGTCTATAGCAGCCTTAAGACCAAAGATACAAGCTTCATACTCGGCCATGTTGTTGGTACAACTGAATCAGAGTCTGGCGGTGAAAGGTGTATGGCAACCTTCTGGAGAGATAAGTACCGCTCCGATACTGTTACCAAGTGCGTTGGAGGCACCATCAAAGTACAGGGTCCATCGGGATCCTTGTTCAGGTCCGTCATCTGGTCTGAAATCTTTAATGTTATCCAAAGTCATAATGTCCTCGTCGGGGAAGTCGAACCTCATGGATTGGTAATATTTGAAAGCTTGATGAGCCAGATGGTCAGCTAGTACACTCCCATTTATAGCTTTTTGGGTCGTGTACTGTATATCATACTCTATGAGGATCATCTCCCACCTTTCTATTCTTCCAGTTAAAGTAGGCTTCTCAAAGATGTACTTGATCGGATCCATCTTAGATATCAGCAAAGTGGTATGAGTCAACATATACTGCCTTAGCCGGCGAGCAGCCCATACCAAAGTGCAGCAAGTTTTCTCGAGCAGTGAGTATCGGGTCTCACAGTCGGTAAACTTTTTGCTAAGGTAATAAATGGCATGCTCTTTTCGGCCAGACTCGTCATGTTGGCCCAGTACGCACCCCATTGAATTCTCTAGGACGGTCAGATATATGATTAGCGGTCTTCCTTCGACGGGAGGCATCAGGATAGGGGGTTCTAGCAAATACTCCTTGATTTTATCGAAAGCAACTTGACAGTCATCATTCCATTTAACCACCTGATCTTTCTTCAACAACTTGAAGATTGGTTCATAGGTAGATGTTAGGTGAGAAATGAACCTTGCAATGTAGTTTAGGCGTCCCAAGAAACCTCTGACCTCCTTCTCAGTGCGAGGAGCAGGCATTTCTTATATAGCTTTGACTTTGGCAGGATCAACCTCGATGCCTTTGTTGCTGACTATGAAACCCAAGAGTTTATCGGACCTGACTCCGAAGGTGCACTTGTTAGGATTCAGTCTGAGCTTGTACTCCTTCAATCTAACAAACAGCTTTTGCAAGTGATCTAAGTGTTCTTCTTCCGTTTGTGAACGGGCTATCATGTCGTCTACGTAGACCTCTATCTCATGATGTATCATATCATGAAACAAAGCTACCATGGCGTGTTGATAGGTTGCCCCGACATTCTTCAGTCCGAATGGCATCACTTTGTAGCAGAACGTACCCCACTGTGTAACAAAAGTAGTTTTCTCCATGTCTTCAGGTGCCATTTTGATCTGGTTGTAACCTGAAAATCCGTCCATGAAAGAAAATACATTGTGCTGAGTTGTATTGTCAACCAATATGTCAATGTGCGGTAGTGGAAAGTCATCTTTAGGGTTAGCCCTGTTTAAGTTTCTGTAATCCACGCGCATTCTCACTTTGCCCTCCTTCTTAGGCACGGGCACAATGTTAGCAACCCATTGCGGATATGAAGTAACAGCAAGAAATCCAGCATTGAATTGCTTCATCACTTCAGCTTTGATCTTTTCTGACATGTCGGGCCTCATGCGGCAGACTTTCTGTTTAATTGGTGGACAGTCTTCTCTCGTAGGGAGACGGTGAACCACAATATATGTATCAAGTCCCGGATTGTCTTCGTATGACCAGGCAAAGATCTCAACATATTCATTCAACAGCTGAATTAAGCGCTCTTTGACACTTAGATCTAGGTTGGCACCCACTCTAACCTCTTTTCTGTCTTCCTCAGCTCCCAAGTTGATTGTCTCTAACAACTCCTCATGAGGTAGAATAGCCCTTTCTTCCTGTTGCAACAGTCTAGCCAATTCTCCAGGCACCTCACAGTCTTCATCACCTTCGTATTCGGCATGGTAGACCAGATCTTCAGAGTCACTGAAGGCCATAGCAGAGTTGTTACCCATGGAATCCGGAATGGAAGGGTACCTGCATTTGTGAGTGTGGGTGTGTGTAAGGGATAGCCACCTTTAAACAAATAAAAATGTAAAAATAAAGACAATGAACACAAAAGTTTTTATATGAAAACATCCATGATTCATTAAAATGGCATATGAAGATGAAAAATCAAACCCTTACAAACGGACCTATGTACCTCGGGTAAGGCACAAGGCTTAAAAGTGTACGAATTGTTTAAGAATTATTACAAACCAACAAAAATGTTTGAAAGATAAATTACTGATTTATGAAAGTAATGGGAACAAAGTCCTTTGCCTCCCAATTGCATAGTCCTCCGTCAGCAGTAGGGAAAATCCAGTTTTCCAAATTGCTCTCCTCTTCACTATCCTCCAAAGCATTGACTCCATGATGGGTGATCTTCACTGGTGGCCCTCCAGCCCGGGAGTGACACACAGCCTTTTGACTAGCCGAAGTGAAACCCAAGCCGAATTTGTCTTCCTTGAAAGGAAAATCGGGAAGTTGCCCCCAGATTGTGCTTCCTCCTTCTTCAATCACAGCCTTTGCATCTTTGAGGGACGACATCTGAGGCAGAGGTCTGGTAATCATGGTAATCACGGGTTTGTGCTAAGTCTGCATTATATTGATATTGTCTGTAGAAGGCGGCCGCCAAATCTTCCCAATTATGCACATCAGACCTCTCTAGCTGGTAGAACCAATCCAGCTGTGTTCCCGAAAGACTGTCCTGGAAGAAATGTACCCACAGGTCTTTGTCAGAAGAATGTGGTTGAATTTTTCTGATGTAAGATCGTAGGTGCATCTTGGGACAAGACAACCCATCATATTTAGCAAAAAGAGGCACCTTAAACTTAGGGGGAATGACAATTCCAGAAACCAACCCTAACTCTTCAAAGTCCAGCCCAGGCACTCTCTGTACCTCCATGGCTGCCAGACGCTCTTCCAGATTCTTGTATTTCTCATCTGCAGGAGGGTACTGCTGTTCATAATAGTCTTCATCCTCCTCTTCTTCTTCTTCCTCATATTCAGATGGCACTGCGGCTCCCTTTCCTTTTCCTACTCCTTCATCAGATGTTGAGGGGAAATCCAGGACCCTTCTGGCTTGACCTTCAAATCTTCTACCCAAGGTAGCCACACCAACTCTCTTATTTTTCTTTTTTTCTTTTTCCTTTTCTAGAAAGGTCTTGAGCTCCTCCTACCCCTTGGATAGGGTCATGAGTAGCTGTTGGAACTGTGAATTCTACGCTTGCAAGTCTTTGACCGTCTGCTCAATTTCTATCTTGCTGAAATAAACAGCAGAGAGATAAGGAAACCTAGTGTGAAGACCTGTTTATGCATATGATGAATGATATGTATTCATGTAATGCATTCAAGGATTCAGAAATTCAAATTTGTTTTAAACAAAAAAGGAACACACGTCAAATTAATAAGATATAATTTGTTAGTACATCAATGCCCCATGGGAAAAATAATACAAAATTCTAATGTAAAAAGACGTTGCTCATCCTCTTTGGTGCAATGTAGGTGTTGAGAGTCTTATCTTCATGAAGTTGACGAGTAAGTCCCAAAACCTTCTTCTCACTGGCGTAGAATTGGGCTTCAAAAGTATCGCGTTCTCCCTTGAGCTATATCCAACTCCTTTGTAAATCTTCTAGTGATGTTGGCATGTCAGGATGTAGGAGGGTGTATGGAACCTCTCCTTCCATAACAGGCTCTTTGATCACAGGAAGAATGTAGGGGTAAGGCATCATAAGACTTTGGGCGCGGGTTCGTACCCACTTGAGGTATGGCTCAAGGGGGATGGAATTCTTGTGTCCCAAGGTCTTACTGTCCACTTTGTTGGGCATTCTCCAAGCTCGGGTGAACCTTTGTCGAAGTCCTTGATCATCATTGTCGAAGTCAAAAACCAAGTCTAGAATCAGCATGTCATGTGGGCCATCCCTTCGGGCATACCCAAACTGTCTCAGAGCCAAGCAGGGGTTGTAGGTAATGCCTCCCCTAATGCCAAGTAGAGGGATATTAGGGAATTCTCCACAACGATCAATGATGATAACATTCTCTCTGGACCGAGAACACCAATGAACATCTGAATGTGTAATGGTCATCAACCGTTGTGACCACCTCAGACCTTGCTCATTCTTCAAGATTGATTGGGGAAGATGAGAAATAAACCATATTGCCAGTAGAGGAGTACAGCACATGAGAACACCTCTTTTCCTCATTGTTCGAGTGTGAAAAGAGTGGAGGATATCCCCAAGCAATGTAGACATCGGGTTGCGAGCCATGAAGATTTTGACAGCATTGACATCTATAAGATGGTCAGGGTTTGGGAACAATACCAACCCATAGATGAGAAGAGCTACAATATCCTCAAAAGATTGTAAGTCCAAAGAATTCCAGCAGCTTTGGGCCTTCTCAAACAGGAACTTTGCCAAGAAACCCTTGACACCACTTCTAGTTTCCCAATGACCTATGACATCAGATGGTTGCAAGTGTAGGGCTTGAGCAACATCTTCAGGCTTTGGATATCTTTCTGTACCATTGAAAGGTAGTTGATGGAGAATAGGAATCCTCAAGAGTTGAGAAAATTCCTCCAAAGTAGGCACTAGCTGGTAATCAGGAAATGTGAAGCAGTGGTGTAGAGGGTCAAAGAACTGGAAGAGAACTTTCAGCATATCCTCCCCAGTGTTGGTGTTGACTAAGTTGAGAAGTCGACCATGTCTCTAAGTGAATGGAGAATACTCTGGAATCTTGGAAGCAAGCTCCTTGAGTTGAGGAGGAATTCTCACAAGGTTGACTTGAATAGTTTTCCTGCGGAGTGAATCCATTACCTACAAAATAGGAACAAAGATGAAGATCCAAAATCCTTGAAATGGTTAGTGGATGCATATGATTCTTGATGATGTACATGATGTTATGCATAAGTATATATGTACAAACAAGTCACACAAGTTCCTAGTTCCAGGCTTGCATGGGGTTTCATAGGTAAGTACCCTCTTGAAGTTTAGTTGGCTCAACCTGTCCTATAAATAGTAACCGGGTTCTAAGGAGCTCAATATCACTGGATTATTTTCTGTATTCATTGTTTCAGTTTAGCCACTTTACTGGCGACCAAAATATTCCAAGAAAGCAACCATCAATGAGTGTAGTATCGAGTATCTACCAACTTCGGACTGCACTAGAGCCGGTCATCTCACTACCCCTAAAAAAGGCCAAGTTGGTCAAGTAAAGGTTTTAAAAGTCCATTAGTGCTTCATGACATCACTCAGCGGCCCCGTATTCTCTTTGATTAACTCAACGGCTACCGGTACCCACAAATATGTCGCACTAATATAGCTATTGCTTCAACCATGTCGGTATACCCCACACAGTTTCCACAACGTATTGCTATTTACCTATGAATGTTTCCCAAATCCGGGTAGAGTATTTCAAACCCAAGCAATAGAACCAAAGTGTAAAGCATACAAGTCAAGCAAGATAAGCATGTAAAGGTGATCTAAAACCCTAAGGTAATCCCACTTTTAGACATATCCCCAGCAGAGTCGTCAGTTCTGTGATGCGGTGGGAGAACTGACTTGAGGTTTTGCGTTTGTGTTCGCAAATGTTTCGATTTAGCAAGAGTCGCCATTGACTTTTTATTTTATCCTAAGGAAAGGTCAAAAAGCACAGGAAAGACCTTTGAGATGTTTTCTTGGGTTCAGGGGGTAGATTATGAAAAGGGAAGGTATTAGCACCCTTTTCATCCATGGTTTTCCATGGGCTCTTTGTTACTTGTTTAGATCACTTGATTTTTCTTTTCAATTGTTTGAAATGGTGCTTTGTGTGGTTTTGAAAGTATTTTGAAAAGAGGCCTTTTGTTTAGGCAACCTTTGTAATGATTCTTGTTTGAATGTATCCAAAGGTGTTTGTCTTTTGAAAAATGTTTCAATGTTTGAAAGTTTGTTTTGGGAAATGTTTTGAAATTATGTATGTGTTTGTTTGAAAATAGCAAGGATGTTTGCAAATTGATCAAGTAACTAGGAGTTGTCTACCCTACTCAAAGATCTTTCCTACACATTTTTAACCCTTTGACATTTGTTGTTTTACCATTGTATTTGGTAAACAACCTTGTATTTGGATGTTAAACGGGACGGGAGTGGGTCATCGTATGACCATGATAGCAATATTGCCAAGTATCTTAGCAAGTTTTGAGGGACTAGATCATTTTTGTATAGGCAACCAAGATAGCGTCATCGAGGGACTATGATCTTTTTGTTTCGTTTTTTGTTTCGCCAAGATACCTAGCATGCATACCATGGCCATTTTAAGGAAACAAAGTGGATGAAACCCTAGGGGTGCTTGTGTGCACTGTGTTGTCATTTTTCATGCATTTTTGTCTTGTGTTTAGGTCTGGCTAATTGTTTGATTTTGGTCTTTGCATACAAAACCTAGTCTTACTATCATGCATATAAAAGCAATAAAATGCGTAAAAGTAAATCTAAGACTATTACAACATTATTATGGGGAGGGGAGTACAAGTTTGAATAGGGGGATATTGCTCAAAATAAAACCCTAAAACTATTATTACAACCAAATTTAAATATTGCACAAATAATTAAATAGACAAATATTTAAATGTACAAATAAATATAAATATGCAAAGGATGTTTTTTTTCGTATTTATTTTATGTATGTAAAATAAATTATTTATGTTTCAAAATAAGAAAAATATTAATGATTATTTTTGAAAGGGTGAAAACCCTAATTTTTGGTTGTAAAAGAAAATATATTATATTATTTATTTTATTTATTCATTTTTATGTACAAGAAAATAAATAAAAATATATACAAAAATGTTAAAAAATAATATTTGTGAGAAAATAATATTTTAAGTATAAAAATAAAATGTATAATATTTTTATATTATTTATAAGTTTATTTAAGAAAATAAAAGTATTGTTATTTAATAAACTATTTTTATGTCCAAAAAATAATAAAAATAAAAAAATAAAAATGCAAATATTAAGAAAATATTTTTGGTGATTTTTAATATTTAGAAAAAAAATAAATAAAGTCAGAAAATATAAAAGAAAATAAAAAATATACAAAAATAAAACAAATGGGCCAAGGGGTGCAGAAAGCAAGCATGGGGGTGTCAATAGTCAGAAGAAGCCAGGCCCAGCCCAACTCACTTCGTCCCTGTCCTCCAGAAATAGAAAACGCGCACGCCTTTGTTCAAATCATGTTCTCTCTTGTTCTTGCATGAAATCAAAAACTCACAACATAAAAGTTATAGCATTTTCAATCACGATTCTAATGATATAAAAAATGTTATCTAACTCTCAAAGACCAGAGAGAATTTCATTGGCCCTAAATTCTAACCTAGTTTTTTCAGCATGTTCATCATCCAAATTCTCCTAGATCAGTTAATATAAATACACTACGCCAAAAACTGCTTTTTGCAGCGCCTCTACTAAAGCGCTTATTGAAAAAGCGCTGCCATAGCCTTCACAAAAAACAAAATTAAAAAAAAGGGAAACCTACGAAGGCGCTTTTTTAAAAGCGCTGGCATAGGTGGGGGATACGAAAGCGCTTTTTACATTAAAAGCGTTGTGGTAGGTCAAATAAAAATATTAATAAAAACGAAATAATAGGGTTATGAAGGCGCTTTTTAAAAAGCGCTGTGGAAGATTGGCCTTTGAAAGCGCTTTCAAAAGCGCTGGCATAGGGTCTGATGCTACTAAAGCGCTTTTTAGGCTAAAAGCGCCGTGGTAGCTCAAATATCAAAATTAAATAAAATGAAATATTGAACAGCGCCTGTTCAGAATACCCACGAAACCCACGAAACCCTGTTCATCGTCTTCTCCATCTCACCCTCGCCGGCACGAAGCTTTTCAGCACCGTTCATCATCTCACCCTCGCCGGCACGAACCTTATCAGCACCGTTCATCAACTCACCCTCGCCGGCACGAAGCTATTCTCGTTTTTGTTCTGATTCCTCATCCTCGCTGGCACGAAGCTTTTTTCGTCTAGAGTCGTATCAAAAGGTATGTTTCAAAATCCTTGCCATTCATACATTGCTTCACTCCTCAAGTATGAATATGATACTTTCCGTCCTATAGCCTTCTTTTTTGAAGGCATGGTCCAATTTGAATTACTGAGTCCAATCAATGAGTACAGTGAATGTATAGCTTGACAGGGAAAGCAAAAAAAAGGTGGAGAAAGCAGCTTACTATGTCTTTATTAGATAGAACAATGGTTTTGTTGTTCTGGTTGTAAGTGTTCAAGATCCATATCAATTGCAAGAAATAAAACATGAATGTGAACAAAGATTATTCTTTTGATGAACAAACTAACATGTTCATATAACAAACTTAATCTCAATTTTAAAAAGCAAATCACTGCATATAATTTTGGAAACAAGAAATGAACAGAAGATAGAGTTTGTGATGTGTGATAATTTATGATGTGCTTAATGTTTATATATTAAATTGTATACTAATATTTGTTAAATACAAGGATTACATGTATCGACATTATAAAGGCACATATATTTTTACTGCCATGTTATCACCTTAAGCTGGACGATTTCTTAGAAGTTCAATCATAGCTCCAAAACTTCCTTTCTCTCTATTTTCAGTGCTTATACAAGAAATTTACTGTTTTACTTATTCATCCTTAACCTTTGGTATTGGCAAATTAGGTAAGTCTCTAAAGGGTGCTTTGACTTTCACTTATACTTCTTACAGAAAGATACACTAAAGTTTGCATATTTGGATGTTTCCATAAGGGCATAGAAGTTAAGAGGGTCATATCCATCATCAGAAATATAACAAGCTAGCTTGTTAGCTTCATAATCAAGTACAGGTCCTGCTGTTGTCACCTTTATGACGGGGAGGTTAGGCTATTTTTACTTCTTCAGGTTCATCTATTTCATGGTTATTTCTTCCTCTCTCTGATAACTCAGGGCCCTTCATGCATTTGGTAGATATTCTACCTCAAATATGTTGGAGCCTCCTTCTAAGATATGCATTTATTTAGGAAAGATGGATTTTAAATTGTTCTTGTTTGCTTTCATCCCCATCTTCACAATGTACTTCTATTGTAGGGAATAAATATATGAAATAAAGAACGTAACTGATCATAGAATCAAAGGAGTATAACATTACTCTTCTCATTTGGGTGACTTAGTGGATCCCGCAGGTACACATTACTCTCTTATAATTTTTTAATGTTAGTATTTAATAAGCATTCAACCCTTCAATCCGGCACCTAGTTTCCAATCAACGTCATTGGTGGGAGCATAAAACAAGAATACTATCTTCATTCGTTTGTCCATTCCCTACCAACATGATTCATCATAAAATTGCACATTTAATTAATTGGGAAGTTATGATGTCTATTTCTATGACATGGAATATGATTTTTTTGAAGAGTGTTCAATGAATAAGACCAGGTTTTATTATTTTAGAGTCATTCTTGACAATCATAATACTTATTCAAATTAATTTGATATTATCTTCAACTTTACATATGTGGTTACACACAAGAATATTTGATTTTTAATCAAGATAAGAAAACAAAGCAGAGTAGTAATATTGTAAGCTCAAGATAAATTTTGTAGGCAGCATTTGAACACTCAATACTATTTACAAAGCCATTGACAACATGTACAACATCTTTTATTTTATTAGTAGGAATCAAATTCAGTACTTCAAAATTTATAACACACACTTTGCACCAACCACTTACGCCAGACTTCGATTGTAACCACATAAAGCACTTAAACACATTATATGGCACGCCCTCTTTCAATAACACAACCTTAGTTCAGACACCACAAAAAGTGCGCAAAGCATTTTGATCCCTCTGGCCTTCTTCAGAGAAATTATACTTAAGAAACTCAACATGATCATAGGGCATAAAGAGCAGAGGGTGTTCCTCATCCACCAACTCCTCCGGAGCTTTTATAATGCTCCCTCCTTTAAAGATACTGAACAAGGCTGTCGAATATCTTGCCTCATTCCCACTCATCATGACCCGATGAATTGGGGGATGCAACCTCCCATTTGACCATGCCTTCAAAATTCATGTAAATCTTCCGCCAATTTTAGCTCCTCTTGGGAAAATAAAGAGTTGCTCATAATCATTGGTCTGCTATCACCTTCCTCTAAAAAGACATATTTTATATATGAATATAGTACCTTCAGTTTAGGCTTGGAATCAACTAGTTTTGACCCTTGAGATAGAATCTAATTCCTAGTGTCAAAATCTTTTAGACATTCTTTAATTTCTTTCTCTTCTTCATTCAAAACATTAAGGGTGTATAGCAGAGCTATTTCTAATGAGGTATCAGTATGCAATTTATTCTTGACTTTTAGAATGTCATCATATATACATCCATTTTAAAAGAGGTATCTTTGTCTTTTGAGTGCTTTATAGCTTCAAATAAATCAAGACTAGCATCTTCGTCCTGCATTGATGTCAGTCATCTTTCCGCGGTTTTCATGACAGGTCAGTCCAAAACCAGAGAAACCTTGTCACTTTCTTCTATATCTGTCACCATGAAACCATTAAGAAATGAGAATTTATTAACTTTGGCTATAACGTCTTCTGCTATTCCATAAATATGTTTAATGGATTTATCTAACAGCTCCAATGTCATTCTTGTCTGCCTCATTTCCTAGACCAATGTGTATTTTCCCAACTAAGACATTCTCAATAATGACAGGTAGTTTCACTCTACCAGGATCATTTGCTTTCTGAAGCATAGTTTTCTGGCTGAGTTCACTACGATTAGCGTCCAACTTAATGGTTTTCTCATCGGTGTGTCTTCTATTCTTTGTTAAGATTTCCTTCATGAACTTGACATTGATCTAATACTTTAGAAAACAGAATATTGCTCTCAAGTATTTTAAAAATATCTAATAACTTTACATATTACATGTCATTATCTTTCTTGGTTCGAGCATCTGGGTAACATAAATTATGCATAAGAGGGTTCTTCATAGTAATTTAACTTTGTGGCGCAGATAAAATAAAATACCATCTCTATGTATGGTGACCAATTTATTATCACTTATTAAAACTAAGGACACCACATAAATCGCAATTGGAGTTCATTGCACCAAAGCTAGTAAAATTGATATATTGGTCAACATTTTGTTCTTTCTTCATTAGAATAGTACTGAGATTCCTAGTCAGATACGCCAAGACATATGCTCAACCATATCATACCAATCTATTCTCTGCTGAAAATTGAACATCAAATAACCTCTGTCTAGCCTTCATTGCCTGCATTAGTAAAAAGAAGTGATTAGAGAAAGTTTTATCAGAATTTGCTACTCTATGTTACTGTCCTTTAAATTGAGAAACAGGCACAGTAAATTTGAAATTTGGAATTTCAAGACAAAGTTTTAAATAGCATACCAGTTGCTCCCATTTTATACAACTTGTTATGATGGAAAGAAGGACACATTGAACGAAAGCACCGACTTCACTAGTTAGTAATTAGTTATGAGTTGTTTAGCACATGCTTAAGGTGAGGCAAGAATAACTATGAATTTGATTACCTGATATGTTGAATTTCTTTACAGGTAATTAATTATTATTTTGCTATAGTTGCGTGACTAATTAGTTGCTATAGTCAAACCATGGATAAAAAATGGATGACTGCCAATCGATTGTCGAAAGAGTATGAGGATGGGGTATCAGAATTCGTTAAGTTTGCCGTTGCGCACGCCAGAGAACCCAATGGAATGATATGTCCTTGCTTGAGATGCTGTTATGGGAGACGGGTTGACGCGGTTCAGTTGGAATCGCATTTACTGATGCATGGAATTGATAGAAGTTATGCATGTTGGAATTTGCATGGTGAGAAAAGTAGCGGGAATGTTGAATCGAGTTATAATACGATGTATGCTTCAAATGAGGATTTCGCAGACGCATACGATTATGATCGAGTCGAAGAGATTGCAAAAGCGCTTGAAGAAGATCTTGAGGATTGTCCCAAAATGTTCGAGAGGTTGGTAAGCGATGCAGAGAAACCGTTGTATGATGGTTGTACAAAATTCACAAGATTGTCTGCGGTGTTAAAGTTGTACAACTTAAAGGCGGACAACGGATGGTCGGATAAAAGTTTCACACAGTTATTAGCCCTCGTGAAAGAAATGCTACCAGAGGATAATGTTCTTCCCAATCGAACGTATGAGGCCAAAAAGATGTTGTCCTCTATTGGCATGAGCTATGAAAAGATACATGCATGTCCAAAAGATTGCGTTTTATTTCGAAACGAGTACGCAGTGTTAAATGAGTGTCCTAAATGCGGTGCCCCTCGATATAAGGAAAAGTTGTCTCCGGAAAAGGTGTTATGGTATTTTCCTATAATTCCGAGATTTAGGCGCATGTATCGTAGTGAGACCGATTCAAGACACTTGACTTGGCATGCAGATGAAAGAATTATTGATGGGAAGTTGCGACATCCAGCAGACTCACCACAGTGGACGAAAGTTGATATTGATTATCCTGAATTTGGAAAAGAAGCAAGAAATCTTTGCTTGTCGTTGTCTACTGATGGAATGAACCCGCATGGTATTCAAAGTATCTCGCATAGCACCTGGCCTGTGATTCTTATGATATATAACCTACCTCCGTGGCTATGTATGAAGCGTAAGTACATGATGCTATCTATGTTAATTTCTGGGCCCAAACAACCAGGGAATGACATAGACGTGTACTTGGCACCCTTAGTCGAAGATTTGAAGTTTTTATGGGAGACCGGTGTGGAGGTTTACGATGGGTATAGGAAAGAAAGTTTCAACTTGAGGGCGATGTTGTTTGGAACAATTAATGATTTTCCGGCGTACGGAAATCTATCAGGGTACAGCATTAAGGGTCAAAAAGCGTGTCCTGTTTGTGAAGATGAAACCGATACGATGCGATTGAACTTTTGTCAGAAGAATGTTTTTCTCGGTCATCGTAGATTCTTAAATTCTAATCATCACTATCGTGGGTGGAGAAAGGCATTCAATGGAGAGGCAGAACACGGTAGAGCTCCACATATGTTGACAGGTGATCAGATTTTTGAAAAGGTGAAAGATGTGAGTACTGAGTTTGGCAAGCCTTTTGCACATAGACTTGTCACGAGTGGGTGGAAGAAGAGGTCGATTTTTTTTGAACTTCCATATTGGAAGTCGTTGTACGTAAGACATTTCCTCGATGTTATGCATATTGAAAAAAATGTATTTGATAGTGTTATTGGTACGTTACTCAATATACAAGGAAAGTCTAAGGATGGCATTAACATAAGGAAGGACATGTTAAACATGGGAATTAGAACTGAATTGGCACCCGTGACGAAAGGAAGACGCACATATCTACCACCTGCTGTTTACACTATATCTAGAAAGGAGAAGAAAATATTGTGTAAGTTCCTCAGTGAAGTTAAAGTTCCAGAAGGCTACTCATCAGATATTAGAAGACTTGTGTCAATGAAAGACCTAAAGTTAAAGAGTTTAAAGACTCATGATTGCCATGTTATAATGGAACATTTTCTACCAATAGGTATACGTTCTATTCTTCCAGAAAAAGTAAGGAGCGCAATAACTAAGTTGTGTTTTTTCTTCAAGTCAATTTGCAGCAAGGTGATCGATCCTGCGATCTTACCAACATTGCAAAAAGAGGTGGTTGTTACTTTATGTGAGCTTGAAATGTATTTTCCTCCCTCGTTTTTTGACATAATGGTTCATCTAGTCGTTCATCTTGTCAAAGAGACACAGTTGTGCGGACCAGCTTATATGAGATGGATGTACCCTGCTGAACGTTATATGAAAATTTTAAAAGGGTACGTGAAAAACGAGTCGACCGGAGGGTTGTATTACGGAACGATACATTGTTGAAGAAGCGGTTGAGTTTTGCACTGAATATCTGTCAAATGTTCAATCAATTGGACTCCCCAAATCTCATATTGTCGAGAAAAAAGAAGGAAAAAGACTAATTGGAAATAAAGTTGTGACAGTGTCAATGGTCGAACGGGATCAGGTGCATTTGTATGTTCTGCACAATGAGATTGAGGTTGAGCCGTATGCTGAAATGCACAAGGGTGTTCTTCGAGGTTTAAATCTGAATAGAAATGAGAATTGGATAGTACGAGAGCACAATCGAAGTTTCATACCGTGGTTTAAGGAACAAATTTATTCAAAGTATCGTTCGGATCCTGCTTCAGTAACAGAAAGGTTGAGATGTTTAGCATATGGTCCAAGTATGATTGTGTTTTCTTATAGCGCATACGCAATTAATGGATACACATTTTATACCAAAGAACAGGATGATAAAAGTACTATGCAGAATAGTGGTGTTACCTTGGTAGCTGAAGCGATGCACATATCAAGTGCGAATGACTTAAACCCGAAATTTGCAAATCTGTCATATTTTGGGGTTATCGAGCGCATTTTGTTGTTTGATTACGGGAAGTTTCAGATTCCTGTATTTGATTGCAAGTGGGTTGAAAATAATAATGGCGTACGAATGGATAAGTCAGGATTTTTGCAAGTGGATCTCAATAGGGTGGGGTACAAAGATTAACCTTTTATTCTAGCCTCTCAGGCTAAACAAGTGTTCTATGTCAATGATCCGACAAGTACGAAATGGTCTATAGTGCTTTTGTCTAACAAAGTAATTGATGAAAACATTGGAGATCAAGGTGATATTGGCGTTGGCATTGAATCTTGTACAAGAAACGATCAAAATGAGAATGAACCTTGTACTAGAGATGATCATAATGAGGGTATTTGGATCAATCCAACCATCCGAGTTGTTAACAGAAGCGTAAAATATATTGCTACCAAGAAAAGAAAGAGACGTTAGTGAAAAAGGTATTATTATAATTATAGCCTAATATTGTAAGTAATATGTGAATAATGTTTTGAATTTTTGGCATATCTTTTGAACCGTTTTGAATTTTTGCGAATGTGACTAGTGTTTATTTAGTAGAACAATGTTTCCGGAGCTGATGGTGAGGTTTATTTCTTGCAAGTTTGGTTTTTTAGCATTTTATTCAATTTTGAGTTCCTTTAGTGCTATTCATATCTTTTTCGACTATCCATTTTCATGTAGTGTACTAATGTGCTTGTTTGACTTTTGTTACAGGTCTAATGGCTAGCAATGAAGAAAACCCGCAAGGAAACCAACAAGAAAACCCACCAGGAAACCAACAAGATCATGAAAACTCACAAGAATCAAATCATGCAGCGGATGATACTTCAGCAAATGATGTTGCACGAGGCATCACCATAATGCGCGAAATCATTCGTGCTAGAGATAAGGGAGTGATATATAATGTAGATTGGAATCATTCAAATCAAGTAGTTGGGGTTAATGCTTCAAAATTCACAAGCTACGTTGGTACACTTGTTCGTATGCATGTGCCAATCTCCATATCTAGATGGAATGCGAAACAATGTGAAGCATTGAAGCAAGGAAAATAAATGTTTTGGGAAGATGTTAAGGTATGTATGTTATATGGTTTATATGGTTATATGTTTATAAGTTTATAAGTTTATATGGTGTATATGGTTTTTAAACTACTTATATGTTTATATGGTTTATATAGTTTTTAAATTACTTATATGTTTATATGGTTTATACGCAGCGGTCTTTTAACGTTCCAGATGAGCGTAAAGGCTTCGTACTTGGGTTGGCCGGGAAAAGATTTAGAGGGTGGAAAAATCTGTTGACGAACACCTATCTTAAGGATGACAAAGGAAAGTGGCTGGAAGAGTTCCCGGCCGGAAGGCCAGAAAAGTATAATCTTTTCATTAAACAAGAAGATTGGACTGAGTTTATTAGACAAAGAGATGACGAATTCCGGCAAAAGAGTGCCAAAAATAGTGAGAGAGCATCAAAGCCCGCGTATCCATACAAAAAAGGGCGTTTGGGATATGCACGCTTAGAGGAAAAAATTGTAAGTAATAAATAGAAATGATATGTTCTTATTAATTGTCTAAATGTGTTGTATTTGACGATCTAACCGTTTGTTTCTATGCATAGTTAGAGGAGACGAAAAGTGATGAAACCTCACTTCCAGCACATTTGCTGTGGAAGGAAGCTCGTGTGGGCAAGAATCAAGCTGTTGATCCAAGTGTTCTAAGAATTTATGATGAATGCGTAAGTATAACATTGTGTCTTTAATTAAATCAAATTTTTATGACTATTTAATTGATTTTTTTATCTCCATTATTTTCAGGAGACATTGTCACAAACGGAGTCCACCGGTGACGACCAGGATACGAGGAGCGTACTTAGTAAAGCACTGAATGTTCCTGAGTATTCCGGTCGGGTGAGGGGTAAAGGTCATGGTGTGACTCCAACCTCTTTCTACCAGCATTCTCGGAAAAGAAATCCTACCAATGCAGAAGTGATGAATGTACTTATGGAATTACAAGAAAAAGTCAATGCATTGGAAAGAGATAAAGAGGTATTAATGAGGGAAAAGGGCAATGCGGCAATGGCGAAAGAAACTAGTGACAACGCTAGTATCAACCGTCAGAATAAATTTCCTGAGGTAATTATAAATATATTGATAAATCTCTATTGTTCAAGTTTCTCATTTTTATTCCACCTCTTTCTATTATTGAATTAAAAGTAATATGTATGCATATTGGTTTAGGGCATTTCATCTTGCCAACTATACGTAATGGCATCAGATTATCACCTTGTTGGCAAGGGAAAAGTGTACAACACTTTGGGAGATTTAATTCATAATACACCGATCCCGACTGGACACCTGAGAGTATCAGTAGATTATCCTATTGATCCCGATGCGTTGGTACCGGTACCTGACGTGGCCTTGGATATAAGATCGGTGCGAGACGCAGTAGGGTCGTTTGTTGCATGGCCCTTGGACCTCATTTTCATTGATGATGAGGTATGTTTAAAACCGTTAATATGAATCATTTAGATTTCAAATGTCAATTCTGAACCGTTAAGTTAATTATTTTTTAATATTAGCCTCCTACAAAACCCGCTAATAAGGGTAAGGAGATTTTGCAGCAAGGCGGCGAGTCTATGGCATCAATTCCAGAGGTACACTTAAATTGTTTATTATATGATATGAATTTAAAACTGAACGATTTTATAATTTACCTAAGTTATATGATTGTTAGGTATCTACGAAAGTGTCACAACAAGTGACCCAGCCTGTTCGTAGCAGACCACCCCCGAAAAAGTCAATGCATAAGGGGGGAAGAGGCGGGGGAAGAGGCGTTTTTGTACCTCGATATCGGAATACACTTGGAGTACTTTTGGAAACCTCAGATTTGAAGTCAGGTGGTATTCGTCTAATCCTTATGGATGCAGATATCTTTGGTCTTGACTGCCAAGAAACGATAGGAATGGACGAAATGACTGAGATTATGACGCATGGTGAATTAGGCATCGGCAATGTTCACGCATACATCCGGTATTCCGATAAATATATCATTTAATTAGTTGAACAATTTATTTACACGTTTCAATGAAAATAGTCTAATGTTTATATGTTTTTATTTAAGGTTGTTGTACGATAAAAAAATGCGCGAGACTGTATTGGCAAGACGCTTCCATTTCTTGTCTGCCCATATTGTCAGCGGAGCGACAATTGTCAGGGAACCGGGTTCAGTTAGGGAGTACTTAGTGAATCGATACACGGCCTACGTCGGCAACCCAGATAGCTTGTTTATTTTTCCGTATAACACTGTTCCAGTGGGGTGAGTTTTTCATTTATTCTAATATATCTTTGTTTATTTTGCGTAGAAACTTTTCTTCTAAACTGTTGCTTAAATTTTTAGAAAACACTGGTTGTTGTTGGCTATCGATCCGATTAAAGAAGTTGTGTACTTTCTGAATTCGGTAGACGGGGAATGGACTAACTATCCCGCTATGAAGGAAACTGTTGATCAGTAAGTGAGATCGTTCTAACTATTCGTGTATATTTATATATTTAATTATTTCTGTGAGATTGATCTAAATATATGTTTTTATTTTCTTAGATCAATACAAATATTTCGTAGTCAAAGGGACGCACAGGTACCCCGGAGTAAATCATCAAATATTACTTGGATCAAAGTGCAGGTACAAAATTAGTTTCTTATAATAATAGTTATGTTACTTGATAAAATTACACGACAACTATAAAATATATTCTGTTTTTCTATGCAGTGTCCGTTACAGAATAACGATGTAGATTGCGGATACTTTTGCTTGAGGTTTATGAAAGAAATCCTTCATAAAAATCAAGTAGAGATTCCAAGCACGGTATGGATTTATAACTTAGAATAATTTTGTATGATTTCTACATTTAATAACATCATGCATATACTGAAGTAATAATTTCTTATGTAGTACTTTGATGACCTCTATACTATGTCGTACACGAAAGTTCAAGTGGAAGAAGTCAAAGAGGAAATATGTCAATTTTATGTTGAAAACAGATTATTCTGATGGGTATGAATAAAATATTATTGTACGTGTTAGTTTGATTGTGTTGGAGCCTTTAATATTGTTTGTTTAATTTACCGTGTTGTTCATATTCATATTTTGCAGGATGACGACCGTGTCGGTGGAGCATTATTTTCGATGTAATTATATATGATTTAGTTACATATGTATATATATATGGTTACAAATTAACACGATACTTTGTATGTGATTTAGTTATGGTTACAAATGTATATATGGTTACAAATTTAGTTATATATGATTTAGTTACATATATATAGATAAGGATTGAATATTATATGTGTTGTACCCCAAAATTTGCCCTCGCGCTTTTCCACAAGAAATCTCAGCTTCAAACATTTCCTGACTTTTCAAACTGGCTCAAGAATCGGACAAACGGACTTTTCTTGACAGTCAAGCAGAATTAGGGTTTTTTACTGATTTTCAGAGCTTTGGATTGTTTCATACAGTGGGCTTAGGGTTTGGTTGATTTTTGGTTCAATTTTGATCAAGCGAGCGTGATTTGGCATTTAATCAGGAATTAGGGTTTTATGAGCATATTCTCAGAAGAATTTGAATTCCACAGCACTTTGCGGTTTATTTCAAGATTCGGATTAAAATTCGCGTTATCTTGGTTTAATCAGTAAAAGAGACAGTGGTTTGAATTCAGTACGTTTTGATTGGGCCAGTCAGATACAAGATGCAGTATTGGATTCACAGTGTTCATGTGTTTGATCAGTCTATCTGGGTTAATTGCTGCTTTGCTTTGGATGGTGGATAAGACAGGTTTATTGGATCAATGTTGTTTTATTTTAGTTATTTATTATTCTGAAATTAAAATGATTGAATTTATTTTTCAATTGTTTTAATTCTAAGAATTTTAAATAAATAAATAAATAATAAGGAAATCAGAATTAATTGGATAATTTAAACTTTTATTGATATTTGAATTATTTGTACAGATTGTTGTTTATTACAGACAATAATTTACATTTAATTTAAATATTACATAGAATGAAAAAACTATCCTATTTTCTAATATTCTTCGTTCTTCATTCCGCTCCGGTATTCCATTTTTCATCTGCAAAAAGAAACAAGAAAAGTCAGAAAGTATTAAATTGGAAAAGACAGATAAAAAGTGCTCATCATTAGGGGCCACTGACTGGGATCAGTTGCCCTCTCTGCAAATCACGGGATTTCTCCCGGTTCACAGAGAGGGAAGATTTTCATTTCATGAAATGCAAATGCATAAGTTATAAAATTCAAGCTACATAAGAATCTCAATTTCCCATTCAAAACCATATAGTTCAAACCCAAACTGAAAAGTTCAAATCCAAACTTTCTATCCAAAAGCAAAGGCTACTGTCAGAATGCCAAAGGTATCAAAGAAATCAAAATAGTACAAGTTGCTATCAAAGCCTACAAGCTGTCAAAAAGGGACCTTTGCCAAGATATCAAGGAAAAGAGCAAGGCGCAAAAGCTGAAGAAGAAATGCAGAAAACATATTATGCAAGCTAATCATCACTTCCCATCATAGCCCCTTCAGAAAAGTACAAATAATAATCATATAAAATTCTTAAATTGTACTGTAGAGAGAGAAGTAAAGAGAGATAAAGCAAACAGGGTTTAGGCATAGTTCAGGTTCAGCAGGCATAGACAGTAGAGGCAGAAAAGATATACAAAAAAGAGGATAATTCGGCATTGTTCAAAAATTACACAGCATAGCCAGTTACCGAAATGGGAAAAATGCCAAGAAACCTTGTGAAACTATCCAGCAAACTTGGGTCAAAGAGAAGACCAAAGTTTTGAATAAAGATTGGGCGCCAAAAGAAAGATAGAAAATATATAATACAAACTCAGCATAGCAGTTCAAAAAAAAAGGTGAAGAGAGAAGATATATATACAACTCAGTAGTTGCACAAAACTCTAGCTAACCAATATCAAAAACCTGAACCTTGTCCAAAATCACCATAACCTGCACCAGCATAGGCAACCATATCCAAACCACACAGCATAACATACCAAAACCTGCTACCAAGTTCAATCCCAAAACTCATAAACCTGCATCCTCCTCACAAACGCCTCAAACCTGTCTAACCCCTAAACCATTAAACCTGCATCAGTAAAAACCTGGAGCATACCCTGCATTAAACATACAAACTCAAAAAGACTGAACCTGCTGAACTGAAGCCTCTAAGCTTCAAATTCAGAACCTGCATATACCAGAACCTGATAAACCAAAGCTCACCATGCCTGTCAATAAACCATCAAACACACAGTTCGAAAGAAGAAAACAAAGGCCTCTACAGGCCTGTCAAGCCTGAACACCTACCAAATGCCTTAAACCACTGTCAAAACCATTAAGACCTAGCCAAGCATTCAAACCAAACACCAAGCCTCAGAGTTTCTTCCCTCATCATAGGCGATAAACGATTCAAAGGCATTCAAATATATAGCATCCGACATAAACAGGCATCCAGAAGCGCACGTACAAAGCCCTCAGACCTCTGGGATCATCACAGGGCAACAAGAGAAGAAGAGAGAAAGCGTCAAGGGCAACACCAAGGAAGTAAATGTTCAAGGCAACCTAGGCCCTCAGAACCCTAGGTTCATCCTTGGGCAAGCAAGCACACATAGGCGACAACATAAGCAATCACATACATCAAGCAAGAGTTTAAACCAACAAATCAAGGCAACTGGAAGAGAAGATACAGAAGTAACATTCAAAGACAGTCCAAACCAACAAGCCAGCGAAGTAGAAGAGGTGAAGAAGTGAATCGTTTCAAGGTTTGTTTTTCAGTTAATAATCATCATCAAAAACCCTAAGGAACTAGATAAAAGATACCAGGGTCATCAAGAAGCAAGCCAGCGTCTTCATCACCGAATCTCCGCCATCGAGCCTCCTGAGCGCCACATCCTTTTTCCTCCTCCTTCTCCAAGTCAGGTAGTCAGTTGTTTCTCCCTCTTTCTTCTCCATCACCTCCATAGCAATACAAACTTAAGAATCAAATTCGAATCAAATAATGCATGCAATTCATAAAAGAGAAAAGAATCAGAAAACATCTAAAGCGAACCTTTTTGTATTGAGGCCTTTGAACTCGAGCTGGAAGGAGGAGGAAATGTAGGGGTAGCGCTGGTGGCCTCGAAGCAAAGAGAAGCACTCAAGAATGAACGAGGAAGGAGACGGAACTCAGTGAGCGGCGCCGTTCAAACCCTACCGCGTTTCCAATTGAACAAACAATTCCCTAACCCTAAAAATGTTGCTTCCAAACCATGGGCCTGACCCGTTGCAAATATCCGCCTAAGCCCACTGAATCACTTTTTTTAACAAAACATAAACACTAATCTTCTTTTTATATTATATAAACATTTTTTTTCTTCTTTACAAAATTATTTTAGAATACATTTTTACATTATACATAATATAATTAAAACACTCCTTTGTTATATATACTTAATTCAATTAACTTGAAAACATTTTTTAATAATACACATTAACATACATATTTGTATATAAAAATAGAAATACATTTTTCTCTAATATTAAACTCACAAACATTAGACTAAAATACTTTCCAATTAATTTCCAAACATTTAATCAAAACACCTTCATTTTTCTTTTGTACATAAACATACAAAATCAAAAATACATTTAAAAACGTATATCTAAGTCAAACCCTAATACGACTCAATTTCATATCGCACTTGTACATAATTACACAATTCATATACATATACGTCTCACATTTGCACTTACACAATATATTGCCCTACACACATTTTATCTTATATTTATACATTCGACATTTATATTTTGATTGTGACATTCGATTTGGTTGTAAATACTATAAGTCTCATCCCCTTGTACATTTACACCCCCGCTCCCGGATATCATTTTGTAATAGCGTAGATTTACATTCCGCAATTTACAGTTTTCCAATTATACCATGGTTAGACCTAGGGTTTGTATGTACATAAAATCAAACGCTAGATAACCTAATGCAAGACAAATACATGTAATCAATACACAATCACACTTGCACCCCTAGGGTAATCCCACATGTTGCCTTCCAAATGGGCCATGCTTGCACGTCGAATGTCTTTGGCAAAACAAAATCAAATGATCACAAGTCCCTCGATGACGCTTTCGAAAGTTGCCTAAACGGAATGATCATAGTCCCTTCAAAGCACATTGCCAAAGACACTTGGCACCATTGCATTCATGGTCCATACGATGACCCGCGCCCGTCCCGAATAAACTTCCTAAACGCAAGATTGTCCATCAATTTCAATGGTGGAACAAAATTGTTAAAAGGGGTTAAAACATGACAAAAAACCTTTGAGTACAATAGGGTAGACAAGAACTCTTAGTTACTTGAGATCAAACTTGCAAAAACGCTTGCCTACTTTTCAAAAATCACAACCCACAACACTTTCAAAAAATCAACTTTTCAAACCTTTGAAACATCTTTTCGAAAAGATATGCACCTTTGTAAAACATTCGAGTAAAGAATTATTACGAGGTTAGCCTAAGACAAGGCATCTTCTTCAAAAAAATTTTCAAAAGCACCCACACACGCACCATTTTCAAAGCAATCGAAAAACAAGGCAAGTGATCTAAAAAACCAAGTAACTAAGAGCCCATGGATAACCATGGATGAAAAGGGTGCTAATACCTTCCCTTTTCATAATCTACCCCCCGAACCCACGAAATATCTCAAAAGGTTTTTGCTGTGCTTTTTTAACCTTTCCTTTAGGATAAAATAAAAAGTCGGTGGCGACTCTTGCTCAACCGCACAAGTGCGAATACGAACGCAAAACACTAGTCAGTTCTCCCACCGTATCACAGAACTGGCGACTCTGCTGGGGAGAAGTTTTAAAGTGGGGTTACCTTAGGGTTTAGATCACCTTTACTTTCAATTGATTGCTTTGTTTGCTTTACATTTGTGGGCTTTGCATCGGAGTTTTATAGATCCTAACCCGGATCTGGGGAAACCCTTTTAGGTAGCAACAAGGCTGTGAGGGAACTGTGCGGGGTATACCGACATGGTTGAAGCAGTCTGCTACGTTGATGTGGCACTTTGGTGTGTACCGGTAACCCTTGAGTTCAGTCAAGGAGAGTACGGGGCCGCCGCGTGGTGTCGTGAAGCATCAACTGACCTTAGAACCTTAATTGAACCATCTTGGCCTCTTTAGGGTAGTGAGATGACTACTTTGGTGTACTCCGAAGTCGGTTGATACTCGATACTACACTCAGTTGAGGGTTGTTTTCTTGGGATATTTTGATCGCCAGTCAGTGGCTAAATCGAAACGATGAACAATGAAAGCAATCCAGTGATATTGGGACCTCTAGAACCCGGTTACTTTTGATAGGACAGGTTTTAAACAACAAACTGAAAGAGGGTAGTACCTGAACCTCATGCAAGCCTAAACCTAAGGCCTTGTGTGCTTTGTGTGAATATTGTTTGCCTGTATATACACTTACTTGCTTGTGCATACATGTACATAACATCATAACATCATACCATAGCGTTTTAGCATTTTCAATAACCATTTCAAGGATCTCGAGGGTTCTTTTGATGCAGGGTTACGTTGAACCAGACATCTATCAAGGGGCAAGAGGTCTCTCCTCTAACCAATCCAATCAAAGTTCAAAAACAACAACTTGAATCAGTGGCTATGACCCACTTGACATGGTGAGCTTGATTCTCGTGGAAGGACGTCCACCGATGCAGAGATCTCCAATCCAAGAGCAAAGTTCAACCTCTAACATTCTCTTGTGTTTACCCCAAGAGATCCTTGAAAGCATACATCCACATGTCATGCATTTCATTTTAACAATCTTTTCTTTTCCAGGTTTCCTTACTCTCCTACTGTTTATTTCAGTAAGAGATGGCTCTAGAACAGACTCTCCAGGGCCTCCAAGCCCAAAGCGCTCAGCTTCAAGAGATGTTCTTGAACCTATCCAAGGGGCAAGAAGAGGTCAAAACGCTCCTCGCCAGGGGCATGATCGTGGGAAGTCCTAGGAACGACAGAGGTGACCAGTGGGAGCTACACATTGAAGTAGCCATATTGAAAAGAGAGCTGGCGAGTCAGAGGGCTCTCATCCAAGACTTGGCTCAAAAACAAGAAAAGCTCGGGGTTCTCGTCAACCAACTGCTTCGGAACAACCAACTGGGGCAGACATCTAAGGTTGAAAAGCAAGTCACCGCTCAACCTCCTTCCACTCAAGAGGACAAAGGGAAGGCTCCTTTGCATGCTTCAGGGTCACAAACCCATCAACAACCTCGCCAGCACCAACAAGGAAATCGGCGCAAACAAAATGTACCCGGTAGACATTTCTCTGAGACTGAGATACCATCGTCCTTCATACTGAAGTGCCTGTTGGAGGTCAACCTACTTACTCTAAAGGATCCTCCCCAGAATCCCAACACTTCCGCTCCTACCTATCATCCCAATAGGAGGTGTGCCTACCACTCCTATGGTCCTGGGCATGACACTGACGACTGTTGGGCCTTGAAGAACAAGATTCAAGATCTGATTGACATTGGGGTGCTGGAATTCATGCCAGACGGCGAGATGAAGATATTCCGTTAAAGGGTTCTCCGCTTGAAGTGACGAAGCTCGAAACTGAAAGACTTTTGCTTCTTTTTGAATTTTCAAAGTTGTAATTTCTTTTGTTGTCAAACAATTATTTGTTGATGTTAAACTCTGTTTTCATTAATGCATTGCATATGTTTGTCTTGAATTCATCCATTCGTTTCACTACTCCTATGCTTTTCTTTATGATATTCGACTCTTGATAAAAAGCTGCAAGCCTTTAGAGGGAGGATGACGAAACAATACCGTGATCTTATACAGTATGCTTTTGAACAGACCTTACTGATGATGTACAGGCATTTCTTTCAATTCCCAAACACTGGAGTTATAAGGAAGCTAATCCCTAGTCAACCCCTTCGAGCCAAAGAAGTAGGAGTTTCCTGTTCTAAACGATCAAAACCTTTGACATAAACCCGGGGCAGGGTAGTATCTCAGTTAATTCAAAAGAAAACGCGCATTGAAGTCGCAAACTCTCAGCTCGTAATACAACGAACGACGTCGAAAAAGAAAGCATTCCTTCGGAATCAAAAGACAAGGGTGGTTCCCTATCACATAGACAGTCAATCTCTCAAAAGAGAAAAGCCCACCAAGCCAAAACCTATGAAGGAGGCTTAAGAAAGCTGGGGCATCCCGCTGACAGTAATCCCGAAAACGGTAACAGTCAGGCAAAAGTTAAGGATAACAAATCAAAATCAAAATAGTGAGGTCATTACAAAACCCTCAACAACATGAAAAGTGTTGAAAAAGAAAAAAGAGATGATGACTGTCTCCCAAAAAATTCAAACTGGTGAACCATCGCCCAAAAGTCGTTCCAAACTCAAAACAGAGTGTGACGCACAATTAACTGAGCTTAGGTTGAAGAACATCACGAAGAGCGGGTGGGTACAAATATACTTTGAGCCTTTATCCTTTGTTTCTTAAACCGTGAACCAGGCCACGTTACAACCCTTCAAAAGTCCTAATTGAAGCATGGGTTAGTTCGAAAGCATACTGTAACAAAGGGTATCCTGACTCCTGTAGGGCTTTGCTCTAAATCTCGTGTTAATTTGTCTTATGAAAAGTTTTCTGCTAAAAACGCATTTTTCAAAATTTCAAAGACAAACATAAACTTTGCATTATTCGAATATCACTGTCTGCATTTAACCCCTTTTGTTTGACAGCGAAGAAGTTCATACAGCGAATGTTCGGAGGAACGAAAACTCTCTCAGTAAGTCAAAATCACTTCAAAAGGATGACACTTCCATCAAATCTCCTACCAACAAAGGGGCATGACATGTCACAATCTAATTAACCTGGGGCAGTCCAGTCAAGATCCAACAGATCTTTCAAAGTTCAGTTAACCTGGGGCAGTCCAGTCAAGATTTCAAGAAATCTCTCAATATGCAGAGTAATCTGATTCAAGATTCCTTCTTCACCACTTGGGGCATTCGAATGTCAAAAGTGTTCAAAAACCGATGCAGTTTTACGCAAGCTCATCATCAGGAAGCCCTACACCGGTTCCTCTTCAAGATTTCTGAAAACAGTTCACGGGTTCTCCAAGTAAATGGATGTTAACCTATCACTTGTTCAGATTCTTCTCAAGACTTCTGAAAACAGTTCACGGGTTCTCCAAGTAAACGGATGTTAACCTATCACTTGTTCAGAATCAACTTCAAGATTTCTGAAAACAGTTCACGGGTTCTCCAAGTAAACGGATGTTAACCTATCACTTGTTCAGATTCAACTTCAAGATTTCTGAAAACAGTTCACGGGTTCTCCAAGTAAACGGATGTTAACCTATCACTTGTTCAGATTCTTCTCAAGACTTCTGAAAACAGTTCATGGATTCTTCCCAAGTAACGGATGTTAATCTATCAGCTTGTTCAGATGCACCTTTGAATTCAGAAGCCTCCCAACAACGGATGCTGCTCTTTACTGATTCAACTTCAAGATTTCTGAAAACAGTTCACGGGTTCTCCAAGTAAACGGATGTTAACCTATCACTTGTTCAGATTCTTCTCAAGACTTCTGAAAACAGTTCATGGATTCTTCCCAAGTAACGGATGTTAATCTATCAGCTTGTTCAGATGCACCTTTGAATTCAGAAGCCTCCCAACAACGGATGCTGCTCTTTACTGATTCAACTTCAAGATTTCTGAAAACAGTTCACGGGTTCTCCAAGTAAACGGATGTTAACCTATCACTTGTTCAGATTCTTCTCAAGACTTCTGAAAACAGTTCATGGATTCTTCCCAAGTAACGGATGTTAATCTATCAGCTTGTTCAGATGCACCTTTGAATTCAGAAGCCTCCCAACAACGGATGCTGCTCTTTACTGATTCAACTTCAAGATTTCTGAAAACAGTTCACGGGTTCTCCAAGTAAACGGATGTTAACCTATCACTTGTTCAGATTCTTCTCAAGACTTCTGAAAACAGTTCATGGATTCTTCCCAAGTAACGGATGTTAATCTATCAGCTTGTTCAGATGCACCTTTGAATTCAGAAGCCTCCCAACAACGGATGCTGCTCTTTACTGATTCAACTTCAAGATTTCTGAAAACAGTTCACGGGTTCTCCAAGTAAACGGATGTTAACCTATCACTTGTTCAGATTCTTCTCAAGACTTCTGAAAACAGTTCATGGATTCTTCCCAAGTAACGGATGTTAATCTATCAGCTTGTTCAGATGCACCTTTGAATTCAGAAGCCTCCCAACAACGGATGCTGCTCTTTACTGATTCAACTTCAAGATTTCTGAAAACAGTTCACGGGTTCTCCAAGTAAACGGATGTTAACCTATCACTTGTTCAGATTCTTCTCAAGACTTCTGAAAACAGTTCATGGATTCTTCCCAAGTAACGGATGTTAATCTATCAGCTTGTTCAGATGCACCTTTGAATTCAGAAGCCTCCCAACAACGGATGCTGATCTTTACTGATTCAACTTCAAGATTTCTGAAAACAGTTCACGGGTTCTCCAAGTAAACGGATGTTAACCTATCACTTGTTCAGATTCTTCTCAAGACTTCTGAAAACAGTTCATGGATTCTTCCCAAGTAACGGATGTTAATCTATCAGCTTGTTCAGATGCACCTTTGAATTTAGAAGCCTCCCAACAACGGATGCTGCTCTATTACTGATTCAACTTCAAGACTTCTGAAAATAGTTCACGGGTTCTCCAAGTAAACGGATGTTAACCTATCACTTGTTCAGATTTTTCTCAAGCTAACAACCACGGAAGATCGCATTCCCCAGAATTCTCCCTATCCCCAGCGGAGTTCATCAAAATTCCCCAGCAGTAACTTATCTTTGCAAATCCCCAGCCAGGGAATCCTCAGGAATTCAATTCCCCTCAGAGTTTAAGCTTCAGTATCCCCAGCAGATCAAGAGCTTCAAGTGGACAATCCCCAACGAAGTCAGACTTTTAAACCTTCTCCCCACAGAGTTTTGGAAGGACAAATCTTGAGTTCCCCAGTGAAGTCTCCAGAGTTACTTCCCATCAAGCTGACGATTCTCAAATCTGACCTCCCCAGCATGAGTCTACTAGTTTGGGACTCCCCAGTAGAGGTCATCAGGAATTCTCTTCCCCAGCGACAGCCAAGGATTTATTTTCCCCGGCAGCATTCAAGATGCTTTTATCTTCAGCCATCTCGGAATCATATATCCTTGGCAAGATTAGCTCATCAGCTTACATGCGCATTCATTACATTCATATCATAAACATTAATGTCACATGCATTGCATCATGCATCATAACATTGCATGCAGCTAACCCTTTGCCTTTTCAGGAAAGATCAATCGACACAGATCATCTCCCGAGATTCATCCAAAAATAGTTCAGATGTGACCCGGACACGGCGACATTCTGATACTTATTCCATATTCATTCAGACGCATCAGAAGAAACCTTACACCGGTTCCTCTTCAACTTCTCAACTTCTGAAACAAGTTTACGGATTCTTCCCTACAACGGATGTCAATCTACCAATTTGTTCAGACTCTTCTCAACTTTTGAAGACAGTTTACGGATTCTTCCCTACAACGGATGTCAATCTACCAACTGATTCAGACTCTTCTCAATTTTTGAAAATAGGTTACGGACGCTTCCCAACAACGGATGCTGCTCTATTGCTTATCCAATCCCAGATGGTTTACAGATTCTCCAGACATGGACGCCAATCTGTTGCCTGTTCAGACCCCAATTCAGAGATGTTCCAAAACATGGATGCCCTTCTGATATTTGTCCACTCACCATTGACGTACAGTTCAACATCACTATATGGCATCTATAAGCCCATCCTCCTACCAGCAGTCGCCGAATGGCATCTGTAAGCCCATTCTCAGATGGCATCTCTAAGCCCATCCCCCGACAAAATTCTTTCGCACCAGGTGGCATCTTTAAGCCCATCACCAAATGGCATCTTTAAGCCCATTCACCTCCACCGTCACATCGACGAGCGCAAATTTTCTGGGCACATTAGTGTCCAATCTCCTTATACCTTCAAGTCGCGAAAGGCAAACTTGCCAATCTAACTCTTCAGGTCCAAGAAGATTGGACAGGGGCAACTGTTGTACCCCAAAATTTGCCCTCGCGCTTTTCCACAAGAAATCTCAGCTTCAAACATTTCCTGACTTTTCAAACTGGCTCAAGAATCGGACAAACGGACTTTTCTTGACAGTCAAGCAGAATTAGGGTTTTTTACTGATTTTCAGAGCTTTGGATTGTTTCATACAGTGGGCTTAGGGTTTGGTTGATTTTTGGTTCAATTTTGATCAAGCGAGCGTGATTTGGCATTTAATCAGGAATTAGGGTTTTATGAGCATATTCTCAGAAGAATTTGAATTCCACAGCACTTTGCGGTTTATTTCAAGATTCGGATTAAAATTCGCGTTATCTTGGTTTAATCAGTAAAAGAGACAGTGGTTTGAATTCAGTACGTTTTGATTGGGCCAGTCAGATACAAGATGCAGTATTGGATTCACAGTGTTCATGTGTTTGATCAGTCTATCTGGGTTAATTGCTGCTTTGCTTTGGATGGTGGATAAGACAGGTTTATTGGATCAATGTTGTTTTATTTTAGTTATTTATTATTCTGAAATTAAAATGATTGAATTTATTTTTCAATTGTTTTAATTCTAAGAATTTTAAATAAATAAATAAATAATAAGGAAATCAGAATTAATTGGATAATTTAAACTTTTATTGATATTTGAATTATTTGTACAGATTGTTGTTTATTACAGACAATAATTTACATTTAATTTAAATATTACATAGAATGAAAAAACTATCCTATTTTCTAATATTCTTCGTTCTTCATTCCGCTCCGGTATTCCATTTTTCATCTGCAAAAAGAAACAAGAAAAGTAAGAAAGTATTAAATTGGAAAAGACAGATAAAAAGTGCTCATCATTAGGGGCCACTGACTGGGATCAGTTGCCCTCTCTGCAAATCACGGGATTTCTCCCGGTTCACAGAGAGGGAAGATTTTCATTTCATGAAATGCAAATGCATAAGTTATAAAATTCAAGCTACATAAGAATCTCAATTTCCCATTCAAAACCATATAGTTCAAACCCAAACTGAAAAGTTCAAATCCAAACTTTCTATCCAAAAGCAAAGGCTACTGTCAGAATGCCAAAGGTATCAAAGAAATCAAAATAGTACAAGTTGCTATCAAAGCCTACAAGCTGTCAAAAAGGGACCTTTGCCAAGATATCAAGGAAAAGAACAAGGCGCAAAAGCTGAAGAAGAAATGCAGAAAACATATTATGCAAGCTAATCATCACTTCCCATCATAGCCCCTTCAGAAAAGTACAAATAATAATCATATAAAATTCTTAAATTGTACTGTAGAGAGAGAAGTAAAGAGAGATAAAGCAAACAGGGTTTAGGCATAGTTCAGGTTCAGCAGGCATAGACAGTAGAGGCAGAAAAGATATACAAAAAAGAGGATAATTCGGCATTGTTCAAAAATTACACAGCATAGCCAGTTACCGAAATGGGAAAAATGCCAAGAAACCTTGTGAAACTATCCAGCAAACTTGGGTCAAAGAGAAGACCAAAGTTTTGAATAAAGATTGGGCGCCAAAAGAAAGATAGAAAATATATAATACAAACTCAGCATAGCAGTTCAAAAAAAAAGGTGAAGAGAGAAGATATATATACAACTCAGTAGTTGCACAAAACTCTAGCTAACTAATATCAAAAACCTGAACCTTGTCCAAAATCACCATAACCTGCACCAGCATAGGCAACCATATCCAAACCACACAGCATAACATACCAAAACCTGCTACCAAGTTCAATCCCAAAACTCATAAACCTGCATCCTCCTCACAAACGCCTCAAACCTGTCTAACCCCTAAACCATTAAACCTGCATCAGTAAAAACCTGGAGCATACCCTGCATTAAACATACAAACTCAAAAAGACTGAACCTGCTGAACTGAAGCCTCTAAGCTTCAAATTCAGAACCTGCATATACCAGAACCTGATAAACCAAAGCTCACCATGCCTGTCAATAAACCATCAAACACACAGTTCGAAAGAAGAAAACAAAGGCCTCTACAGGCCTGTCAAGCCTGAACACCTACCAAATGCCTTAAACCACTGTCAAAACCATTAAGACCTAGCCAAGCATTCAAACCAAACACCAAGCCTCAGAGTTTCTTCCCTCATCATAGGCGATAAACGATTCAAAGGCATTCAAATATATAGCATCCGACATAAACAGGCATCCAGAAGCGCACGTACAAAGCCCTCAGACCTCTGGGATCATCACAGGGCAACAAGAGAAGAAGAGAGAAAGCGTCAAGGGCAACACCAAGGAAGTAAATGTTCAAGGCAACCTAGGCCCTCAGAACCCTAGGTTCATCCTTGGGCAAGCAAGCACACATAGGCGACAACATAAGCAATCACATACATCAAGCAAGAGTTTAAACCAACAAATCAAGGCAACTGGAAGAGAAGATACAGAAGTAACATTCAAAGACAGTCCAAACCAACAAGCCAGCGAAGTAGAAGAGGTGAAGAAGTGAATCGTTTCAAGGTTTGTTTTTCAGTTAATAATCATCATCAAAAACCCTAAGGAACTAGATAAAAGATACCAGGGTCATCAAGAAGCAAGCCAGCGTCTTCATCACCGAATCTCCGCCATCGAGCCTCCTGAGCGCCACATCCTTTTTCCTCCTCCTTCTCCAAGTCAGGTAGTCAGTTGTTTCTCCCTCTTTCTTCTCCATCACCTCCATAGCAATACAAACTTAAGAATCAAATTCGAATCAAATAATGCATGCAATTCATAAAAGAGAAAAGAATCAGAAAACATCTAAAGCGAACCTTTTTGTATTGAGGCCTTTGAACTCGAGCTGGAAGGAGGAGGAAATGTAGGGGTAGCGCTGGTGGCCTCGAAGCAAAGAGAAGCACTCAAGAATGAACGAGGAAGGAGACGGAACTCAGTGAGCGGCGCCGTTCAAACCCTACCGCGTTTCCAATTGAACAAACAATTCCCTAACCCTAAAAATGTTGCTTCCAAACCATGGGCCTGACCCGTTGCAAATATCCGCCTAAGCCCACTGAATCACTTTTTTTAACAAAACATAAACACTAATCTTCTTTTTATATTATATAAACATTTTTTTTCTTCTTTACAAAATTATTTTAGAATACATTTTTACATTATACATAATATAATTAAAACACTCCTTTGTTATATATACTTAATTCAATTAACTTGAAAACATTTTTTAATAATACACATTAACATACATATTTGTATATAAAAATAGAAATACATTTTTCTCTAATATTAAACTCACAAACATTAGACTAAAATACTTTCCAATTAATTTCCAAACATTTAATCAAAACACCTTCATTTTTCTTTTGTACATAAACATACAAAATCAAAAATACATTTAAAAACGTATATCTAAGTCAAACCCTAATACGACTCAATTTCATATCGCACTTGTACATAATTACACAATTCATATACATATACGTCTCACATTTGCACTTACACAATATATTGCCCTACACACATTTTATCTTATATTTATACATTCGACATTTATATTTTGATTGTGACATTCGATTTGGTTGTAAATACTATAAGTCTCATCCCCTTGTACATTTACACCCCCGCTCCCGGATATCATTTTGTAATAGCGTAGATTTACATTCCGCAATTTACAGTTTTCCAATTATACCATGGTTAGACCTAGGGTTTGTATGTACATAAAATCAAACGCTAGATAACCTAATGCAAGACAAATACATGTAATCAATACACAATCACACTTGCACCCCTAGGGTAATCCCACATGTTGCCTTCCAAATGGGCCATGCTTGCACGTCGAATGTCTTTGGCAAAACAAAATCAAATGATCACAAGTCCCTCGATGACGCTTTCGAAAGTTGCCTAAACGGAATGATCATAGTCCCTTCAAAGCACATTGCCAAAGACACTTGGCACCATTGCATTCATGGTCCATACGATGACCCGCGCCCGTCCCGAATAAACTTCCTAAACGCAAGATTGTCCATCAATTTCAATGGTGGAACAAAATTGTTAAAAGGGGTTAAAACATGACAAAAAACCTTTGAGTACAATAGGGTAGACAAGAACTCTTAGTTACTTGAGATCAAACTTGCAAAAACGCTTGCCTACTTTTCAAAAATCACAACCCACAACACTTTCAAAAAATCAACTTTTCAAACCTTTGAAACATCTTTTCGAAAAGATATGCACCTTTGTAAAACATTCGAGTAAAGAATTATTACGAGGTTAGCCTAAGACAAGGCATCTTCTTCAAAAAAATTTTCAAAAGCACCCACACACGCACCATTTTCAAAGCAATCGAAAAACAAGGCAAGTGATCTAAAAAACCAAGTAACTAAGAGCCCATGGATAACCATGGATGAAAAGGGTGCTAATACCTTCCCTTTTCATAATCTACCCCCCGAACCCACGAAATATCTCAAAAGGTTTTTGCTGTGCTTTTTTAACCTTTCCTTTAGGATAAAATAAAAAGTCGGTGGCGACTCTTGCTCAACCGCACAAGTGCGAATACGAACGCAAAACACTAGTCAGTTCTCCCACCGTATCACAGAACTGGCGACTCTGCTGGGGAGAAGTTTTAAAGTGGGGTTACCTTAGGGTTTAGATCACCTTTACTTTCAATTGATTGCTTTGTTTGCTTTACATTTGTGGGCTTTGCATCGGAGTTTTATAGATCCTAACCCGGATCTGGGGAAACCCTTTTAGGTAGCAACAAGGCTGTGAGGGAACTGTGCGGGGTATACCGACATGGTTGAAGCAGTCTGCTACGTTGATGTGGCACTTTGGTGTGTACCGGTAACCCTTGAGTTCAGTCAAGGAGAGTACGGGGCCGCCGCGTGGTGTCGTGAAGCATCAACTGACCTTAGAACCTTAATTGAACCATCTTGGCCTCTTTAGGGTAGTGAGATGACTACTTTGGTGTACTCCGAAGTCGGTTGATACTCGATACTACACTCAGTTGAGGGTTGTTTTCTTGGGATATTTTGATCGCCAGTCAGTGGCTAAATCGAAACGATGAACAATGAAAGCAATCCAGTGATATTGGGACCTCTAGAACCCGGTTACTTTTGATAGGACAGGTTTTAAACAACAAACTGAAAGAGGGTAGTACCTGAACCTCATGCAAGCCTAAACCTAAGGCCTTGTGTGCTTTGTGTGAATATTGTTTGCCTGTATATACACTTACTTGCTTGTGCATACATGTACATAACATCATAACATCATACCATAGCGTTTTAGCATTTTCAATAACCATTTCAAGGATCTCGAGGGTTCTTTTGATGCAGGGTTACGTTGAACCAGACATCTATCAAGGGGCAAGAGGTCTCTCCTCTAACCAATCCAATCAAAGTTCAAAAACAACAACTTGAATCAGTGGCTATGACCCACTTGACATGGTGAGCTTGATTCTCGTGGAAGGACGTCCACCGATGCAGAGATCTCCAATCCAAGAGCAAAGTTCAACCTCTAACATTCTCTTGTGTTTACCCCAAGAGATCCTTGAAAGCATACATCCACATGTCATGCATTTCATTTTAACAATCTTTTCTTTTCCAGGTTTCCTTACTCTCCTACTGTTTATTTCAGTAAGAGATGGCTCTAGAACAGACTCTCCAGGGCCTCCAAGCCCAAAGCGCTCAGCTTCAAGAGATGTTCTTGAACCTATCCAAGGGGCAAGAAGAGGTCAAAACGCTCCTCGCCAGGGGCATGATCGTGGGAAGTCCTAGGAACGACAGAGGTGACCAGTGGGAGCTACACATTGAAGTAGCCATATTGAAAAGAGAGCTGGCGAGTCAGAGGGCTCTCATCCAAGACTTGGCTCAAAAACAAGAAAAGCTCGGGGTTCTCGTCAACCAACTGCTTCGGAACAACCAACTGGGGCAGACATCTAAGGTTGAAAAGCAAGTCACCGCTCAACCTCCTTCCACTCAAGAGGACAAAGGGAAGGCTCCTTTGCATGCTTCAGGGTCACAAACCCATCAACAACCTCGCCAGCACCAACAAGGAAATCGGCGCAAACAAAATGTACCCGGTAGACATTTCTCTGAGACTGAGATACCATCGTCCTTCATACTGAAGTGCCTGTTGGAGGTCAACCTACTTACTCTAAAGGATCCTCCCCAGAATCCCAACACTTCCGCTCCTACCTATCATCCCAATAGGAGGTGTGCCTACCACTCCTATGGTCCTGGGCATGACACTGACGACTGTTGGGCCTTGAAGAACAAGATTCAAGATCTGATTGACATTGGGGTGCTGGAATTCATGCCAGACGGCGAGATGAAGATATTCCGTTAAAGGGTTCTCCGCTTGAAGTGACGAAGCTCGAAACTGAAAGACTTTTGCTTCTTTTTGAATTTTCAAAGTTGTAATTTCTTTTGTTGTCAAACAATTATTTGTTGATGTTAAACTCTGTTTTCATTAATGCATTGCATATGTTTGTCTTGAATTCATCCATTCGTTTCACTACTCCTATGCTTTTCTTTATGATATTCGACTCTTGATAAAAAGCTGCAAGCCTTTAGAGGGAGGATGACGAAACAATACCGTGATCTTATACAGTATGCTTTTGAACAGACCTTACTGATGATGTACAGGCATTTCTTTCAATTCCCAAACACTGGAGTTATAAGGAAGCTAATCCCTAGTCAACCCCTTCGAGCCAAAGAAGTAGGAGTTTCCTGTTCTAAACGATCAAAACCTTTGACATAAACCCGGGGCAGGGTAGTATCTCAGTTAATTCAAAAGAAAACGCGCATTGAAGTCGCAAACTCTCAGCTCGTAATACAACGAACGACGTCGAAAAAGAAAGCATTCCTTCGGAATCAAAAGACAAGGGTGGTTCCCTATCACATAGACAGTCAATCTCTCAAAAGAGAAAAGCCCACCAAGCCAAAACCTATGAAGGAGGCTTAAGAAAGCTGGGGCATCCCGCTGACAGTAATCCCGAAAACGGTAACAGTCAGGCAAAAGTTAAGGATAACAAATCAAAATCAAAATAGTGAGGTCATTACAAAACCCTCAACAACATGAAAAGTGTTGAAAAAGAAAAAAGAGATGATGACTGTCTCCCAAAAAATTCAAACTGGTGAACCATCGCCCAAAAGTCGTTCCAAACTCAAAACAGAGTGTGACGCACAATTAACTGAGCTTAGGTTGAAGAACATCACGAAGAGCGGGTGGGTACAAATATACTTTGAGCCTTTATCCTTTGTTTCTTAAACCGTGAACCAGGCCACGTTACAACCCTTCAAAAGTCCTAATTGAAGCATGGGTTAGTTCGAAAGCATACTGTAACAAAGGGTATCCTGACTCCTGTAGGGCTTTGCTCTAAATCTCGTGTTAATTTGTCTTATGAAAAGTTTTCTGCTAAAAACGCATTTTTCAAAATTTCAAAGACAAACATAAACTTTGCATTATTCGAATATCACTGTCTGCATTTAACCCCTTTTGTTTGACAGCGAAGAAGTTCATACAGCGAATGTTCGGAGGAACGAAAACTCTCTCAGTAAGTCAAAATCACTTCAAAAGGATGACACTTCCATCAAATCTCCTACCAACAAAGGGGCATGACATGTCACAATCTAATTAACCTGGGGCAGTCCAGTCAAGATCCAACAGATCTTTCAAAGTTCAGTTAACCTGGGGCAGTCCAGTCAAGATTTCAAGAAATCTCTCAATATGCAGAGTAATCTGATTCAAGATCCCCTTGTACATTTACACCCCCGCTCCCGGATATCATTTTGTAATAGCGTAGATTTACATTCCGCAATTTACAGTTTTCCAATTATACCATGGTTAGACCTAGGGTTTGTATGTACATAAAATCAAACGCTAGATAACCTAATGCAAGACAAATACATGTAATCAATACACAATCACACTTGCACCCCTAGGGTAATCCCACATGTTGCCTTCCAAATGGGCCATGCTTGCACGTCGAATGTCTTTGGCAAAACAAAATCAAATGATCACAAGTCCCTCGATGACGCTTTCGAAAGTTGCCTAAACGGAATGATCATAGTCCCTTCAAAGCACATTGCCAAAGACACTTGGCACCATTGCATTCATGGTCCATACGATGACCCGCGCCCGTCCCGAATAAACTTCCTAAACGCAAGATTGTCCATCAATTTCAATGGTGGAACAAAATTGTTAAAAGGGGTTAAAACATGACAAAAAACCTTTGAGTACAATAGGGTAGACAAGAACTCTTAGTTACTTGAGATCAAACTTGCAAAAACGCTTGCCTACTTTTCAAAAATCACAACCCACAACACTTTCAAAAAATCAACTTTTCAAACCTTTGAAACATCTTTTCGAAAAGATATGCACCTTTGTAAAACATTCGAGTAAAGAATTATTACGAGGTTAGCCTAAGACAAGGCATCTTCTTCAAAAACATTTTCAAAAGCACCCACACACGCACCATTTTCAAAGCAATCGAAAAACAAGGCAAGTGATCTAAAAAACCAAGTAACTAAGAGCCCATGGATAACCATGGATGAAAAGGGTGCTAATACCTTCCCTTTTCATAATCTACCCCCCGAACCCACGAAATATCTCAAAAGGTTTTTGCTGTGCTTTTTTAACCTTTCCTTTAGGATAAAATAAAAAGTCGGTGGCGACTCTTGCTCAACCGCACAAGTGCGAATACGAACGCAAAACACTAGTCAGTTCTCCCACCGTATCACAATATGGTATACCGGTTTCTGTTAATATAATACCGATTTCTTAAAATATATGTATAGATAAGGATTGAATTACAGGTTAAATTATTGGACCAAAAAAAAATTACAGGCCGCACAGGGAACCTCAAATTATAGGTTTCACTTTAAAAAATATGTATGAGCTACGAAAGCGCTTTTGGCTAAAAAGCGCTTTCGTAGGCAGGATAAATAAAAAAAAATTAAATAGAAACCCCCTATCAAAGCGCTTTTTATGGAAAAAGCGCTGTGAAAGACCCCCCTATCAAAGCGCTTTTTCCATAAAAAGCGCTGTAAAAGCCATGATAAATAAAAAAACAAAAATTAAATAGAACCCCTATCAAAGCGCTTTTTATGGAAAAAGCGCTGGGAAAGACCCCCCTATCAAAGCGCTTTTTCCATAAAAAGCGCTGTAAAAGGCCTGATAAATAAATAAAAAAATTTAAATAGCACACCTATCAAAGCGCTTTTCAAAAAGCGCTGGGAAAGACCCCCCTATCAAAGCGCTTTTTAAGGAAAAAGCGCTGGGATAGGTCCACCTACGACAGTGCTTTTGGCCAGAAAAAAGCGCTTTCGTAGCCTACGCCAGCGCTGGCTACGGCAGCGCTTTTAAGCGCTTTTAAAGGGCAAAAAAAAGCGCTGTGAAAGCCCATTTTCGTAGTAGTGATACAAACTATGCATATGTACAACTCAAGCACATTATAGACTACATTTTTGCTTCACAAACCTAAGCCTAATGATTCCTAAATGAGGAGATAGAAGTTTGAAAATTACCTGTTTCAGTCAAGTTCGAATATGGCATTGCAACAACTTTGAATGAGGCCTGAAGGACTTTTGAGCTTGCTTGATGTTCCCTTGACCTTTCCCAATGCTTAGCTTGCTTTGAAATGGCCTGAATGTCCCTATAGAACTCAACCTGCAAACTCAGAAATTGAAAATGGTGAAGCTTGAAAATGAAGTTACAGTTGCTGGACAGGGACTTGGGTAGCTTGGATGGGATGTATGCAATGTGTTTGAAGTGGTTCAAGGCAAAACGCACGAGTGGAAAATGTTTTGGAAGTGGTTCTGCAGGGCTTGCACTATTTTGGGCAGAAATGGAGTTTTTGGTGTATTTGGGTGTTTGATAGGCTTGTAACTCGTGTATTCTGCTTGCTACAATATGTTGAGGTTGTTTGAAATGAACACAAGCCTTGTTTTTATCAGATACCAAAATTATGGACCTTTTGCAAGTTGACTTGTTTTTGAAGCAAAAGTTGAAATGACAAAGGCCAAGGTTGTACAAGCTAGCTCAAGGTCTGCATATAGTTGGTACACCTTTCCTGATATTTGTGGAGTTGGTTTGCAGCAAAAGCCTTGGTCCAATGCCTAAGATAAATAATTTGACATAAAGCATGCTTTATCAAAGTGGCAATGTTACCTTTATGCCATTTTTGGATTAAACCTTTGTACAAAGCTTCCAAGACAAAAACAATGCCATTAACCATTGTATTTGCATTCAATTTTTGAGTGTATAAGAGATTAGAACCTGTAAACCAAGTACAAGCATGCTTAGGACAGATTTGCAAGTTGTAACATGGTGCAAAATGCCTTGGACAAAAGTGATGATTTACCATTTTCAATCCTTCGATTCTCCCTAACCACAAATGATCTTGGAGAGTTCTTGGACATTTTGGAAAGCTTGTAACATGTTCTACAATCCATCTTTGAAATGCATTTTGATATTCCAATTGGAACTATATGAAAAGTTGCCATGAAGATAGGTCAAAATCCTGCCTAAACTAGGGCAAAATTTCACTAAGTTAAAAGTTTCATGGACCCTTATTCATAAAATCATAACTTGAGATCCAAGCATCTTTTGGGAAAACTTTGTGAAACAAAGTTGTAGATTTTGTGGAGGAATACAACTTTCATGTTGGAAGTTTTGTTTGAATCTAATTGCATCATGGTGAAAGAGTTGGGAAAAGTTGGGGAAAAAAAGAAATTTTCATAACTTGGAAAATTTCTAAGTTATGAAAATTTTCAATCTTAAACCCTAATTTCCAAAATTAGGTTTCTTGATGAACAAGTTTCATGTTTTAACACATCTTGATGAAAAATGACCCTTGGCACTTGATTTTGACCAAAAAGTCAAAGTTTGACTTTTCAGTGTATAGTTGATTTTTGATCAATTGACTGGAAAATTAATCTGTCAATCCAATGTGTTGTACCCCAAAATTTGCCCTCTCATTTCATCAACATTTCTCATCACAAGGATCTTGGAAGTCAAGGTCAAGTTAGGGTTTGCTCTGCTCAAGACACCTCATTGCACTGTTGACCTATATTAGGGTTTGAGTTTGCACAGTGATGTTTTGACCTACAATGCCCAAATTGACTTTCATACTTCATGTTGGACTCACAAGTTTGTCCATACCAAGTTTCAAGCCTTGATTCAAATTTTTGCCCAGTCAATTGGACAACTGACCTAGAAATCAGCTGTATTGGGAAAAAAGTCAACGGTGGCCAATTGACAGTCAAACCTCATGAATTTTGACCCACATCAACATTATGAACTCATCTGAACCATTTGATCAAGTTTGGATCACAATTCCACAAGAAATTTGATCAGATCATCAAAAGGGCAAAATGGTCATTTTTAGGGTTTTGACTGTACAAAAGAAATTTTTGACTGTTTGACCTAGCCAATGGCAAATCAAGCTCAACCATGGACTCAAGGACTCAATGACATTGTCTTGACTCATTCAACAAGTTCAAAAGATCTCAAATGCATAGGATTGACAGATGAATTTTTCAGTCAACTGATCAAAATTTGACTGTATACTGAAAAGTCAAAGTTTGACTTTTTGGTAAAAATCAAGTGCCAAGGGTCATTTTTGATCAATACATGTCAAATTATGAAACTTGTTCATCAAGAAACCCAAAAATGCAAATTAGGGTTTAAAATGGAAAATTTTCATAACTTAGAATTTTTCGAAGTTATAAAATTTTCTTATTTTTTCCTAACTTTGTCCAATTTTTTTCACCAAGATTCAAATGAATTAAAACAAAACTTGCAACATGAAAGTTGTATTCCATCACAAATTCTACAACTTTGATTCACAAAGTTTTCTCAAAAGAAGCTTGTATCTCAAGTTATGATTTGTGGAACAAGGGTACCTAAAACTTTTAACTTAGAGAAATTTTGCCCTAGTTTAGGCAGGATTTTGACCCATCTTCTTGGCCATTTTTCACATAGTTCCACTTGGAGTCTTAAGTTGCATTTCAAATATGGATTGTAGTACATGTTGCAAGCTTTCCAAATTGTCCAAGAAATCCTCAAACACCTTTGTGGTTAGGGAGAATCGAATGCTTGAAGTTGGCAAAAACTCACTTTGATCCATGGCCAATACATGTTCATACCACTTGCCAAATCTGATCTAGCTAACTTGGTTCACAATTACAGGCCTCTAAACCAGATTTTGTTCCATAATTTAATGCAAATCTATTGAGCTAAGGCATTGTCTTGATCATTAGGGTATTGTACACTAGATTAAGCCTTAAATGGAAAAAGTCACAATGCCATTTTTGCTTGAACTTTGCTTTATGTCAAAATAACATCCTAGAGCATCGAACCAGATCTTATGTTGTCAACCAAATCCACAAACTTGGGGCCAAGCTTGAACAATGTATGAAGGGTTAGAGCTAGCCTGTGCAGGCCTGCTCTTAGTCACTTCTCATCTTGCTTCATAACCAAGCAACTTGTCAAAAACAAGAGAACACACACATTTGATAAAACCAACCCAAGCAAAGTTGTCAAACAGTTTTCATACACCCTAGCAAGCCAAAAACACGAGTCCTTGATCTCTCAAAACTCCTTGTGCACAAATTCCCCATTTTCTTGCAAAACAGGGCCAGTTCTACATTTTGCAAGTCATCTTCAAATTCCATCGTGCGTTTTACTAAAAGATACTTCAAACACCTTCCAACCAACCCACCTGAACTATTCCAGACCTCAATTGCTAGTTGTAACACCATTAACACATATTGCCATTTTTTGTTTCAAAGCTTTGCAGGTTGAGTTCTGTAGCACGATTCAGGCTACTTCAAAACAAGCCAAGCATTGGGAAAGCTTCATTGGACATCAGGCAAGCTCAAAAGAACCTCAAACACCCTTGGAAGTTGCTGCATTGTCCAGCTCGAAGTCAACTGAAACAGGTATTTCATGAACTTCTATCTCTCTATTTATGAATAGTTAGACTTAGGTTTGTGAATGAAAGATGTTGTACTCATAGCCCTGAAACCATACATGTGTTTAGTTTTCATTTATATTAATCGTGCTAGGAGAATTTTGTTCATGAACTTTCTGAAAAAACTAGGTTAAGAATTAGGGCCAGAGAAATTCTCTATGGTCTTTGAGAGTTAGCTTAAGTTTTTTATATGGTTGGATTCGTTGTTTGATGCTCTACAAGTTTCATGTTATGAGTTTTGTCAAAAAATCAAGGAATCAGGAGATAGCATTTAATGTACAGAACGCGTGTTTTGTTTGAACTGAGGAAGAAGATGAAGTTGCTTGGGCTGGGCCTGAGTCCTTTTGCTTTTCACACCCCATTTTTCAGTTTACACCCCCCTGGCCCATTTATTTGTATATTTGTCATTTTGATATTTTTATTTTTTACTCTGACTTTATTATTTTATGTCCAAATATAAAAAATGTCAAAAAATTATTTTTATATTTTTCATATTTATTTGATATTTATTTTTATTTTACTAGTATAAAAATGTAAATAATTTGTATTATTTTTATTAAAACTTGAAGAATAATGTAAAAAAAATATGTTTATTTTTATTTATTATTTTACACACACTTAAAAACATTTTCTTGAATATATACATTTTTTTGTAAATAATTAATTTTTATTTTTATACATTTAATATCTTTAATATATATATATATATATACTTATATATTTTATTTTTATTAAATAATTAGGATAAAAATACAAAAATAATACATTTTCATTTTTATTAATATTTTACACTAAAAATATCTTTTTTACAATATACTTTTATTTTTTGTACAAATTGATATATTATTATACATAAATAATAAATAATACTATTTATTCTAGAAATTAGGGTTTTTGCTCTAAATAAGAAAATAATTGAAATTGACTTTTTTTTATTTATTTATTTACACTTCACATTTAAAAAAAATACTTTTTACATACATAAAAATCTTTTTTTGCATAACACATTTTATCTAACATTTATTTATTGTATTTAATTTAATTATTGTACATTTAAATATTGTATCCTATACATTCGATTTTGTTGTAATAATTTAGAATTTATTTTCTTGCAAAATAACCCCCAATTCAAATTTGTACCCCTCCCTATATCATGTTGTGATAGTGTAGGATTTAAATTTTCGCACCTTTAAATGCTTTCAATTATGCCATGATTAGACCTAGGGTTTGTATGCAAAGTAAAATCAACAACTAGTTTGACCTAATCCAAGATAACGATGCATGAAAAACAAACATAATGCACACTTGCACCCCTAGGGTTACAATCCACTTGTTGCCTTCAAAAAAGGGCCATGATATGCATGTCAAGTTACTTTGGCAAAACAAAAACAAAACAAAAGATCATAGTCCCTCGATGACGCTATCTGAGTTGCCTAAACAAAATGATCAAGTCCCTCAAGAAAATTTCCAAAAATACTTGACACCATTGCTATCATGGTCTATATGATGACCCGCGCCTGTCCCGTTTAACATCCTAACACAAGGTTGTTCACCAAATACAATGGTGAAGCAACACTGTTAAAAGGGTTAAAAACATAAGAAAGATCTTTGGGTAAAATAGGGTAGACAACTCTTAGTTACTTGATCAAAACTTGCAAAAACATCCTTGTTATCTTCAAAACACACCTCACAGCACAATTTCAAAACCCTACTTTCAAACATTGAAAACTTTTCAAAGAAGACAAAAACACCTTTGTATACATTCAAACAAGAATCATTACAAAGGTTGCCACAATGATGGCCTCTTTTCAAAACATCTTTCAAAATCACACACAAAGCACCATTTCAAATAATTGAAGAGCACCATTTCAAACAATAGAAATGCAAAGCAAGTGATCTAAACAAGTAACTAAGAGCCCATGGATAACCATGGATAGAAATGGTGCTAATACCTTCCCTTTCTATAATCTACTCCCCGAACCCAAGAAAACATCTCAAAGGTCTTTCTTGTGCTCTTTGACCTTTCCTTAGGATAAAATAAAAAGTTGGTGGCGACTCTTGCTAAACCGAAACATTTGCAAACATAAACGCAAAATCTCAAGTCAGTTCTCCCACCGTATCACATAACTGGTGACTCTGCTGGGGAAATCTTTAAAAGTGGAGTAACCTTAGGGCTTAGATCACCCTTTGCATGATTATATTGTTTGCCTCGATTGCTTTACATTTGGTTCTCTTGTTTGGGCTTGAAATCCTCCACCCGGATTTGGGAAACATTCATAGGTAAATAGCAATACGTTGTGGAAACTGTGCGGGGTATACCGACACGGTTGAAGCAATAGCTTTATTAGTGCGACATATTTGTGAGTACCGGTAGCCTTTGAGTCAATCAAAGAGAATACGGGGCCGCTGAGTGATGTCATGAAGCACTAATGAACTTTTAGAACCTTACTTGACCATCTTGGCCTTTTATTAGGGGTAGTGAGATGACCGACTTTGGTGCAGTCCGAAGTTGGTAGATACTCGATACTACACTCATTGAGGGTTGTTTTCTTGGAATATTTTGGTCGCTAGTTAAGTGGCTAAACCAAAACCATGAACATAGAAAACAATCCAATGATATTGAGCTCCTTAGAACCCGATTACTATTTATAGGACAGGTTTTGAGCCAACTAAACTCAAGAGGGTATTTACCTATGAAACCTCATGCAAGCCTGAAACTATGGTTTTGTGTGACTTGCTTGTACATGTGCTTGTGCATACATCATGAACATCATAAAGCATCATATGCATCCACTAACCATTTCAAGGGTTTGGATCTTCATCTTTGTTCTTGTTTTGTAGGTCATGGAATCTCTTCGCAGGAAAACAATTCAAGTCAACCTTGTGAGAATCCCTCCTCAACTTAAGGAGCTTACTTCTAGGATTCCAGAGAATTCTCTCTTCATTGAAAGACATGGGAGACTCTTCAACTTGGTCAACACCAATATTAAAGAAGACATGGTGAAAGTTCTCTTCCAGTTCTTTGACCCCCTACACCATTGTTTCACATTCCCTGATTACCAGTTGGTACCTACTTTGGAGGAATTTTTTCAACTCTTAAGAATTCCTATTCTTAATCAACTACCCTACAACGGTATGGAAAAAGAACCAAAGCCTGAAGATGTTGCACAAGCATTACACTTGCAACCATCAGACATCAAGGGACATTGGGAAACCAGAAGTGGTGTCGAGGGTTTCTTGGCAAAGTTTCTGTTTGAGAAGGCACAAGACTGCTGGAATTCTCTTGATCTGCAAGCCTTTGAAGAGATTGTAGCACTCCTTATCTATGGGTTGGTCTTATTCCCAAACCCTGACCAACTTATAGATGTGAAGGCTGTCAAGATTTTCATTTCCAGGAATCCCATACCTACATTGCTTGGGGACATCCTACACTCATTTTACACATGAACAATGAGGAAAAGAGGTGTTCTCATGTGTTGTACTCCTCTCCTAGCAAGGTGGTTTATTTCTCACCTTCCACAATCAGTTTTGAAGAATGAGCAGGGTTTAAGGTGGTCAAAACGGTTGATGACCCTCACACATTCTGATGTATATTGGTGTTCTCGGTCCAGAGAAAATATCATCATCATTGATCGTTGTGGGGAATTTCCTAATGTCCCACTACTTGGCATTAGGGGAGGCATTACCTACAACCCCTGTCTAGCTTTGAGACAATTTGGATATGCTCGGAGGGATGGCCCTCATGACATGCTGATTCCTGACTTAGTTTTTGACTTCGACAATGATGCGCAAGGACTTTGACAAAGGTTCATCAGAGCTTGGAGGATGCCCAACAAGGTGGATAGTAAGACACTGGGGCACAAAAATTCCATCCCCCTTGAGCCTTATCTCAAGTGGGTACGAACCCGCTCCCAGAATCTTATGATGTCATACCCTCACATTCTCCCCGTGATCAAAGAGCCTGTTACGGAAGGAGAGGTTCCATACACCATCCTACATCCTGACATGCCTACATCGTGGGAAGAAATGAAAAAGAGTTGGATCCAACTCAAGGAAGAACGGAATACTTTTGAAGCCAGCTATTATGCCAGTGAGAAGAAGGTTTTAGAGCTTACATGCCGACTTCATGAGGAGGAAACTCTCAACACTTACATCGCACCAAAGAGGATGCGCAATGTCTTTTTACATTAAGAATTTTGTAATATTTTGCCCATGGGGCACTTATGTACTAACAATTTCTTCTTAATATGACGTGCGTTCCTTTTTGTTTATAATAAATTTGAATTTATGAATCCTTGAATGCATTACATGAATAACATACCATTCATCATATGCATAAACAGGTCTTCACACCAGGTTTCCTTATCTTTCTGCTGTTTATTTCAGCAAGATGGATTTGGAGAAGACGGTAAAGGATCTGCAGGCACAAAATTCATAATTCCAGCAACTCCTCGTGACCTTGGCAAAGGGTCAAGAGGACCTCAAAGCTTTGTTGGAGAAGAATAAAGAGAAAAAGAAAAAGAGACCTGGGGTAGCCACTTTTGGAAGAAGGTTTGAGAGCAATGTCAGGAAGGTTCTTGAGTTCCTCTCAACGTCTGACGAAGGGGCCGGTAAAGGGAAAGGGGCTGTTGTACCTTCTGAATCTGAAGTTGAAGAGGAGGAAGAGGAAGAAGACGAAGACTACTCCGAACAACAGTATCCTCCAGCGGGTGATAAATATAAGAATCTTGAAGATAAACTGGCAGCTATGGAGTTGCAGAGGGTCCCTGGTTTGGACTTTGAAGAACTAGGGCTTGTAGTTGGGATTGTTATCCCTCCCAAGTTCAAAGTGCCAACATTTTCTAAGTACGACAGTCTGTCTTGCCCAAAGATGCACCTGAGGTCGTATGTCAGAAAGATCTAAGCCCACTCATCCGATAAAGACCTCTGGGTACACTTTTTCCAAGACAGTTTGTCTGGTACGCAGTTGGATTGGTTCTATCAACTCGAGAGATCAGAGGTTAATATTTGGGAAGACTTAGCAGCTACTTTTTACCGTCAGTATCAATACAATGCTGATTTGGCGCCCACTCGTACTCAGTTACAAAGTATGGGGATGGCTTCCAATGAAGGGTTTAAAGAGTACGCCCAGAAGTGCGTGATCTGGCTGGAAGGGTGCAGCCACCGTTGTCAGATAGGGAGTTAGTTGACATGTTTATGGGGACCCTGTCTGGCCCTTTCTTCAACCATCTAATCGGGAGTTCTTCCGCGGGATTTATTGAACTAATTTTGGCGGGCGAAAGGGTCGAGGCCGCTATTAAGAGTGGAAAGATTCAGAAGGATGTTTCTGCATCCATAGCTGTTAAGAAACCCTTCCCAGCCAAGAAGGAAGCAGCTGCTGTGTATTCTCAGAAGGGTCAGGGAAGAACCGAGCGCCGGCCGACTGTAGGGGCTGTGATGATTCAGAACTCGTCAAATGATCAACCTCGTAACAATCAGTCGAGACCTAATCAACAACGGGTAGAAAGGCCACAATGGCAATTCACCCGCATCAACATGACGCCCGCTCAGGTACTCCCTCATTTGTTGAAGCTGAATCTTACTAGTTTGAAGGAAGCACCGAAGAACCCTAACACCACCTCTCCATACTACCACTCCAACACCAAATGTGCTTACCATTCCGACAGTGTTGGACATGATACCAATAATTGTTGGGCCCTTAAGAACAAAATCCAGGATCTGATTGATGCCAAAGAAGTAGAATTTGGTGCTCCTGAGAAGCCCAATGTTATATATGCTCTGATGCCCAAGCACGGACACAATGTTCATGCCGTTTTAGAAGACCTCCATGTTACTGATGTTGCCGAACTGTTGACTCCATTGTTAGTGATTAAAGAGAAGTTGATGAGAGCCGGGATATTCCCAGGCTGCGGGAAGGACTGTTATTTTTGTTTGAACATACAAGGTGATTGCCCAATGTTGAAGTCAGGTGTCTAACGCCTGATGGATACCCAAGAGATACTTTTCCAAAAAAACCCTGTTGATACCTTGAATCCTGTTACTCCTACTACTTTTGCTACTTTAACCAACGATATTGCAATCATAACCATTTCCGAAGATCCTCCCAAGGCTTGCAAAAGGCTTGTCAGGATTACACCCAACTCTGAATGTGTACCATTAAAGATCACCATGCTGGGACCTGTCCCGTACCAATCTAGCAAAACGATACCATAGAACTATGGGGGAGAAATCTTCTACCATGGTATCAAACAAATTGAGGCAGTCCAAGAGATTTCTGAAGAAGAAAGCCCGTATATAGGGAACATTGCGGGTACAAGCAAGATAACCCGCAACGGCTGGATCTTTTCTCCGGAGATTGCTCCCCCTCGAGCATTTTTCGGACCCTCGAAAGCTTCTGTACCCGTTAGGCCATCTGTGCAAGGCCCAATGATTGAAGAATTGGATACTCCTGAAGTAAGACCATCTGTTGATACTACCAATAAGGGTAAGGGGATACTAGAAGCGCGTGTCAGGATGAAGGCTCATGTTGTGGTTATCCCCGAAATCACTCAGAAAGAAATGGATGAAATCTTGAAAATAATCAGAAAAAGTGACTACGACATTGTGGAACAGCTAGGGAAGACCCCTTCTAAAATTTCAATGTTGGCTCTTCTACTCTGTTCTGAGGCCCATGCTAAGGCCCTAATCAAATTCTTGAAGGCGGAACATGTACCCCAAGAGACTTCGGCTGACCACTTTCAGGAATGTGTGGCCAGTCTTACTGTTGATAATGGCCTGGGCTTTTCCGATGCTGACTTGACTCCCAAAGGAAGGAAACACAACGACGCGCTACATGTCTCAGTTGAATGCAGGGGAACCACCCTCGCCCATGTCTTAGTTGATACTGGTTCTTCCTTGAATGTGCTGCCAAAGAAAGCCTTAGACCGTTTGGATTGCAAAGGATTGACCCTCAAACCTAGTAACATTGTTGTTAGGGCTTTTGATGGGTCCAAGAGAATGGTTCATGGAGAGGTTGATATTCCTATCAAAGTAGGCACAAAAGTTTTCAACTCCACCTTTTACATGATGGACATCCGTCCGTCATATTCGTGTTTGTTGGGAAGACCGTGGATCCATTATGTTGGGGCCGTTACCTCCTATTTGCACCAAATGCTGAAATATCTTGTTAAGGATAAGATTATAACAGTGCACGGCGAGGAAGAGTACATGATAAGTCATCTCAATTCCTTCCGCTATGTGGAGTTGGATGGCGAGTTCATCGAAACGCCTTTCCAACATTTTGAGGAAGTTTCTCCTGAGGTAGAAGTTGCGAAGACAATGGTTGAGGTGCCTATCGTTCCCAAGCATGTATCTAGGATGGCATCTCTCAAGGACGCAGAGGCCGTAATTAAAGCAGGGAAGAGCACAGAATGGGGGAAATTGCCTGATTTTCCCCATAAGACGGACAAGTTTGGGTTAGGGTTTACTGCTGCAGGATAAAAGGCTATGCGTCGCTCCAAGGCTGGAGGGCCACCTGTCAAGATCTCTCACCATGGAATCAATGTTGTATAAGATGAAGATGAAGAGAGCCACTTTGAAGATTGGATCTTTCTGACCGTCGAAGGGGGTTTAAGCAATTGGGAAGCCAAGGATTTTGTTCCCATCACCTTTATCAACCAGTAATTTTATCTTTGAACAATTTCCCATTTTATGGTCTATAATAACTAAACAATTTGCACACTGTTTTCACCTCATGCCTTGCCCGGGGCACGTAGGTCCATTTGTAAGGGTTTGATTTTCTTCATAATCATATGCCATGTTTTGACGAATCATTGGACATTTTTCATCTATAAACTGCTGTGTTCATTTTCTTTCCTTTTGCATTTTGTTTGTTTAAGGATGGCTATCCCTTACACACACCCACACTCACAAATGCAGGTACCCATCCACTCCGGATTCCATGGGTGACTATTCTGCTTTAATCTTCAATAACTCTAGATATTTGGTCAATCATGCTGAGTACGAAGTTGACGAAGATTGTGAAGTGCCGGGAGAGTTAGCCAGACTATTGCAACAAGAAGAGAGGGTTATTCTGCCTCATGAAGAGTTGCTAGAAACCATCAACTTGGGGACAGAGGAAGAAAGGAAAGAGGTAAAAGTGGGTGCCAACCTGGAACCGAGTGTCAAAGAGCGCTTAGTGCAGTTGTTAAACGAATATGTTGAAATCTTCGCCTGGTCTTATGAATACATGCCAGGGTTAGACACAAATATTGTGGTTCACCGTCTCCCTACAAGAGAAGACGGTCCACCAATCAAGAAAAAGGTCCGCCGAATGAGGCCTGACATGTCTGAGAAGATTAAGGCTGAAGTAATGAAGCAATTTAACGCTGGCTTTCTGGCTGTTACTTCCTATCCACAATGGGTTGCTAACATTGTGCCCGTGCCTAAAAAGGATGGCAAAGTCGGAATGTGTGTAGACTATCGGGATTTGAACAGGGCTAGCCCCAAGGATGATTTTCCGCTGCCACATATCGACATCTTGGTTGACAACACAGCTCAGCACAAGGTATTTTCCTTCATGGATGGATTCTCGGGATACAACCAGATCAAAATGGCCCCCGAGGACATGGAGAAAACTACTTTTGTCACGCAATGGGGTACCTTCTGCTACAAAGTGATGCCATTTGGATTGAAGAATGCAGGGGCAACATATCAACGCGTCATGGTAGCTTTGGCCACAGTTGACTTTTTCCCCAATACAGTTGATTTTTAGGTCAACTGTCCAATAGACTGGGCAAAAATTTGATTCAAAGCTTGAAACTTGGTATGAGTAATCTTAGGAATCCAATATGAAGTATGAAAGTCAAATGAGGCATTGGAAGTCCAAAAATCCCTATGAAAACTCAAACCCTAATTTCAGGTCATCAGTGCAAGGAGATGTCTTGAGCTGAGCAAACCCTAATTTTGTCTTGAGTCCAAAGAGTCTTGTGGGGAAAATCTTGATAAAATGAGAGGGCAAATTTTGGGGTACAACACCAAGCGCGTTGGAAGCTCCGTCAAAAACCATAGTCCATCAGGATCCTTTTTCAGGTCCTTCATCCGGTCCAGGTTCTTCATAATCAGTCACTAACATGATATTCTCATCCAGGAACTCAAAATTCATGGATTGGTAGTCGTCGACAGCCTAATGAGCCAAATGATCAGCTAATATACTTCCCTTAATTGCTTTATGGGTCGTGTATTGAATATCATACTCGGTCAGGATCATTTGTCATCTTACTATTCTTCCGGAGAGAGCGGGCTTCTTAAAGATGTATTTGATAGGATCCTTTTTAAATATTAACAAGGTAGTGTGGGTCAACATATACTGTCTCAGTCGGCAAGCAGCCCATGCCAAAGCACAACAAGTTTTCTCGAGCAGTGAGTATATGTTCTTACAGTTGGTAAACTTTTTGCTAATGTAGTATATTGCATGCTCTTTTCGACCAGACTCGTCATGCTTCCCTAGTACACACCCCCATTGATTTCTCTAACATTGTGAAGTACATGATCTGAGGTCTCCCTTCAACTAGCGACATCAAAATTAGAGGCTCTTGAAGATATTCCTTGATTTTGTCAAAGGCAATCTGGCAATCGTCATTCCACTTCATTTCTTGATCTTTCTTAAGTAATTTGAAGATTGGCTCATAAGTAGCGGTTATATGGGAAATGAATCTGGTGATGTAGTTTAGACATCCCAGGAATCCCCTAACTTCCTTCTCAGTGTGGGAAGTTGGAATTTCTTCTATAGCTTTAACATTTTCAGGATCTACTTCAATACCTTTAACACTGACAACGAAGCCTAAGATCTTACGGATCTTACTCCAAAGGTGCACTTATTCGGATTCAATCTTAGCTTGTACCTTTTCAGTCTTTCAAACAGCTTCTGTAGATGATCAAGGTGCTCCTCTTCAGTATGAGACCTGGCTATCATATCATCGATGTAGACCTCTATCTCGTGATGGATCATATCGTGAAACAAAGCTACCATGGAATATTGATAGGTTGCCCTAGCGTTCTTCAACCCAAATGGCATAACTTTGTAGCAAAATGTGCCCCACTGTGTGACAAAGGTTGTTTTCTCCATATCCTTAGGTGCCATTTTGATCTGATTATACCCAGAGAAACCATCCATTAAGTAGAATACCTTATGTTGTGCGGTTTTATCAACCAGAACATCAATATGGGGAAGCGGAAAGTCATCCTTGGGGCTGGCCCTATTCAGTTCTCTGTAGTCCACACACATATGTACCTTACCGTACTTCTTAGGTACCGGAACCACATTAGCAACCCATTATGGATAAGAAGTAACAACTAAGAAACCGGTGTTAAACTGTTTCATGACTTAGGCTTTGATCTTTTCTGACATCTTAGGCCGCATACGACGGACCTTCTGTTTCATTGGAGGGTAGTCTTCTTTTATCGGTAAACGACGAACCACAATATCAGTGTCCACCCCTGGTGTTGTACCCCAAAATTTGCCCTCTCATATTTCTCAAAACATTTCAAGAAAATTCTCAAGTTGCTCAAGGAAGTCCAAAGGTTGACCAGACAAGCTCCCTCCTAAGGCAGTCTACCTCAAACTTAGGGTTTCATATTTCATCAAGACACTTTAGTCCAAGGGATCCCAAATTCTCACCAATGTCCTAATATGCTCTCAAGATCATCCATGTCAAGTTTCAAGCCTTGCAGAGAAAATTTGCTCAGTCAATTGCTCAAAGGCCTGAAAATCGACTGTGTTAGGGCAAAAGTAAATTGTGGCCTACATACAATCAAACTTCAAGATTTTTGGTCAACATCCTTATTTTGAAGTATATTTCATCATTTGATCAAGGGTTGATCATGATTCATCAAGGATTGCTCACAATTCATCAAGAACCAAAATTTGCTAAATTAGGGTTTTGTAGGAAAAGTCAACTCAACTTTGACCAAGCTTAACTTTCTCATACTTTATGATAAATGACCCGTCCAAATCTCATTTTTAAGAGGATTCAATTCCCTACAATCCATCTTCAGCTCCCAAATTCAAAATATGCACTCACAGGAAGTTATGAATTTGGACATTATAGGTCATTTTGAAAAGTCAACAAAAACACCTTTTTTGTCAAAGCTTCATACATGAGCATGGAATATCAAATTGAGATAAGACCAAAAGGGTTGATTAGAGTACATATCAAGCTTTCTAAAAAGTTCAAGAACACCTTCAAAGAGTAAAAATTGAGGAAGTTATGCATTCGTGAAGTTGACCTTTTTTGCAAAATTGCCAAAAGTCAACTATGCCTAAAACTTCAATTTTTGCCAAATTGGTCCAATCTTTTTCACTTGTTTTGAGTTGGCAACATGGTCCACGAGCCCTAGCCTTTGCCAATTATCATTATCTTATTTATATTATTTATTTTGATTTTTATTTGAATTAAATCATTTTAAATAAAAACAAATCATATAAAATCCAAAACATTGAAATTCAAAGATCTTGTGCTTATTTCAGGTCTTAATATCCAGCTAGCATCAAATCAAATTCGTGTAAAGGCATGGTGTGCACAAAAAGATTGAATTAGGCTATTTTTGGAATGATGTTCAAAGTGTATCAAATCAAAATCAAATTCATTAATGGAGGAAGATTGAGGCCAGGTTTTCAACCCTAATCTATTCCTCAATACATAAGGAACGTGTGCAGACCCAAAACTAAGGTTAGGAGGAGGCGTGTGATCAAGAACAAAACTTGGAAAAAACAAGAAAAAAGTGGTGAATCGAATTCCTACTTAGAGGCCAATTCAAGACCCTTGGACCATTCCAATTGCTTCCTGGGATCCCTAGCAAGCAAAAGCAATCAAGAACAAGCGTTTCCCGGCCCTATATCGCGTTGTAAGTCCATCACGACATCCATGTATTTTTGAATTCGGTTTGCATGATTTAGACATTGATAACATGAATTAATGATATATTCTTGATCACCATCATGTTTGCAAGCTTCCTGTAACATTTGATTGCATTTTCATGGCTTGTATAAGATTTCACCATAGCTAGGGTTTTATGGTTCGATTTAGGAGTTTTGTTTACAGGCAAAATTGGGCCATGAAAGGGCCACCAATGAACTCATCAGGTCAAGACGAAGTTGTCCATGGCCTTCGTTTTCATTTATCATGCTTGTGTTGAGTTTTGAGATTTGCAGGACTTGTAGCTACGGACAAACGTCCGTAGGTAAAAGTTTGGAGCTTTTACCAACAGATCCAAGGAGGAAGATGACTAGCTGGCAATCAACCATTGGTCCGTTCAAATCTTCGCACGCTGAATTGATATATGTGGTCATTTATAATATGATAATTGTTTTGCATTATCATAACAACTAATACCATTGGCCCAGTGGTAGCCAGGCAAGCGTTAAGGCGTTGGGGAGCTTGAGGTCAGGGTTTCGACCCCTGCCTCCAACATTTGCATTTTTCTTAATTTCTTCCTGCAGATCTCACGCGTACACAAGCCAGGGGACTACCATACATCCTCATCATCCAGCCATTGGACCTCCTGGAAGCTAGATCTGAAGGCTAGCATGTGAGAGACCACCATGGGGCCTAGTAAAAGCAATGCACTGGATGCAAAAGGTCAACGTGGACCTCACTCTTCTTGAGCTCAGAAATGCTATCTGCACCCCAAAAAATCCCTCTCAGGCCCATTAATTCTTTCTCTATTATTTTCATATTTGTTTTATTTAATTTATTTATTTATTTTACTAACACAATTAATTATTTTCTTTTTATTAAAAAAATTATAAAAATAATACTTTTCACAAATTAGGTTTAGATTTTATTTTTTGACAAAAAATTAAATTAATTAAATTAGGTTGTTAATATTTGATAACTTTAATTCCTTTTGTAAATAATTAAAAATAATTAAACAATTAGGGTTTTGTCCAAATTTAATTATATTTTCTTTTTCCTAAAAATAACCAAAACATAAAAAATAGGCCATTTATTTATTTTCATGAATTAATTTAATTAGCTAATTAATTTGTATATTTAAACAACAAAAAACATTTTTCTCTTAATTAGGTTAGAAGGGTCCAAAACCCTAGTTCTCTCTCGTTCTAATTTTCTTCGCGCGCGTTTTATATTTTATTTTTATCCTATTATTGTAATTGCTCACAAGTTGTAATAGTAAATTAGGACTTTTATTTTCATTTATCACTTTATCATTTAAGGGTTTGTTTTTGGCTATGTAAATACCTGAAGCCTTGTAATAGCTTAGTTTAATTTCCGCACTTTAAATTCCGCAAAATATTAAACTGTTAGATGTATGATATTAGGATGCATGACAAGAATGTATGATTATCTTTAAAACGGTTAGCAAACCCTAAATTTTCAAAGATAAATAAACTGAAATTGAATCACTCGCACATGCGCACTCCTAGGGTACACTCCCACTTGGTTGCCTTTGGTAAACGGTCATTGAGTATAGGATGCTTTAGTGGTCTTCCTTTTGTCCAAAGATCAAAGTTGCCTCGGAATGGTTGCCTCGGATATTGTTGCCTCAGATAATTGATCTAAGACATTAGGGTTACTACTAAGACGTCCTAACATTGCTTTAGTGACCGTACGTCCCTTTCGAATTGACCCTCAAACTTCGACGATGGTGCTACCTACTCATTAATAGTGGGATAGCGCTGTCTAAAGGAAACGAACATAGAACAATTCTTTTTTCGAGTAGGTAGATTAGCTCTTAAGTACTTGCTCAATCCAAACAAACTTTTTCACACTTACACTCCTTTACAAAGTTTTCAAAAACACTTCATTACACTCTTGAAGACAGAAGCAAGAGTTAAATCGAAGTCAAAACAAAAAACTTTTCAAATCACACAAACACAGAGAAGCAATTTTAAAAATAATGAGCAAGTACCTAAGAGCCCGTAGATAACTACGGATAGAAAGGGTGCTAATACCTTCCCTTTCTATAATCTACCCCCCGTACTCAGAAATATCTCGAAAAAGGAATTTTTCTGTGCTTTTTTCCTTTCCTTGTTGGATAAAATAAAAGACGGTGGTGAATCTTGCTTACCACGACATTTTGCGAACACAAACGCAAAACGCAAACCAGTAATTCCAAAAAAAAAACAAGTCCCGGTTCTGGCCACCGTATCACAGAACTGGCGACTCTGCTGGGGAGAATATTAATAAGTGGCGTGTACCTTAGGATTAGTTCATCATATTGTTTTCAATTGTTTGATTTGTTTGCTTTATCTTTGTGGGCTTTGTATCGGAGTTACTATATATCCTAACCCGGATCTGGAGGACACCTTTTAGGTAAGTAGCAATAGATTGTGAGGGAACTGTACGGCGTAGGCCGATACGGTTGAAGCAGTAGCTACATTGATGTGGCACATTAGTTGGTACCGATATCCCTTGTGGAGCAACAAGGAGAGTATGGGGCTGCTATATGGTTCATTAAGCATCAACTGACCTTAGAACCTATAATTGACCAACTTGGCCATAGAAAGTAGCAGGATGCTACACTCATTGAGACCATACTCTCGCGATGGTTCCGAGCGCAAGAAAAGATTGCGTGAGCTGAAACTATGACCGATGGAGGATGGTCAGTGATATTGAGAACCTCTAGACCCCGGTTACTATTATTAGGACAGGTTGAACCAACTAAACTGAAAGAGGGTAGTACCTAAACTCCATGCTAGCCTGAAATTTAAGGGTTATTGTGTGACTTATTTGCCCTTACCATGTTTGCTATCTGTGATGCCTGTGGTGTGTTTTTATCATGACATCGTGCATCATAACATAGCATGCATATTTCATTAGACTAACCATTTCAAAGACCGAGGGGATTCATCTTTGTTCTGTTTTGCAGGTCATGGCCTCTATGCGCAGAAATACCATTTGAGTCAACTTCGTGCAGATCCCTTCTCAGCTTAGAGAGTTGGTTTCCAAAGTTCTTGATACTTCTTCCTTTGTTAGAAGACATGGTCATCTCCTTATCCTGGTCACTTCAAAGTTGGATGAGCAAATGAAGAGCGTTTTGTTCCAGTTCTTTGACCCGTTGCATCACCGTTTCACCTTCCCAGACTATCAGATAGTCCCTACTTTGGAGGAGTTTTCTGACTTACTGGGCATATCTATTCTACAGCATACACCCTTTACAGGTTTGGAGATAGCTCATAGGCCAGAGGATATTGCTTCAGCCCTACATCTAAAAATGGCTGACGTGGTATCTAACTGGGAGATTTGGAGCGGGGTTAAAGGTTTCTTGGCTAAGTTTTTGATTGATCAAGCTCAACAGTTCTGGGATAGTTTGGACTTTCAAGATTTCGAAGACATCCTGGATCTCCTCATCTACGGCTTGGTTCTTTTCCTGAATCCGGATGCCTTCATAGACGTGAACGCAGTCAAGATCTTCATGTCTCGTAACCCAGTGCCTACTCTCTTGGGTGATATTCTACATGCTCTCTATACCCGTTCTGTTCGTAGAAGGGGAACTCTCATGTGTTGCACGCCGTTGCTGGCGAGGTGGTTTATTTCGCACCTCCCCAAATCTGTATTGAAGAATGAGAAAGGCGTAGGTTGGGCTTACAGAATCATGTCCCTTGCTCATACGGACATCCTTTGGAGTACTAAAGATATGGAAAAGTAGCTTCATTGATCACTGTGGGGAATACCCCAATGTTCCATTGCTTGGAATTCGAGGGGGAATAACTTACAACCCTTGTTTGGCTTTACGACAGTTTGGACGCGCTCGGAGAGACGGTCCCCATGAGCTGTTGCTTACAGGCATTGTCTTTGACTACAAGGGGGATGTTGAGGGACATCGCCGCAGGTTTATACGAGCCTGGGACAGGGTGAACAGGTCTGACCCACATGAGCTAGGATTGAAGACTTCTCTCCCGATGCAACCTTATCTCCAGTGGGTTCGAGCCCGTGCTCAAAAGCTGGGGATGCCATATGAAGCTGTTTTTCCGGTGATTGTAGAGAATACTGATGAAGAAGGGGTTCCTTATACAGTCCTCCGTCCCTATATGCCTACTGAGAATGAGAGGACAATCAACGATTATGTCAGCACGAAGGGAAAACGACCATGGGATTTCTGATGACTTTTATTGTTTCTAGTTTAAATTTTCTTTTCAGTTTATTTCTTTTGTAACGCCTTAAAGGCATTTGTTAAACATTGTTACGAGTTTTAATCTAATAAAGTGTGTTTTATTTTGTTTTACAAATTTGAATCTCCCTAAGTCTTTGAAATCATTCCATACGCATTCCATTACCATGCACTCATCACAGGTACCATTACAGGTCTCTTATCTTCTGTGCTATTTGTTTCAGCACAACATGTCTTCTGAAACACCTATTGATCAAGCTATTAAAGCTCTTCAAGCTCAGAATGCTCAGTTCCAGGAGATGTTCTTGAACTTGGCCAAGAGTCAACAAGATTTGAAGACTCTTATCTTGAAAGACAAGAAGAAGAAGAAGAAGAAGAAGAAGAAGAAGAAGGTGGTCCTGTTGAATATGGGTCACAGATTTGGGAACAGGTTGCGAGAATAAGTTGATCTGTCTCATTCATCTAGAGGAGGAGAGAATCAAGAGGAAAGGAAGGGTCATAGCCCTGTGGTTTCTGATAATGACACTGACTTTGATGAAGACCAGTACCCTCCAGCTGAGGATAGGTACAAGCAACTTGAAGACCGTCTGAGTGCCATGGAGATTCAGAAGGTTCCTGGTTTGGATTTTGGAGATTAGGGGCTGGCATCGAGAGTGGTGATCCCGCACAAGTCTAAAGCAACTGTCTTTGCTAAGTATGACGGGGTATCTTGCCCAAAGCTACACCTCCGCTCATACATCAGAAAGATTCAACCATATACTGCTGATAGGAACCTATGGGTTCATTTATTTCAAGATAGTCTGTCAGGGACTCAACTTGAATGGTTCTATCAACTGGAAGGAGCTAACGCCCGCAACTGGGAGGACCTTGCTGCTGCTTTTTACAAGTAATACCAGTATAATGCCGACCTTGCTCCCACGCGTACCTGTGATCGGTGGAAATAGAACTGACTGTTTAAAGCTGGATCGTGAAATGTCGCGGAAGCAAGAGTCGCCACCGTCTTTTATGTTCTCCAACATGGAAAGGACAAAAGCAAAACAAAATTACTTTTCGAGATGTCTCTCGGTTCAGGAGGTAGATTATAGAAATGGAAGGTGTTAGCACCCTTTCTATCCATGGTTATCCATGGGCTCTTAGATACTTGCTCTTCATGTCTGCTTTTCAAAATGTGAGTCGGTTTGAAAAAGTTTTATTGAAAGATTTCTGAATGACTCTTGTATCTGTCCTCAAGAGTGTTTGAAAAATTTGTTTTGAAAGCTTTTGAAAGTGTCAGTGTGAAAAGTATTTTGTTTGTTTTTGAAAAGAGCAAGTACCCATGAGTCATCTACCTACCCTAAGGAATTAGGCTGTGTAAAAGTCCTTAAGGTAGTGCCATCCCACCATTGAGAGGTAGGTAGCACCACCGTTGGAGGTGTTCGGGTCAATTCGATTTTAGGGACAGTGTGGTCACCGAAGCAACAGTTAGGATACCTTAGAAGCAACCCTAATGTCCTAGATCCTTTTTAATCCGAGGCAACCGTTTCGAGGCAACTGTTTCGAGGCAACTGGATCTTAGACATAAGAGCGACCGCTAAAACTTCCTATACTTGACGACCATGTTTCGAAGGCAACGAGTGAGGCGTACCCTAGAAGTGGTGTGTGTATTGTGTGTTGTTTTCAGTTTATATTTATCTTTGATCATGGCATTGTGAGCTACGCGTTGTTTTTAGTTATCGTACATTCTTTCATGCGAGTTTAGCAGTTTAGGAGTGCGGAAAATTAAAAGACGGAAAGATAAAAGCTACGCTATTACAAGGCGCGGGTCTATACATCGCCAAAATACAAAGACCCGTTTTTGATAAAAGATGCAGAAAGTAAAAAGCAATAAACCTAATTACTATTACATCCGGAAAGCAGTTACATAATAATCAATAAGAAAATAATGCACGAAATGAATTAAAATCAGGACGTCCGAGGGTGTTGGACCCTTTTGAGAAATTAAATTAAATTAAAGTATAATTAATTATTTAATTAAAGAAAAGAAAGTGTGTTTTTTTTATGTTTTTGTATTTAATGAAATAAAGAAAATAAAATCAAGTGAAAACCCTAATTCTAAGTCTATTTTAATTATTAAGAAAATATTAAAGTTGACCTAATTTACTAATTAATTAATTTACATATTTATGTACAAAAATAATAGTAATTAATAAGAATAAATAATAATTAATAATAATAATTAATTAAGAAAAGATAAAAGTGTCAAAACCTAATTCTATGTATTTTTTATTTATTAAGAAAAGTATTAGAATTAAAACCTAATTTAAACTAGATTAGTTATTAGAATTTATTTACAAAAATAAGTTAGTGGTGAAATTAAGAAATTAAAATATTTTACAATTTGATTTTCTGATTTTATTATGAAAAGTTGATTAATGGTGAATTAATAAAAACAATTAAAACAATTAAAAAGAATTAGAAAGAAAGGAAAATTAAATTTAAAAAAGCATGCAAACCAAGGGGGGTGTATGGCCCATGTGGAGGTTTGTTTGAGGAATTCTGGCCTATTAAGACAAGGCCTCGTTGACTTTCAAGAATCATGCACATGCTGTCTGACTGGGGTACACCATGGAATTCACCTTCTGGCCTTCAGATTGCTCATCAAGGCCACTTGGCAAGCATAGGCGTGGGGCTCATGGTAGGACGTTGGATGAGGCACTGCACTAGAATACATTAGAACAAAAAATATCAATTATGTGGGGGGACCTGGGAATCGAACCCAGGTCCCAGCGTTTGCCAAGCGTGTCATCCACCATCCAGCCATTCAAGTGCGTTTGTAGTATAAGTGGAAAACAATTATTATATAAAAAAACAAATGTTAATGGTATAAAACAAAAAGAAAGCGCGCCAGATTTGAACTCCCCAATCACATGATGCCACGCCTGTCTTCTTCTTCGTTTATCTGCAATAACATGAACAAGATAGCGGGGGTTTTAAACCCCCACTAAGTATAACTGTGAAAAATAGCGAATAGAAGTGGAATCAATATAAAAAGGGCGCGATAGGCTGGTTGAATTCGTCTGGACTTGACGAATTCAACCATGGTCATGTCATGGTCCAATTGTTCTTGATGCCTAAAGCCCTAATTTGAAGCTTCAGAAACCCTAGGTTTTGTCCATGGTGAATTTCGATTCAGGCAGCTTTAGCACAATTAAGCTATCTCAAAAGCTTCAGGAAGGTGTCAGCAACATAAATCAATAATCAAAACATAACAATAATGCATAGAAATTAGAATTTGATTATGGAAATATTTTTTAAAATCATGACTCTGTTCTACCGTTTCCTTGGGTATGGGAGCTTGTTCTTGATTGCAGTAGACTCCTGGAGACTCAGGCAAGGTGATTGAATCCATTTTAGGCGTGGAAAGGCACTGCAAGTAGGAAATCAGTTTCACAAATTTCTTGAGTTTTTTGCAACTTGGTTATGGAATATTAGCAGCTTTCACGTGTGTCTAGCTTTAGGGTTAGCTTATGCCTTTGTATGTGAACGAATTTAGGTCAAAACCTTGGCCCAAAAGTCCATGAATTAATGTTTGCAATCTTTGATTTTCAATCATGTAATTTTCAATCTTTTTCCATGAAAACCTTGCCAATTATGGATGATTTTCCTTTTTAAATTGAGAAACAGTTTTGCCAGCTTGCCCTTATATGATTTGCTTCACAAAAGATCCAAAAACATATCTTTTTAATTTTCCTATAATTAAAATCAATTAAATGAATTAATATAAATATAAATTTAATTAATTAACTAAAAATAAGAAAATAAATTATTTTGAGCTCAATGGGTCGTGCATAGGCTTTGGGTAATGATTCAAGAAAGAATTTGAGGCCCATTAGCAAATTGAAGCTTTTTAGGCAAAGTTGACTTTTGAAAGTTCCCAAAAATTTCCCAACTTCTCCAATGCATATCTTGCTCAATTTTGAAGCTATGAACATGTTCTTGGACATTTTGGAAAGGTCTTGAAGTCCTCTAACCAATGCCTTTGGTCCCATGTCATTTTTATTTACCAATCTCAAGTTATGGTCTTTTACTTAAAGTGCCTTTTTGTTGACTTTTGAAAATGACCTATAATGTTGAAATTGATAACTTTTTGTGAGGGCATTTCTTGGACTTGGAGTGTGAAGATGAGTTGTAGGAGATGTCATCCCCTTATCAATGAGCTTTGGATGGGATTTTTATGATAAACCATGAAGAAGTTATGCCTTGGTCAATTTGCAGTTGACTTTTCAGCTGTCCAAAAATAGAAACTTTTGCATCTTGAGACTTTTTGAGCCATGCTTGTGGAATCATGATCAAGAATTGATCAAATGATGATTGTGGCTTCAAAATAAGATGTTGACCAAAAATTTTAACTTTTGACTGTCAAATGACCATTTTGCCCCTGCAGTTGACTGTGAAGCAATTAGGGTTTTTGACTGTGCAACTTGATGCTGTGAGTCTTGAAACTTGACATATGGATGCTTGACAATGTATATGGGCATGTGGGACTTGATTGGACCCTTGGAAACCTCAATTTATTTGCAAGAACCAAAACCCTAATTTTGACTGTGTTAGGAGGCAATTGGACTGTGCAACCCTTGAGAGATTCTGAACCATTTGGAGATTGATCTTGACAAATCTTGGAGAATATGGGAGGGCAAATTTTTGGGTACAACAGTTGCCCATGTTCAATCTTCTTAGACAGGAGGATGTAGATTGGCTGGCGTGCCTTTCGTAATCCGAAGGTGGAAGATGATTGAACACTAAAGTGCCCAGAAATTTGCACTCACATAGTAGAGTATCAGCAGCGTGATGTAAGGAATGGGCTTACAGATGCCATTTGGAGGATAATGGATGGGAGGATGGGCTTATAGATGCCATCTGGAGCTGTGACAGAGCCTTGTCGGGAATGGGCTTATAGATGCCATTTGGAGACTGTAATGGTAATTGTGGAGATGGGCTTATAGATGCCATCGGGGGATTGTCGATCGCGTAAGAGATTCCTTAGCGAGAACTTGCGTACCTGAGAAAGAGAGATAATTACCTGGCCTGTTACAGGGGTTGATCTTCAAACTCTTTATGTAGATGTGCCCTGGCTAGTTACAGGTATCGAATCTTCAAACTCTTCAGACGTGCCCTGGCTGGATACAGGAATCGAATCTGGAATTAGTCGTCAACAGATACACCCTGGCAGGATACAGGAATCAGATCTTAACACTCTTCAGACTTTCCCTGGCAGGATACATGAATCGAGTCCGGAAAATAGTCGTCAGCAGATACACCCTAGCAGGATACAGGAATCGGATCTTCAAACTCTTCAGACGTGCCCTGGCAGGATACAGGAATCGAGTCCGAAAAATAGTCGTCAACAGATACACCCTGGAAGGATACAGGAATCGGATCTTCAAACTCTTCAGACGTGCCCTGGCAGGATACAGGAATCGAGTCCGGAAATAGTCGTCAACAGATACGCCCTGGCTGGATACAGGAATCGGATCTTCAAACTCTTCAGAAGTGCCCTGGCAGGATACAGGAATCGAGTCCAGAAAATAGTCGTCAACAGATACACCCTGGCAGGATACAGGAATCAGATCTTCAAACTCTTCAGACGTGCCCTGGCAGGATACAGGAATCGAGTCCGAAAAATAGTCGTCAACAGATACACCCTGGAAGGATACAGGAATCGGATCTTCAAACTCTTCAAACGTGCCCTGGAAGGATACAGGAATTGATTCCGCAAAATAGTCGTCAACAGATACACCCTGGAAGAATACAGGAATCGGATCTTCAAACTCTTCATACGTGCCCTGGCAGGATACAGGAATCGAGTCCAGAAATAGTCGTCAACAGATACACCCTGGCTGGATACAGGAATCGGATCTTCAAACTCTTCAGACATGCCCTGGCAGGATACAGGAATCGAGTCCGGAAAATAGTCGTCAACAGATACACCCTGGCAGGATACAGGAATTGGATCTTCAAACTCTTCAGACGTGCCCTGGCAGGATACAGGAATCGAGTCCGAAAAATAGTCGTCAACAGATACACCCTGGCAGGATACAGGAATCGGATCTTCAAACTCTTCAAACGTGCCCTGGCAGGATACAGGAATCGAGTCCGGAAAATAGTTGTCAACAGATACACCCTGGCAGGATACAGGAATCGGATCTTCAAACTCTTCAGACGTGCCCTGGCAGGATACAGGAATCGAGTCCGGAAATAGTCGTCAACAGATACACCCTGGCAGGATACAGGAATCGGATCTTTAAACTCTTCAGACGTGCCCTGCCAGGATACAGGAATCGAGTCCAGAAAATAGTCGTCAACAGATACACCCTGGCAGGATACAGGAATCGAATCTTCAAACTCTTCAGACGTGCCCTGGCAGGATACAGGAATCGAGTCCGGAAAATAGTCGTCAACAGATACACCCTGGAAGGATACAGGAATCGGATCTTCAAACTCTTCAGACGTGCCCTGGCAGGATACAGGAATCGAGTCCGGAAAATAGTCGTCAACAGATACACCCTGACAGGATACAGGAATCGGATATTCAAACCCTTCAGACGTGCCCTGGCAGGATACAGGAATCGAGTCTGGAAAATAGTCATCAACAGATACACCCTGGCAGGATACAGGAATCGGATCTTCAAACTCTTCAGACGTGCCCTGGCAGGATATATGAATCGAGTCCGGAAAATAGTCGTCAACAGATACACCCTGGCAGGATACAGGAATCGGATCTTCAAACTCTTCAGACGTGCCCTGGAAGGATACAGGAATCGAGTCCAGAAAATAGTCGTCAACAGATACACCTTGGCAGGATACAAGAATCGGATCTTCAAACTCTTCAGACGTGCCCTGGCTAGATACAGGAATCGAATCTGGAATTAGTCGTCTACAGATATGCCCTGGCTGGATACAGGTATCGAATCTCTAAACTCTTCATGCAGATATGCCCTGGCTGGATACAGGTGTCGAATCTACAATCAAATACTCACAGATATGCCCTGGCTGGATACAGGAATCGAATCTGGAATTGGTCGTCTACAGATATGCCCTGGCTAGGTACAGGAATCGAATCTGGAATTGCGACAGTTGATAGTAATCATCTTTGGATTGAACTTTTCCTGAAAAGGCAAAACATTAGTTGTATGCAATATCATGATGTATGACATGCGTGATGTTCTCAGAATAAATGTAATTGTATGTCCATGATGCGTATGTGCATGCTATAATGTATGAAGATGTGATGTTTATGAATGTATTTTCGTCTAGGAAAATAAATCCTTGACGAATGTCGGGAAGTCAAATCATGGGCTGGTGTTGAAGAGTAGTTCTTCATTTCCGCTGGGGATGATGGTTGCAAGAATAAACCCGTAGGAGAAGATGACTCCGTTGAGGAATAAACTTTGTTGGAGAGATCACTCTGCGGGGAATGCTCTGTGGGAAGAGAGGAACTTTGCTGAGATGTTGCTGATAACTCCGCTGGGGATACCATTGATAAGTTTTGTTGGGAAGATTCGATGAACTCTGCTAGGGAGTAGGAAGAACTTCGCCGAGGACGATCTTTCCGTGGTTTTTGGCTGATGATAACCCAGTTATATCCTGGTGGGGAAAATAACCTTTGAATAAAGCCGGGGGAGCGTTCGTACTCTGCAGGTGATAAGCTTCCAGAATCTACTGGGGATAAGCTTTCTACCGGGGAGATTGATTGAACTCTCCTGGGGAAACTTTTTAGATTGGACTGGGGAATGGCTCCACTGGATGTCCGGTATACCGCCGGGGAACAATCTTAGATCAAGATTGCCGGGGATGCTTGTTAGGAATGTTTGTACACTCCGTTGGGGAATGTTGAGATCTTATGAGGATACCCACTTTCTTGCGGCTGATTGGGGATAACTCTGCTCGGGGAGAGTGTTTCTAACTTGCTGGAGATATTGTGCCTTTTCAGGGCTGATGGATGACCAACTCTGCTCGAGGAGAGTATTGCTGAATCTTGTCTTACTCGGCGGGGAGTGAAGGTATTTGGGTTACGTTCTTCAGCCGAACTTACCTTGGTACCTTGGTGGACAGAGCAATTAGATTGCTTAGACAACTCATTATTGCCCCTGTTTCTGATGTCACCTGTAATTAATCCTTTGTTTTGTATGCAAATATTTATGAGTTAGCAATTAGTGTCAAATGCATATATCACAATTGAATATTGGACGTTCTTTGCAAAACAAAACAGAAAAAGGAAAAACAATTGGCAATTGGTCTGAAAAGTGAATTTATATTGATTTTTGAATTTGCCTGTAAATAGGCATTTATGTACAAGAGGCTGACGTCCTAGTAAGAGAACGCCGCCGAACAACAAAGTTTATATAATTTATACAAAGAAAACAAAACAGCCGTGTGAAAAGAGTAATCCCACTGGGTTCCAACTCTGCTATCGCCTTTATATCTTCGAGCGTCTCATCACTTGGCTGCTCAGTTGAAGATGAAGTTGACTGATCGATGCCAACTGAACCTGATGTTGATACCGGATTCTGGATGCAAGGTGATCCAATGAGACATAGTATTACGCTTTAATCCCTAACTTTTTCCTGGAACGCCCTTTCGGGTTTTCAGTCCACCGGGATACCCATTTTTGCCCAAGCCGCCTTTTCAGGTTTTCGACTTGCCGGGTGTACAGATTTTTTTCATTTCATCCCTTATTTTTGCCCGAACCCTTTTGGTTCGCCGGGAAGCCCTTATTTTTTCCTAGGTATGTCAACCTAGCGGGTCTTTTATCATGCGTAGTATCTTTTTACTATGTCTGTATTGGCGGGGTGAGGAAGGTCGTCACCATCCATGGTGGTTAAAATCATGGCTCCTCCTGAGAACACATGTTTAACCACAAATGGCCCTTCGTACGTAGGGGTCCATTTGCCCCTGGGATCACTTTGAGGAAGAATGATGCGTTTGATTACCAGGTCCCCAACTTGATACTCTTGTGGTCTGACTTTCTTGTTAAATGCCCTGATCATCCGTTTTTGGTACGTTTGACCATGACAAATAGCAGTGAGTCTCTTTTCGTGAATTAGGTTTAACTGATCAAGTCGAGTCTGGATCCAGTCATCTTCGCTCAAGTCTGCATCCTTCATTATCCGGAGAGAGGGTATCTGGACTTCAATCGGCAAGACTGCCTCCATGCTGTAGACCAAGGAGAAGGGGGTTGCCCCGGTTGACGTCCTTGCTGAGGTACGGTACCCATGAAGAGCAAACGGTAACATCTCGTGCCGATCTTTATAGGTCACTGTCATCTTCTGCACAATCTTTTTGATATTCTTATTAGCTGCTTCTACAGCCCCATTCATCTTCGGCCGATAAGGAGAAGAGTTGTGGTGTTGTATCTTGAATTGCTCGCAGAGCTCAGTGATCATCTTATTATTGAGATTGGTACCGTTGTCCGTAATGATCCTTTCCGGGACGCCGTATCGACAGATCAGATTATGTCGAATGAACTGTGCCACGACATTCTTGGTTACAGTGGCGTAGGAAGCTGCTTCAACCCACTTTGTAAAGTAATCAATCACTACCAGGATGAAGCGATGCCCGTTGGATGCTATAGGTTTAATCTCGCCGATCATATCAATGCCCCACATTGCAAAAGGCCAAGGTGCAGTCAAGACATTCAGAGGGACTGGAGGAACGTGCACCTTATCTGCATAAATCTGGCACTTGTGACATGTCCGAGAATGTTGGTAACAGTCGGCTTCCATTGTGGACCAGAAATATCCTGCCCAAAGGATTTTCTTTTCCATGGTATGTCCACTGGAATGTGTTCTGAAGGTACCTTCATGTAGCTCTGCCATGATCCTTTCTGCTTCAGTCTTATCCACACAACGCAGTAAGGTTGAATCATGGTTTCGCTTGTACAGAATGCCGTTGCTGAGGAAGAACTTTATTGCGAACGTTCTCAGAAACTTCTTGTCATTGACGGATGCACCTTCAGGGTATTCTTGAGCTTTCAGGTACCTCTTCACTTCATGATACCAAGGTTTTTCAGTTACCACCTCAGCCTCAAGATCACAGCAGTATGCGGGTTCATCCAGTTTCTAAATAATGATCCGGGGAGCCTCGTTGTCCCATTTGACTTTGAACATAGAAGACATCGTAGCCAGCGCGTCCGCCAACTGATTCTCTTCTCTTGGGAAGTGTTCAAAAGTTATCTCTGTGAAATGGGGGATCAATGTCAACACACATTCTTTGTAAGGAATAAGGTTTGGGTGTTTCATATTCCACTCGCCTTTGATCTGATTGATCACGAGAGCGGAATCTCCGAAGACACTCAGAAACTTGATCCTTAGGTCAATTGCAGCTTGAAGACCCATGATGCATGCCTCATACTCCGCCATGTTGTTGGTGCAGTTGAAACATAGCCGGGCAGTAAGTGGAGTATGAGTGCCTTTGGGGGATATGATCACAGCGCCAATGCCGTTACCCAAAGCGTTGGAGGCTCCGTCAAAGTGCATAGACCATCGGGATCCTTCCTCAGGTCCTTCATCCGGTCCAGGTACTTCACAATCAGTTACTACCATGATGTTCTCGTCGGGAAATTCAAAGTTCATAGAATGGTAGTCGTCCACTGCCTGGTGTGCCAAATGGTATGCCAATACACTTCCTTTGATTGCTTTCCGAGTCGTGTACTGGATGTCGTATTCTGTCAAGATCATTTGCCATCTTGCTATTCTTCCAGACAGAGCAGGCTTTTCGAATATGTACTTTATTGCATCCATTTTTGAAATCAGCAGAGTAGTGTGAGTCAGCATATACTTTCTCAGCCGGCGAGCAGCCCATACCAAAGCGCAGCAAGTTTTCTCGAGCAGTGAGTATCGGGTCTCACAGTCAATAAACGTTTTGCTAAGGTAATAAATGGCATGCTCTTTTCGGCCAGACTCGTCATGCTGCCCCAGCACACACCCCATTGAGCTGTCAAGTACTGTCAAGTATAGTATTAGAGATCTCCCTTCAACCGGTGGCATAAGAATGGGTGGTTCTTGGAGATACTCTTTGATTCTGTCGAAAGCGGCCTGACATTCATCATTCCAACGTACTACCTGATCTTTCTTCAGCAGCTTGAAGATTGGTTCACAAGTAGCAGTTAGATGCGAGATGAATCGAGCGATGTAATTCAGACGTCCTAGAAAGCCTCTAACTTCTTTCTCTGTCTTGGGAACTGGCATCTCTTGTATGGCTTTAACCTTGGCAGGGTCCACTTGAATACCTTTGTCGCTTACGATGAAGCCCAACAACTTTCCAGATCTCACCCCAAAGGTGCACTTGTTCGGGTTCAACCTTAGCTTGTACAACTTCAGACGGTCAAACAGCTTCTGTAGATGGTCAAGGTGTTCCTCCTCAGTTTGGGACCTTGCAATCATATCATCGACGTATACTTCAATCTCATGATGGATCATGTCATGAAATAAAGCAACCATGGCACGTTGGTAGGTTTCCCAAGCATTTTTCAACCCGAATGGCATGACCTTGTAGCAGAAGGTGCCCCACTGAGTAACAAAGGTACTCTTTTCCATATCTTCAGGAGCCATCTTGATCTGATTATAACCTGAAAAGCCGTCCATGAAGGAGAACACCTTGTGCTGAGCAGTATTGTCAACCAGAACGTCGATGTGAGGCAGAGGGAAATCATCTTTAGGGCTGGCCCTGTTCAAATCCCTGTAGTCGACACACATTCTGACCTTACCATATTTCTTTGGCACTGGAACCACGTTGGCAACCCACTGAGGGTAAGAAGTCACTGCTAGAAACCCGGCATCAAATTGTTTCATAACCTCAGCTTTGATCTTCTCGGACATCTCTGGACGCATACGGCGGACCTTCTGTTTAACCGGAGGGCATTCTTCCTTGGTAGGCAAGTGATGGACCACAATGTCGGTATCCAACCCAGGCATGTCTTCATAAGACCAAGCGAAGATCTCTACATAATCATGCAACATCTGAATCAACCGTTGTTTTACACTGAGCTCTAGATTGGCACCAATCTTGACTTCCTTTATGTCTGTCTCCGTACCCAGATTTACCGTTTCCACTGGCTCTTCATGTGGCTGAATGGCCCTCTCTTCCTGGAGTAACAGTCTTGCAAGCTCACCAGGCACTTCGCAATCATCTTCACCTTCGTCTTCGGCTAAGTTGATCGAATTTTCGAAGTCATAACTGGCAGTAGCAGAGTCGTTACCAGTGAGATCCAGAGTGGATTGAAACCTGTATGAGTGAGTGTGTGTAAATATAGCTGTTTTTGCAATATATAAAGAAAGAAAGAAAGAAAGGGAGCACAAGATTTGAGATGCGAAAAACGTCCAATGTTTTTATTCATGATATATGGAAATGACAAGTAATAAGCCCTCACAAATGAAGCCAACGGTGCCCCGAGTAGGACACCGGGCCATAAAGTTTCAATTTATTGTTCATTACAAATTTAAAAACAAAGGAATTCATTACTGAGTAACAAAAGTAACAGGTATGTAGTCTTTTGCAGTCCAATTGTTCAGTCCACCGTCGGTCGTCGGGTAGATCCAGCTATCAAACTCAGATTCCTCCGCATCGCCTTCAATAGCATTCATTCCCGGGTTGGTGATGAACACGGGAGGTCTTCCGATCCTTGCTTTGCGTACAGCCCTCTGAGCCTCTGCAGTGAAACCCAGCCCAAACTTGTCAGTCTTAGGAGTAAAATCAGGGAGCCTGCCCCAGTTTGCACATTCACCTTTTTCAATCACAGCCCGGGCGTCCTTCAAGGAAGCCATCTTCAAAGGAGAGTCTTCTTCAATCACTATATCTGTTGACGCCAATGTTGGAGGTACCTCCTCAAAATGTTGAAAGGGGGTTTCAATGAACTCCCCGTCCATCTCTATATACCGGAACGAGTTCAGATGACTAACCATGTATTCCTCCTCCCCCTGCACTGTAACAATCTTCCCTCTGACAGGGTACTTAAGCTTCTGATGTAGAGTGGAGGTCACAGCCCCAGCCTTGTGGATCCAAGGACGACCCAGCAAACAAGAATAGGATGGACGAATGTCCATCATATAGAACGTTGAATCAAAGACTTGAGAACCAACCCGGATTGGAATGTCTACTTCACCATGTACCATCCTCTTCGACCCATCAAAGGCTCGAACAATAATGTTACTAGGCTTCAACTCCAAACCCTCACAATCCAACCTGTCTAAGGCCTTCTTGGGAAATACATTTAGTGAAGAACCGGTGTCTACCAACACGTGTGCAAGAGTAGTGCTCCTGCATTCAATGGAGACATGCAGGGCATCATTATGGTTTTTACCCTTGGCGGTCAGATCAGCATCAGAGAAGCCCAACCCGTTGTCAGCGGTCAAGTTGGCCACACAATCAGTAAATTGGTCCGCAGACGTCTCTTGTGGCACATGGGCCGTCTTCAGAAATGAAATCAGGGCCTTGGCATGGGCCTCTGAGCACAACAACAATGATAGCATAGAGATCTTAGAGGGGGTATGCCCCAGCTGCTCAACGACGTTGAAGTCACTTTTCTTGATTATTTTGAGAATTTCCTCCATCTCTTGCTGGGAGGCTTCAACATTAACAGTCTTTGGTGCCTCCATCCGGGCAGGCATATCAGCAATCCCTTTGCCCCGAGTGTCAGATGACTCGGCAGCAGGGGTAGAAACTTGATCAGGAGGGGAAACAGGCGCACTTGTAGGCGTGATAATAAGAGGTCTTCGGATAACTGGTGGCGCAATGTCAGGCGAGAAGAGCCTGCCACTGCGAGTAACTTTAGCGGGACCGGTGATGTTACTGATGCCGGTACTAGTATTGAACTCCTACTTTACTCCGAGCACATACACATCTGCCCCATAGTGCCATGGGACAGCCTTGTCAGATTTATAGGGGAGGGGCCCCGGAACAGTAATGATGATAGGTGCAACAGACATGATTTTGACGGGCTTCCTCGGGGGAGCCTTGGTAGGATTGTTGAAGACGGTGACAACGGATACTTCTGCAGTAAGAACAATAAGAACAACGGTCTTCTTGAACAAAATATCTTTGTTATCCATCAGGTTTTGGACGCCTGACTTCAGCAACGGACAACCAGTAGGTGAAACAGCACATAGAAGGCAACCCTTGCTACAACCCGGAAATAAACCGGCTAGCAACAGATTCCTCTTGACAGTCAATAAAGGGGTAGCAACATCATCCATAGAAACTGCATACAGGTCTTCCTCAATAGCATTTACTCCATGCTAGGGCATAGGAGCAGTCACAATGTTGGGCCTCTCGGGCGCCTCAAACTGTATTTCCTTGGCATCGATAAGGTCCTGGACCTTATTCCTCAGGGCCCAGCAATCATCAGTAGAATGCCCCGGGCCATCGGAGTGATAGGCACAGCGGGCGTTGGGGTTATACTTCGGAGAGGTCGTGTTTACCACCTTTGGAGCTTCTCTGACGGTTACCAAGTTGGTCGATAGCAGTTGCGGCAAGATCTGCGACAAGGTCATACTAAGCCGAGTATATTCTCTTCTGGGTCTCTCACCCCTTGGTTGGTTAGGTTGCCGAAGAGCGGCAACAGGCTTTGCAATTACCACCGCGTTGACAGCTTGGCGGCGTTCCGGTTTGTTTTGCCTCCTGGGGCCATACACAACATTGGCTTCCTTCTTGAAAGGCTTTTTCTCAGCACTTGAGGACGCACCTTTCTATATCTTCCCTGATTTCATACCAGCCTCTATCCTTTCACCGGTCAGAATGAGGTCTGTGAAACCTGCAGAAGAATTACCGATGAGATGATTGAAGAACGGCCCGGATAGGGTCCCTAAGAACATGTCCACTAGCTCACGGTCGGTTAACGGTGGTTGTACCCTTCCAGCAAGGTCCCTCCATTTCTGCGCATACTCCTTAAGACCTTCTCCCGATCCTAGCGACATACCCTGGAGTTGGGTACGTGTAGGAGCGAGGTCAGAATTATACTGATACTGCTTATAAAAAGCAGCAGCCAAGTCCTCCCAGTTACGAACCTTGGTTCCATCCAGCTGATAGAACCATTCGAGATGAGTCCCTAAAAGACTCTCCTGGAAGAAATGGATCCACAAGTTCTTGTCCATAGTATATGGTTGGATCTTCCGCACATAAGATCTGAGATGTAGCTTAGGGCAGGACGCCCCGTTATACTTTGCGAAAGATGGTGCTTTGAACTTGTGTGGGATTACCAACTCAGAAGATAGACCCAGGTCTCCAAAATCTAACCCAGGCACTTGTTGAATTTCCATGGCATTCAGACGATCCTCTAACTGCTTGTACTTGTCTTCAGCTGGAGGGTACTGCTCTTCATTGAAATTAGTCTCGTTGTCAGAGACCACAGGACTAGGAACCCTTCCCCCCTGGGGACTGCCTTTCCCTACAGAAGAACCAGCTTGGTCAGCCTCATTTTGCAGTGTGTTACCAAACCTCCGGCCAGTGTTGAATAGTACAGTTCTCTTCTTCTTCTTCTTGACCAGCAGAGCCTTCAATTCCTCTTGACCTTGGGCTAAACTCATGATCAACTCTTGGAACTGGGCGTTCTGAGCCTGGAGGGCCTTGATGGATTGCTCAGTAGATGATTCAGGATTCATGATGGCTGCTGAAATAAACAGCGAAGAACATTAAGCAACCTGAAAAGAAGAGTACCTGTGATGCACATGATGAATGGAATGCGTATGATTTATGTTTTCAAAGACAATCGGGATTCAACTTTGTAAACAAAAAGGAAACGCACTTTATTAGATTCAACTTTGAAATTTAGATTGTTCAACAGATTGCCCTTAGGCGTTATATAAAATGGAAATACTGAAAAGGGAAATAAAAACTGTAAAAGAACATCCAAAGCTCATCAGTGATCCCAGGGTCTCCTCTTCTCAGTACGGATGTAGTCATTCAAGGCCCGCTCGTTCTCCAACTGCTTTGTCAGCTTCTGGATCTTCAATTCCTACTCGTTGAACTTTTCCCGATAAGAATACCGTTCTTTTTGTAGTTGCGCCCAAGACCTCTTTAGTGTATCAACATCAGTAGGTATCTGAGGAGGGAGAACAGTTGGAGGAGCCCCATCTCTATCAGGATATTCAAGAATGATGGGTCTGACAGCTTCATATGGCATACCTAACTTCTGAGCATGGATGCGGACCCATCTGTAGTAGGGTTCCATAGGTAGAGAAGTCTTCGGTCCCCACTCTTGTGGGTCAGCTTTGTGAATTCTGTCCCAAGCCTTGATGAACCTACGACGCAGCTCGTCACTATCTACCTGAAACTCAAAACTGATGTGAGGCACCAACATCTCGTGAGGCCCTACTCTTCTGGCTCTTCTAAACTGACGGAGAGCTAGACATGGATTATAAGAGATTCCTCCTTGGGTACCAATCAAAGGAACATTAGGATATTCTCCGCAACGATCAATAACAGCTACCTCATCCAAACCCCTGAAAGTCCAAATGATGTCATTATCAGTGAGAGACATTAACCTATGAGCCCAGCCCCTTCCTTCTTTGTTCTTCAGCACGAACTTAGGGAGGTGCGAAATAAACCACCTCACTAACAAAGGAATACAACACCACAGAGTTCCTCGTCTTCGGGCAGTACGAGCATAGAGTTGTTGCAGGATATCACCCAAGAGAGTGGGCACAGGGTTCCGAGACATGAAGATCCTTATGGCAGTGATGTTAATGAAGTTATCAGGATTAGGAAACAAGACTAGGCCATAGATTAAGAGAGCCAGGATGTCTTCATACGCCCTGAAGTCTAGGTCATTCCAGAAACTGTTAGCTTTACCGATCAGAAACTTGGCCAAGAAACCCTTAACTCTGCTTCTAGTCACCCAGTTGTCCATTACCTCTTTGGTGGTCAAAGGGAGGGCTGCAGCAATCTCTTCAAGCCTAAGAGTCTTATCCCAACCAGTGAAGGGAGTCTGATCCAAGATAGGGACACCAAGCAAATCAAGAATTCTTCCAGGGTAGGGACCAGCTGGAAGTCTTGAAAGGTGAAGCAGTTATACAAGGGATCATAAAACTGGGTCAGGACACTCATCAGTTGTTGGTCCCACTTTGCAGTGACTAAGCCGAGAAGAGAACCATGCCTCTGGATGAAGGAAGTAGTGTTTGGAATTCTGCTAACAAATTCTTCAAGCTACTCAGGTGGGTGAACAAAGTTGAACTGGATAGTGTTCCTTCACATAGGCATCATAATGTCCTACAAAACAGAGCAAAGATGAAACCCTCTTGTCTTTGAAATGGTCAGTCCTTATGCAGGATGCATGCAATGTCTATGATGGTATGATGTCATGATAAAGCACACCACAAATATTCACAAAGGAAAACATGATAAGGCACACAAGTCACACAAGACAGCCCTTAGAGTTTAGGCCAGCATGAAGTTCAGGTACTACCCTCTTTCAGTTTGTTGGTTAAGACTTGTCCTATCAAAAGTAACCGGGTTCTAGAGGATCCCAATATCACTGACTACCCTCAATCGGTCATAACTCCAACATCGCAATCTTTTCTTGCGGCCAGAACCATCGCGAGAGTTTAGCCTCAATGGGTGTAGCATACTGCTACTGTTCTATGGCCAAGTTGGGTCAATTTAGGGTTCTAAGGTCGGTTGGTGCTTAATGACTCCTCAGAAGACCCATATTCTCCTCGTTGCGACACAAGGGATATCGGTACAGACCAAGGTGCCACACCAATGTAGCCACTGCTTCACCCGTGTCGGTCTACGCCAGACAGGTCCCTCACGACCTATGCTCCCTAACAGGGTATCCCCAGATCCGGGTTAGGATCTATGAAACTCCGATGCAATGCCCATAATAATAAAGCAAACAAAACAAAGCAATTGAAAACACAAGTATGAGCTATCCTAAGGTACACCTCACTTTAAAAGTATCCCCAGCAGAGTCGCCAGTTCTGTGATCGGTGGAAATAGAACTGACTGTTTAAAGCTGGATCACGAAATGTCGCGGAAGCAAGAGTCGCCACCGTCTTTTATGTTCTCCAACATGGAAAGGACAAAAGCACAGCAAAATTCCTTTTCGAGATGTCTCTCGGTTCGGGAGGTAGATTATAGAAAGGGAAGGTGTTAGCACCCTTTCTATCCATGGTTATCCATGGGCTCTTAGATACTTGCTCTTTATGTCTGCTTTTCAAAATGTGAGTGGGTTTGAAAAAGTTTTATTGAAAGATTTCTGAATGACTCTTGTATCTGTCCTCAAGAGTGTTTGAAAAATTTGTTTTGAAAGCTTTTGAAAGTGTCAGTGTGAAAAGTATTTTGTTTGTTTTTGAAAAGAGCAAGTACCCATGAGTCATCTACCTACCCTAAGGAATTAGGTTGTGTAAAAGTCCTTAAGGTAGTGACATCCCACCATTGAGAGGTAGGTAGCACCACCGTTGGAGGTGTTCGGGTCAATTCGATTTTAGGGACAGTATGGTCACCGAAGCAACAGTTAGGACACCTTAGAAGCAACCCTAATGTCCTAGATCCTTTTTAATCCGAGGCAACCGTTTCGAGGCAACTGTTTTGAGGCAACTGGATCTTGGACATAAGAGCGACCGCTAAAACGTCCTATACTTGACGACCACGTTTCGAAGGCAACGAGTGAGGCGTACCCTAGAAGTGGTGTGTGTATTGTGTGTTGTTTTCAGTTTAATTTATCTTTGATCATGGCATTGTGAGCTACGCGTTGTTTTTAATTATCATACATTCTTTCATGCGAGTTTAGCAGTTTAGGAGTGCGGAAAATTAAAAGACGGAAAGATAAAAGCTACGCTATTACAAGGCGCGGGTCTATACATCGCCAAAATACAAAGACCCGTTTTTGATAAAAGATGCGGAAAGTAAAAAGCAATAAACCTAATTACTATTACATCCGGAAAGTAGTTACATAATAATCAATAAGAAAATAATGCACGAAAACAATTAAAATCAGGACGTCCGAGGGTGTTGGACCCTTTTGAGAAATTAAATTAAATTAAAGTCTAATTAATTATTTAATTAAAGAAAAGAAAGTGTGTTTTTTTTAATGTTTTTGTATTTAATGAAATAAAGAAAATAAAATCAAGTGAAAACCCTAATTCTAAGTCTATTTTAATTATTAAGAAAATATTAAAGTTGACCTAATTTACTAATTAATTAATTTACATATTTATGTACAAAAATAATAGTAATTAATAAGAATAAATAATAATTAATAATAATAATTAATTAAGAAAAGATAAAAGTGTCAAAACCTAATTCTATGTATTTTTTATTTATTAAGAAAAGTATTAGAATTAAAACCTAATTTAAACTAGATTAGTTATTAGAATTTATTTACAAAAATAGGTTAGTGGTGAAATTAAGAAATTAAAATATTTTACAATTTGATTTTCTGATTTTATTATGAAAAGTTGATTAATGGTGAATTAATAAAAACAATTAAAACAATTAAAAAGAATTAGAAAGAAAGGAAAATTAAATTAAAAAAAGCATGCAAACCAAGGGGGGTGTCTGGCCCATGTGGAGGTTTGTTTGAGGAATTCTGGCCCATTAAGACAAAGCCTCGTTGACTTTCAAGAATCATGCACATGCTGTCTGACTGGGGTACACCATGGAATTCACCTTCTGGCCTTCAGATTGCTCATTAAGGCCACTTGGCAAGCATAGGCGTGGGGCTCATGGTAGTACATTGGATGAGGCACTGCACTAGAATACATTAGAACAAAAAATATCAATTATGTGGGGGGACCTGGGAATCAAACCCAGGTCCCAGCATTTGCCAAGCGTGTCATCCACCATCCAGCCATTCAAGCGCGTTTGTAGTATAAGTGGAAAACAATTATTATATAAAAAAATAAATGTTAATGGTATAAAACAAAAAGAAAGCGCACCAGATTTGAACTCCCCAATCACATGATGCCACGCCTGTCTTCTTCTTCGTTTATCTGCAATAACATGAACAAGATAGCGGGGGTTTTAAACCCCCACTAAGTATAACTGTGAAAAATAGCGAATAGAAGTGGAATCAATATAAAAAGGGTGCGATAGGCTGGTTGAATTCGTCTGGCCTTGACGAATTCAACCATGGTCATGTCATGGTCCAATTGTTCTTGATGCCTAAAGCCCTAATTTGAAGCTTCAGAAACCCTAGGTTTTGTCCATGGTGAATTTCGATTCAGGCAGCTTTAGCACAATTAAGCTATCTCAAAAGCTTCAGGAAGGTGTCAGCAACATAAATCAATAATCAAAACATAACAATAATGCATAGAAATTAGAATTTGATTATGGAAATATTTGTTAAAATCATGACTTTGTTCTACCGTTTCCTTGGGTATGGGAGCTTGTTCTTGATTGCAGTAGACTCCTGGAGACTCAGGCAAGGTGATTGAATCCTTTTTAGGCGTGGAAAGGCACTGCAAGTAGGAAATCAGTTTCACAAATTTCTTGAGTTTTTTGCAACTTGGTTATGGAATATTAGCAGCTTTCACGTGTGTCTAGCTTTAGGGTTAACTTATGCCTTTGTATGTGAACGAATTTAGGTCGAAACCTTGGCCCAAAAGTCCATGAATTAATGTTTGCAATCTTTGATTTTCAATCATGTAATTTTCAATCTTTTTCCATGAAAAACTTGCCAATTATGGACTATTTTCCTTTTTTGATTGAGAAACGGTTTTGCCAGCTTGCCCTGATATGATTTGCTTCACAAAAGATCCAAAAACATATCTTTTTAATTTTCCTATAATTAAAATCAATTAAATGAATTAATATAAATATAAATTCAATTAATTAATTAAAAATAAGAAAATAAATTATTTTGAGCTCAATGGGTCGTGCATAGGCTTTGGGTAATGATTCAAGAAAGAATTTGAGGCCCATTAGCAAATTGAAGCTTTTTAGGCAAAGTTGACTTTTGAAAGTTCCCAAAAATTTCCCAACTTCTCCAATGCATATCTTGCTCAATTTTGAAGCTATGAACATGTTCTTGGACATTTTGGAAAGGTCTTGAAGTCCTCTAACCAATGCCTTTGGTCCCATGTCATTTTCATTTACCAATCTCAAGTTATGGTCTTTGACTTAAAGTGCCTTTTTGTTGACTTTTAAAAATGACCTATAATGTTGAAATTGATAACTTTTTGTGAGAGAATTTCTTTGACTTGGAGTATGAGGATGAGTTGTAGGAGATGTCATCCCCTTCTCAATGAGCTTTGGATGGGATTTTTCTGATAAACCATGAAGAAGTTATGCCTTGGTCAATTTGCAGTTGACTTTTCAACTATCCAAAAATAGAAACTTTTGCATCTTGAGACTTTTTGAGCCATGCTTGTGGAATCATGATCAAGAATTGATCAAATGATGATTGTGGCTTCAAAATAAGATGTTGACCAAAAATTTTAACTTTTGACTGTCAAATGACCATTTTGCCCTTGTAGTTGACTGTGAAGCAATTAGGGTTTTTGACTGTGCAACTTGATGCTGTGAGTCTTGAAACTTGACATATGGATGCTTGACAATGTATATGGGCATGTGGGACTTTATTGGACCCTTGGAAACTTCAATTTCTTTGCAAAAACCAAAACCCTAATTTTGACTGTGTTAGGAGGCAATTGGACTGTGCAACCCTTGAGAGATTCTGAACCATTTGGAGATTGATCTTGACAAATCTTGGAGAATATGGGAGGGAAAATTTTAGGGTACAACAGTACCCAACTTCAAGGTATGTCTATGGGTGCGAGCGAAGGTTTTAAGGACTACACTCAGAAGTGGAGAGATCTTGCTGGAAGAGTACAACCCCCTCTGTCTGATAGGGAGTTGGTGGATATGTTTCTTGGGACTTTGTTTGGTCCATATTTTAACCATTTGATCGATAGTTCATCGTCTGGGTTCACTGAATTGATTATGACTGGGGAGAGATTAGAGGCTGGTATCAGAAGTGGCAAAATACAGAAAGGTGCTTCATCCAGTTCAGAAAAGAAGCCTTTCAAGAAGGAGTCTAGTGCAGTTTACAGCTCGAGGAGCCAAAACCGACATGAGCGCCGCCAAGTATTCAATGTGGTGGTAATATCAAGACTAACTGTTGCCCCACAATGCAACAATCAGCAAAGAGTCGAGAGGCCGCAAAGACAGTATACTCGACTCAGTATGACTTTATCTCAAATTTTACCGCAGTTATTGAAAACCAACCTGGTGACTCTGAGGGAAGCTCCGAAGAATCCCAATACCACCTCTCCGTTGTATAACCCAAACGCCCGTTGTGCCTATCACTCTGATAGCCTAGGGCATGATACGAACAACTGCTGGGCCTTGAGGAATAAGGTACAAGATTTGATTGATGCTAAAAAGATTAAATTTGACGCGCCACAAAATCCTAATGTCATAATTGCTCCCATGACGAAACACGATCAGGGAGTGAATGCAATTGAGGTTGATGAAGAAGAGTCAGATATCGACAGTTGGATTTACCCGACTATCGACAGTGGATTGAGTAATTGGACGGCGAAGGACTTCGTACCCATTTCTTTTATTACACAGTAATAGACTTTTGTTTTGAGATTGTGTTGTACCCCAAAATTTTCCCTCCCATAAATCTTCAAAGTTTTGACAAGCATCACCTCAAATGATTCAAAGTCTACTCAAAGGCTACACAGTCAACCATCCTCCTAAGCCAGTCAAACTAGGGTTTTGGTTCTTGCAAGGAAGTTGAGGTTTTCAAGGGCTAAATCAAGTCTCCTATGCTCATAAACATTGTCAGGCACCTACATGCCAAGTTTCAAGGCTCACAAGGTCAAGTTGCACAGTCAAAAACCCTAATTGCTCCACAGTCAACTGCAGGGGCAAAATGGTCATTTGACAGTCAAAAGTCAAAAATTTTGATCAACATGTTATTTTGAATCCACAAACATCATTTGGTTAAGTCTTGACCATGATTTCACAAGAATGGCTCAAAAATCATCAAGGTGTCAAAAGTTTCTATTTTTGGACAGTTGAAAAGTCAACTGTAACTTGACCAAGGCATAACTTTTTCATGGTTCATCAGAAAAATCCCATCCAATGTTCATTTTGAAGGGGATGACATTTCCTACAACTAATCCTCACATTCCAAGTCCAAGAAATGCTCTCACAAAAAGTTATCAATTTCAACATTATAGGTCATTTTCAAAAGTCAACAAAAAGGGACTTTAAGTCAAAGACCATAACTTGAGATTGGTAAATCAAAATGACATGGGACCAAGGAAATTTTTTAGAGGACTTCAAGACCTTTCCAAAATGTCCAAGAACATGATCAAAGCTTAAAAATTGAGCAAGATATGCATTGGAGAAGTTGGGAAATTTTTGTGAAATGGCCAAAATCATTCATCCTTGAAATTTCATTTTTGACAAAAGGGGCCCACTTTTTCCACTTGAATCAGCTTGGCCATGCTTCCCACGTGTCCCACCTTTTATTTCAATATTTAAAATTAATTTTTTCATTTTTATTAGATTTTTTTGGATTTAATTCATTTTAAATCCTTTAAAATCAAATAAAAATCAAAAAGGTTAATTAAGGGGGGTATTTGGCTTTGATTAACTTTGAATCACCATTATGCATATTCCAAATTCGTGCAAAAGGCCAAATGAAGCAAGAATTCAAAATTGGCTCAAAAATGAAAGGTGTGTTAATGGAGGTTTATGTCAAAATCCTAAGCATCAATGCAAGGCATTATTGGCCTTAATTCTCATCCAAACACATTGCATAAGATGTATAGAAGCTATCACAAACAAAAGAGAGACCTAAGCGGGGCTGCAACCACAGAACCAACTTGGCATTTTCACACAAAAATTGCAAAACTGAAAACTTCCTTAGAGCACTTTTTAAGTCCCTATTCTCATCAAAACACCTTCCTGAGGTCCCAAGGAAACTCTAGCAATCAAAACCACGCCCAAACGTGCAAAGAACCAGTCCCACGAAGCCATACGGTTTGTCTTTTTTTTCTTCAGAAATGCATAACATGATTCATACACTTTCATTGATTTTTCTTGTTTGATTTGTACTAATGAGGGTTCTCTGAAGCTATTGGTGCCATCCAATTGAGTTATAGGCGCCTGAATCAGAATCTACCATGGACAAAAACTAGGTTTCCTGAAACTTCAAATTGGGGCTTTAGGTATATGGTAAAATTAGACTCTAAAATCAGTATGAGCAGGATCGTTGCAACATGACGATTCCAAATCACCCATCGCGCTCAATTTATGATTGAACATGGCCTATTCGCTAATATCCATAAGCCTGTATTTTGGGGGGGGGGGGGGTTTAAAACCCCCGCTATCCTTTTTTGTTTCAGGAAAGAATGGAGAAGAAGACTGCGTGGCATGGCGTGAGTGGAGGGTTTGAATTCCAGCGCCCTTTTTTTATTTTCATAACGTTAATTTTGGTTTTGTTTCATATTATTTATTTTCAATCTCCATACAATGCGCGCTCCACAGCACAATTGGCAAAGCATTACCTTGGCAAACGTTGGGACCTGGGTTCGAATCCCAGGTCCCCCACTTTATTCCATAATTTTTCTTGCAATATATTCCTATGCAGTATTTCATCAGGGGTCCATCATACAACCACATTATTTGGCCTGCCACGCGCCTGGAAAGTTCAATCCAAAGGCTATCATGTGAGTTCCATCATACGCACTGGTCAACGCTCCACACACAAGTCTGAAGGGTCAAAAAGGGCCTCATTCAAATGGGCTTAATTCATCAAACCACCTCCTCAATTGGGGTCAACACCCCCCATGGTTTGCTATTAGTTTTCTTTCTTTTCATTTTATTTGTTTTATTTATTTTAATTAATTCATCAAAAACAATTTTCATAAAAACCAAAAAAATCAGAAAATCATAAAATAAAAATATGCTTTATTTATCTTTTTTAATTCATTAATATTTTGTAAATAAATTTCATAATCAATTTAGTTTAATTTTAGGTTTAATTTTAATGTTTTTTTTCTTTAATAAATTAAAAATAAAAATAAAAATTAGGTTTTTAACATTTCATTCTTTTTCTCAATAAATATTTTTTTATAGTTATTATTAACCATTAATTATTTTTGTAAATACTTGTAATTAAATAATTAGGTTAAATTAGGTCAAACTTAAACATTTTTTTCTTTAATAATTAAAAACAATTTAGAATTAGGATTTCTTTCAATATTAATTTTCTTTATTCTCATTAAATTTCATAAAATACAAAAAAACATCAAAAATAAGTTCTTTTCTTTATTTAATTATTAGTTAATTTCTTAATTTCAATATTTATTTCTTTAAAGGGTCCAACGCCCTCGCTCTCGATTCTTATATCTTTTCGCGCATTTATTTTATTTCTTTTATGAATGTAATGTATTTGCCCCAAAGCCTTGTAATAGATAATTAGGAAATTTATTTTCCGTATTTTTCTTTTATTTCAAATCGGGTCTTGGTTTAATTTGGCGATGTAGACCCGCGCCCTTGTAATATCGTAGGACCTTTAAATTCCCGCACCTTTTAACTGTTAATAATCACATGAAAGAATGTATGCCCAAAAATAAAAATCAAAGCGTAGATCACCAATGCATGACAAGACAAATAATAACTGAAAATGACACACAAATCACACACCACTCCTAGGGTACGCCTCACTGTTGCCTTGCCCCTCGAAACGTGGTCGTCGAGTACTGGGCATCTTAGTAAGTCCTTATGTCCATGAGCATGGCATAAGGGTAGCTTCTAAGGTGTCCTACCGTTGCTCTGGTGATCACACTGTTTCCTTGCCCCTCGAAACGTGGTCGTCAAGTATAGGACGTCTTAGTGAGTCCTTATGTTCCATTGATCTAGTTGCCTCGAAACAAGTTACCTCAGAACAGTTGCCTTGAAACGGTTGCCATGGAATAAAAAGATCAATGGCATAAGGGTAGCTTCTAAGGTATCTTACTATTGCTCGGTGACCACACTGTCCCTAAACTCGAATTGACCCGAACACCTCCAACGGTGGTGCTCCCTACCTCTCAATGGTGGGATGGCACCACCTTAAGGACATTTACACAGCATAATTCCTTAGGGTAGGTAGATTACTCGTAGATACTTGCTCTAATTCAAAACAAATCAAAACTTCTTTTCACACTGACACTTTGCAAAAAGCTTTCAAAAATAACTTTTCAAACACTCTTGAGGACTGATACAAGAGTCGAACTGAAAATTTTAAACGAAACTTTTTCAAACCCACTCACCTTGAAAAGCAAACAAACATTTTTGAAAACACAAATGAGCAAGTATCTAAGAGCCCATGGATAACCATGGATAGAAAGGGTGCTAACACCTTCCCTTTCTATAAATCTACCTCCCGAACCGAGAACTAATCTCAATAAGGAATTTTTCTGTGCTTTTTTCCTTTCCATGTTGGAGAAAATAAAAGACGGTGGCGACTCTTGCTTCCGCGACATTTCGCGAACCAGCATTAAACAGTCAGTTCTAGATCCACCGATCACAGATTGTAACAGACAATTTAAAATTTTATGGCCCGGTGCCTTGCCCGAGACACCGTGGCTCTGTTTGTGAGGGTTTATTATGTGTCATTTCCATATATCATCAATAAAAGCATTGGACATTTTCTTGCATTACAAATTTTGCGCTCCTTGTTTTTCTTTTTCTATCTTGCACTTTATCAAAACAGTTATTTGTCTTACACACACTCACATATACATGTCCACATCCACTCTGGATCCCACTGATAATGACTCTGCTACTTCCAGTTATGACTTCGAAAATCCGATCAACCAAGCCAAGGACGAAAGTGAGGATGATTGTGAAGTGCCTGGGGAACTTGCTAGGCTGTTACTTCAGGAAGAGAGGGCCATACAGCCGCATGAAGAGCCAGTGGAAACAGTGAATTTGGGTACTGAGGAAGACAAGAAAGAGGTCAAGATCGATGCAAATATGGAGTCTAGTGTCAAGCAATGGTTGATACAGATGCTGCGTGACTATGTTGAGATCTTTACCTGGTCTTATGAAGATATGTCTGGGTTGGATACCGATATTGTGGTTCACCGCTTGCCAACTAAGGAAGATTGCCCTCCCGTGAAGCAGAAAGTTCGCCGAATGCGCCCAGAGATGTCTGAGAAAATCAAGGCTGAGGTTATGAAACAGTTTGATGCTGGTTTTTTAGCAGTTACTTCTTACCCGCAGTGGGTGGTCAACGTGGTTCCGGTGCCGAAGAAAGATGGTAAAGTCCGTATGTGTATGGACTATAGAGAACTGAATAAGGCGAGTCCCAAGGATGATTTCCCTCTGCCTCATATCGACATTCTGGTTGACAACACCGCACGGTATAAGGTCTTCTCCTTTATGGATGGTTTTTCTGGTTACAATCAGATTAAGATGGCTCCCGAGGATATGGAAAAGACAACCTTCATTACGCAGTGGGGTACCTTTTGCTACAAGGTCATGCCGTTCGGATTGAAGAATGTTGGGGCAACATATCAGCGCGCCATGGTTGCTCTGTTCCATGACATGATTCACCATGAGATTGAGGTATACGTTGACGACATGATTGCAAGGTCCCAAACTGAGGAAGAACATCTTGACCATCTTCAGAAGCTATTTGACAGGTTGAAGTTGTACAAGCTAAGGTTAAACCCGAACAAGTGCATCTTCGGGGTAAGGTCTGGTAAGCTGCTGGGTTTCGTCGTTAGTGATAAAGGTATTCAAGTGGATCCTGCAGAGGTGAAGGCTATACAGGAAATGCCAGCTCCCCGAACAGAAAAAGAAGTCAGAGGCTTTTTGGGACGTCTGAACTATATTGCCCGATTCATTTCACATTTAACCGCTACTTGTGAGCCAATCTTTAAGCTGCTGAAGAAAGATCAAGTGGTAAAATGGAATGATGAATGTCAGGCCGCTTTCGAAAGGATTAAGGAATATCTTCAATAGCCTCCTATTCTGACGCCTCCAGTTGAAGGGAGACCTTTAATCTTATACTTGACAGTACTCGACAACTCAATGGGGTGCGTGCTGGGGCAGCATGAAGAGTCTGGCCGAATAGAGCATGCTATTTATTACCTTAGCAAAAAGTTTACCGACTGTGAGACCCGATACTCACTGCTTGAGAAAACTTGTTGCGCTTTGGCATGGGCTACTCGCCTGCTGAGACAGTATATGCTGACTCACACTACTTTATTGATATCAAAGATGGATCCAATCAGGTATATCTTCGAGAAGCCTGCCTTGTCCGGAAGAAAAGCAAGATGGCAGATGATCTTGACTGAGTATGACATCCAATACACGACCCAAAAGGCAATAAATGGAAGTGTGTTGGCAGATCATTTGGCGCATCAGGCCGTGGATGATTACCATTCTATGAATTTTGAGTTTCCGGATGAGAACATCATGTTGGTAACCGACTGTGAGACACCTGGACCGGATGAAGGACCTGAGGAGGAATCCTGATGGTCTATGTATTTTAATGGAGCTTCAAACACTTTAGGTAATTGCATTGGCGCTGTGATTATATCTCCTGGGGGTTGTCATACTCCATTCACCGCTCGATTATGTTTTAACTGCACCAACAACATGGCGGAGTATGAAGCATGCATCATGGGCCTCCGAGCAGCTATTGACCTAAGGATTAAGTTCTTAAGTATGTTCGGAGATTCCGCTCTCGTGATCAGTCAGATCAAAGGAGAGTGGGATACGAAACACCCAAATATTATTCCTTACAAGGAGTATGTATTAACATTGCTTCCACACTTCGAGGAGATAACCTTTGAACACTTCCCAAGAGAGGAGAACCAGTTGGCAGACGCGCTAGCTACTATGTCTTCTATGTTCAAGGTCAGGTGTGACAATGAGGCTCCCCAGATTACCATTGAGAAGTTGGATGAACCCGCATATTGCTGCGACATTGAGACTGAAGAGGTGGCAGATAAACCCTGGTTTCATGAGGTAAAGAGGTATCTTGAGGCTCAAGAATACCCTGAGGGTGCATCTGTTAATGATAAGAAGTTTCTGAAGAGGTCCCCTGCGAAGTTCTTCATCAGTAATGGTATTCTTTACAAGCGTAACCATGATTCGACCTTACTACGATATGTGGATAAGAACGAGGCAGAAAGGATTATGGCAGAGTTACATGAAGGTACATTCGGAACTCATTCCAGTGGACATACCATGGCAAAGAAAATCCTTCGGGCAGGATACTATTGGTCTACTATGAAAGCCGACTGTTATCAGCATTCTCGGACATGTCATAAGTGCCAAGTCTATGCTGATAAGGTGCACATACCTCCAGTTCCTCTGAACGTCTTGACAGCTCCTTGGCCTTTTGCAATGTGGGGTAACGACATGATTGGAGAAATCAGACCTACTGTGTCTAACGGGCATCGTTTTATCCTGGTAGCTATTGACTATTTTACGAAGTGGGTTAAGGGAGCTTCCTTTGCTACGGTAACCAAGAACGTTGTGGCACGGTTTATTCGGCATAATCTGATTTGTCGATACGGTGTACCAGAGAGGATCATTACAGACAATGGTACAAATCTCAACAATACAATGATCACCGAGCTCTGCAAGCCGTTCAAGATACAGCATCACAACTCTTCTCCCTACCGGCCGAAGATGAATGGGGATGTTGAAGCGGCTAATAAGAATATCAGGAAGATTGTGCAGAAGATGACGGTGACATACAAAGATTGGCACGAGATGTTATCATTCGCTCTTCATGGGTACCGTACCTCAGCACAGACGTCAACAGGGGCAACACCCTATTCCTTGGTATATGGCATGGAGGCAGTCTTACCCATTGAAGTTAAGATACCCTCTCTTAGGATTATGAAAGATGTAGGTTTGAGTGAAGATGACTGGATCCAGACCCGGCTTGGTCAGCTGAACTTAATCGAAGAGAAGAGACTTACTGCTATTTTTCATGGTCAGACGTATCAAAAACGGATGATCAAGGCATTTAATAAGAAAGTTAGACGACAAGAGTATCAAGTCGGGGATCTGGTGATCAAGCGCATCATACTGCCACAAGGTGATCCCATAGGCAAGTGGACCTTTACGTACGAAGGGCCATTTGTGGTTAAGAACATCTTCTCATGAGGAGCTATGATTCTAACCACCATGGATGGTGAGGACCTTCCTCACCCCGTCAATTCAGACATAGTGAAAAAATACTACGGATAATCAAAGACCTGCTAGGTTGACTGGCTTAGGCAAAAATAAGGGCTTCCCGGCGAACCAAAAGGGTTCGGACAAAAATAAGGGATGAAAATGAAAAAATTTGTACACCCGGCAAGTCGAAAACCTGAAAAGGAGGCTTGGGCAAAAAAGGGTATCCCGGTGGATCGAAAACTCGAAAGGGCGGTCCAGGTAAAAATTAGGGATCAAAGCGTAACACTATGTCTCATTGGATCACCTTATAACCAGACTTCAGTATCAACTATCAATCTCGGAGGGAACTAATCAATCTGATCTACCTTCAACCAAGTAGCAAAGTGATGAGATGCTCGAAGACATAAAGGCAATAGCAGAGTTGGAACCCAGTGGGATTGTTCACATAGCTGTTTTTCTTTGTTTATTTCACAAATTGTATAAATTCAATCATTCGGCGGCGTTCTCTTACTAGGACGTCAGCCTCTTGTACAAAAATGCCTGTTCACAGGCCAACTTCAAAATCAATACGATTCATTTTCACAAAGAAATTTCAAATTGTTTTCCTTTTTCTATTTTGTTTTGCAAGAACGTCCAATGTTCACTTTTGATATATGCATTTGACATTAATTACTGCTCATAAAGATTTATATGCGAAACAAAAGACGATTACTCGTAATATCAGAAATAGGGGCAAACGAAAAATGTCCAAACCGTACAGTTCCTCTGTCCACCAGGTATAGGATAGACCTAGTTGGAGAAAATGATTGAAGGTACATTCACTCCCCGCATAGTAAGAGAAGGACAGTGGTGTTAATTCTCCCCAGCTGAGGCTCGCAACTGCGAATCAATCGGCAATATTTTCCCCAAGCAGAGCTTATCTATCATCAGCACTAGAAAATTATCCTCAGTGGAGTTCAGAAAATTATCCCCAGTGAAGTCTGGAGGATTATCCCTAGTGGAGTCTAAAAGATTATCCCCAGTGAAGTCGCCACTAAAAAATCGTCCCCAGCGGAGTTCATTCCTTTCACAAACAGAAACTCAATCCTCAACAAGGTTCATTATCACCAGCAACGGTAATTCATCCCCAGCCGAGGTTATTTCTCCAAATCAATAGATCCTCTGACAGAGTATGTCCTCCCCACAGAGTCATTTCCTCGTCAGTTTATTCCCCAGTGGAGTTATTCTCTCCTGCAGGAATATGCTCATAATCATCTTCATTCACTATCCCCAGCGGAAACGAAGAATTCAACTTCTTGCACTCTCCAGCAGCAACCCGGGATTTATTTTCCCCAGCTAGAGATTATCATAAAAACATTGCATATCCATACATCATGGCATACGCATACGCATCATACAAAACAATATCATTTATTTTGAGAACATCTTTGCTTGATACATATCATGCATTACATACAGCTAACCTCTACCTTTCAGGAAAGATATAATCAAATTCTCACAAAAAAACTCAAGCTATGAAGCCCGGGCACAACCGAATAGTATCTTGAATTCTACAGCATATTGTGAAGCCTGAAGAACGATCGGATAACAGTATCAAACTACAGCGAAGACTGGATTACGACCAGATAGTGGTATTTCTTAAAAGCAAGCTATGAAGCTCGAATTCGACCGGATAATAGTTTAATCCCCAGTGAGCCATGAAGCCCGGATTACGACCGGATAACAGCTCAATAAGTTATTGTGAAGCCTGGATTCGACCAGATAGCAATACAAGACCATGAAGCCTGGATTACGACCAGATAATGGTAGAAGATATTGTGAAGCCTGGATTACGACCAGATAGCAACCAAGAATACTATGAAGCCTGGATTACGACCAGATAGCAACCAAGAATACTATGAAGCCTGGATTACGACCAGATAGTGGTATATCTTTAATATAAGTTATGAAGCCCGGATTCGACCGAATAGTATATTGATTCCTCCGAACACCATGAAGCCTGGATTTCGATCAGATAGTGGTATGATACATCGTGAAGCCTGGATTATGACCAGATAGCGGTAAGGGACACTGCGAAGCTTGGATTTTGACCAAATAGCAATTTTACCTGGACAAATACTAAGAAGCCCGGATTCGACTGGATACTAGTATGCCCTAAATACAAATTGAAGCCTGGATGCAACCGGATAACAACTCATTTCCTTCTGAAGCCTGGATTACGACCAGATAAGAATCGAGAAATTGCGAAGCCTGGATTACGACCGGATAGCAAGTTTGATCTCATCTCCCCAGTAAGTCACTATAAAGCCTGGATTACGACCAGATAACAGTCGATCTTATCATTATGAAGCCTGGATTACGACCAGATAGTAGTTCGCTCTCACCTCTTCAACAGAGACGATTCCTCAACAAGAATAACGGAAGACCAAAGTTCCTAAAATTCAACAGAGATGATTCCCCAGTAGAATAACGGACGACTGAAGCTCCTAAAATTCTATTTTTTTCTCAAGGCAGAGATCAACACTCCCCCAGTGGAATCTTCCTCAACAACAGGTATACAAGCTCTCGCTAAGGAATCTCTTATGCGATCGACACTCCTTCGGGTGGCATCTTTAAGCACATCCCTCGTCAGTAATTTCCAAATGGCATTTATAAGCCCATTCCCGATATCGCAAGACGGACACCACTTCATGCGAGTGCAAATTTCTGGGCACTCTAGTGTTCAATCATCTTCCACCTTTAGATTACAAAAGGCAGACAGCCAATCTACATCCTTAGGTTTAAGAAGACTGAACAGGGGAAGCTGTTGTACCCCAAAATTTGCCCTCTCATATTTCTCGAAACATTTCAAGAAAATTCTCAAGTTGCTCAAGGAAGTCCAAGGGTTGACCAGACAATCTCCCTCCTAAGGCAGTCTACCTCAAAATTAGGGTTTCATATTGCATCAAGATACTTGAGTCTAAGGGATCCAAAATGCTCACCAATATCCTAGTATGTTCTCAAGATCATCCGTGTCAAGTTTCAAGCCTTGCAGAGAAAATTTGCTCAGTCAATTGCTCAAAGGCCTGAAAATCGATTGTGCTAGGGCAAAAGTCAATTGTGGCCTACATACAGTCAAACATCGATATTTTTGGTCAACATACTTATTTTGAAGTATATTTCATCATTTGATCAAGGGTTGATCATGATTCATCAAGGATTTCTCACAATTCATCAAGAACCAAAAGTTGCTAAATTAGAGTTTTGTAGGAAAAGTCAACTCAACTTTGACCAAGCTTAACTTTCTCATACTTTATGAGCAATGACCCATCCAAAGCTCATTTTGAAGAGGATGTAATTCCATACAATCCATATTCAGCTCCCAAATTCAAAATATGCACTCACAAGAAGTTATGAATTTGGAAATTATAGGTCATTTTGAAAAGTCAACAAAAACACCTTTTTTGTCAAAGCTTCATACATGAGCATGGAATATCAAATTGAGATGATACCAAAAGGGTTGATTATAGGACACCTCAATCTTTCTAAAAAGTCCAAGAACACCTTCAAAGAGTCAAAATTGAGGAAGTTATGCATTGGTGAAGTTGACCTTTTTTGCAAAATTGCCAAAAGTCAACTATGCTTAAAACTTCAATTTTTGCCAAATGGGCACAATCTTTTTCACTTGTTTTGAGTTGGCAACATGGTCCACTAGCCCTAGCCTTTTCCACTTGTCATTATCTTATTTATATTATTTATTTTGATTTTTATTTGAATTAAATCATTTTAAATCAAAACAAATCATATAAAATCCAAAACATTGAAATTCAAAGATCTTGTGCTTATTTCAGGTCTTAATATCCAGCTAGCATCAAATCAAATTCGTGTAAAGGAATGGTGTGCACAAAAAGATTGAATTATGCTATTTTTGGAATGATGTTCAAAGTGTATAAAATCAAAATCAAATTCATTGATGGAGGAAGATTGAGGCTAGGTTTTCAACCCTAATCTATTCCTCAATACATAAGGAACGTGTGCAGACCCAAAACTAAGGTTAGGAAGAGGCGTGTGATCAAGAACAAAACTTGGAAAAAACAAGAAAAAAGTGGTGGATCGAATTCCTACTTAGAGGCCAATTTAAGACCCTTGGACCATTCCAATCGCTTCCTGGGATCCCTAGCAAGCAAAAGCAATCAAGAACAAGCGTTTCTCGGCCCTATATCGCGATGTAAGTCCATCATTACATCCATGTATTTTTGAATTCGGTTTGCATGATTTAGAAATTGATAGCATGAATTAATGATATATTCTTGATCACCATCATGTTTGCAAGATTCCTGTAACATTTGATTGCATTTTCATGGCTTGTATAAGATTTCACCATAACTAGGGTTTTATGGTTCGATTTAGGAGTTTTGTTTACAGGAAAAATTGGGCCATGAAAGGGCCACCAATGAACTCAGTAGGTCAAGACGAAGCTGTCCATGGCCTTCGTTTTTATTTATCACGCTTGTGCTGAGTTTTGAGATTTGCAGGACTTGTAACTACGGACAAACGTCTGTAGGTAAAAGTTTGGAACTTTTACCAACAGATCCAAGGAGGAAGATGACTAGCTGGCAATCAACCATTGGTCCGTTCAAATTTTTGCGCGCCGAATTGATATATGTGGTCTTTTATAATATAATTATTGTTTTGCATTATCATAACAACTAATATAATTGGCCCAGTGGTAGCCAGGCAAGCGTTAAGGCGTTGGGGAGCTTGAGGTCAGGGGTTCGACCCCTGCCTCCAACATTTGCATTTTTCTTAATTTCTTCCTGCAGATCTCACGCGTACACAAGCCAGGGGACTACCATACATCCTCATCATCCAGCCATTGGACCTCCTTGAAGCTAGATCTGAGGGATAGCATGTGAGAGACCACCATGGGGCCTAGTCAAAGCAATGCACTGGATGCAAAAGGTCAACGTTGACCTCATTCTTCTTAGGCCCAAAAATGCTATCTGCACCCCCAAAAATCCCTCTCATACCCATTAATTCTTTCTCTATTCTTTTCATATTTGTTTTATTTAATTAATTTATTTATTTTACTAACACAATTAATTATTTTCTTTTTATTAAAAAAAATAATAAAAATAATACTTTTCACAAATTAGGTTTAGATTTTATTTTTTATCAAAAAATTAAATTAATTTAATTAGGTTGTTAATATTAGATAACTTTAATTCCTTTTGTAAATAATTAAAAATAATTAGAAAATTAGGGTTTTGTCCAAATTTAATTATATTTTCTTTTTCCTAAAAATAACCAAAACATAAAAAATAGGCCATTTATTTATTTTCATGAATTAATTTAATTAGCTAATTAATTTGTATATTTAAACAACAAAAAACATTTTTCTCTTAATTAGGTTAGAAGGGTCCAAAACCCTAGTTCTCTCTTGTTCTAATTTTCTTCCCGCGCATTTTATTATTTATTTTTATCCTATTATTTTAATTGCTCACAAGTTGTAATAGTTAATTAGGACTTTTATTTTCATTTATCGCTTTATCATTTAAGGGTTTATTTTTGGCTATGTAAATATCTGAAGCCTTGTAATAGCTTAGTTTAATTTCCGCACTTTAAATTCCGCAAAATATTAAACTGTTAGATGTATAATATTAGGATGCATGACAAGAATGTATGATTAATTTTAAAACAGTTATCCAACCCTAAATGTGCAAAGATAAATAAACTGAAATTGAATCACTCGCACATGCGCACTTCTAGGGTACACTCCCACTTGGTTGCCTTCGGTAAACAACCATTGAGTATAGGATGCTTTAGTGGTCGTCCTTTTGTCCAAAGATCAAAGTTGCCTCAGAATGGTTGCCTTGAATATTGTTGCCTCGGATAATTGATCTAAGACATTAGGGTTACTACTAAGACGTCCTAACATTGCTTTAGTGACCGTACGTCCCTTTCGAATTGACCCTCAAACTCCGACGATGGTGCTACCTACTCATTAATAGTGGGATAGCGTTGTCTAAAGGAAACGAACATAGAACGATTCTTTTTTTCGAGTAGGTAGATTAGCTCTTAAGTACTTGCTCAATCCAAACAAAATTTTTCACACTTACACTCCTTTACAAACAAAGTTTTCAAAAACACTTCATTACACTCTTGAAGACAGAAGCAAGAGTTAAATCGAAGTCAAAACAAAAAACTTTTCAAAGCACAGAAACACAGAGAAGCAATTTTAAAAATAATGAGCAAGTACCTAAGAACCCTTAGATAACTACAGATAGAAAGGGTGCTAATACCTTCCCTTTCTATAATCTACCCCCGTACTCAGAAATATCTCGAAAAAGGAATTTTTCTGTGCTTTTTTCCTTTCCTTGTTGGATAAAATAAAAGACGGTGGCGACTCTTGCTTACCGCGAAATTTTGCAAACACAAACGCAAAATGCAAACCAGCAATTCCAAAAAATAAAAAATCCTGGTTCTGGCCACCGTATGACACCTGGCATGTCTTTGTATAACCAGGCAAAGATCTCCATATAATCATGCAACATCTGTATTAACCGCTCTTTGATATTATGCTTCAGATTGGCACCAATCTTGACTTCTTTCTTATCCACTTCGGTACCCAAGTTTACTGTCTCGACCGACTCTTCATGAGGTTGTATTGCCATTTCCTCCTATCATAACAGTCTGGCAAGCTCTCCTGGTACTTCACAATCTTCCTCACCTTCGTCCTCGGCTTGGAAGATCGTATTTTCAAAGTCATATTTGGTAATAGCAGAACCGTTATTAATAGGATCCAGAGTGGATGTGGATCTGCCGTTTGATATGTGGGTGTGTGTAAGAGAGCATAGCTATTTTTGATAAAAGCATAAAAGAAAGACAGAGAGCATAAAAATTTGTATGCAAAACGTCTAATGATTTATTAATGACATATGAAGATGAAGTAATAACCCTCACATATAGACCATTGTGCCTCCGGTAAGATACAAGTCTTTAGAGTTTCAATAGTTCAAATATTACAAAACAAAATGACAATTACTCTTGAATAAAAGTAATAGGAACAAAATCCTTGGCCTCCCAATTGTTGAGTCTAACGTTGATAGTTGGGAAGATCTATTTGTCCATGTCGCGGTCGCTATCACTGTCCTCTAGAGCATTGATTCCATGGTTGCTGATGCGTAATGGTGGTCCCCTGCGCGAGCTCGGAGAACAGCTCTTTGGGCCCCTGAAGTAAAACCCAAACCAAATATGTCATATTTTTAAGGGATGTCAGGGAGTTGGCCTTAAATTGTACACTCATCTTCTTCAACTACTGCTTTGGCATCCTTCATAGAAGCCATCTTTAATGGAGGTCTGGTAACCTTCGGGACATGGGTAGCAACCTTGGTTGCAGCAACTATTTGTGGAACCTCCTCAAAGTTCTGACAGGGGGTCTTAATGAACTTGCCGTCCATTTCAACATACCTGAAAGAGTTCAGGTGGCTCACCATGTATTCTTCCTCGCCATGGACTGTAATAATCTTTCAGTTAACTGGGTAATTTAACATCTGATACAGAGTAGAAGTAACAACACCGGCCCCATGGATCCAAGGTCGACCCAATAAACAAGAGTAAGACGGGCGGATGTCCATCACGTAGAAAATGGAGTTAAAAGTCTGAGTACCAACCTTGATAGGTATGTCCACCTCCCCGTGCACCATTCTCTTGGAACCACTGAAGGCTCTCATCACAATATTACTGGGATTTAGTGTGAGTCCTTCACAATCTAATTTGTCCAAAGCATTCTTGGGTAAGATGTTCAACGATGAAACTGTGTCTACCTGAACATGAGCTAGGGTAGTGCCTCTGCACTCAATGGAGACATGCAGGGCATCATTATGCTTTCTTCCCTTGGATGTTAAATCTGCATCAGAGAAACCAAGTCCATTGTCACCTGTCAAACTAGCAACGCATTTCTCGAATTGATCGACGGAGGTCTCTTAAGGTACATGGGCAGACTTCAGGAACTTCACCAAAGCTTTGGCATGGGCTTCAGAGTATAGTAATAAGGCCAACATTGAGATTTTTGAAGGGGTCTGCTCTAACTGTTCCACAATATTGTAATCACTTTTCTTTATTATCTTTAGTATTTCTTCCATTTCTTTTTTAGAAACCTCAAGAATGACTTCTTTGTGCACCTTCGTCCGGACAGGTTCAACCAGTACCTCTTTTCCCCGAGTCTCATTTGACTCAGTAGCAGGGATAATAGTAGGGATAACAACAAGGATAACAGTGAGAGTAATAACAAGAGTAGCAGCAGAAATAATCAAAGGAGTGGCAACTGTTTTTGGACAGATTTCAGGAGAGAAAACTCTTCCGCTTCTCGTAATTTTACTGGTCCCAACGATGTTGTCGATGTCAGGATCAGTATCTTCAGCAACTTTATTTTTAACAGCCAATAGGTCTTGCTTGACGCCATGGTAGTAGACGTCAGCCCCATAATTCCAAGGAACAACTTTATCAGAGGAATATGGTATCGGCCCAGGAAGGGTGATAATCAAGGGAGCAAACTTAGGAACGGATGTAATCCTGATGGGTCTTTTAGTGGAGACCCTGGGAGGATTGTCAGAAATGGTGATTATTGATACATCTTCACATAAACCTTTTGCAGGGGGAACTTTCTCAAAAAGGATTTCTTTGTTAATCATCAGGCGCTGGACACCCATCTTTAACAACAAACAACCACCTGGTAGAGACATACAAAAGTGGAAACCCTCACCACAGCCCGGAAATAAACTAGGTCGCAACAGATTCTCTTTAACAATCAGAAGAAGAGTAAATGATTAATCAACAGAAGAAACAAATATGTCGTCATCCATAACATTGACACCCTGTCCATGTTTGGGCATTGGTGCAGTTATTCCATTAGGGGTCTCCTGAGGGTCAAACTCAATCTCCTTCGCCTTGATAAGATCTTGGACCTTATTTTTTAGAGCCCAACAATCGTTTGTATCATGCCCTGGACTTTCGGAATGGTAGGCACATCGAGCATTTGGGTTGTAGTGGGGAGATGCAATATTGGGATTTTTAGGAGCCTCCTTCAGAGTAACTAGATTAGACTTTAACAAGTGTGGCAAAACCTGGGATAATGTCATGTTGATCTGGGTGAACTGTATTCTGGGTGCATCCGTCCTGCTCCAATTATTGCGTTGTTGGTTTGATGCATGATTGGAGATCATAACAGCCCCTACTGTCAGACGACGTTCAGTTTTGCTTTGATTTCTATGGCCATAAGCAGCACTGACCTCCTTCTTCCCAGATAATGGTTTCTTTATTGTACTGGAGGATGCATCCCTCTGAATCTTACCATTCTTAATACCAGTTTCTACTCGCTCACCAGTCAAAATCAGCTCAGTAAACCCAGCTGAAGAGCTTCCAATCAAATTGTTGAAAAATGGACCAGACAAAGTGCCCAAGAACATATCTACCAGCTCTCTATCAGACAAAGGAGGTTGGAATCTTCCCGCGAGGTCTCTCCACTTTTGGGCATAATCTTTGAAGCCCTTGCCATAACCCATAGACGTACTTTATATGATACAGTGGGAGAACATACTGGTTTTGTTACTACTGGTTTTGTGTTTTTTGTTCGCAAATGTATGGTAAGCAAGAGTCGCCACCGACTATTATTTCATCCAACAAAGGAAAAGGGAAAAAGAATAGAAAAAACCCTCTTCGAGATGTTTCTGAGTACGGGGGGTAGATTATAGAAAGGGAAGGTGTTAGCACCCTTTCTATCCATGGTTTTCCACGGGCTCTTAGGTACTTGCTCATTTTTAAATTGCTTTTGTGCTTGTGTTTTGAAAAAGTTTTGAAATTTTCCTTAGTGTGGCGTTTCACTTTATGGTAACCCTTGTATCAGTCCTCAAGGGTGTGATAAAATGTTTTTGAAAACTTTGTTTGAAAATCTTGTTTGAAAGTGTATGTGTAAAAAGTTTGTTTGAGCAAGTACCTAAAAGTTTCTATCTACTCAAAAAAGTTTGTTTGTTTTCTTATTTCATTTAGACAACGTTATCCTACTATTAAAGAGTAGGTAGCTTCGTCGTTGGAGTTTAAGGGACAGTCGAAAGGGAAGAAAAGGACAATTACAATCACTAAAGCAATGGTTTTGAAACCTTAGTAATTACCCTAGAGTCCTAAAGATCTTTCCGAGGCAACATTAGAATGGGTCATTTTTTATCTTTTGGGACTAGAGGACAACCACTAAGACTCCCTATACTTCATGATCATTTATCGAAGGCAACCGAAGTGGGGCAAACCCTAGGAGTGAGCATGTGCAAGTGTTTATTTTTCAGTTTATTTATCTTTGCACAATTAGGGTTTTCTACTGTATTAATTTGATTTATCTTTTGCATACCAACCTATTATCCATACATCTAGACAGTTTATAGTTGCAGAAAATTAAAAGCGGAAAAGTAAATATACGCTATTACAAGGCTTCGGGGAGGGGGTACATAACCAAAAAAACTGGGAACTGAACAGTAAAATAATAAACAACAAAATAAACTCTAATTAAAAGCTATTACAAACTCGAAGCAAATACAATAATTGGAATTAAAAATAAAATATTGCACGCGCGACAAATTAAATACGGGAATCAAAGTCTAAATTCAAAGGAAATCAAAGAAAATATTTTTGTTATTTTTTGATTGAGAAAATTAAATATTTGCAAATCAAACCTAATTTTCTAATTGATTTTAATTATGGAAAAATAATTTAAATTGCCCTAATTAAATTAATCTAATTAATTAATGAAATTAATTATTAAAAAAACCTAATTCTAATGTTTGATAATTTTATGATTTTATGATTTAGTAAAAAATATTTTTTGTTTTGTAAAAATAATTAAAACAAATAAAAGAAATTAAAAAAAAATAATGGGCCTGGTGTAATAGTAGTTCTGGAGGTGCAAATTGAATTTTCCAGGCCCAATCTTATTGGTGGCCTAATTGTTGCGCCTGATCCAGTGGGGATCACATTTGGAAGGTCCACCATGTGGCTACTTCCTGGAGGCGTGAGATCTGGCCAAAGAATGATCTAATGGTGATGGATCTTGAGGTGCGTAGCATGGGCCTTGGCATGCAACACATGGAATCTACAAAGAAATTGTGAGAAAAATAATGTGCAGGAGGCAGGGGTCGAACCCCTTACCTCATACACACGCGCGCCTTGAAACCTCCTCCCTTTACCACTGAACCATTTGCTTCATTGGTTAATATGAATACAAATAATATATTATAAAGAATGAAAAGAAAGCTTCGTATGAAAACGCGCGAAAATTTAAATGGACCATTCAGGATCTGCCACGCCTTCATCTTCCTCGCTGGGACTGTCGTCTTAGGTAAAGACTTTTACCTACAGTCCAACATCGGTAGCTGTAACATGTGCATCTCAAAAATCATATCCAGGCAATATAAATCAATTCTAATTATACAGACCAATTGGGTTTGGTATCTTGAACACAATGGTATCCACTTTTGGCCTTGATTTTACCTGAAACGAAAAGCCCTAAAAGGAGGCTCTAAACCTTAACAATGGCAGGTTGTCCAATAAGCATCAAAACTCACAATTAAATATACAAACACGTTCTAAATAATGATGCAAACATGAATGTGTAGTTAGAAATCATTTATCATGCGTATATTTTAAAAACCAATTTCAAGAACAAGAGCAAACCATGGCACTGGTACGTGCGATTTCTGAAGGTGTTGATGCGTGCAAGTGATGTTGTTAGCTTCAGGAGGTTGCAAGGAGTGGATTTCTGGCCTTGAAACATCTTGAATCGCCTTGTAGAGCAAAATCCTATTGCCTCTTTCTTTGTCAAAAGTTGAGTTTTCTTCTCTCAATCCACACGGCAAAACCTTGTTTTTATGTTTTGGAAATGTTGTGTATATATAATAGAATGATTTAGGTTAACAAAACTGCATTCAATCTTTGAACATTTGTGAAAAAATATTTGATTTGCATCATGTATTTTTTATTTCTAAATTTGGCCAAATTATGCTATATTTGTTCCAATCATTCCTTGCACGAAAATCTTGAGTTGCCAGCTCCTCATTGACTCATAATATGCTCATAAAATCAAATCTTGGATTTTATTTCATTATTCCATTATTTAAATTGATTTATTTTGATTTAAATGAATAAAAAAAAATAAATAAATATAATAAAATAATAAGTGAATAAGCTCAAGGGTCGTGGGTCCTCTTAGGAACAAGTTTCAAACAAGAAAACATGGGCCCGTTTGGAAAAAAATCAATTTTGATCAATGTTGACTTTATGCACATTTCCAAAAATGGCCAACTTTGACAATACATCTCTCTCAATTTTGACCATAAGAGGTTGTTCTTGGACTTTTTAGAAAGCTTAGGGTGTCCTATAAACAATCCTTTTGGTTTAATCTCAATTGGATCTTCCATGTTCATGTAAGAAGCCTTGACCCAAAAGGTGTTTTTTTTTTACTTTTGAAAAGGACCTATAATGTCTAAATTTATATCTTTTCATGAGTGCATTTCTTGAACTTGAGGGATGAGGATGAATTGTAGGGAATTGGATTCTCTTCAAAATGAGCATTGGATGATAAATTTATGATAAGGTATGAGAAAGTTATGCTTGGTCAAAGTTTGGTTGACTTTTCCTATAGAAACCCTAATTTAGCAACTTTTAAGTTTTGATGAATTTGGGGCATTCCTTGAGGAATCATGATCAACCCTTGATAAAATGATGGATATCACTTTAAAATGTTGATGTTAACCAAAAATATTGAAGTTTGACTGTATGTGGGCCACAATTGACTTTTGACCTAGTACAGCTGATTTTCAAGCATCTGAGCAGTTGACTGAGCAAACATCTTGTGCAAGGCATGAAACTTGACATGGATGGTCTTGAGGACATATTAGGGAAATGGAAATCATTTAGGACCCTTGGAACTCAAACATATTTATGAGGAGTAAAACCCTAGTTTGAGGCTCATTGTCTTATGAGGAGGACTTGTCATGTCAATCCTTAGTCAAACTTGAGCAATTGAGGACCTCTAAGAGTCTGTTTTGTGTGAAAATGGGAGGGAAAATTTTGGGGTACAACAGCTTCCCCTGTTCAGTCATCTTAAACCTGAGGATGTAGATTGGCTGGTCCACCTTTCGTGATCTAAAGGTGGAAGATGATTGAACACTAGAGTGCCCAGAAATTTGCACTCGTCTTGAAGTGAATGTCGATCAATAATATCGGGAATGGGCTTATAGATTCCATTTGGAAGGCGATGGAGAATCGTCAGATATGGGCTTAAAGATGCCATCTAGAAAAGATATCGGTTGCATAAGATATTCCTTTGTGAGAATTCCTGTACCTGTCGTTGAGGAGGACTTCGTCGGGGGATGTTGATTTATGTCCTGGGAAATAGAGTCTAGGAGAAGGAAGTGAACTGCTTATCTGGTCAGGGTCCAAGATGCACAGCGACTTACTGGGTAAATGTGAAATCGACCGTATCTGGTCGGGTCCAGGTCTTATAGCGTTGTAAACTGTTGTCTGGAGATAAAAGAGAAGGAACCTGGATAGTAGGGTTGCTTCGAAATGATAGCCTGGGTAGTAGGGATGTGAGAAGGAACCTGGGTAATAGGGTTACTTTGAAATGGAAGCCTGGATAGTAGGGCTATAAGAAGGAACCTGGATAGTAGGGTTACCTCGAAATGAAAGCCTGGATGGTAGGGCTGTGAGAAGGAATTTGGATAGTAGGATTACTTCGAAATAAAATCCTGGATGGTAGGGCTGTGAGAAGGAATCTGGATAGTAGGTGTGATACGGTGGCCAGAACCGGGACTGTTTTAGGAATGCTGGTTTGCGTTTTGTGTTTGTATTCGCAAAATGTCATGGTAAGCAAGAGTCGCCACCGACTTTTATTTTATCCAACAAGGAAAGGAAAAAAGCACAGAAAAATTCCTTTTTTGAGATTTTCTGAGTACGGAGGGTAGATTATAGAAAAGGAAGGTATTAGCACCCTTTCTATCTGTAGTTATCTACGGGCTCTTAGGTACTTGCTCATCATTTTCAAAATTGCTTCTTTGTGTTTGTGTGATTTGAAAAGTTTTTGTTTTGACTTCGATTTAACCCTTGCTTCTGTCTTCAAGAGTGTTACGAAGTGTTTTTTTGAAAACTTTGTTTGAAAAGAAGTGTAAGTGTGAAAAAGTTTGTTTTGTTTGAGCAAGTACTTAAGAGCTAATCTACCTACTCGAAAAAGGAATTGTTCTATGTTCGTTTCCTTTAGACAGTGCTATCCCACTATTAGAGAGTAGGTAGCACCGTCGTTGGAGTTTGAGGGCCAATTCGAAAGGGACGTACGGTCACTAAAGCAATGTTAGGACATCTTAGTAATAACCCTAATGTCTTAAGATCAATATTCGAGGCAACAATTCCGAGGCAACTTTTCCGAACGGGACTTTGATCTTTGTTTAGACAAGAGAGCGACCACTAAAGCATCCTATACCTAATGACCATTTACCGAAGGCAACCGAAGTGGGAGTGTACCCTAGGAGTGCGCATGTGCGAGTGATTCAATTTCAAGTTATTATCTTTGCACATTTAGGGTTTGCTAACTGTTTTAAAGTTAATCATACATTCTTGTCATGCAACCCTAATTATTCATACATCTAACAGTTAATGTTTTGCGGAATTTAAAGTGCGGAAAGTAAAGCTACGCTATTACAAGGCTTCGGGTATTTACATCCAAAAACAAACCCTTAAAAGAAAAGCGATAAATGAAAATAAAAAGGTCCTAATTAATCTATTACAACTTGTGCGCAATTACATTAATATGGTAAAAATAATAATAAAGCGCGAGCGAGGAAATTAAGAACGATAAAAAATTAGGGTTTTGACCCCTCCTAGCCTAATTTAAAGAGAAAAAAAATGTTTTTGTTGTTTTTAATATTTTTAAGAAAAAGAATTAGGTTTTTTTAATTAAATACAAAATTAATTAGTCAATTAAATTAATTAAAGAAAATAATTACATTTAACCTATTTTTGTGCTTTTGGTTATTTTAAGAAAAAAGAAAATATAATTTAAATTAAGATAAAACCCTAATTGTTCTACTTAATTTTAATTTATTATACAAAAAAGAAATTAAAATTACCTAAAATTAAATAACCTAATTCAACTAATTTTTGTATAAAAAATAAATACCCTAAATCTAATTGGGTGAAAAATATTATTTTGTGATTTTTTGAATAAAAGAAAATTAACTTGTGTGTTAGTAAAATAAATAAATAAATTAAATAAAACAAAATATAAAAAAGAAAAGAAAGAAGAAAATTGGGCCTGAAAGTAATTTTGGGGGGTGCTGATAGCAAATCTGGCCCAAGAAAGGTTAATCCATGTTGACTCTTTGAATCCCATGCCATGCATTGACTGAGGGCTTTGGTGGACTTTCATCTGGTGGCCCTTAGATTTGGCCTTCTGGACACATGGCTGATGGGATGATGATGGACTATGGTGGTCCTTGGCCTTGTGTGTGCGTTGGATCATGGAAAGACCAAATATATGAAATAATTGGGGGACCTGGGATTCGAACCCAGGTCCTGATGCCTTTTGCACTCACCTTGTGACCAACTGTGCTAGCTGTCTTTGTTGTACATATAATAACAATATAAGATATATAATATATACACGTTAGTGGGAAAAAAAGCGCCAAGATTCAAATGGCCCAGTAAGGTGGTGCCACGCAATTCATCCCCAACCTCGCTCTGTTGGTAAAAGTTGAAAACTTTTACCTACGGACATATGTCCGTAGCTACAACCTGGGTTCGTTTCAAAACTTTCCCTGGACATGATAAATGAAATCCAAAGTCATGAATCAATTCGTCTGGACCTGCTGAGCATAATGGTTCCCCTTTTATGGCCCAATTTTACCTGCACACAGAAATCCTAAATCGAGCCAAAAAACCCTAGCAATGGTGAAATCTCATACTGTCCATAAAAATGCAATTAAACGTTCCAGATAGCTTGCAAATGTGATGGTGAACAAGAATATATGATTATTTCATGCTATAGATGCCAATATTATGAAATTCGAATTCAAAAATACATCAAAGTCGTGGCTGACTTACAGTGGGTTTCAAGGCCTGAAATTGCTTGTTCTTGATTGGTATAGGTTCCTTGTGATCCTAGGAAGCGATTGGGATGGCTAGAAGGTCTTGAGGATGCCTGGAAGTGTGAAATCGTGTCTGCACTTTTTGTGATTTTTTTCAAGTTTGGTTCTTGTTCTTGCGCCTCTCTCTAGCCTTCTTTTAGGTCTGCCAATGTTCAATATATATCAAGGATTGAATTAGGGTTGAAAACCTGATCTCAATCTTTCTCCATTATTGATTTTGATCTTGATTTGATTCTTTTCAAAATAATTCCAAAAATAGGCTAAAACCAATATTTTTATGCTCACAAAAGCCTTGCACGAGTTCAATCACTTGCCAACTGGATATAGGACCTGCAACATGTACAAAATCTTGAGACTTCAATATTTTGGATTTTTCCATGATTTGTTTTGATTTAAATTGATTTAATTTAAATAAAAATCAAAATAAATAATAAAAATAAGATAATGACAAGTGGCAAGGGCTAGGGCTCGTGGACCATGTTGCCAACTCAAAACAAGTGCAAAAGATTGGGCCCATTTGGCAAAAATTGCAATTTGAGGCATATTGACTTTTGACAATTTTGCAAAAAGGGTCAACTTCACCAATGCATAACTTCCTCAATTTTGACTCTTCGAAGGTGTTCTTGGACTTTTTAGAAAGCTTGATATGTCCTCTAAGCAACCCTTTTGGTCACATCTTAATTTGGTATTCCATGTTCATGTATGAATCTTTGACAAAAAAGGTGTTTTTGTTGACTTTTCAAAATGGCCTATAATGTCAAAACTCATAACTTCTTGTGAGTGCATATTTTGAACTTGGGAGCTGAAGATGGATTGTATATAATTGCATCCTCTTCAAAATAAGCTTTGGATGGGTCATTTCTCATAAAGTATGAGAAAGTTATGCTTGGTCAAAGTTGAGTTGACTTTTCCTACAAAACCCTAATTTAGCAACTTTTGGTTCTTGATGAATTATGAGCAATCCTTGATGAATCATGATCAACCCTTGATCAAATGATGAAATATACTTCAAAATGAGTATGTTGACCAAAAATATTGAAGTTTGACTGTATGTGGGCCACAGTTGACTTTTGCCCTAGCACGGTCGATTTTCAGGCCTTTGAGCAATTGACTGAGCAAACTTTCTCTGCAAGGCTTGAAATTTGTCATGGATGATCTTGAGAACATATTAGGATAATGGTGAGCATTTGAGACCCTTTTAATTCAAACATCTTGATGCAAACTGAAACCCTAATTTGAGGTAGACTACCTTAGGAGGGAGCTTGTCTGGTCAACCCTTGAACTTCCTTGAGCAACTTGAGGATCTTTCTTGAAATGTTTTGAGAAATATGAGATGGAAAATTTTGGGGTACAACAGTAGGGTTACTTCGAAATGAAAGCCTGCATGGTAGGGCTACTTCACGACGAGTTCGGGTAAAACCGCATCGAGAAATTATAAGAAGGAACCTGGGTAGGGTTGCTTCAGGATGAGTCTGGGTATAACTACATCAGGAAATTGTAAGAAGGAACATGGGTAGGGTTGCTTCAGGATGAGTCTGGGTAAAACTACATCGGGAAATTATAAAAAGGAACTTGGGTAGGGTTGCTTCAGGATGAGTCTGGGTAAAACTACATCGGGAAATTGTAAAAAGGAACCTAGGTAGGGTTCCTTCAGGATGAGTCTAGGTAAAACTACATCGGGAAATTGTAAAAGGGAACCTGGGTAGGGCTGCTTCGGAATAAGTCTGAGTAAAACTTTAGAAGGAACCTAGGTAAGTTTACATCGGAATAAGTCCATGTAAAACTTCAGAAGGAACCTGGGTAAGGTCACTTCGGGATAAGTTCATGTAAAACTTCAGAAGGAACCTGGGTAAGGTTACTTCGAGATAAAGCATGTGTAAAACTTCAGAAGGAACCTGGATAAGGTTACTTCGGGATAAGTCTGAGTAAAACTTCAAAAGGAACCTGGGTAAGGTTACTTTGGGATAAAGCCTGTGTAAAACTTCATAAGGAACCTGGATAAGGTTACTTCGGGATAAGTCCGTGTGAAACTTCATTTGGAAATGTATGAGAAGGGACTCGTGTAAGATTTTTCTAGGATAAGCCTGTGTGAAGATGCATTTGGAAATTTATGAGAAACCCGTGTAAGATTGCTTCGTGAAGAGCCCGTGTAAAGCTGTATTTGGTCGCATAGATAATTACTCGGTTTAGTTTCAGGAGCTAATCTTGGACCTGTTGGAAATTGTTGATGATAACCGTCTTTCCTAAAAAGGTACAGGATTAATTATATGTGATGCATGAAATGCATTGTGTGATGATGTTCTCTAAATAAATGAGGTTATGATGTATGCAATGTGTATGCGCATGTCATGATGTATGAACATGAAATGCCATTATGACATATCTGAGTCTGGGAAAATAAATCCCTGACTGCTGCTGGAGAGTACTGGAAATTGAATTCCTAACCATTGTAGAAAAAAGTAATTCTTCTACTTCCGCTGGGGATGGTGAACGGAGATGACAATGCCGTGGATTTACTCCTTGTTTATGGATATTCTGTCGGGGAGAAACTCTGCTTAAGAGTAACTTTGTGGGGGAATAACTTTGTTGTGAGAGGAGGTGCTTTGCTGGAAGATTTCGCCAATTCGGAGAAATAAACTCCAATGAGGGAAGAACTTTCGTAGCTGGAGGAACAAACTCTATTGGGGATTAAGCTTCTGTATTCAGAGAAATAAACTATGCTTGGGAGACAACTTTATGAGCCGCTTGCGATTATAAAATTTGGCTGGGGAATATAGATGTCAGCTCTCTGAAGGAACTTGGCTGGGGAGAGTAACTCCTGTTTGGGGAAGCTGATGTCAAAGCTTTAGTTGCCTCTACTCTGTGGGGAGTGTAGATGTCACAAGGTCGTATGCTGAGGATACGACAATGACTTTGCATCAGGACTTTTCTTCCCCTGTACCTGTTGGAGAAAGTACCTGCGGAGGCTTTGTGGATGGCTTGAGTGTTATCCCAACTCTTGGAGTCCTTGGTGAATGCAGATCAGAGTAATAAACCTTCTACTGATTAGACAAGTGACGAGATGACGAGACGTAGTCGTACGCTTTAATCCCTAACTTTTTCCTGTACTGTCTTTTCAGATTTTTAGTCCACCGGGATACCCTTTTTTGCCCAAGCTGCCTTTTCAGGCTTTCAACTTGCCGGGTGTACAGTTTTTTCATATGTATATCCCTAACTTTTGCCCGAAACTTTTTGGTTCACCGGGATTCCCTTATTTTTGCCTAGCCAATCAACCTAGCGGGTCTTTTGCATGCTTGGTCTTTTCTGACTATGTCCATGTTCCCCGGGTACGGAAAATTGTCATTGTCCATAGTAGTAAGTGTTGTCCCACTTGCCAGAAGGTGTTTATCTGATCGCACAGGATTCGTTGCTGGAATTCATGCCCAATGCCCCAAGTGATTTAGATGGAGATCTGCCCCCTGGCTATTTGGAATCTTTGAGAGATTCCTTGAATTTTGACTTGACTGCCCCAGATGATGGACAATGATCATGCCGTGCCCCTTGGTTGGAAGTGTTTTTTCCACTTGAGGTGATTCTGCTTATTGAGAGGATATTCGTTCACTGAATATTCGTCTGCGAATTTCTCTGTTGTTGAACAAATTGTCATATGCAAACAATGTTATTTAAAGGATGCAAAACCCATGTCAGTCTTAAATTTTTTTTTTGAAAATGTGTTTTGTGTAGTAAAACAAGATTTGCAAGAATGTGATATCAACTCAGGATTCGTAGCAAGTCCTACAGGAGTCAGGATACCTTTTTAACAGTATGCTCTCAAACTAACCCATGCTTCAGCTAGGACTTTTAAGGGTTATAACGTGGCATGGTTCACGGTTTAAGAAACAAAGGATAAAGGCTCAAAATTTATTTGTACCCACCCGCTCTTCGTGGTGTTCTTCAGTCATATGCTCAGTTAATTGCGCGTTTAGAATCCGATTGAGTCTGGCATCTTGTCCTTGACGTTCTGGTGATAGTTCGGATACTCACAATTTATTTTGAATAGGCAGTAATTTTTGTAATCTTCTTTCTATTGAGGATTTGTAGGACCTCTTTCTTTTTGGATTTTGTTATCCCTTCTTTTGCCTGAACTGTTTCTTTTTGTGATTACAGTCAGCGGGATGCCCTAGTTTTTCTTAAGTCTCTTTCATGGGTTTTGACTTAACGGGATTTTCTTTTGCAAAATAATGACTACCTGCTTTGATGATTATGCGAAACCATCACCATCTTCTGATTTGGAAGGACGACTTTGAGGCCATTCATTGTGTGTGAGCGGAAGATTGCGACTGAATGCGCCTCTGAATTAACTGAGAAAACTACCCTGCCCTGGGTTATGATTAAGGTTTTAATTTGTGTGGAAGAAAAAACTCCTACTTCTTTGGCTCAAAGGGGTTGACTAGGGATTATCTTCCTTATAACTCCACTGTTTAATATTTGAAACAACGCTTGTACATCGTCAGCGGGGTCTGTTCAAGAGCATACTGCATGAATTGTGATATCATTTTCGTCATCCTCCCTCTAAGGCTTAGAGCTTTTGATTGAGAGTTGAATATCACGAAAAGGAAGTATAAAGCAGTTTAAGCATAATGAAAATAAATTAATTCAAGACAAACATGTGTAATGCATTAATGAAATAACAATGTTTTGACATGACAATAATTGTTCGAATAAACAAAGAAAATACAACTTGAGAATTCAAATGAACAAAAATGCTTTCAATCTTAGCCGTGATTTTGCATGGGAGAGGTGATTACATTGGGAGTCTCAGGAGGGTCGAATTCAATCTCCTTGGCGTCAATCATATTTTGAATCTTGTATTTTTAGCACCCAACAATCGTTAGTATCTTCCCCAGGATTCCAGAATGATAAGCACACCTTGCATCTGGATTGTAGTTAGGAGAGGAAGTCTTAGGGTTTGGATGAGGGTCTATCACCGTAATCAGATTCATCTTCAACATGTGTTGCAATGCTTATGACAATGGCATGTTGATTTGGGTGAACTTCCTTTGAGGTCTTTCTACCCTTGGCTGATTGTTCCGTTATTGTGGTTGTTGTGTGCATGTCGAATTAGAGACCAGCACTGCCCCCACAGATTGGTGGTAGTCTACCTTATTACGTCCCTTCTGGACATACACAGCATTGGCTTCCCTCTTACCACCAAATGGCTTCTTCTCAGCATTAGAAGATGCAGCCATCGGGATCTTCCCGCTCCTGATACCATTTTCGATCCTCTCTCTTGTCAGAACCATCTCTATGAACCCGGATGAGGAACTCCCAATCAGCAAATTGAATAATGGTCCTGTTAGAGTGCCCGTGAACATGTCTACCGTTTCGCGATCAGTCAGAGGAGGTTGTACTCTGCCAGCTAGATCCCTCCATTTTTGTGCATATTCCTTGAACCCTTCTTTCGAGCCCATAGACATATTCTGCAGTTGCACTCGAGTTGGTGTCAGGTCAGCATTGTATTGGTACTGCTTGTAGAAAGCAACAGCCAGATCTTCCCAGTTGCGGACATTGATTCCCTCCAGCTAATAGAACCACTAAAGCTGAGTCCTAGACAGACTGTCTTGAAATAAATGGACCCACAAGTTCCTATCAGCAGTGTGAGGCTGAATCTTCCTCACATAAGAACGGAGATGAAGCTTGGGACAAGAAACCCCATCATACTTTGCAAATACTGAAGCCTTGAACTTCAGTGGGATGACAACTCTGGATACCAAACCCAGTTCTTCAAAATCCAGCTCTGGTACTCTTTGGATCTCCATTGAATTCAGACGATCCTCTAATTGTCTATATTTATCCTCAGCGGGAGGACATTGTTCATCATTGTAATCAGATTTATCTTCAGAAACCCTTGGACTAGGGTCTTCCTCCCTCGTTTCACCCTCTTGGTTCTCCCCTACTTTGGATGAAGAGGTCAGATCAACCGTTTGCTTCAACGGTCCCCTAAATCTTCTGCCCAGATTCAGGACACCAACGGTCTTCTTCGCCTTCTTATTTCTATCTTTCAGAATAAGGACCTTCAGATCTTCCTGTCCTTTAGCCAAAGCTACAAACATTTGCTGAAATTAGGAATTTTGTGCCTGGAGATCCTTGATGCATTATTCAAAAGTCATTATTGCTGAAATAAACAGCGCAGAAGATGAGAAACCTGTTATGAAACCTGTTTATGCAATGTCATGGATGATATGTGTATGCAATGTTTTCAAGGACTCACGGGGTAAACAGTAAGATGTCAGCAGTTGAAATTTGTAGCCTTGACTGAAGAACTTCGTATTGTTGAAGGTCCTTTTACAAGAGTCAAGCTCACCATATCAAGTGGGTCATAGCCCTGACTCAAGTTGTTGAGTTTGATCTTCTGACGGCATCGGTTAGAAGAAAATAAATCCCCTTTGCCCCTTGCTAGACGTCTGACTTACCATAACCTGCATCACAAACCCTTGAGATCCTTGAAATGTTTAAGGAAATGTTAAGGCATGATGTTATGATGTGTATGCTATGCGTTTAAGCAAAAGTGCAAGGTGAGAAACCAATTTATTGGATTTATACAAACAAGGTCCTGCAAGGAATACAAACAAAGCCCTGCAATGAGTTCCAATTGTTAGGCAAAGAAAGCAAACAAGTCACATAAGTAACCTTAGGTTTAGGCTTGCATGTATTTCATAGGTAAGTACCCTCTTAAAGTTGGGTTGGTTCAACCTGTCTTAGAAAAGTAACCAGGTTCTAAGGATTCTCAATATCACTGATCATCCTTTATCGGGCATTGTTTCAGCTCAGGCAATCTTTTCTTGCGGCCGAAATATCCCGAAAGTCTGATCTCAATGAGTGTAGCATCGATTATCAACCAATCCTCAGCTTTATACCGAGGCTGGCTATCTCACTACTTTCTAATGGCCAGGTTTGTTCAACTAAGGTTCTAAGGTCTGTTAGTGCTTCACGACACCACGCGGCGGCCCCGTATTCTCCTCGTTTCAACATGAAGGATACCGGTACCAACCAAAGTGTCACACCAACACAACCATCGCTTAAACCATATCGGTCTATGCCGTACAGTCTCCACGATCTATTGTTGTTTACCTAAAAAGTGCCCCCCAGATCTGGGTGTAGGATCTTTAACAATACCCAAACAAAAACCCTTAAAGATAAATCAAGCAAGACAAGCCAAAAAAGCAATTAAAAATGACTTGGATCCTAAGGTAAACTCCACTTTATTAGTATCATCCCCAGCAGAGTCGCCAGTTCTGTGATACAGTGGGAGAACTGACTGTTTTTATTACTACTGGTTTTGTGTTTTTTGTTCGTAAATGTACGGTAAGCAAGAGTCGCCACCGGCTTTTATTTCATCCAACAAAGGAAAAGGTAAAAAGAACAGAAAAACCTTCTTCGAGATGTTTCTGAGTACGGGGGGTAGATTATAGAAAGGGAAGGTGTTAGCACCCTTTCTATCCATGGTTTTCCATGGGCTCTTAGGTACTTGCTCATTTTTAAATTGCTTTTGTGCTTGTGTTTTGAAAAAGTTTTGAAATTTGCCTTAGTGCGGCGTTTCACTTTATGGTAACCCTTGTATCAGTCCTCAAGGTATTGATAAAATGTTTTTGAAAACTTTGTTTGAAAAGCTTCTTTGAAAGTGTATGTGTAAAAAGTTTATTTGAGCAAGTACCTAAAAGTTTCTACCTACTCGAAAAAAGGTTGTTCGTTTTATTATTTCCTTTAGACAGTGCTATCCTACTATTAAAGAGTAGGTTGCTCTGTTTTTGGAGTTTAAGGGACAATCGAAAGGGATAAAAGGGACAATTATGATCACTAAAGCAATGGTTTGGAAACCATAGTAATTACCCTAGGGTCCTAAAGATCTTTCCGAGTCAACATTCGAATGGGTCATTTTTTATCTTTTGGGACTAGAGGACAACCACTAAGACTCCCTATACTTCATGATCGTTTACCGAAGGCAACCGAAGTGGGGAAAACCCTAGGAGTGAGCATGTGCAAGTGTTTATTTTTCAGTTTATTTATCTTTGCACAATTAGGGTTTTCTACTATCTTAATTTGATTTATCTTTTGCATACCAGCCTATTATCCATACATCTAGACAGTTTATAGTTGCAGAAAATTAAAAGCGGAAAAGTAAATCTGCGCTATTACAAGGCTTCGGAAAGGGGGTTACATAACCAAAAAAACTGGGAACTGAACAATAAAATAATAAAGAGCAAAATAAACCCTAATTAAAAGCTATTACAAACTCGAAGCAAATACAATAATTAGAATTAAAAATAAAATATTGCGCGTGCGACGAATTAAATACGGGAATCAAAGTCTAAATTCAAAGGAAATCAAAGAAAATATTTTTGTTATTTTTTGATTGAGAAAATTAAATATTTGCAAATTAACCATAATTTTCTAATTGATTTTAATTACGGAAAAAAGAATTTAAATTGCCATAATTAAATTAATCTAATTAATTAATGAAATTAATTATTAAAAAAACCTAATTCTAATGTTTGATGATTTTATGATTTTATGATTTAGTAAAAAAGATATTTTGTTTTGTAAAAATAATTAAACAAATAATTAAAACAAATAAAAGAAATTATAAAAAGAAATAATGGGTCTCGTGTAATAGTAGTTTTGGAGGTGCAAATTGAATTTTCCAGGCCCAATCTTATTGGTGGCCTAATTGTTGCGCCCGATACAGTGGGGATCACATTTGGAAGGTCCACCATGTGGCTGCTTCCTGGAGGCGTGAGATCTGTCCAAAGAATGATCTAATGGTGATGGATCTTGAGGCGCATAGCATAGGCCTGGGCATGCAGCACATGGAATCTGCAAAGAAATTGTGAGAAAAATAATGTCCAGGAGGCAGGGGTCGAACCCCTAACCTCATACACACGTGCGCCTTGAGACCACCTCCCTTTGCCACTGAACCATTTTCTTCATTCGTTAATATAAATACAAATAATATATTATAAAGAAAGAAAAGCAAGCTTCGTATGAAAACGCGCGAAAATTTAAATGGATCATTCAGGATCTGCCACGCCTTCATCTTTCTCGCTGGAACTGTCGTCTTAGGTAAAGACTTTTACCTACGGTCCAACGTCTGTAGTTGTAACCTGTGCATCTCAAAAATCATATCTAGGAAATATAAATCAATTCTAATTATACATACCAATTGGGTTTGGTCTCTTGAACGCAGTGGTATCCACTTTTGACCTTGATTTTACCTGAAATGAAAAGCCCTAAAAGGAGGCTCTAAACCCTAACAATGGCAGGTTGTCCAATAAGCATCAAAACTCATAATTAAATATACAAACACGTTCTAAATAATGATGCAAACATGAATGTATAATTAGAAATCATTTATCATGCATATACTTTGAAAACCAATTTCAAGAACAAGAGCATACCGTGGCACTGGTACGTGCGATTTCTGAAGGTGTTGATGTGTGCAAGTGATGTTGTTAGCTTCAGGAGGTTGCCAGGAATGGATTTCTGGCCTTGAAACACCTTGAATCACTTTGTAGAGCAAATCTGGTTGCCTCTTTCTTTGTCAAAAGGTGAGTTTTCTTCTCTCAATCCACACGGAAAAACCTTGTTTTTATGTTTTGAAAATGTTGTGTATATATAATAGAATGATTTAGGTTAACAAAACTGCATTCAATCTTTGAACATTTGTGAAAAAAGATTTGATTTGCATCATGTATTTTTTATTTCTAAATTTGGCCAAATTATGCTATATTTGTTCCAATCATTCCTTGCACGAAAATCTTGATTTTCTAGCTGCTCATTGACTCGTAATATGCTCATAAAATCAAATCTTGGATTTTATTTCATTATTCCATTATTTAAATTGATTTATTTTGATTTAAATGAATAAAAAAAATCAAAACAAATAATAAAAATAATAAAATAATAAGTGAATAAGCTCAGGGGTCGTGGGTCCTCTTAGGAACAAGTTTCAAACAAGAAAACATGGGCCCCTTTGGAAAAAAAATCTATTTTGATCAATGTTGACTTTATGCATATTTCCAAAAATGGCCAATTTTGACAATGCATATCTCTCTCAATTTTGACCATAAGAGGGTGTTCTTGGAATTTTTATAAATATTAGGATTTCCTATAAACAACCCTTTTGGTTTCATCTTAATTGGATCTTCCATGTTCATGTAAGAAGCCTTGACCCAAAAGGTGTTTTTTTTACTTTTGAAAAGGACCTATAATGTCTGAATTTATATCTTTTCATGAGTGCATTTCTTGAACTTGAGGGATGAAGATGAATTGTATAGAATTGGATTCTCTTAAAAATGAGCCTTGTATGAGAAATTTCTAATAAAGTATGATAAAGTTATGCTTGGTCAAAGTTTGGTTGATTTTTCCTATAGAAAACCTAATTTAGCAACTTTTGAGTTTTGATGAATAAGGGGCCTTCCTTGAGGAATCATGATCAACCCTTTATCAAATGATGGATATCACTTCAAAATGTTGATGTTGACCAAAAATCTTGAAGTTTGACTGTATGTGGGCCACAATTGACTTTTGACCTAATACAGTTGATTTTCAGGCATCTGAGCAGTTGACTGAGCAAACTTCTTGTGCAAGGCATGAAACTTGACATGGATGGTCTTGAGGACATATTAGGGCAATGGAAATCATTTAGGACCCCTGGAACTCAAACATCTTGATGATGAGTAAACCCCTAGTTTGAGGCTCATTGTCTTAGGAGGAAGACTTGTCTGGTCAATCCTTAGTCAAACTTGAGTAATTGAGGACCTTTAAGAGTATGTTTTGTGTGAAAATGGGAGGGAAAATTTTGGGGTACAACACTTTGCAATTGTGTACGGGTTGGAGCAAGGTCAGCATTATATTGGTATTGCCTGTAGAAAGCAGTAACCAGATCTTCCCAGTTACGAATGTTTGTTCTCTCCAGCTGATAGAACCATTCTAATTGCGTCCCGAACAAACTTTCCTAGAAGAAATGTACCCATAGATTCCTATCAGCAGTGTGAGGCTGAATCTTCTTGACATATGACCTTAAGTGCAGCTCAGGACAGGAGACACTGTCATACATAGCAAATGTGGGAATCTTGAACTTCTGCGGGATGACCACCCCTGAGACCAATCCCAACTCTTCAAAATCCAGACTGAGTACCCTCTGAATCTCCATAGCATTGAGGAAATCCTTCATCTGTTTATACTTGTCATCACCAGGAGGATATTGTTCTTCAGCATTGTCCGCTTCTTCCTCATCAGTCTCGGGGTTGTTATCTCCTTCCTTGTTCTTTTCTTCTTGATTCTCCCCCTCATCCGACGGGGTTGCAAAATATAGAGCTCGCTTGGTCGGTCCTTTGAACCTTCTTCCCATATTCAAGACCACAGATGGTTTCTTTGCCTTTTTTTTCTTCTCCTTGATGAGAAGAGCTTTCAGATCTTCTTGACCCTTAGCCAGGGCCAGGAACATTTGTTGGAATTAAGCGTTTTGAGCTTGAAGATCCTTAACTGTCTGTTCAAGAGCCATTTCTTTTTGATGAAATAAGCAGCGAAAAGATAAGAAACTTGTCTTGAAATACCTACTTAATGTAATGATATGCATGATAATGTTTATGCAATGTTTTCAAGGACTTTTAATATTTAAATTTGCTTAGCGAAAGAGAGAACAAACATTAATTGCATTTATAAGTTTGAATGGTTACAAAGAATTCCCCTTGGGCTTACAATGGAAGAAAAAAAGATAAAACAAAACTCCTAAATCAAACAGGACTCAGGCTTCCCATGAGCGCATCCTCTTTGGTGCAATATATGCATTAAAATTATGTTCTTCATGTAGTTGTCTTGTAAGCTCCAAAACCTTCTTCTCGCTTGCGTAAAAATGGGTTTCAGAGGTGTCTCGTTCCTCTTTGAGTTGAATCCAAGATCTTTGCAACTCCTCGAGAGTAGTCGGAATGTCAGGATGGAGAATAGTATGAGGTACATCTGTCTCAACCATAGGTTCCATGATGATAGGTAGGATGGCGGGGTAAGGCACCACGAGATTTTGAGCGCGTGCTCGCACCCATTTAAGATAAGGTTCCAAAGGTATGGAGTTATTATGCCCCAATGTCTTGCTACCCACTTTGTTCACCATGTCCCAAGCTCAAATGAACCTCTGACGGTATCCTTAGACATTGTTCTCATAATCGAATGCAATTCCTTGAACTAGTGCATCATGAGGACCATCCCTCCTAGCATACCCAAACTGTTGTAACGCCAAACAGGGGTTATAAGTAATTCCTCCCATAATGCCTAGAAGAGGGACATTAGGGAATTCCCCACAGCAATCAATGATGGTGACGTCTTTCAAAGATCGAGGGCACTAGTGAATATTTGAATGTGTGAGGGACATCAACCTATTAGACCATCTCATGCCTTGCTCATTCTTCAAAATAGATCGAGGTAGGTGCAAAATAAACCACCTAGCCAACAGAGGAGTGCAACACATGAGATTCCCCCTTCTCTTTATAGTGCGAGTGTGAAAAGAGTGCAAGATGTCTCCAAGTAAAGTAGGAATCGGGTTACGAGACAGGAAAACTTTGACCGTATTTATATTTATGAGTTGGTCAGGATTAGATAAGAGTACCATCCCATAGATAAGAAGGGCTAACACTTCCTCAAATGCCTGTAAACCCAAAGTATCCCAAAAATAGTGATCCTTCTCAAACAAGAACTTGGCTAGAAATCCCTTGACACTACTTCTCGTTTCCCAATTTGCCACAACATCTGACCGTTGTAAATATAGAGCTTGATCAATCTCCTCATGTTTTGGATCTCTTTCCATACCGTTGAAGGGTAATTGATTGAGAATGGGAACTTCCAATAATTGAGAAAACTCTTTCATCGTGGGCACTAACTGGTAATCAGGAAATGTAAAGCAATGGTGTAAAGGGTCAAAGAATTGAAAGAGAACTTTCACCATGTCTTCATCAGGGCTTGAGGTGACCAAATAGAGGAGTCAACCATGTCTTCTGGTGAATGGAGAATTCTCAGGAACCCTTGATGCCAACTCTTTAAGTTGAGGAAGGACTCTTACAAGGTTGACTTGGATAGTATTTTTGCGTGTAGAAGCCATGTCTTATAAAACAACACAAAGATAAGTCCTAAAAATCCTTGAAATGGTTAGTGCGGCATGCCATGTTATGATGTCATGATATTATGTACAAGCAAACATATCCTTAGGTTTATGCTTGCATGGATGCCATAGGTAAGTACCCTCTTGTAGTATAGTTGGTTCAACTTGTCCTAGAAAGTAACTGGGTTCTAGGGAATCTCAATATCACTGGTATTTCTTCACCAGGCATTGTTTCGGTGCAAGCCTCTTTATTGGCGACCGAAATATCTCGGAAGTCCGATCTCAATGAGCGTAGTATCGAGTATCAACCAACTTCGGACTGCACCAAAGTCGGCTATCTCACTACTTCCTAATGGCCAAGTTTGTTCAATTAAAGGTTCTAAGGTTAGTTGATGCTTCATGACACCACACAGCGGCCCCGTATTCTCCTTGACTACTCAAGGGCTACCGGTACCAACAAATGTGTCACATCAATGTAGCTATCGTTTCAACCGTGTCGGTATACCTCACATAGTCCCCACGATCTATTGCTACTTACCCAAAAGGTTCCCCAGATCCGAGTGTATGATCTTTACAAGTAAACCCAAACAAACCCTCAAAAGTAAAGCAAGCAAAGCATACAAGGAAATCAAAATTAAAATGAACTAAACTCTAAGGTAACCCCACTTTTCATAAGTCCCCAGCAAAGTCGCCGGTTCTGTAATACGGTGGGAGAACTGAATATTATACTGGTTTTGCATTTGTATTCGCAAATGTTGCGGTAAGCAAGAGTCGCCACCGACTTTTCTTTTATCTAACAAAGGAAAGGGTGAAAAGAACATAAAAAGACCTTTCGAGATTATTTCTGAGTAAGGGGTTATTTATGGAAAGGGAATGTGTTAGCACGCTTTCCATCCGTAGTTATCTACGACTTCTTAGATGCTTAGCTCATTTGAAAAATACCTTGTGCTTTGTGTGTTTTGAAAAGTATTTTTTAAAGCGCCTTAGTGCGGCGAAATTTGTAATGTTCCTCGGAATGGTAGAGAACGTATACAAAGTGTTTAAAAAGGTTTTTGAAAGAAGTTTTATGTAAGTGTAAAAATTGTTTGACCAAGCATATAACAGCTTTCTTCTTTACTCAAAAGGTTGTTCTTTTCCTCTTTTCCTTTAGACGGTGCTATCCTACTATTAGTGAGTAGGTAGCCCTAGTCGTTGGATGTTTGAGGGGAATTCGAAGGGACGTTTATACACTCACAAAGGCAACTGGGCAAGAAACTTTAGTAACTACCCTAGGGTAGCCACTAAAATCTCTCACGTTTCGAGAGTTGTGACTATTTTCCGAAGGCAACCAAAGTTGGAGTACCCTAAAGGTGTGCATGTGTAATTGTGTCATGTTCAGTTAATTTAGTCTTTTGCATTAGGTTTTCTAGCGTTTGATTTTTATTCTTGTCATACAATCCTAATTAGCATACATTTAAACAGTTAATAATTTTCAGGAATTTAAAATGCGGAATTTAGAACTATGTTATTACATGGCTTCGGGGAGGGGGATTATTACATGTCCAAATGGGGAAGAAAATAAAGCAATAAATTAAAAGTCCTAGATTAAACTATTACAAACCAGTAAGCAGTTACAATAATAAAAAAATGCAAAAGTAAATAAATGCGCGCGAATTGAAAATAACGTCTAAATCCTAAGTGAAAGGAAATATTTTGTTGTTTTTATTAATAAAAGAGAACAAAACCTAAGTCTACTAAATTTTAATTTTAAGAAAAATGTTAAGCTAATTAATTAATTTATTTACAAAATTTAATCTTACTAAAAAAAGAAACTAAGCCTAATGTTTTTTATGATTTTTGATTTTAACGTTTGTAATGAAATAAAATAAAGAAAACAATTAGAAACAACTAAATAAAAGAAAGGAAAAGGGCCAGGCAGAAAAAGTAAACAGGGGTGGATAAGTTAAAAAGTGCAGGCCCGGATCCAGAAAGAGGCCAAGGTTGCCTTCTGATCCAGTTAGGAAAACTGCTTTTCGATCAAGGAGGGGCGGTCTTTCAATCTAAGGAAGGAAGTTGTACTTCGACCCAAGGATGGAAGTTGTTGATATTGTATGATGAATTGCCTGTGGAGGATACTAGATCTGCAAGAAAATAAACAAAAAAAATCATTGCAAGAGGCAAGGATCGAACCCCCTGCCTCTGCTCGCACGCAACACCTTAAGCTTCTCGCCTATAATTAGAATCCCTTGATCTTAGGTCTGGGCTTATTTTGGCTCGAAACAACCTAAATCCAGAGATTCGAAGGAAATCTCAGATCGTGCCCTAGTAATGGCACAATCCCATTCACATTAGACCTGTACTATCAATAACCCAATTGAAGATGTGTGGATTTGTGGTTTTGGGCGTGGAACTACTTGCCTAATGGGCCTGAAAGTCTTCCTGGGAATCTCATGAGAAGGATAGGATGTTTGGTTTTGAGCGAGGAGGCCTGCAAAGTGTGCTTCGATTCTGGCAGCTTTGAGATGTTTTATGATTTTTGTGTGGCTCTTTGGGGTGATTTGTGCGTGTAGGGAAAATGTTTCTTTCTTTTTCGTCCTTGGCTAATGCGTCCTTAGCTTTGTATTTATAGGGGGAGTGGTGAATGGAAATGGCAAGAATCATCCATTAACCAGGTTTCGAAGGCATAATCGAAAGCCTTAAAGGGTTGCCTTTTTTGATGATTTTCTGCCCTTTTGGGTTTTGAATGAACCTGGACAGGTTTCACCCCTTGACTCCTTCAAATTCCCTCAAGATTTGTCCTTCAATTGGATCTGAATTGCTCCTTTCGATGGCTCTGGGATTCATCATTGTGGCTTCTTCGATTGAGCCATTGTCTGCCTTAGTTGCTTGATATGAAAATATCTAACTAGCCCAATCAAACACTTCTTTCTGGCCTGTCGAAGCTTCGTTTTGTTATTTCCTTCGAATCTAGTTGTGCATGTGGCTCTTTGATTCTAACTCCCACCCTTTGCTTATGTCTTTGCTTGCCTACAAGAAACAACTTCGCTTCACATTAGTCCACCTTCGATTGGTGAATACAGCCTGTATTGCACCAATCTAAGGGTGATCTAAAAGCATCAGAACTTCTCTTCAAACATCCTGCACCTGTTCAGGTGCACGCCAGAAGTTCTGAGGTGGCTCATACTTGGCTAGTTCATCTCGAATTGTCCTTCGATCATGCCATGCTTGAAGATGGCATGTCCTTCGAATCACGAGGCTTCAACGCTTCTTTTGATTTAGCCTTTCTTGGATGTTTCGAATGACTTCCATTTCAGTGGTTCAAAAATGAACCCTTCGATGATGCCCATTACCAAATTTTCCAATCGAAGGCTTCAGAAAAAGCCTCCTCACACTCGAAGTCCATCCAAATCGAATACTTCATAAAGCCTCCTCACATATTCGAAGCCCGTCAAATTGAAGACTTCATAAAGCCTCCTCACACATTCTTTCGAACTGTTCTCTCTTTGATCTGGTGTCAGTGATTCAAAACTTGTGTAATCCTAGTTGGAAATCCAATGCTTAGGAGGAGAATTTATTTGATTAATTCTTGGTCAACCTTGAGAAATTAAGGATCTTAAGGATCATGTCTTGAGTGGAATGGGAGGGCAAATTTTGGGGTACAACAAATGCAATGTGCGCCTTTTTATAAGTGACTGTTGTACCCCAAAATTTTCCCTCCCTTTTTCACAAGAAATCACAACCCTAGGGTTTTCTCTGATTTTTAAGATTGGCTCAGGAATCGATCAAACAGACTTTTCTTTGGCAGTAAATCAAGAATCAGGGTTTCTCTCGCATTTCTCAGAAGAAACTGAATCCATAGAAATTCAGTTTACTGTTACATTGTTTTCTCACTTTTTCAAGTTTGTAAAAAGGTTAACTGATTGTTCTCAAGGCTTGATTATCTGGGATAAGAAATAGGAGCTGAGACTGTTATTTGGAATATCAAGACATTTGCTTGTTAATGAAATGAAAGGTTTGCCGGTTAATGGAATGCTTGCTTGTTTATTATACAATGCGTATTATGGTTGGAATACTGATGCAAGGTTACGAGACTGCAAAGTTTTTGGATTACTTAGAATTTAAGTTATCTAGACTAGAATTGTTGAAATGCAGTTTCAATTATTTTGATTTGAGAATCTTAAATAGTCAGTGAAGACTTGAAGAAAGAATGGCAAGTTTATTTGACAGTAGAAGGTTTTATTGGATTATCAGATGATCTCATAAAAGTTTTCTTCATTCATTCCAAATGTGGTTACAAAAATAATTTATTATTTTGAATATTGTAAGTTTTACAACTTATAGTATTTAAAAAATAAATGTTACAATTAATGGAAATCTATCTAATCTAAGCCTAAGCCTCCTAAGATGCCATTGCTCCCATGCTCAAGGTCTCTTGCTTCCTCTGCTTCCTCTATCATCCAATTGGTGCTCACATGAAAAAAGAAAGGAAAAGAAGATTAGTACAGTTAATTGAAAAGAATTTTTATGAAAAAAGAAAGGAAAAATTCATCATTAAAGTTTGCCGTCTGGAATCAGAATGCTTATTTTTCATCACGTTTTATTTTTCTCCTTGCAAATCACAAGAAGATTGCTCTTCTTGGTTCACAAAGAGAAAATTAAAAATACAAATTGAATAATGCAAGCATACAAAGCAAGCTGAGTTTCAAATGTAACAGGCGCCAAAACTGTCAAACATAAGCCAAACTATACCATTGCAACTCAACTAAAACATGGCAGCAAACTAAGGAAAACATTGAACCAAAATGAGTTACAAAGTTACAAAGGCAAACAGGCGCCAAACTGTCAAAGCATAAACAAATATACAATGCAGGAACCTGCTGTAGCAAACAGCACAAGCAAGGTGCCAAACTGAGCTACAAAACAAATTGCCCAAACTGAGTTATAAAGAAAACTGGGTGCAGCATACAAATGCAGAAAGTACAGCAAAAGCAGGCAAATGCAGCAGGCAAATACAGCAGGAGGAAAACCTATTGACAAGCAAAAGGTTTGTCATAGCTATCATCATTTTCCAGAGGCAACTTTTCAGAATATAATAAAAAAAAACAAAAATGCTTGTTTCATAGAGAGAGAAAGAGAGAAAGATATCACCTTGGGTGAGGTTTTACAGTTTGGCAAAAAGAGGTTGTCACAAATAGCAAAACGATATAAGAGCTATCAAAGAGCACAAGTAGGAGAGGGCATTGGGGCCAAGCCTGAAAAAACTCAGAAACATAACAAAAACTCTCCAACCTGCCAAGCATGCAAAACCTGCACAAGCTCAACAACACCCAAACTACAAACTAAACCAAGCCTAGCAAACCTGCTATCAAAAACTCCAAAACCTGCTACTCACAAAAACTGCACAAGCTGCAAGCTTGCTCAAACCACAAAACCTGCATAACTTGCCAAACCTGCATAGCCAAGCCTGCAAAACTACAAAGTTCCCAACCTTGTGAACAAAACATAACAAGTTGCAAAGCTTTCAAACAGCACAGCCTGCAAAACACAAAACCCTGCAAAGCTTTCAAACAGTTCTAAAACACAAACTGTAACAACTCTCCAAACTGCAAAATTGTTAACAGTTTCAAGACCACAGGCTTGCTATCAAACCAACCAAACTGCTAGCTTGCCAAACACCATAGAAAAACTGCTATCAACCTAAGCCTACTAGCAACAAACTGTAAACCTGTTTGGCCAAACTAACATCACCAAAGCCTACCAAACAGCATAGCCTGCACAAGCTAACCATTATCCAACAACAACAGCAAAGTTTCAGAATCATAGACAAATCCAAACCAATCAACCAAGTTTCAACAAGAAACAACAAAGTTTCAGAATCGTATCCATCATCAACAGCAAAACATCAACAAGAAGGTTTCAGAAAGAACTCATCATCAACAAATCAACAAACAATAATAAAATCTCAGAAGGTACCAAAGCACGCATTTGTCATCATCTTCTTCTCCACCGCTAAGCCACCAGGAGCGCCGTCTCACCCTCCATCTCTCTTATCCAAAGAAAACCCCAAGGTACATTTCTTCACTTCAAATAAGCCATGAACAATAAATAAGCTCAAAACTGTAAAATCACATAAACAAATGAAAACTGTAAAACTCGAATCAAGAAACAAACCGTACCATAATACAACCCAGGTCATTGAATGATAGGAAGAGGAGGAGAGTGAGGGAACTCCAGCGGCTTAGGTAGGAGGAGATCATAAGCGCATGTGAGGCTGAGAGGGATGAAGAGGAAGAAGCAAGTGGCGCCGCTGTGTACCAAACATACAAACCCTAAATGTTGAAACCCCTAAAACGAAACTGTGATCGGTGGATCTGGAACTAACTGTTTAACGCTGGTTCGCGAAATGTCGCGGAAGCAAGAGTCGCCACCGTCTTTTATTTTCTCCAAATGGAAAGGACAAAAGCACAGAAAAATTCCTTAAAGAGATTGCTCTCGGTTCGGGAGGTAGGTTATAGAAAGGGAAGGTGTTAGCACCCTTTCTATCCATGGTTATCCATGGGCTCTTAGATACTTGCTCATTTGTGTTTTCAAAAATGGGTTGTTTGCTTTTCAACTGTGGGTTTTAAAAAGTTTCTTTGAAAATTCCAGTTCGACTCTTGTATCGGTCCTCAAGAGTGTTTGAAAAATTGCTTTTGAAAGCTTTTTGAAAATGTGTTGGTGTGAAAAGTATTTTTGATTTGTTTTGAAGTTAGAGCAAGTATCTACGAGAACCTACCTACCCTAAGGAATTCGTCTATGTAAATGTCCTTTAAAGTAGTGCCATCCCACCATTGAGAGGTAGGTAGCACCACCGTTGGAGGTGTTCGGGTCAATTCGAGGGTTCGGGACGTGGTGATCACCAGAGCAATGGGAAGACACCTTAGAAGCTACCCTCATGCCAGGTTCCCGAATCATGAGGACTTACTAAGACATCCTCTACTCGACGATCACCCTTCGAGGCAAGGCAACAGTGAGGCGTACCCTAGGGGTGGTGTGTGATTTGTGTGTCGTTTTCATTTATTTTTGTCTTGTCAGGTTATGGGTGATCTATGCGTTTGTTTTTATTTTAACATTCATTCTTGCATGCCATTATTAACAGTTAAAAAAGTTGCGGAAATATAAAGTTCTAAACTATTACAAAGGCGCGGGTCCACATCGCCAAAATTAAAATCCAGGACCCGATTTGACGGAAAAATAAATAAAGTAAAAGAAAATAAAGAATTAAAAGTGCGATCAATTATTTACAAGGCTTCGGGAGAGGTACATAATTATTTAAATGACATACAATAAATATGCGAATAAATAAGAAATTAAGAACGAAACGAGGGCGTTGGACCCTTTTGCAAAAAATTAAATTAATAACGTAGTTAATTAATTAAAAGAGAAAGAACTTGTTTTTTGGTGTTTTTTAGTATTTTAGAAATTTAATGAGAAAAAGAATTAATTAAAATTAAAATAAGAGGCAAACCCTAATTCTAGTTATTTTTTAATTTATTAAGAAATATTGAAATTTTTAACCTAAATTAAACTTAATTTTTACATGCAAATTTGATTATAAAAATAAATAAAATAAACATTTAATTATTTGAATTATTATAAAAGTAAAAAGGATGAAAAATTGTTAATTAAACCCTAGTTCTACATTTTTTGATTTATTATTAAAAGAATTAAAGTTAACACCTAATTTAAAACTAATTTTATTTACATGCAAATTTATTTAAGAAAATATTAGAAATAAATATATTTGATTTTTTTAATTCTTTTCTGATTTTTATGATGTTTTTATATTTTATAAAAATAATTAATTAATTAAACAAATATAATTAGAAAGAAAATAGAAAATAAATAAAAACATAGCAAACCTTGGGGGGTAGGAGTCCCCAAATAGGAGGTTAAATCCAAGCAATTCTGGGCCAATAAGCATGGCCTTGTTGGACTTTTGCTGGACACGTGCACGCGCGTTGACTTGAGCTCATCATAGTCTTCAGTTCATGGCCGTTAATCTGGTGCTCTGGGACACGTGGGCGTTGATTTTTGAGCGTGTATGATGATCCTCAACGTAAGCGCTGCATATGAACATTAATGGAAAAATGATATTTGAAAGCATGAAGACCTGGGGCTCGAACCCAGGTCATGGATATTGCCAGCGCGTGTTCCTACCACTGAGCCATCCCAAACACGTTTAATATATAATAGCAAATAAACATTATAAAAGAAATAATGATCAGGGGCCACCAGCGCGCGCGAAATTCGAATTGGCCTATCGCGTCTTGCCACGATATCGTCTTCTCCACATCCCTGAAACGCAAATACATTAAGCCACGGTTTTTCACGTGTTCTCCTAGGCATGTTTTGGGAAAATAGCGAATAGGTCTAGAGGGTCCATAAATTAGGCGCGATAGTGGCTTCTTCTTCGTCCAGATTTGCTGATTACAACCATGGTACTCTTGAAGGCCAATTTTTCTTGGTTTCAAAATCCCCAATTGGAGGTCCTGTAAACCCTAAAACTCAAACATGGCATAATCGCGTGTAGCACATAAAAAGACAATTAAGTGTATTGGTTAGCTTCAGAACTTCATAATGAACATGAATCAATAATTAAATTTCACAAAGAATGCATGGATTAGGATGTACAATTATGAAATTTTCACAAGATATTTCAGGTTCTGTATACCAATTCCTTAAGCTTTGATGACCGTTTTTGATTGAGACACGTTCAATGGACCCTGAGGAAGCTAATGGAAGAAGAATTATGTCTTGAATTGCCCTGGAAGTGAACTTTCAGTTTTGAGTTTTTTGCAAATTTTCTCAAGTTTGATAATGGCTTTTGGAGCAGCTGTGCGTGTATGTTCTGATTAGGGTTGTGTTCCTGGCATATGTAGTAGTGAATTAGGTCAAAAAGAATCATCCAAATCTCTTGCATTCATAGTTTTAAAGATTTGATTTTCAAGCTTTATTTTCCAAATATTTTCCATACAATTTTGTATCAATTAGGATCCAATCAAACCAAATCTTCCCATATTTGAATGTGCACGAATTATTGAGTAGGTTACATGTGCAAAAAGATTTGTTAGGTTAAGTTAAGTATTTTTCATATATTTAATTGATTTAAATGAATTAATATAAATAAAAATTCAAATAAATAAATAAAAAATGAAGAAATACTTCCCTTTGGGCCAAGTGGTCGTGCACATGTCATGGATGATGAATTATGGAAGAAAAATGGGCCCATTAGCAATTTTAGGTCATTTGAATCAATGTTGACTTTTCAAAATATCCAAAAATTTCCCAACTTCCACAAGGCATAACTTGCTCAATTTTTAAGCTTTTCTCATGTTCTTGGACATTTTGGAAAGGTCTTTGAGTCCTCTAACCAATGTCTTTGGTCCCATGTCATTTTGATTTACCAATCTCAAGTTATGGTCTTTGACTTAAAGTCCCTTTTTGTTGACTTTTGAAAATGACCTATAATGTTGAAATTGATAACTTTTGTGAGAGCATTTCTTGGACTTGAAGTATGAGGATGAGTTGTAGGAAATGTCTTTCTCTTCAAAATGAGCTTTGGATGGAATTTTTCTGATAATCCATGTGAAAGTTATGCCCTGGTCAATTTCAGTTGACTTTTTCAGCTATCCAAATAAGGAAACTTTTGCATCTTGATGATTTTTGAGCCAAACTTTGAGAATCATGATCAAGCATTGATCAAATGATGTTTGTGGCTTCAAAATGATATGTTGACCAAAAATTTGAACTTCTGACTGCCAAATGACCATTTTGCCCCTACAGTTGACTGTAGTGCAATTAGGGTTTTTTGACTGTGCAATTTTGTGCTGAATGTCTTGAAACATGATATGAGGATACTTGACCATATTTGTAGGCATATGAGACTTAATTGGACCTTTGAAAACTTCATTCTCTTGATCAGAACACAAACCCTAATTTTGACTGTATAGGAGATCTTTGCACTGTGCAACCCTTGGGGAGATTTTGAAGCTTGGCTTGGCAATTTCTTGGAGAATATGGGAGGGCAAATTTTGGGGTACAACAGTTGCCCCTGTTCAATCTTCTTAGACCTGAGGATGCAGATTGGCTGACGTGCCTTTCGTAATCCGAGGGTAGAAGATGATTGGACACTAGAGTGCCCAGAAATTTGCGCTCACATAGTGGCAGTGTGGTGGGAATGGGCTTATAGATGCCATTTAGAGGTTGATGAAATAGGATGATGGGCTTATAGATGCCATCTGGATGTTGATCGCGTAAGAAATTCCTTAGCGAAAACCTGCATACCTGCAAAAGAAAAATGAGTACCTGACACGTTGCAAGAACTGGTTTTCAGATGTTTGGTATAGGTATGTCCTGACTGGTCACAGGGGTTGAATCTTGGAGCTTCACAAGATGATGAATGAACCATGGATGGTTACTACCTTAGCATGAATGGTAAGAGAACCTTGGGTGATTTTAACTTCAACAACGCTCGTTGAGAAAATCATGGTGGGAATTACCATCTTCGCAGTATCGGGAAGGGAACCATAGGCAATTATAACCTGAAAGAAGAACCTAAAATGGAAATCTCATGCACCGTCGGAGAGAGATCCAATAGGACATTATAATCTCAAAGAAAAACCCAAAATGGAAATCTCATGCGCCGTCGGAGAGAGAACCAATAGGAAAATATAATCTCAAAGAAAAAATCTAAAATGGAAATCTCATGCACCGTCGGAGAGAGAACCAATAGGAAAATATAATCTTAAAGAAAAAATCTAAAATGGAAATCTCATGCACCGTCGGAGAGAGAACCAATAGGAAAATATAATCTTAAAGAAAAACCTAAAATGGAAATCTCATGCACCGTCGGAGAGAGAACCAATAGGAAAATGTAATCTTAAAGAAAAACCTAAAATGGAAATCTCATGCACCGTCGGAGAGAGAACCAATAGGAAAATATAATCTTTAAAGAAAAACCTAAAATGGAAATCTCATGCACCATCGGAGAGAGAACCAATAGGAAAATATAATCTTAAAGAAAAAACCTAAAATGGAAATCTCATGCACCGTCGGAGAGAGATCCAATAGGACATTATAATCTCAAAGAAAAAACCTAAAATGGAAATCTCATGCACCGTCGGAGAGAGATCCAATAGGACATTATAATCTCAAAGAAAAACCTAAAATGGAAATCTCATGCACCGTCGGAGAGAGAACCAATAGGACATTATAATCTCAAAGAAAAAAACCTAAAATGGAAATCTCATGCACCGTCGGAGAGAGATCCAATAGGACATTATAATCTCAAAGAAAAACCTAAAATGGAAATCTCATGCACCGTCGGAGAGAGAACCAATAGGAAAATATAACCTGATAACTTCTACTGAGTCTTCATCAGAAAAATCTGTTGGGAGTCGATTTAGCTGGACTAGAGAAGGCCTTGAAATATGTTTGAGAATTTTAACTGCATCTTTCCTGAAAGGTAAAGGTCAGTCATATGCAATGCATGATATGGATCAAGCAATGATGTTCTCAACATAAATGAGATTTGTATGATATGATGCGTCTATGCATGCTATAATGATGTATGTGATGTTTTATGAATGTATGTTTTCGTCTAGGGAATTAAATCCTTGACGGGTGCCGGGAAGTCATATCCTGGGCTGATGTTGAAGAATAGATTTCGCTTCCGCTGGGGATGATAATTGCAAGAATACCGGTAGGAGAAGATGACTCCGTTGAGGAATAAACTTGGCGAATGGGAGATTCTGCGGGGAGAAAAGATACTCTAGCGACCATGCTGGGAAGCAATACTCTGTGGGGAGAGGGATGCTTTGCTGAGTGTTGATAATAATTTGCTGGGGATACCCTTGTTGTATTGGAAGTATGAATAGACTTCGCTGGGGATAAGAGAGAACTGTATTGACGACGATCTTTCCATGGCTTTTGGCTGAGGATAACCCAGTTATATCCGGCTAAGGAAATAACTCTTTAAATAAAGCCGGACGACGCGTTCGTGCTCTGCGGGGGGATAAGCTTCCAGAATCTACTGGGGATAAGCTTACTGCTTGGGGGTATGAATTCCAACTTTCCTGGGGAACTGAATTGGATTCTCCTGGGGAAGTCTTGAATGTGGGGAAGTGATTTCTTTGAATGCTGTTATGCTGCCGGGGAACAATCTTTAGACCAAGACTGCCGGGGATGCTTGTTATGAGTGTATGTATTGCTGCTGGGGAAATGTTGAGATCTACTGGAGGATGCTTAACTTCCTTGAGATTTGATAACTCTGCTTAGAGAGAGTACACTGACTGCTGACTTATTCTCTGGGGAATTAAGACGTACTGGTCACATTCTTTAGCTGAAGCTACCTTGGTACCTTGGAGGATAGAACAATTAGATTGCTTGGACAACTCTTTATTGGCCCTGTTTCTAGTGTCACCTGTAATAAAATCCTTTGTTTCGTATGCAAATATTTATGAGTTAGCAAATTATTGTCAATGCATATATCACAAATTGAACCTTGGACGTTCTTTGCAAAACAAAACAGAAAAAGAAAAACAATTGGCACGTTTAACTGAAAATATATTTGTATTGATTTTGAATGGCCTGTGAATAGGCGTTTTGTGTACAAGAGGCTGACGTCCTAGCAAGAGAACGCCGCCGAACAAAAGAGTTTATACAAATTTTGTACAAGAGAAAATAAAACAGCTGTGTGAAATGAATGATCCCACTGGGTTTCAACTCTGCTATTGCCTTTATAACTCCGAGCGTCTCATCACTTGATGACCTTGGTTGAAGGTGAAGCTGACTGATCGATGCCGTCTGAACTTGATGCAGATACCGGATTCTGGATGCAAAGTGATCAATGAGACATAGTATTACACTTTATCCCTAATTTTTGCTTGGACCGCCCTTTCGGGTTTTCAGTCCACCGGGATACCCATTTTTGCCCAAGCCGCCTTTTCAGGTTTTCGACTTGCCGGGTGTACAGATTTTTTCATTTTCATCCCTTCATTTTGCCCGAACCCTTTTGGTTCGACGGGAAGCTCTAATTTTTGCCTAGGCATGTCAGCCTAGCGGGTCTTTTTTCATGCGTAGTATCTTTTTACTATGTCTGCATTGGCGGGGTGAGGAAGGTCGTCACCATCCATGTTGGTCAATATCATTGCTCCTCCTGAGAACACATGCTTAACCACAAATGGCCCTTCATACGTAGGGGTCCATTTGCCCCTTGGATCACTCTGAGGAAGGATGATTCTCTTGATTACCAGATCCCCAACTTGATATTCCTGTGGTCTGACCTTTTTGTTAAATGCCTTGATCATCCGTTTCTGATACGTCTGACTGTGACAGATAGCAGCAAGTCTCTTTTCATCAATGAGGTTGAGCTGATCAAGTCGTGTCTGGATCCAATCATCTTCGTTCAGATTTGCATCCTTCATTATCCGGAGAGAGGGTATTTGCACTTCGATCGGCAAGACTGCCTCCATGCCATAAACCAGAGAGAAAGGAGTTGCCCCGGTTGACGTCCTAGCTGAGGTACGGTACCCATGTAGAGCGAACGGTAACATCTCGTGCCAATCTTTATAGGTCACTGTCATCTTCTGCACGATTTTCTTGATGTTCTTATTTGCTGCTTCTACAGCCCCATTCATCTTCGGTCTATAAGGAGAAGAATTGTGGTGCTGTATCTTGAACTGCTCGCAGAGCTCAGCGATCATCTTGTTGTTCAGATTGGTACCGTTGTCTGTAATAATTCGCTCAGGGACGCCGTACCGACAGATCAGGTTGTGCCGAATGAACCGTGCCACAACAGTCTTGGTTACCGTAGCATAGGATGCTGCCTCGACCCACTTCGTAAAATAATCAATCGCCACCAGGATGAAGCGATGCTCATTGGATGCCGTAGGTTTAATCTCACCGATCATGTCTATGCCCCACATTGCAAACGGCCACGGCGCAGTCAGAACATTTAGGGGAACCGGAGGAACATGCACCTTGTCTGCATAAATCTGGCACTTATGGCATGTCCTGGAATGTTGGTAGCAATCAGCTTCCATTGTGGACCAGTAATATCCTGCCCGTAGGATTTTCTTAGCCATAGTGTGTCCACTGGAATGTGTACCAAAGGTCCCTTCATGCAGCTCTTCCATGATCCTTTCTGCTTCAGTCTTCTCCACACAACGCAGTAAGGTTGAATCATGGTTTCGCTTGTACAATATGCCGTTGCTGAGGAAGAACTTTGCTGCGAACCTTCTCAGGAACTTCTTATCGTTGACAGATGCACCTTCAGGGTATTCCTGAGTTTCCAGATATCTCTTCACTTCATGGTACCAAGGCTTCTCAGTCACCAATTCAGTTTCGAGATCACAACAGTATGCCGGTTCGTCCAATTTCCAGATGATGATCCAGGGAGCCTCATTATCCCATTTGACCTTGAACATCGAAGACATTGTAGCTAACGCGTCCGCCAGCTGATTCTTTTCTCTTGGAAAATGTTCAAAGGTTATCTCTGTGAAGTGGGGGATCAGGGTCAACACACATTCTCTGTAAGGAATAAGATTCGGATGTTTCGTATCCCACTCTCCTTTGATCTGATTGATCACCAGAGCGGAATCTCCGAAGACACTCAGAAACTTGATCCTTAGGTCGATCGCAGCTTGAAGACCCATGATGCACGCCTCATACTCCGCCATGTTGTTGGTATAGTTGAAACATAGCCGGGCAGTGAGTGGAGTATGAGTACCTTGAGGAGATATGATGATGGCGCCGATACCATTTCCCAAAGCGTTGGAGGCCCCGTCAAAGTGCATAGACCATCGGGATTCTGGTTCAGGTCCTTCATCCGGTCCAGGTACTTCACAGTCAGTCACAATCATGATGCTTTCGTCTGGAAACTCGAAGTTCATTGATTGATAGTCATCTACAGCTTGATGTGCCAAGTGGTCTGCCAATACACTTCCCTTGATGGCTTTCTGGGTTGTATATTGAATGTCGTATTCCGTCAAGATCATTTGCCATCTTGCAATTCTCCCAGACAGAGCAGGCTTTTCGAATATGTACTTTATAGGATCCATTTTTGAGATCAACAAGGTAGTGTGAGTCAGCATATACTGTCTCAGCCGGCGAGCAGCCCATACCAAAGCGCAGCAAGTTTTCTCAAGCAGTGAGTATCGGGTCTCACAGTCGGTAAACTTTTTACTAAGGTAATAAATGGCATGCTCTTTTCGGCCAGACTCGTCATGCTGCCCCAGCACACACCCCATTGAGTTGTCCAGCACTGTCAGGTATAGTATCAGAGGTCTCCCTTCAACCGGTGGCATAAGGATAGGTGGTTCTTGTAGATACTCTTTGATTCTGTCGAAGGCAGCCTGACATTCATCGTTCTAACGTACTACCTGATCTTTCTTCAGCAGCTTGAAGATTGGCTCACAGGTAGCAGTCAGGTGTGAGATGAACCGAGCGATGTAATTCAGGCGTCCTAAAAAGCCTCTGACTTCCTTCTCTGTCTTAGGAACTGGCATCTCTTGAATAGTTTTGACCTTAGCAGGGTCCACTTGTATTCCCTTGTCACTGACCACGAAGCCTAGCAATTTTCCCGATCTTACCCCGAAGGTGCACTTGTTCGGGTTCAATCTCAGCTTGTATAGTTTCAACCGGTCAAACAACTTTTGCAGATGATCTAAGTGCTCTTCCTCAGTCTGGGACCTTGCGATCATGTCGTCAACATACACTTCTATCTCATGATGGATCATGTCATGAAATAAATCAACCATGGCACGTTGTTAGGTTGCCCCAGCATTCTTTAATCCAAATGGCATGACCTTGTAACAGAAGGTGCCCCACTGAGTAACAAATGTAGTCTTTTCCATGTCTTCAGGTGCCATCTTGATCTGATTGTAACCTGAAAAGCCATCCATGAAAGAGAACACCTTGTGCTGAGCTGTATTATCAACAAGGACATCAATGTGAGGTAAAGGGAAGTCATCTTTGGGGCTGGCCCTGTTCAGATCCCTGTAGTCGACACACATTCTGACCTTTCCATCCTTCTTAGGTACCGGCACCACATTAGCAACCCACTGAGGGTAAGAAGTCACTGCAAGGAACCCGGCATCAAACTGTTTCATGACCTCGGCTTTAATCTTCTCAGACATCTCTGGACGCATCCGACGGACCTTTTGCTTAACTGGAGGGCAGTCTTCCTTAGTTGGCAAGTGATGGACCACAATATCGGTATCCAACCCGGGCATGTCTTCGTAGGACCAGGCAAAGATCTCCATATAATCATGTAACATCTTGGTTAACCGTTGCTTCACGCTGAGCTCTAGGTTGGCACCAATCTTTACCTCCTTCCTGTCTGTCTCTGTACCCAAGTTTATTGTTTCCACTGGCTCTTCATGGGGTTGAATTGCCCTCTCTTCCTGAAGCAACAGTCTTGCAAGCTCACCAGGCACTTCGCAATCATCTTCACCTTCGTCTTCGGCTAAGTTGATCGGATTTTCGAAGTCATAACTGGCAGTAGCAGAGTTGTTATCAGTGAGATCCAGAGTGGATTGAAACCTGTATGAGTGAGTATGTGTGTAAATACAGCTGCTTTGAAATATATGTAAATGAAAGAAAGACAGAAAAGGAGCACAATATTTGCAATGCGGGAAAACGTCCAAGATTTTCATTCATGATATATGAAATGACAATTTATATGCCCTCACAAATGAAACCACGGTGCCTCGGGTAAGACACCGGGCCATAGAGTTTATTTATTGTTTATTACAAAATAACGAAACAAGGAAATTTATTACTTAGTAACAAGAGAAACAGATAGATTGTCCTTTGCACTCCAATTGTTAGATCCACTGTCGGTTGCCGGGTAGATCCAGCTATCAAACTCAGCATCATCCATTTCGTCTTCGTTTCCAATAGCATTTACTCCATGAGCAGGCAGGGGAGCTGTCACTACGTTAGGCTTCTCAGATGCCTCAAACTGTACCTCCTTGGCGTCAATGAGGTCCTGCAGCTTGCTCCTTAATGCCCAACAGTCATCAGTAGAATGCCCCGGGCTATCTGAATGGTAAGCACAACGAGCATTCGGGTTGTACTTAGGAGATGCAGTATTTGGGAACTTCGGCGCCTGTCGGACAGTCACTAAATTGGTTGAGAGCAACTGTGGCAAGATCTGCGACAAAGTCATGCTTAACCGGGTAAACTCTCTCCGGGGTCTTTCAACCTTTTGAGGATTAGTTGGCCGGGGAGCGGCAGCAGGCTTAGCAATCATTACCGCACTGACAGATTGGCGGCGCTCAGGTCTCTCTGATTTCCTGGAACCATATACGGCACTAGCCTCCTTTTTGAAGGGTTTCTTCTCAGAACTAGATGATGCCCCCTTCGGAATCTTTCCAGACTTCAGCCCAGCCTCAATTCTCTCTCCAGTCAGAATCAAATCAGTGAACCCAGCAGAAGAATTCCCAATGAGATGGTTGAAAAACGGCCCGGATAGGGTCCCCAAGAACATGTCTACCAACTCCCGATCAGTCAATGGTGGCTGCACCCTGCTAGCCAGGTCTCTCCACTTCTGAGCGTACTCCTTAAAACCTTCACTTGCACCTAACGACATACCCTGGAGTTGGGTACGTGTGGGGGCAAGGTCGGCATTATATTGATACTGCTTATAGAAAGCAGTAGCCAACTCCTCCCAGTTACGAACTTTGGTCCCATCCAGCTGATAGAACCATTCGAGATGAGTCCCTGAAAGACTCTCCTGGAAGAAGTGGATCCACAAATTCTTATCCGCAGAGTACGGTTGAATTTTCCGAACATAGGACCTTAGATGCAGCTTGGGACAAGATGCCCCGTCATACTTAGAGAAGGATGGTGCTTTGAACTTATGAGGGATGATCACGCCAGTTGACAAACCCAGATCTCCGAAATCCAGCCCAGGTACCTGTTGAACCTCCATAGCTTTCAACCTATCCTCCAGTTGCTTGTATCAGTCTTCTGCCGGAGGGTACTGCTCTTCATCAAAATATGTCTCGTTGTCGGAGACTACCGGACTAGGAACCCTTGCTTCTGCCTGAGGACTACTCTTGCCGATAGAAGAACCAGCCTCTTCATTCTGCAAAGTGTTGTCAAACCTTCGGCCCGAGCTAAACAGAACAGTTCTTCTCTTCTTCTTTCTCTCCTTCTTCAGGAGCAGAGCCTTCAGCTCTTCTTGGCCTTGAGCCAAACCCTTGATTAATTCCTGAAATTGCGCATTCTGCGCCTGAAGAGCTTTGATGGATGTCTCAGTTGATGATGAGTCAGGATTCATGATGCTGAAATAAACAGCGAAGAACTGTAAGCAACCTGAAAAGAGGAAAAACCTGCTATGCTTATGATGAATGATATGTGTTTATGCAATGCATTCGAGGGTTCGAAAGTTCAAATTTGTTGTAGACAAAAAGGAACACACGTTATCATTAAGGAAATAATTGTTCAGTACATCAAAGCCTCATGGGCAAAATAATACAAAAGCAAATCAATCCCAAAATATACTACGCATCCTCTTTGGAGCTATGTAAGTGTTGAGATTCCTCTCCTCATGCAACAGGCGGGTGAGCTCCAAGACCTTCTTTTCACTGGCATGTAGACTGGTCTCAAGAGAATTCCGTTCTTCCTTAAGCTGGATCCAGCTCTTCTGCATCTCTTCCCAGGATGTGGGCATATCGGGGTGCTGAATAGTGTAGGACACTTCTCCTTCCAAGACTGGTTCTTTGATCACAGGGAGCATATGGGGATAAGGCATCACTCGCTTCTGGGAGCGGGCGCGTACCCACTTGAGATAAGGTTCCAACGGGATGGAGTTCCTGTGCCCCAGTGTCTTGCTGTCTATCCTACTTGGCATCCTCCAGGCTCTGATAAATCTCTGGCGAAGTCCTTGAGTATCGTTGTCGAAGTCAAAAACTATGTCAGGAATTAACATGTCATGAGGGCCATCCCTCCGAGCATAACCAAACTGTCTCTATGCCAGGCACGGGCTGTAAGTAATACCTCCTCTGATTCCAAGTAAAGGAACATTAGGGTACTCCCCGCAACGATCAATGATAGTGACATCTTCTCTAGACCTAGGGCACCAATGTATATCTGCATGTGTAAGAGTCATCAACCGTTGTGACCATCTCAAACCCCGCTCATTCTTCAAAACTAATTGTGGAAGGTGCGAAATAAACCACCTTCCCAAGAGAGGAGTGCAACACATAAGGACACCTCTTTTTCTCATGGTTCGAGTGTAACATGAGTGAAGGATGTCCCCCAGCAACGTAGGTATAGGATTCCTGGACATAAAGATCTGGACAGCACTGATATCAATAAGCTGATCTGGGTTAGGGAATAACACCAAACCATAGACAAGGAGGGCCACCACTTCTTCAAAAGCTTGCAAGTCAAGGGAGTTCCAACATTCATGGGCCTTTTCAAACAGAAACCTGGCTAAGAACCCTTTGATACCACTTCTAACTTCCCAATGTCCCTTGAGGTCAGATGACTGTAGGTGCAAGGCTTTAGCAATCTCTTCAAGCTTAGGTTCCTTTTCCGTACCGTTGAAGGGTAGCTGATCAAGGATAGGGATCTTCAGGAGCCGGGAGAACTCCTCCAATGTAGGTACCAACTGATAGTCCAAGAAGGTGAAACAGTGATGCAGAGGATCAAAGAACTGGAACAGGACCTTTATCATGTCTTCCTCAATGTTGGTATTGACCAAGCTGATGAGGCTTCCGTGTCTTTCACTGAATGAAGAGTTCTCGGGAATCCTGGATATAAGCTCCTTAAGCTGAGGAGGGACCCTTACAAGGCTGATTTGAATTGTCTTTCTACGAACAGTTTCCATGTCCTACAAAACAAGAACAAAGATGAAAATTCGAACCCCTGAAATGGTTAGTCAATGCATATGATGCTGGATGATGTCATGATGCTATGATTAAACACACCACAGATATTTACAAAGACAAACATGTAAGGCACACAAGGCACACAAGACAAGCCCTTAAGGTTTAAGGCCAGCATGGGGTCTGGGTAGTACCCTCTTGAAGTTGGTGGGTTCAACCTGTCCTAATCAAAGTAACCGGGTTCTAAGGTTCCCAATATCACGGGATTGCTTTCATTGTTCATCGTTTCGATTTAGCCACTGAACTGGCGACCGAAAAATTCCAGGAAAGCTACCCTCAATTGAGTGTAGTATCGAGTATCAACCAACCTCGGACTGCACCAAAGTCAGTTATCTCACTACCCTAAAGAGGCCAAGATAGTTCAATTAAGGTTCCTAAGGTCTGTTGATGCTTCATGACACCACGCGGAGGCCCCGTACTCTCCTTGACTGAACTCAAGGGTTACCGGTACACACCAAAGTGCCACATCAACGTAGCAGACTGTTTCAACCATGTCGGTATACCCCGCACAGTTCCCTCACAGCCTTGTTGCTACTTTCTAAGAAAGGTATCCCCCAGATCCGGGTTAGGATCTATAGAACTCCCAAGCAACCCACAATAATAAAGCAAGCAAAGAAGACAATTGAAAACACAGTGATCTTAAACCTAAGGTGCACCTCACTTTATAAGATATTCCCCAGCAGAGTCGCCAGTTCTGTGATCGGTGGATCTGGAACTGACTGTTTAACGCTGGTTCGCGAAATGTCGCGGAAGCAAGAGTCGCCACCGTCTTTTATTTTCTCCAAATGGAAAGGACAAAAGCACAGAAAAATTCCTTAAAGAGATTGCTCTCGGTTCGGGAGGTAGGTTATAGAAAGGGAAGGTGTTAGCACCCTTTCTATCCATGGTTATCCATGGGCTCTTAGATACTTGCTCATTTGTGTTTTCAAAAATGGGTTGTTTGCTTTTCAACTGTGGGTTTTAAAAAGTTTCTTTGAAAATTCCAGTTCGACTCTTGTATCGGTCCTCAAGAGTGTTTGAAAAATTGCTTTTGAAAGCTTTTTGAAAATGTGTTGGTGTGAAAAGTATTTTTGATTTGTTTTGAAGTTAGAGCAAGTATCTACGAGAACCTACCTACCCTAAGGAATTCGTCTATGTAAATGTCCTTTAAAGTAGTGCCATCCCACCATTGAGAGGTAGGTAGCACCACCGTTGGAGGTGTTCGGGTCAATTCGAGGGTTCGGGACGTGGTGATCACCAGAGCAATGGGAAGACACCTTAGAAGCTACCCTCATGCCAGGTTCCCGGATCATGAGGACTTACTAAGACATCCTCTACTCGACGATCACCCTTCGAGGCAAGGCAACAGTGAGGCGTACCCTAGGGGTGGTGTGTGATTTGTGTGTCGTTTTCATTTATTTTTGTCTTGTCAGGTTATGGGTGATCTATGCGTTTGTTTTTATTTTAACATTCATTCTTGCATGCCATTATTAACAGTTAAAAAAGTTGCGGAAATATAAAGTTCTAAACTATTACAAAGGCGCGGGTCCACATCGCCAAAATTAAAATCCAGGACCCGTTTGACGGAAAAATAAATAAAGTAAAAGAAAATAAAGAATTAAAAGTGCGAGCAATTATTTACAAGGCTTCGGGAGAGGTACATAATTATTTAAATGACATACAATAAATATGCGAATAAATAAGAAATTAAGAACGAAACGAGGGCGTTGGACCCTTTTGCAAAAAATTAAATTAATAACGGAGTTAATTAATTAAAAGAGAAAGAACTTGTTTTTTGGTGTTTTTTAGTATTTTAGGAATTTAATGAGAAAAAGAATTAATTAAAATTAAAATAAGAGGCAAACCCTAATTCTAGTTATTTTTTAATTTATTAAGAAATATTGAAATTTTTAACCTAAATTAAACTTAATTTTTACATGCAAATTTGATTATAAAAATAAATAAAATAAACATTTAATTATTTGAATTATTATAAAAGTAAAAAGGATGAAAAATTGTTAATTAAACCCTAGTTCTACATTTTTTGATTTATTATTAAAAGAATTAAAGTTAACACCTAATTTAAAACTAATTTTATTTACATGCAAATTTATTTAAGAAAATATTAGAAATAAATATATTTGATTTTTTTAATTCTTTTCTGATTTTTATGATGTTTTTATATTTTGTAAAAATAATTAATTAATTAAACAAATATAATTAGAAAGAAAATAGAAAATAAATAAAAACATAGCAAACCTTGGGGGGTGGGAGTCCCCAAATAGGAGGTTAAATCCAAGCAATTCTGGCCCAATAAGCATGGCCTTGTTGGACTTTTGCTGGACACGTGCACGCGCGTTGACTTGAGCTCATCATAGTCTTCAGTTCATGGCCGTTAATCTGGTGCTCTGGGACACGTGGGCGTTGATTTTTGAGCGTGTATGATGATCCTCAATGTAAGCGCTGCATATGAACATTAATGGAAAAATGATATTTGAAAGCATGAAGACCTGGGGCTCGAACCCAGGTCATGGATATTGCCAGCGCGTGTTCCTACCACTGAGCCATCCCAAACACGTTTAATATATAATAGCAAATAAACATTATAAAAGAAATAATGATCAGGGGCCACCAGCGCGCGCGAAATTCGAATTGGCCTATCGCGTCTTGCCACGATATCGTCTTCTCCACATCCCTGAAACGCAAATACATTAAGCCACGGTTTTTCACGTGTTCTCCTAGGCATGTTTTGGGAAAATAGCGAATAGGTCTAGAGGGTCCATAAATTAGGCGCAATAGTGGCTTCTTCTTCGTCCAAATTTGCTGATTACAACCATGGTACTCTTGAAGGCCAATTTTTCTTGGTTTCAAAATCCCCAATTGGAGGTCCTGTAAACCCTAAAACTCAAACATGGCATAATCGCGTGTAGCACATAAAAAGACAATTAAGTGTATTGGTTAGCTTCAGAACTTCATAATGAACATGAATCAATAATTAAATTTCACAAAGAATGCATGGATTAGGATGTACAATTATGAAATTTTCACAAGATATTTCAGGTTCTGTATACCAATTCCTTAAGCTTTGATGACCGTTTTTGATTGAGACATGTTCTATGGACCCTGAGGAAGCTAATGGAAGAAGAATTATGTCTTGAATCGCCCTGGAAGTGAACTTTCAGTTTTGAGTTTTTTGCAAATTTTCTCAAGTTTGATAATGGCTTTTGGAGCAGCTGTGCGTGTATGTTCTGATTAGGGTTGTGTTCCTGGCATATGTAGTAGTGAATTAGGTCAAAAAGAATCATCCAAATCTCTTGCATTCATAGTTTTAAAGATTTGATTTTCAAGCTTTATTTTCCAAATATTTTCCATACAATTTTGTATCAATTAGGATCCAATCAAACCAAATCTTCCCATATTTGAATGTGCACGAATTATTGAGTAGGTTACATGTGCAAAAAGATTTGTTAGGTTAAGTTAAGTATTTTTCATATATTTAATTGATTTAAATGAATTAATATAAATAAAAATTCAAATAAATAAATAAAAAATGAAGAAATACTTCCCTTTGGGCCAAGTGGTCGTGCACATGTCATGGATGATGAATTATGGAAGAAAAATGGGCCCATTAGCAATTTTAGGTCATTTGAATCAATGTTGACTTTTCAAAATATCCAAACATTTCCCAACTTCCACAAGGCATAACTTGCTCAATTTTTAAGCTTTTCTCATGTTCTTGGACATTTTGGAAAGGTATTTGAGTCCTCTAACCAATGTCTTTGGTCCCATGTCATTTTGATTTACCAATCTCAAGTTATGATCTTTGACTTAAAGTCCCTTTTTGTTGACTTTTGAAAATGACCTATAATGTTGAAATTGATAACTTTTTGTGAGAGCATTTCTTGGACTTGAAGTATGAGGATGAGTTGTAGGAAATGTCTTTCTCTTCAAAATGAGCTTTGGATGGAATTTTTCTGATAATCCATGTGAAAGTTATGCCCTGGTCAATTTCAGTTGACTTTTTCAGCTATCCAAATAAGGAAACTTTTGCATCTTGATGATTTTTGAGCCAAACTTTGAGAATCATGATCAAGCATTGATCAAATGATGTTTGTGGCTTCAAAATGATATGTTGACCAAAAATTTAAACTTTTGACTGCCAAATGACCATTTTGCCCCTACAGTTGACTGTAGTGCAATTAGGGTTTTTTGACTGTGCAATTTTGTGCTGAATGTCTTGAAACTTGATATGAGGATACTTGACCATATTTGTAGGCATATGAGACTTAATTGGACCTTTGAAAACTTCATTCTCTTGATCAGAACACAAACCCTAATTTTGACTGTATAGGAGATCTTTGCACTGTGCAACCCTTGGGGAGATTTTGAAGCTTGGCTTGGCAATTTCTTGGAGAATATGGGAGGGCAAATTTTGGGGTACAACAGAAACCATTTGTGCATTGGGCTTGTTCGCCTCTATACAACCAAAGCCCATCTAATTGCTAGCGTGCCACACCCCCCCCCCCCCCATTTTTCAAATCTGACCCCTTTTGATTCTTCTTCCATTTTCAATTGGGCCGTCGCCCCACAAACAACCTAAGCCCATTCTGCTTTCTTTTTTTTTTAATTTATTTTGATTGACAAATGTTAACACTAACTTTCTTATTATTGCATTAATTTGTTTTATTTTGTTAATAATAATAATAGTAATATTTATTTTCTTAAATTAATTTTATTGTCTTCTTTTATCAATTGATTTTGTTTCATTTAATAAAAATACAAAAAATAATAGAATTTTGATTAATAAAATTTTCTTCCTTTAAAATTTTTGTTTACATAATTAATAAAACACAAAGAATAATAATAATTTTTAATCTTTCTTTTTAGAATAGATTTTTATTTGTTTATTTGTAAATAAATACATGCATCTCATAATATTATTGATTTCTTCATTTGTTATAATTTTATATTGAATTGCGACAATTCGATTTGGTTGTAACACTTGATATTTGGACATTATTATTCTTGTGAGACTCATCCCCATTTGTAAATAATTGTACCCCCATCCCCGGATACTTTTGTAATAGCTTAGATGTTTAATTCTCGCACTTTATGCTTTCAAATATGCCATGACTAGAGATTAGGATTTGTATGCGAAAATCTAAAATCAATCGCTAGATGACCTAATACAAGATTTAAATGCATGAAAATGACAAACACAATTCACACGTGCACCTCTAGGGTAACCTCGCTTGTTGCCTCGGAAATGCAATCATGTCCCTCGAATATGAGACACTCTAGAAAATGCCCCTTCAATAAACAAAGATCGTAGTCCCTCGATGACCCTCAATGTTGCCTTCAATAAAACGATCTCGTCCATTACAAAATTGCTAGAGCATCTCACAAGTTGCTTTCAATGATTGTATGCGATGACCCGCGCCTGTCCTGTTTAACATCCTAATACAAGGTTGTTCACCAAATGTAATGGTGAAATAACACTGTCAAAAGGGTTAAAAACATATAGAAAAAATCTTTGAGTAAAAATAGGGTAGACAACTCTTAGTTACTTGATCAAAAGCTTTCAAAACATCCTTGCTATTTTCAAACACACTTCATAACACAATTTCAAAACAAACTTTCAAACATTGAAACATCTTTTCAAAAGACAGACACCTTTGTATATATTCAAACAAGAATCATTACAAAGGTTGCCTAGACAAGGCCTCTTTTTCAAAGCATTTTCAAAAACCACACACAAAGCACCATTTCAAACAATTGAAAAGCAAAAGCAAGTGATCTAAAACAAGTAACTAAGAGCCCATGGAAAACCATGGATGAAAAGGGTGCTAGAACCTTCACTTTTCATAATCTACCCCCTGAACCCAAGAAAACATCTCAAAGGTCTTTCCTGTGCTTTTTGACCTTTCCTTTGGATAAAATAAAAAGTCGGTGGCGACTCTTGCTAAACCGCAAAATTGCAAACACAAACGCAAAACCTCAAGTCAGTTCTCCCACCGTATCACTGTGACAATAAGAGGGTTTGATTAAAGAATAAACTCGGTTCTGAATACGCGAAAGCGGCAGTTCCTGTTAAATTAGTTCTTTTCATGAGTAGAAAATATTTCCATATAAGTAGTTTTATTTAGAAGCATTGTGTGATCGGTGGAAATAGAACTGACTGTTTTTAGCTGGATCGCGTATGTCGCGGTAAGCAAGAGTTGCCACCGTCTTTTATGTTCTCCAACATGGAAAGGACAAAAGCACAGCAAAATTCCTTATTGAGAATGTCTCTCGGTTCGGGAGGTAGATTTATAGAAAGGGAAGGTGTTAGCACCCTTTCTATCCATGGTTATCCATGGGCTCTTAGGTACTTGCTCTTATGTTTTCAAAAGATGTTTGCTTTTCAAATGTGAGTGGGTTTGAAAAAAGTTTCGTTTTTGAAAGATTTCTAAGTGACTCTTGTATCTGTCCTCAAGAGTGTTTGAAAAATTTGTTTTGAAAACTTTTGAAAGTGTCAGTGTGAAAAGATGTTTGGTTTGTTTTTTAAGAGAGCAAGTACCCATGAGTCATCCACTTACTCTAAGGAATTAGGCTGTGTAAGAGTCCTTAAGGTAGTGTCATCCCACCATTGAGAGGTAGGTAGCACCACCGTTGGAGGTGTTCGGGTCAATTCGATTGAGGGAGTGTGGTCATCGAAGTAATAGTAGGACACCTTAGAAGTAACCCTAATGTCCTAGATCCTTTTTAATCCGAGGCAACCGTTTCGAGGCAACTGGATCTTAGACATAAGGGCGACCGCTAAAACACCCTATACTTGACGACCACTTTCGAGGCAACGAGTGAAGCGTACCCTAGAAGTGGCATGTGCATTGTGTGTTGTTTTCATGTTAACATTTATCTTGGATCATGCAATTGTGAGCTACGAGTTGTTTTTAATTATCATACATTCTTTCATGCAATTTAGCAGTTAGGAGTGCGGAAAATAAAATACGGAAAGGTAAAAGCTACGCTATTACAAGGCGCGGGTCTATACATCGCCAAAAAACAAAGACCCCTTTTTGATAAAGATGCGGAAAGTAAAAAAGCAATAAACCTAATTACTATTACATTCCGGAAACAGTTACATAATAATCAAAATAAAAAAATAATGCGCCAATAGAAATTAAACTGGACGTCCTTAGGGTTTTGACCCTTTTGAGAAATTACGAGCTTTTTTGTCCTTTGCCTTAAATTAAAATTAAACCTAATTATTTAATTAATTATTTACAAGAAATATGTTTTTTATGTTTTTGTATTTAATGATAATAAAATAAATTAAAAGTCAAGAAAACTCTAGCTCTAAGTTTATTTTAACTATTAATGAAAATGTTAAAGTTAAACTAATTTAAACTAATTAATTAATTTACATGTTATTTACAAAAATAATAATAATTAATAATGATGATAATAAGAAAATGATTAAAAAAAGGTCAAAACCTAATTCTATGCAATTTTATTTATTAAGAAAAAGGATTAAAATTAAAACCTAAATTAAACTAAGTTAATTGTTAATATTCATTTACAAAAATAAGTTAATGGTGAAATTAATAAATAATTAAAATATATTTACAATTTTGATTTTCTGATTTTTATTAGGAAAAATTAATTTGTGGTGAATTAATAATAATAATTAAAACAATTAAAAGAAATTTAAAAGAAAAGAAAATAAATTGCAAACCAAGGGGGTATGTTGGCCCAAGGGGAGGTTTGTTTTGAGCAATTCTGGCCCAACAATGCTCTGAGCCTTGTTGACTTTCATGATCGCCTATGCCTGCTTTGACCTGAGCATATGATACTCCTTCCCTTGCAGCCCTTGGATTGATAGTCACAGCCACTTGGCACATGGAGCACTGAAGGTTCATGATAGATCATTGACAAGCGCTGCACTGGAACGTGTTGGAAAAAAGATCAACAATTATATGGGGGACCTGGGAATCGAACCCAGGTCCTAACGATTGCAAGCCACGTCCACAACCACTCAGCCATTGCATTGTATTTGTAATAATAATGGATAGTGAAAATAATTAGCAAAAACAACAATTATGCTGGGAATTTAAGAAAAGCGCGCATCATATTTGAATACGCCAGTCATGTCCTTCCACGTATTGTCTTCTTCATCTGGCCTAAAACAAAAAACAAGCAAATAGCGGGGGTTTAAAACCCCCACAAACTGGAAACATCAAAAATAGCGATTAGGCACACAAGCAATATAAAAAGGGCGCGATGGTGTCAATGATTTCGTCTTGTCCTGACGAATTTATCCATATATGTCTTGAGGTCTAATTTTACAGTATATGAGAAACCCCAATATGAAAGCTCTGAAACCCTAGCATTCGTCCATGGTAGATTTCGATTCAGGATGTTTCAACACAATTAATCCATACCAAAAGCTTCAGGAAGATGTTAGCAATACAAATCAATAATCAAAACATGTCAATGATGCATAAAAATTGGTTTTTGATTATGGAAATGTTTGTTCAAACCGTGATTCTGTTTGGCCGTTTCCTTGTGTATTAGAGCTTGTTCTTGATGGCAATGGATTCCTGGCAATGTCAGCAACACGTTGGAACCACTTTTAGGCTTTGAATTCACCTGGAATATTGATTTCAGTTTTCAAGTATTTCTTCAATTTTTGGAATTTCGTTATGTGGTTTCAGCATTTCTTTCACGTTGTTCATACTAGGGTTGGCTTCAGCATATGTATTGGAATCAAAACTAGGGTAAATCTTGGCCCAAAAGTCCATGAAATTATGTTTTCAATATTTGATTTTAATCAAATCTTTTCCAACTTTTTTGATTGATAAAACTTGCCAAACATGGATGATTTTGCCTTTTTGATTGAGAAACGAGATTGCCAGCTTTCCCTGATCAGATTTGCTTCACAAAAGATCCAAAAACCATATCTTTTGAATTTTCCTACAATTAAAATCAATTAAATGAATTAATATTAATAAAAATTCAATTAATTAATTAAAAATAAGAAAATAAATCATTTTAAGTTCAATGGGTCGTGCATAGGCTTTGGGTAAAGATTCAAGAAGGAATTTGAGGCCCATTAGCAAAAATGAAATGTTTTAGACAAAGTTGACTTTTGAAAGTTCCCAAATATTTCCCAACTTCTCCAATGCATATCTTGCTCAATTTTGAATCTATGAACATGTTCTTGGACATTTTGGAAAGGTCTTGAAGTCCTCTAACCAATTCCTTTGGTCCCATGTCATTTTGATTTACCAATATCAAGTTATGGTCTTTGACTTAAAGTGCCTTTTTGTTGACTTTTGAAAATGACCTATAATGTAGAAATTGATAACTTTTTCTGAGAGCATTTCTTGGACTTGGAATGTGAAGATGAGTTGTAGGAAATGTCATCCCCTTCAAAATGAGCATTGGATGGGATTTTTCTGATGAACCATGAAAAACTTATGCCCTGGTCAAATTACAGTTGACTTTTCAACTGTCCAAAAATAGAAACTTTTGCATCTTGATGATTTTTGAGCCATGCTTGTGGGATCATGATCAAGAATTGATCAAATGATGATTGTGGCTTCAAAATAAGATGTTTGACCAAAAACTTTGACTTTTGACTGTCAAATGACCATTTTACTCCTGCTGTTGATTGTGAAGCAATTAGGGCTTTTGACTGTGCAACTTGATGCTGTGAGTCTTGAAACTTGACATATGGATGCTTGACAATGTATATAGGCATATGGGACTTGATTGGACCCTTGAAAACCTCAATTTCTTTGCAAGAACCAAAACCCTAATTTTGATTGTGTTAGGAGGCAATTGGACTGTGCAACCCTTGAGAGATTTTGAACCATTTGGAGATTGACCTTGACAAATCTTGAAGAATATGGGAGGGCAAGTTTTTGGTTTCAACAGTTGCCCCTGTTCAATCTTCTTAGACCTGAGGATGTGGATTGGCTTGCGTGCCTTTCGTGATCCGAAGGTGGAAGATGATTGAACACTAAAGTGCCCATAAATTTGCACTCACATAGTAGAATGTTAGCAGTGTGATGGAGGGAATGGGCTTACAGATGCCATTTGGAGAGATGATGGATAGGAGGATGGGCTTATAGATGCCATCTGGAGCTGTGACGGGGCCTTGTCGGTAATGGGCTTATAGATGCCATTTGGAGAGATGGTATGTGGGAGGATGGGCTTATAGATGCCATCTAGGTGTCGATCGCGTAAGAGATTCCTTAGCGAGAACTTGCGTACCTGAGAAAGAAAGATAATTACCTGGCCTGTTACAGGGGTTGATCTTCAAACTCTTTATGTAGATATGCCCTGGCTGGATACAGGTATCGAATCTCTAAACTCTTCATATAGATATGTCCTGGCTGGATACAGGTATCGAGTCTACAATCAGTTACTCACAGATGTGCCCTGGCTAGATACAGGAATCGAATATTCAAACTCTTCAGACGTGCCCTGGCTGGATACAGGAATCGAGTCCGGAATTAGTCGTCAACAGATATGCCCTGGCTGGATACAGGAATCGAATCTTCAACTCTTCAGACGTGCCCTGGCTGGATACAGGAATCGAGTCCGGAATTAGTCGTCAACAGATATGCCCTGGCTGGATACAGGAATCAAATCTGCAAACTCTTCAGACGTGCCCTGGCTGGATACAGGAATCGAGTCCGGAATTAGTCGTCAACAGATACGCCCTGGATGGATACAGGAATCAAATCTTCAAACTCTTCAGACGTGCCCTGGCTGGATACAGGAATCGAGTCCGGAATTAGTCGTCAACGGATATGCCCTGGCTGGATATAGGAATCGAATCTTCAAACTCTTCAGACGTGCCCTGGCTGGATACAGGAATCGAGTCCGGAATTAGTCGTCAACAGATACGCCCTGGCTGGATACAGGAATCGAATCTTCAAACTCTTCAAACGTGCCCTGGCTGGATACAGAAATCGAGTCTGGAATTAGTCGTCAACAGATATGCCCTGGATGGATACAGGAATCGAATCTTCAAACTCTTCAGACGTGCCCTGGATGGATACAGGAATCGAGTCCGGAATTAGTCGTCAACAGATATGCCCTGGCTGGATACAGGAATCGAATCTTCAAACTCTTCAGACGTGCCCTGGCTGGATACAGGAATCGAGTCCGGAATTAGTCGTCAACAGATACGCCCTGGCTGGATACAGGAATCGAATCTTCAAACTCTTCAGACGTGCCCTGGATGGATACAGGAATCGAGTCCGGAATTAGTCGTCAACAGATATGCTCTGGCTGGATATAGGAATCGAATCTTCAAACTCTTCAGACGTGCCCTGGCTGGATACAGGAATCGAGTCCGGAATTTCTTCATGTAGATATGCCCTGGCTAGATACAGGTATCGAATCCACAATCAATCGCTCACAGATATGCCCTGGCTAGATACAGGTATCAAATCTGGAATTGTGACAGTTGATAGTAATCATCTTTGTATTGACCTTTTTCCTGAAAAGGCGAAACATTAGTTGTATGCAATGTCATGATGTATGAAATGCGTGACGTTCTCAAAATAAATGAGATTGTATGTTCATGATGCGTATGTGCATGCTATAATGTATGAAGATGTGATGTTTATGAATTTATTTTTGTCTAGGAAAATAAATCCTTGACGAATACCGGGCAGTCAAATCCTGGGCTGATGTTGAAGAGTAGAGCTCTTTGTTTCCGCTGGGGATGACGGTTGCGAGAATAAACCGGTAGGAGAAGATGACTCCGTTGAGGGATAAACTTTGTTGAAGAGATTATTCTGCGGGGAAATATTCTGTGGGAAGAGAGGTACTTTGCTGAGATGTTGATGATAACTCCGCTGGGGATACCATTGATGAGTTATGTTGGGGATTTAATGAACTCCGCTGGGGGATAGAAAGAACTTCGTCGGGGACGATCTTTCCGTGGCAATTAGCTGAGGATAACCCAGTTATATCCTGGTGGGGAAATAACCTTTGAATAAAGCCGGGGAGAGCGTTCATACTCTGTAGGGGATAAGCTTCCAGAATCTACTGGGGATAAGCTTCTAGAATTTACTAGGGATAAGCTTCCAGAATTTACTGGGGATAAGCTCCCAGAATTTACTGGGGAGATTGATTCAACTCTCCTGGGGAGACTTCTTGAGACTGTACTGGGGAAGTGGCTCCACTAGGGTGTCTGGTATTCCGCCGGGGAACAATCTTAGATCAAGATTGCCGGGGATGCTTGTTAGGAACGTTTGTATGCTCCGTTGGGGAATATTGAGATCTGCTGGGGATAACCAACTTCCTTGAGGCTGACAGTAGACTAACTCTGCTCGGGGAGAGTGTTACTGACTTGCTGGAGGTACTGTGCCTTGTCAGGGCTGACGGGTGAAGGTATCTGGGTTACATTCTTCAGCTGAACTTACCTTAGTACCTTGGTGGACAGAGCAACTAGATCGCTTAGACAACTCATTATTGCCCCTATTTCTGATGTCACCTGTAATTAGTCCTTTGTTTCGCATGCAAATATTTATGAGTTTAGCAATTAGTGTCAAATGCATATATCAAAAATGAACATTGGACGTTCTTTGCACAACAAAACAGAAAAAGGAAAAATAATTGGCAATTTATCTGAAAAGTGAATTTGTATTGATTTTTTGAATTTGCCTGTAAATAGGCGTTTATGTACAAGAGGCTGACGTCCTAGTAAGAGAACGCCGCCGAACAACAGAGTTTATACAATTTTGTGAAAAGGAAACAAAACAGCTATGTGAAAAGAATAATCCCACTGGGTTCCGACTCTGCTATCGCCTTTATATCTTCGAGCGTCTCCTCACTTGGCTGCTTAGTTGAAGATGAAGTTGATCGATCGATGCCGTCTGAACCTGATAGTTGATACCGGATTCTGGATGCAAGGTGATCCAATGAGACATAGTATTACGCTTATCCCTAACTTTTTCCTGGACCGCCCTTTCGGGTTTTTAGTCCACCGGGATACCCATTTTTGCCCAAGCCGCCTTTTCAGGTTTTCGACTTGCCGGGTGTACAGATGTTTTCATTTTTCATCCCTTATTTTTGCCCGAACCCTTTTGGTTCGCCGGGAAGCCCTTACTTTTGCCTAGGTGTGTCAACCTAGCGGGTCTTTAATTCATGCGTAGTATCTTTTTACTATGTCTGCATTGGCGGGGTGAGGAAGGTCGTCACCATCCATAGTGGTTAGAATCATAGCTCCTCCTGAGAAGATATATTTAACCACAAATGGCCCTTCATACGTAGGGGTCCATTTGCCCCTGGGATCACTTTGAGGAAGAATGATGCGCTTGATTACCAGGTCCCCAACTTGATATTCTTGTGGTCTGACTTTCTTGTTAAATGCCCTGATCATCCGTTTTTGATACGTTTGACCATGACAAATAGCAGTGAGTCTCTTTTCGTCAATTAGGTTCAACTGATCAAGTCGAGTCTGAATCCATTCATCTTCTCTCAAGCCTGCATCCTTCATTATCCGGAGAGAGGGTATCTGGACTTTAATTGGCAAGACTGCCTCCATGCCATAGACCAAGGAAAAGGGAGTTGCCCCGGTTGACGTTCTTGCTGAGGTACGATACCCATGAAGAGCAAACGGTAACATCTCGTGCCAATCTTTATAGGTCACTATCATCTTCTGCACAATCTTTTTGATATTCTTATTTGCTGCTTCTACAGCCCAATTCATCTTCGGCCGGTAGGGAGAAGAGTTGTGGTGTTGTATCTTGAATTGCTCGCAGAGCTCAGTAATCATCTTGTTATTAAGATTGGTACCATTATCCGTAATGATCCTTTCCGGGACGCCGTATCGACAGATCAGGTTGTGTCGAATGAACCGTGCCACGACGTTCTTGGTTACGGTAGCGTAGGAAGCTGCTTCAACCCACCTTGTAAAGTAATCGATCGCCACCAGGATGAAGCGATGCCCGTTGGATGCCGTAGATTTAATCTCGCCGATCATATCAATGCCCCACATTGCAAAAGGCCAAGGTGCAGTCAAGACATTAAGAGGGACTGGAGGAACGTGTACTTTATCTGCATAGATCTGGCACTTGTGACATGTCCGAGAATGTTGGTAACAGTCGGCTTCCATTGTGGACCATAAATATCCTGCCCGAAGGATTTTCTTTGCCATGGTATGTCCACTGGAATGCGTTCCGAAGGTACCTTCATGCAGTTCTGCCATGATCTTTTCTGCTTCCGTCTTATCCATACAACGCAGTAAGGTTGAATCATGGTTTCGCTTGTAAAGAATGTCGTTGCTGAGGAAGAACTTTGCAGCGAACCTTCTCAGGAACTTCTTTTCGTTGACAGATGCACCCTCGGGGTATTCTTGAGCTTCCAAGTACCTTTTCACCTCATGATACCAAGGTTTTTATTTACCTCTTCAGCCTCAAGATCACAGCAATATGCAGGTTCATCCAGTTTCCAGATAATGATTCGGGGAGCCTCGTTATCCCATTTAACTTTGAACATAGAAGACATCGTAGCCAGCGCGTCCGCCAACTGATTCTCCTCTCTTGGGAAGTGTTCAAAAGTTATCTCCGTGAAATGGGGGATCAATGTCAACACACACTCTTTGTAAGGAATAAGATTCAGATGTTTCGTATCCCACTCGCCTTTGATCTGATTGATCACGAGAGTAGAATCTCCGAAGACACTCAGAAACTTGATCCTTAGGTCAATTGCATCTTGAAGACCCATGATGCATGCCTCATACTCCGCCATATTGTTGGTGCAGTTGAAACATAGTCGGGCAGTAAGTGGAGTATGAGTGCCTTTTGGGGATATGATCACAGCGCTGATACCGTTACCCAAAGCGTTAGAGGCTCCGTTAAAGTGCATAGACCATCGGGATCCTTCCTCAGGTCCTTCATCCGGTCCAGGTATTTCACAATCAGTCACTACCATGATGTTCTCGTCAGGAAATTCAAAGTTCATTGACTGGTAGTCGTCTACTGCCTGGTGTGCCAAATGGTATGCCAATACACTTCCTTTGATTGCTTTCTGAGTCGTGTACTGGATGTCGTATTCTGTCAAGATCATCTGCCATCTCACTATTCTTCCAGACAGAGCAGGCTTTTCGAATATGTACTTTATTGGATCCATTTTTGAAATCAACAGAGTAGTGTGAGTCAGCATATACTGCCTCAGCCGGCGAGCAGCCCATACCAAAGCTCAGCAAGTTTTCTCGAGCAGTGAGTATCGGGTCTCACAGTCGGTAAACTTTTTGCTAAGGTAATAAATGGCATGCTCTTTTCGGCCAGACTCGTCATGCTGCCCCAGCACACACCCCATTGAGCTGTCAAGTATAATATTAGAGGTCTCCCTTCAACCGGTGGCATAAGGATGGGTGGTTCTTGGAGATACTCTTTGATTCTGTCGAAAGCGGCCTGACATTCATCGTTCCAACGTACTACTTGATCTTTCTTCAGTAGCTTGAAGATTGGTTCACAGGTAGCAGTTAGATGTGAGATGAATCGAGCAATATAATTCAGACATCCTAGAAAGCCTCTGACTTCTTTCTCTGTCTTGGGAACTGGCATCTCTTGTATGGCTTTAACTTTGGCAGGGTCCACTTGAATACCTTTGTCGCTCACGATGAATCCTAGCAACTTTCCAGATCTTACCCCAAAGGTGCATTTGTTTGGATTCAATCTTAGCTTGTATAACTTCAGACGGACAAACAGCTTCTGCAGATGGTCAAGGTGTTCCTCCTCAGTTTGAGACCTTACAATCATATCGTCAACATATACTTCTATCTCATGATGGATCATGTCGTGAAATAAAGCAACCATAGCACGTTGGTAGGTTGCCCCAGCATTTTTCAACCCAAAAGGCATGACCTTGTAACAAAGGTAGTCTTTTCTATGTCTTCAGGAGCCATCTTGATCTGATTATAACCTGAAAAACCATCCATGAAGGAGAACACCTTGTGCTGAGCAGTATTGTCAACCAGAACGTCGATGTGAGGCAGGGGGAAGTCATCCTTGAGGCTCGCCATGTTCAGATCCCTGTAGTCAACACACATTCGGACCTTACCATCTTTCTTCGGCACCGGAACCACATTGGCAACCCACTGAGGGTAAGAAGTCACTGCTAGAAACCCGGCATCAAATTGCTTCATAACCTCGGCCTTGATTTTCTCGGACATTTCTGGGCGCATACGGCGAACCTTCTGTTTAACCGGAGGGCATTCTTCCTTGGTAGGCAGGTGATGAACCACAATGTTGGTATCCAACCCAGGCATGTCTTCGTAGGACTAGGCAAAGATTTCCACATAATTGTGCAACATCTGAATCAACCGTTGTTTCACGTTGAGCTCCAGATTGGCACTAATCTTGACTTCCTTTCTGTCTGTCTCAGTACCCAGATTTACCGTTTCCACTGGCTCTTCATGTGGCTGAATGGCCCTCTCTTCCTGGAGTAACAGTCTTGCAAGCTCACCAGGCACTTCGCAATCATCTTCACCTTCGTCTTCGGCTAAGTTGATCGGATTTTCGAAGTCATAACTGGCAGTAGCAGAGTCGTTACCAGTGAGATCCAGAGTGGATTGAAACCTGTATAGGTGAGTGTGTGTAAATATAGTTGTTTTGCAATATATAAAGAAAGAAAGGGAGCACAAGATTCGAAATGCGAAAAACGTCCAATGTTTTTATTCATGATATATGGAAATGACAAGTAATAAGCCCTCACAAGTGAAGCCACGGTGCCCCGGGTAAGACACCGGGCCATAAAGTTTCAAATTATTGTTCGTTACATATTTAAAAACAAAGGAATTCATTACTGAGTAACAAAAGTAATAGGTATGTAGTCTTTGGCAGTCCAATTGTTCAGTCCACCATCGGCTGTTGGGTAGATCCAGCTATCAAATTCAGATTCCTCCGCATCGCCTTCAATAGCATTCACTCCCGGGTTGGTGATGAATACGGGAGGTCTTCCAATCCTTGCTTTACGTACAACCCTCTGAGCCTCTGCAGTGAAACCCAGCCCAAACTTGTCAGTCTTTGGAGTAAAATCAAGAAGTCTGCCCCAGTTTGCACATTCACCCTTCTCAACCACAGCCCGGGCATCCTTCAAGGAAGCCATCTTCAAAGGAGAAATATCTTCAGTCCTAGTCTCTGCTGCTGCCAATGTTGGAGGCACCTCTTCAAAGTGTTGAAAGGGGGTCTCAATGAACTCCCCGTCCATCTCTATATACCGGAATGAGTTAAGATGGCTAACCATGTATTCTTCCTCCCCCTGAACCGTAACAATTTTCCCTCTGACCGGGTACTTGAGTTTCTGATGTAGAGTTGAGGTCACAGCTCCAGCTTTGTGGATCCAAGGACGACCCAGCAAACAAGAATAGGATGGTCGGATGTCCATCACATAGAATGTTGAGTCAAAGACTTGAGAACCAACCCGGATTGGAATGTCCACTTCACCATGTACCATCCTCTTCGACCCGTCAAAGGCCCGGACAATAATGTTACTAGGCTTCAACTCCAAACCCTCACAATCCAACCTGTCTAAGGCCTTCTTGGGCAATACGTTCAGCGAAGAACCGGTGTCTACCAACACATGGGCGAGAGTAGTGCCCATGCATTCAATGGAGACATGCAGGGCATCGTTGTGGTTCTTTCCCTTGGCGGTCAGATCAGCGTCAGAGAAACCCAGACCATTATCAGCGGTTAAGTTGGCCACACAATCAGTAAATTGATCAGTAGACGTCTCTTGTGGCACGTGGGTCGTCTTCAGTAAGGAGATCAGAGCCTTGGCATGGGCCTCTGAACACAACAACAGTGATAGCATAGAGATCTTAGAGGGGGTGTGCCCCAACTGTTCAACGACGTTGAAATCACTCTTCTTGATAATCTTAAGGATTTCTTCCATCTCTTGCTGGGAAGCTTCAACATTAACAGTCTTCGGTGCCTCCATCTGGGCAGGCACATCAGCAATCCCTTTGCCCCGAGTGTCAGATGACTTGGCAGCAGGGGTAGAAACTTGATCATGAGGGGAAACAGGCACACTGGCAGGTGTGATAACAAGAGGTCTTTGAATAGCTAGAGGTACAATATCAGGCGAGAAGAGCCTGCCACTGCGAGTAACTTTGGCAGGACCGGTGATGTTACTGATGCCGGTACTGGTATTGAACTCTTGCTTTACTCCGAGCACATACACATCTTCCCCATAGTGCCACGGGACAGCCTTGTCAGATTTATAGGGGAGGGGCCCCGGAACGGTAATGATGATAGGTGCAACAGACATGATTTTGACGGGCTTCCTCGGGGGAGCCTTGGTGGGATTGTTGAAAATGGTGACAACGGACACTTCTTCAGTAGGGACAATAGGAACAACGGTCTTCTTGAACAAGATTTCTTTGCTATCCATCAGGTTTTGGACGCCTGACTTCAGCAACGGACAACCAGCAGGTGAAACAGCACATAGAAGGCAACCCTTGCTACAACCCGGAAATAAACCGGCTAGCAACAGGTTCCTCTTGACGGTCAATAAAGGAGTAATAATCTCATCCACAGAGACTACATATAGATCTTCCTCAATAGCATTTACTCCATGCTGGGGCATAGGAGCAGTCACAACGTTGGGCCTTTCGGGCGCCTCAAACTGTATTTCCTTGGTATCGATAAGGTCCTGGACCTTATTCCTCAGGGCCCAACAATCATCAGTAGAATGCCCCGGGCTATCAGAGTGATAAGCACAGCGGGCGTTGGGATTGTACTTCGGAGAGGTTGTGTTTACCACCTTCGGAGCTTCCCTGACAGTTACCAGGTTGGTTGATAGCAGTTGCGGCAAGATCTGCGACAAGGTCATACTAAGCAGAGTGTATTCTCTTCTGGTTCTCTCACCCCTTGGTTGGTTAGGTTGCTGAGGAGCGGCAGCAGGCTTTGAAATCACCACCGCGTTGACAGCTTGGCGGCGTTCTGGTTTATTTTGTCTTCTGGGACCATACACAGCACTGGCTTCCTTCTTGAAAGGCTTATTTTCAGAACTTGAGGACGCACCTTTCTGTATCTTTCCCGATTTCATACCAGCTTCTATCCTCTCACCGGTCAGAATGAGGTATGTAAACCCTGCAGAAGAATTACCAATCAGGTGGTTGAAGAAAGGCCCAGACAGGGTCCCCAAGAACATGTCCACGAGTTCACGGTCAGTCAACGGTGGCTGCACCCTACCAGCCAGGTCCCTCCACTTTTGCGCGTACTCTTTAAAACCTTCTCCCGATCCTAGTGACATACCCTGGAGTTGGGTACGTGTAGGAGCGAGGTCGGCATTGTACTGATACTGCTTATAAAAAGCAGTAGCCAAGTCCTCCCAATTTCGAATACTGGCTCCATCCAGCTGATAGAACCACTCGAGTTGAGCCCCTGAAAGGCTATCCTGGAAGAAATGGATCCATAAGTTCTTGTCCACAGTATACGGTTGGATCTTCCGCACATAAGATCTGAGAGGTAGCTTAGGGCAGGAAGCCCCGTCATACTTCGCAAAAGATGGTGCCTTGAACTTGTGTGGGATCACCACCCCAGAAGATAAACCCAGATCTCCAAAATCCAACCCAGGCACCTGTTGAATTTCCATGGCACTCAGACGATCCTCTAACTGCTTGTACCTGTCTTCAGCGGGAGGGTACTGCTCTTCATTGAAATTAGTCTCGTTGTCAGAGACCACAGGACTAGGAACCCTTCCCCCTTGGGGACTGCCTTTGCCTACAGAGGAAGCAGCTTGGTCAGCCTCATTTTGCAGTGTATTACCAAACCTCCGTCCAGTGTTGAATAGTACAATTCTCTTCTTCTTCTTCTTTACCAGCAGAGCCTTCAATTCCTCTTGACCTTGGGCTAAACTCATGATCAACTCTTGGAACTGGGCGTTCTGGGCCTGTAGGGCCTTGATGGATTGCTCAGTAGATGATTCAGGATTCATGATGATTGCTGAAATAAACAGCGAAGAACATTAAGCAACCTGAAAAGAAGAGTACCTGTGATGCATATGATGAATGGAATGCGTATGATTTATGTTTTCAAAGACAATCGGGATTCAACTTTGTAAAAAAGGAAGCGCACTTTATTAGATTCAACTTTGAAATTTAAATTGTTCAACAGATTGCCCTTAGGCGTTACATAAAATGGAAATACTGAAAAGGGAAATAAAAACTGTAAAAGAACATCCAAAGCTCATCAGTGATCCCAGGGTCTCTTTTTCTCGGTACAGATGTAGTCATTCAAGGTCCGCTCGTTCTCCAACTCCTTTGTCAAATTCTGGATCTTCAATTCCTGCTCGTTGAACTTTTCCCGATAAGAATCCCGTTCTTCTTGTAGTTGCGCCCAAGACCTCTTTAGTGTATCAACATCAGTAGGTATCTGAAGAGGGAGAACAGTTGGAGGAGCCCCGTCTCTATCAGGATATTCAAGAGTGATGGGTCTGACAGCTTCGTATAGCATACCTAACTTCTGAGCACGGATGCGGACCCATCTGTAGTAGGATTCCATAGGTAGAGAAGTCTTCGGTCCCAACTCATGTGGGTCAACTTTGTGAATTCTGTCCCAAGCCTTGATAAATCTACGACGCAGCTCGTCACTATCTACCTGAAACTCAAAACTGATGTGAGGCACCAACATCTCATGAGGCCCTGCTCTTCTGGCTCTTCCAAACTGACGGAGAGCTAAACATGGATTGTAAGAGATTCCTCCTTAGGTACCAATCAAAGGAACATTAGGATATTCTCCGCAACGATCAATAACAGCTACCTCATCCAAACCTCTGAGAGTCCAAATGATGTCATTATCAGTGAGAGACATTAACCTATGAGCCCAGCCTCTTCCTTCTTTGTTCTTCAGCACGAACTTAGGGAGGTGAGAAATAAACCACCTCACTAACAAAGGAGTACAACACCATAGAGTTCCTCATCTTCGGGCAGTACGAGCATAGAGTTGTTGCAGGATATCACCCAAGAGAGTGGGCACAGGGTTCCGAGACATGAAGATCCTTATGGCATTGACGTTAATGAAGTTATCAGGATTAGGAAACAAAACTAGACCATAGATTAAGAGAGCCAGAATGTCTTCATACGCCCTGAAGTCTAAGTCCTTCCAGAAACTGTTAGCTTTACCAATCAGAAACTTGGCCAAGAAGCCCTTAACTCTGCTTCTAGTCACCCAGTTGTCCATTACCTCCTTGTTGGTCAAGGGAAGGGCTGCAGCAATCTCTTCAAGCCTAAGAGTCTTTTCCCAACCAGTGAAGGGAGTCTGATCTAAGATAGGGATACCAAGCAAATCAGATAGTTCTTCCAGGGTAGGGACCAGCTGGAAGTCTTGAAAGGTGAAGCAATTATACAAGGGATCATAAAACTGGGTCAAGACACTCATCAGTTGTTGGTCCCACTTTGCAGTGACTAAACCGAGAAGAGAACCATGCCTCTGGATGAAGGAAGTAGTGTTTGGAATTCTGCTAACCAATTCTTCAAGCAACTCAGGTGGGTGAACAAAATTAAGCCGGATAGTGTTCCTTCGCACAGGCATCATGATGTCCTACAAAACAGAGCAAAGGTGAAACCCTCTTGTCTTTGAAATAGGTCAGTCCTTATGCAGGATGCATGCAATGTCTATGATGGTATGATGTCATGATAAAGCATGCCGCAAATATTCACAAAGGCAAACATGATAAGGCACACAAGTCACACAAGACAGCCCTTAGAGTTTAGGCCAGCATGAAGTTCAGGTACTACCCTCTTTCAGTTTGTTGGTTAAGACCTGTCCTATCAAAAGTAACCGGGTTCTAGAGGATCCCAATATCACTGACTACCCTCAATCGGTCATAACTCCAGCGTCGCAATCTTTTCTTGCGGCCAGAACCATCGCGAGAGTTTAGCCTCAATGGGTGTAGCATACTGCTACTGTTATATGGCCAAGTTGGGTCAAATTAGGGTTCTAAGGTCGGTTGGTGCTTAATGACTCCTCAGAAGACCCATATTCTCCTCGTTGCAACACAAGGGATATCGGTACAGACCAAGGTGCCACACCAATGTAGCCACTGCTTCACCTGTGTCGGTCTACGCCGGACAGGTCCCTCACAGCTTATGCTACCTAAAAGGGTATCCCCAGATCCGGGTTAGGATCTATGAAACTCCAAGACAATACCCACAATAATAAAGCAAACAAAGCATCCAATTGAAAACATAAGTATGATCTATCCTAAGGTACACCTCACTTTGTATGTCCCCAGCAGAGTCGCCAGTTCTGTGATCGGTGGAAATAGAACTGACTGTTTTTAGCTGGATCGCATATGTCACGGTAAGCAAGAGTCGCCACCGTCTTTTATGTTCTCCAACATGGAAAGGACAAAAGCACAACAAAATTCCTTACTGAGAATGTCTCTCGGTTCGGGAGGTAGATTTATAGAAAGGGAAGGTGTTAGCACCCTTTCTATCCATGGTTATCCATGGGCTCTTAGGTACTTGCTCTTATGTTTTCAAAAGATGTTTGCTTTTCAAATGTGAGTGGGTTTGAAAAAAGTTTCATTTTTGAAAGATTTCTAAGTGACTCTTGTATCTGTCCTCAAGAGTGTTTGAAAAATTTGTTTTGAAAACTTTTGAAAGTGTCAGTGTGAAAAGATGTTTGGTTTGTTTTTGAAGAGAGAAAGTACCCATGATTCATCCACCTACCCTAAGGAATTAGGCTGTGTAAGAGTCCTTAAGGTAGTTCCATCCCACCATTGACAGGTAGGTAGCACCACCATTGGAGGTGTTCGGGTCAATTCGATTGAGGGACAGTGTGGTCACCGAAGCAATAGTAGGACACCTTAGAAGTAACCCTAATGTCCTAGATCCTTTTTAATCCGAGGCAACTGGATCTTAGACATAAGGGTGACCGCTAAAACACCCTATACTTGACGACCACTTTCGAGGCAACGAGTGAAGCGTACCCTAGAAGTGGCATGTGCATTGTGTGTTGTTTTCATGTTAACATTTATCTTGGATCATGCAATTGTGAGCTACGAGTTGTTTTTAATTATCATACATTCTTTCATGCAATTTAGCAGTTAGGAGTGCGGAAAATAAAATACGGAAAGGTAAAAGCTACGCTATTACAAGGCGCGGGTCTATACATCGCCAAAAAACAAAGACCCCTTTTTGATAAAGATGCGGAAAGTAAAAAAGCAATAAACCTAATTACTATTACATTCCGGAAACAGTTACATAATAATCAAAATAAAAAAATAATGCGCCAATAGAAATTAAACTGGACGTCCTTAGGGTTTTGACCCTTTTGAGAAATTACGAGCTTTTTTGTCCTTTGCCTTAAATTAAAATTAAACCTAATTATTTAATTAATTATTTACAAGAAATATGTTTTTTATGTTTTTGTATTTAATGATAATAAAATAAATTAAAAGTCAAGAAAACTCTAGCTCTAAGTTTATTTTAACTATTAATGAAAATGTTAAAGTTAAACTAATTTAAACTAATTAATTAATTTACATGTTATTTACAAAAATAATAATAATTAATAATGATGATAATAAGAAAATGATTAAAAAAAGGTCAAAACCTAATTCTATGCAATTTTATTTATTAAGAAAAAGGATTAAAATTAAAACCTAAATTAAACTAAGTTAATTGTTAATATTCATTTACAAAAATAAGTTAATGGTGAAATTAATAAATAATTAAAATATATTTACAATTTTGATTTTCTGATTTTTATTAGGAAAAATTAATTTGTGGTGAATTAATAATAATAATTAAAACAATTAAAAGAAATTTAAAAGAAAAGAAAATAAATTGCAAACCAAGGGGGTATGTTGGCCCAAGGGGAGGTTTGTTTTGAGCAATTCTGGCCCAACAATGCTCTGAGCCTTGTTGACTTTCATGATCGCCTATGCCTGCTTTGACCTGAGCATATGATACTCCTTCCCTTGCAGCCCTTGGATTGATAGTCACAGCCACTTGGCACATGGAGCACTGAAGGTTCATGATAGATCATTGACAAGCGCTGCACTGGAACGTGTTGGAAAAAAGATCAACAATTATATGGGGGACCTGGGAATCGAACCCAGGTCCCAACGATTGCAAGCCACGTCCACAACCACTCAGCCATTGCATTGTATTTGTAATAATAATGGATAGTGAAAATAATATGCAAAAACAACAATTATGCTGGGAATTTAAGAAAAGCGCGCATCATATTTGAATACGCCAGTCATGTCCTTCCACGTATTGTCTTCTTCATATGGCCTGAAACAAAAAACAGGCAAATAGCGGGGGTTTAAAACCCCCACAAACTGGAAACATCAAAAATAGCGATTAGGCACACAAGCAATATAAAAAGGGCGCGATGGTGTCAATGATTTCGTCTTGTCCTGACGAATTTATCCATATAGGTCTTGAGGTCTAATTTTACAGTATATGAGAAACCCCAATATGAAAGCTCTGAAACCCTAGCATTCGTCCATGGTAGATTTCGATTCAGGATGTTTCAACACAATTAATCCATACCAAAAGCTTCAGGAAGATGTTAGCAATACAAATCAATAATCAAAACATGTCAATGATGCATAAAAATTGGTTTTCGATTATGGAAATGTTTGTTCAAACCGTGATTCTGTTTGGCCGTTTCCTTGTGTATTAGAGCTTGTTCTTGATGGCAATGGATTCCTGGCAATGTCAGCAACACGTTGGAACCACTTTTAGGCTTTGAATTCACCTGGAATATTGATTTCAGTTTTCAAGTATTTCTTCAATTTTTGGAATTTCGTTATGTGGTTTCAGCAGTTCTTTCACGTTGTTCATACTAGGGTTGGCTTCAGCATATGTATTGGAATCAAAACTAGGGTAAATCTTGGCCCAAAAGTCCATGAAATTATGTTTTCAATATTTGATTTTAATCAAATCTTTTCCAACTTTTTTGATTGATAAAACTTTCCAAACATGGATGATTTTGCCTTTTTGATTGAGAAACGAGATTGCCAGCTTGCCCTGATCAGATTTGCTTCACAAAAGATCCAAAAACCATATCTTTTGAATTTTCCTACAATTAAAATCAATTAAATGAATTAATATTAATAAAAATTCAATTAATTAATTAAAAATAAGAAAATAAATCATTTTAAGTTCAATGGGTCGTTCATAGGCTTTGGGTAAAGATTCAAGGAGGAATTTGAGGCCCATTAGCAAAAATGAAATGTTTTAGGCAAAGTTGACTTTTGAAAGTTCCCAAAAATTTCCCAACTTCTCCAATGCATATCTTGCTCAATTGTGAAGCTATGAACATGTTCTTGGACATTTTGGAAAGGTCTTGAAGTCCTTTAACCAATGCCTTTGGTCCCATGTCATTTAGATTTACCAATCTCAAGTTATGGTCTTTGACTTAAAGTGCCTTTTTGTTGACTTTTGAAAATGACCTATAATGTAGAAATTGATAACTTTTTGTGAGAGCATTTCTTGGACTTGGAATGTGAATATGAGTTGTAGGAAATGTCATCCCCTTCAAAATGAGCATTGGATGGGATTTTTTTGATGAAACATGAAAAAGTTATGCCCTGGTCAAATTACAGTTGACTTTTCAGCTGCCCAAAAATAGAAACTTTTGCATCTTGATGATTTTTGAGCCATGCTTGTGGAATCATGATAAATAATTGATCAAATGATGATTGTGGCTTCAAAATAAGATGTTTGACCAAAAAATTTGACTTTTGACTGTCAAATGACCATTTTACTCATGCAGTTGACTGTGAAGCAATTAGGGCTTTTGACTGTGCAACTTGATGCTGTGAGTCTTGAAACTTGACATATGGATGCTTGACAATGTATATAGGCATATGGGACTTGATTGGACCCTTGAAAACCTCAATTTCTTTGCAAGAACCAAAACCCTAATTTTGACTGTGTTATGAGGCAATTGGACTGTGCAACCCTTGAGAGATTTTGAACCATTTGGAGATTGACCTTGACAAATCTTGAAGAATATGGGAGGGCAAATTTTGGGGTACAACACATTGGAATATCATCAGACTGTGTGAATTACATTCAAGCCTGTTGTTTTTTATCTGAATTTATATTTTCGTACTTTACTTATGTTATGCACTCATAAACTCATGAATTGTTTTGCCTTAGATAAACATCGTAACAATAGAAATCTATAGATTGATGTTTGGTCTCTGTGGGATCGATAATCTTTTATATTACTCTGACGCGTTTCGTATACTTGTGAAAACCACGCATCAAGTTTTTGGCACCGTTGTCGGGGACGAATTACGTCAAATTTCGTACCCTATTGTTACACCATATAGACTAAGGCACTTTTGTCTCTATTACTATGTATCATCAAAATTTTCTCTACAATTATCACTCCCAGTATTTTGAGGAACCACAAGATGCTCATAAATCTGACCTCGAAATAATAATGGAGAATTTCCTTGAGACGCAAACTCTCTATAGGATAGAATCTATGATGGAGCGCTTTGTAGCGACACAAACTATCCAAAATGAAAAGTTTAGAAAACAAAATCTCCATATTAATGAAAACCTTAGGCAGCTGAACACTGTGGTCGAGTCCCTAGCGACTCACAACACGGCCTTGGAGACTCAAATCTCCCTGCTTGAACAAAAACGTCTAGGACCCTCCCCTGAGGAGCATGTGGATGTTGTAATAACCAGTAGTGCAAGACAAAGTGAAAACCCTGAGGAAAGTGATAATGAGGTTGAGGACATTTCTGGTGAGAAAAGAGTAGAGATTAAGAAAAATCCACCGACACCACCCAAAATGGAGGTTGTCGAAGATGTTGAGAAGGAAACACCTTATGTTGTTCCTCCTCCCTACAACCCACCTATTTCTTTCCCTAAAATATTTGTGGAAGCTAGGGTAGACTCCAAATCCAAAATTTATTGGAGGTATTGGAAAATGTTCACGTTAATGCACCTTTATTAGAGGGACTACACAAAAAGAGAAAATTAGATGACCATGAAACCAGGGAGATTATTAATGTTAAGAGGGGAATGTTAACCTTTGAGATGGTGGATTAAATAACTAAACCCAAACCTGAGAAGCTAATAGATCCATAACCACCCCCACAAGTTTGTAAGAATGAACTACCTTGCATAAGGAAGAAAAGAAAAGGTGAGGGATATGAAATATGGCATGATAAGTGGCTGTGATACGGTGGGAGAACTGACTTGAGGGTTTTGTGTTTGATTGCAAATGTTGCGGTTAGCAAGAGTCGCTACCGACTTTTATCCAAAAGGAAAGGTGAAAAAGCACAGGAAAGACCTTTGAGATTTTTTCTTGAGTTAGGGGGGTAGATTATGAAAAGGGAAGGTGTTAGCACCCTTTTCATCCATGGTTTTCCATGGGCTCTTAGTTACTTGCTAGATCACTTGCTTTTGTTTGAATTTTTGCTTTGTGTGGTTTTGAAAGTATTTTGTAAAAGAGGTTATTGTTTAGGCAACCTTTGTAATGATTCTCGTTCGTAAGAATGTATACAAAGATGTTTGTCTTTTTTAAAATGTTTTCAATGTTTGTAAGATGTTTTGAAATGTGTGTGTTTGTTTTGGAAAATAGCAATGATAGTTGTTATGAAATGGAGCAAGTAACTAGAAGTAATCTACCTACTCAAATGTATTTCTTGTTCATTTTCTTTTCCTTTGACATTGTTGTCTTGCCATTGATTTGGTAAGCAACCTTATCTTTGGATGTAAACGGGACAGGCGTGAATCATCGTATAACCATGATTAGCAATGTTGCAGAGTATCCTAGCATTTATTGAGGGACTAAGATCATTTTGTAAGGCAACTTTGGATAGCGTCATCGAGGGACCATGATCTTATACTTGTTTGTTTTGCTAAGATACTTCGCATGCGTAATATGACCCTTTTTGTATAAGGAAACCAAGTGGAGTAACCCTAAGGATGCTTGTGTGCAAGTGTGTTATTTTCATGCTTGATTTTGTCTTGGATTAGGGTTTTCTATTTGATTGTTTTTATCTTGCCATACAAACTCTAATTACTTAGCATGTTATATAAAAACGATAAATTGCATAATTTAAAGGGTACTGCGCTATTACAACATTTTATAGAAGACCTAATTTAATCTATTACAACCAAATTGAATTTGTACGAATATTTGAATAAAAAAATAAATATGCAAATGGTATATATATGCAAGAAAAAGATTTTTGTTTTGTTTTTTTTATGTGAGAAAGAGCTTTAAATTAAACCTAATAATTTAAGAAAAGGAAATTATTTTTAGAAATTGGTTAACCCTAATTTCTAATTTGTTAAAATAAAATAATGTTCTTTAAGTGTTATTTTTGTGTATTTTTGTCTTAAAATAATAAATAATATTTATGAAAATATTTAGTCTTTTTATATGTCAAAATAAATATTTACAAGTATGAAGGAAAACAAATAAAAATTAATCTAAGTCTATTTTATTTTATAAGTTTATTTAAGAAAAATAGTTAATATATAATTTAATAAAAATATTTTTTATGTGAAAATAAAATGAAATAAACAAAAATCAATATTTATCATGTTTTATATTTTTTATGATTTTTTATGTTAAAGAAAATATATTTAATAAAATGAAAATGAAAATAAAAATAAATAATAAAATGGTTGGGCCAGGGGTATCCTGAGTAACCAGGAGGTAAGCATTAGAAAAAAAATAAAGTCCAATGAGACAAAGGCCCAACGCTGCATAGTGAGAAAAATGGCAAAAAATGTGAGAAAAATATGCAAAAGGCAAGCACCAAGGCTCGAACCCATGACCTTAGCAATTTCAGCGTGCTGCCTTGCCACTGGGGTGGCTGTACATCCGTTAGTTCAAATGAAACTAAAAATAAATAACACAAAATGCTTCCTTGCACTGTACTTCATCTTCTTCCTCTAGCCAGTTGGACCCCCTGTATCTTTCTCATTTCTCCATGAAAATGAAAACTTCAAACATGAAAACAGTAGTACTCTTTCCCACGATTTTAACCATGTAACTCATGTAAACTAACAGTCAAAGATCAAAGCTAATTTCAATGGCCCTAATTTCAACCCTAATTTTTACAGAAATTTGAAATCTAAAATTCTCTATACACAATGAATATAAATGAAATCTATGAACATGGTTGGTTTTAGCACAAAGATATCTACATTTTATCTTCACAAATCGAGACCAATAGATGCTTGTATGAAGAGATAGAAGTTAGAGTTCTTACCTCTTTCAGCTGAGATCGTGAATGGAGTTTGAGTGAGTTTTGAGAAGGCCTGAGGATCTCTTGAGCTTGCCTGGACCTCCCTGAGTGTGTTCCAATCTTTATCTTGCCTTGAAAGTGTCTAAATCTCCCTATCCAAGTCAACCTACAAGCTTGAAATGCAAAAATGACAGATGGATAAGGAGGAGTTACAATGAAGGGATTAGGGCCTGGAACACTTAGATATGATATAGGTTAAGTGTTTAGGTGATTAGAACTTAAAACGCACGAGTGGATTTTTGGATTGCTATGCTTGGTACCAAACTGCACGTTATGGCAGGTTTTTGGTGATAAAGAGTTTGGGAGAGTTTCTGGCCTTTAGCAATCGTGTCTTAGGTTGTAATGTGTTTGTGTATAAGTATAGAGAAGGTTCCAAATCAAATCCACACCAGGTTTCTCAGTTGTAGGCTTTTTGCTCTATTGCTTGCCTTTTAAGAAAAGTGAGTAGACAACTCTCTACATGCTTGTACATGCCTGGTTTGAGTTGGTACAAGTCCTATACACTTTGCTTTTGGTTTATAGGACTTGTGTGTGCAGAGAGAACAAGTGCAAAGCTCAAGAAGTTGATAAATGCAAAAGTGGTGCTTTTCTAAAATGGAAATGGCAACTTTGTGCCATTTATGGAATTAAAGCTTGGACAAAGGCTCTTATGCTTGGATTAAATCTTTACCAACTGTGTAAGCATTAAATTATGGAGTGAAAAACAAGTTTGAGACCTGTAAAGCAAGGATCATGCAGCCTAGGTTTGGATTTGAATTTTGTTCTTCATGAAATGGCTTGAAATCAAAGTGAGAAATTGCCAACTTCTTCTCTTCGATTATCCCTACTCAAGAATGATCTCAAGGAGTTCTTTGACATTTCGGAAAGCTTGCAATGTTCTCTATAACTAATATTTGAAATTCTTTCCAAGATTCCTCTTGGAACTAGGTGAAAAATTTCCATGAAGTTAGGTAAAAAACCTGCCTAAATTAGGGCAAAATTTCACTAAGTTATTTTAGTTCATGGGCATGTATTCACAAAATTATATCTTGAGATCTAAGCATCTTTAGTGAAAATGTGTGAAGAAAAGTTGTAGATTTTATGGAGATATGCAATTTTCATGTTGGGAACTTTCTTTGAATCATCTTGTATCATAGTGGAAATTTGGCTTAAAGTTGAGAAAAAATAAGAAATTTTCTATACTTAAAAAAATTTCTAAGTTAAGAAAATTTCAAATTTCAAAACAAAATCTTCAATCTTTGATTTCTTGATGAAAAAGTTTCACATTTTGACATGTTTTGATGAATTGTGATCCTTGGCACTTGATTTTGACCAAAAAGTCAAAGTTTGACTTTTCAGTATACAGTTGACTTTTGATCAGTTGACTGCAAATTTCATATGTCAATCCTATGAAATTACAATGTTTTGAACCATGTCATTAGGTCAAGATGATACAATTGAACCCTTGAAATCATGCTTCAAACTAATTGGTCATTTTCTAGGTCAAAAATCAGAAATTGCCCTTTCTCAATCAAAACCCTAATTTTAACCATTTTGCCCTTTTGATGATTTGATCAAATTTCTTGAGGAATTGTGGTCCAAACTTGATAAAATGATATATATGAGTCCAAAATGTTGATGTGGATCAAAAATTATGAAGTTTGACTGTAAATTGGCCATGTTGACTTTTTCCCCAATACAGTTGATTTTTAGGTCAATTGTCCAATCGACTGATCAAAAATGTGATTCGAGGCTTGAAACTTGACATGAGTAATCTTAGGGGTCCACAATGATACTTGAAATCCATATGAAACATTGATAGTCCAAAAATCCTTGTGCAATCCCAAACGCTAATTTTGGGTTATCAGTGCTTGATGAGATGTCTTGAGCTGGTCAAACCCTAATCCAGTCTTGAGTCAAAGAGATCTTGTGAGAAAAATCTTGATAAATGAGAGGGAAAATTTTGGGGTACAACAGTGGCCATGGAAACCGAAGATTGAGCCATTGAGCTACCAACGTTAAAAGAAGCGATGTGTGGGAGGCACCCCACAGGATTTTAATTTAATATTTTTGTTTTTGTTTAAGTTTGCAGAAAATAAAAATATTGATTGCTTGACACCTAACAGCTGCATGCAGGCAACTACTAGGGAGGGAATTGATCGGGTTCTTATTCCTTTTCCCACTTTTACTAAAATATTAAGGATAATGTTTGGTTTAAGTGTGGGAGATAAACTTTACAGATTTCTTTTCCTTGTTTTCTAGTTAGATTTATTGTTTTCTAGTATTTTGTTGTTTTACTTTGTTTTATCGAGTCATTACATGTCGGGTCTTTATATATGGATTTTGTTGTCTATTAAATTTATTCCTTTTCTTGAGCCATACCGAAAATTTTTGGACAGAGAAAACAACTTTCATTTTGAAAATTTGGGCTATAAAACTAGTTTGAGATAGGATGTAAATGACTTGGGAAATCTTTTTGAAAAATCGGAATCGTTTTAACACTGTAAGCTTCGTGATTATAGGAACTGATCCAGTCACCCCCTATGTTGTGGCCTTAATCATCATTTCAAAATAAGCCCTTAAGTAGTTTATCTTAGCAGTCAGCTCCGGCTTAAGGATGCTCTACGTAGGGGATCGATGAAAATAAGTTACTGATCCTAAATTATTCTCTCTGTTATGCTATTAAAAATATAAAATGCGACCCCGGGCTAGGCGACTCTCACACAGCCATTTAAACCAAACTGGTGTAAAATTTGCAAAAAAATAGAATAATTTTGCTCATTGTTAGTTGGTTCAGAGGTATCTGGTGTTGGACTTGGTAGGGTGGATTACAATCCGATCCCCCACAACTACAATTGGGTTAATAAATGGGTTACACCAATTTATGTACCAGAGCCCCATGCATATGATTAGAATCATTAATCAGTTGCCTTACTATGAGTATGTACGGATAACAGGCTTAATGTGATTGCACCTGAATGAAAAGGGATTTGAGAGGGATGAATAAGGTAGGCCTATATATAGTAGCATGATATGGATTTGTTTGTATATGAAGGAAACTTATGACTGCAATTGCGGAAAGTGTTACCATAATATCCTTGGTTCATTAATCAGTACCTATCAACACGACCTTGATCGAACTTAAAGTCTTTTAGCCTAAATTGAATACTTGTGTGTTGCTTTCTGTGCTCATAAGAGTTTGCTTGAGGACAAGCAAATATTTAAGTGTGGGAATGTTTGATAGCATGAAATTACACCATTTATTTGACTCAATTTGTGCATGTTTTACCTTCATTTTAGTTTAAATTTTTCCTATTATGCTGGTCTATTGCTTGTTTTCATTTATTTAGCCGTTTGAAAGCCTTTCGCTAAGAAACTTAGCAAAACAGGCGAAAAACAGAAGAAATGGAGCAGTTTGCACACAAGGTGTTCAAGATGGCGTTCGCTATGGAGAAATCCAGAAATGAGAAAAGAGAAGGAAAAGTACAAGAAATAAAATGGAAAACTCACATGATAGAATTATAGTCAATTGCAGTCTTAGTGCAATAAAAATATGTTGTTTTTCCCTTGTGGTGTTGTCAGACGATTTTGGCCATAACTTTTGACCTGTAAGTCCAAATAACGCCCTGTTTGAAGCATTATAAAGCTAAAACAGAGATCTACATCATGGAAAATGTACTTTTGGCATCCTCCAACCAAACATGGAGCTCTCCATCCCCTACATGGCGCCCGCCATCTTTGAAAATGGTGAAACAACTATTGGAAGTTGCAGAATCCAACCCACTACCCCACGATTGGAAGATGGCGCCCGTCATCCCTATATGGCGCACGACACCCTTTTTTTCCAGGAGGTTAAAACTAACTCCTTTGGTGGTGGAAGGGTAGTTTTGTACTTCCCAAGGTTTTCGTTTCCTATAAATAAGCCTTAGATTGTCTCATTTGGATCATTCACTCTTAGTTGCAACATTAGGCATAAACTTACTCTGTAAAAGTGGTAACTCGTCACATCGATGGATTATCGCACCATGGTTGTAATCGAGTTGGATCATAGTAGATGGTAGAAGTTAATCCTGCCGCCATTTTCATTTCCAGTCACATTTATTTCCAATTGTACCTGATTTTAAAGCCTCTGATTTGGAGCAGGTTTCTATTTATAAAGTCTCGCTTTACTTTATTTATTTCCTCGCACTTTGTAGGTGTTTAGGTATTGGCTTGCATTTTTGGTAAATCCCAAGTGTATGTGTGAATGTCATGACTGATGTCATAACATTCTAGTTCAGGTTGTACTAACTCAATAGGTACATGTGCAGAAAAATATTGTAATTCAAATACTGATGTTTATAAGTGTGTATCTGAGCATTTTTGCAAAATGATCACATTTTGCTAAATCAGTAGACAGGTTTTCTCAGATGTCATAACAGATGTTATGACATCCTGTTCTGAACTAACAGGTTTGCAGGATTGGATAAGTCTGAGTTTTTTCAGGAAATAACTCAGTCCTTTCTGAACAGAATCCTACGTTTTCTGAGGAGTAACCTAGCTCAATCCTAACCTGATCAATAAAGTACTGTGACCTGGTCTTTAGGTCAAACGGAATCAACCCTAGGTTTTTGGAAACCCTAACTGAAGTTACAGCTGCTATATATTCAACAGAGCTGCGGTTTTTCACATCATCCCTGCTGATTGAATAGAAGATCAATTTTGTAATCTGTATAGATTTGTTTATTGTACTCCAAGCAATTATCATTGTGATAAGTGCCTTGGAATAGGTTTCAATTGTAAGGGTTGTGTAGCACTCAAAGCTTTGAAGCAAGAGTGTTTGAATGTTACTTGACTAAAGCTGTGAAGCAGAGTCAAGTTAGTTGTGTACATCACTCAAAGTTGTGAAGCACGAGTGATTGTGTTACTTGATTAAAAAGCTGTGAAGCTTAATCAAGTGTGTGTTTTGAAGAGTGTCTTCATCAATTCTTAAGTCAAATTGGTTTATGTATCACTGCTGTGATTGAGGGGGAGTGAGTAGGAACTCAGGTTTAAGTTGTACTTAAATTAGAATTGCATTGGGTAGGTCTTAAGTGAAGGAGATAAACTGGTTGGTTTATTCCTGAATTAACATCTCTTATAGTGGATTCTCTCCCTGGCTTGGTAGCCCCCAGAGTAGGTGTTGTTGCACACTGAACTGGGTAAACAATTGACTGTGTTATTTACTGCTTTTGTATTTACTGTCATATAGTAAGTCAGATACGGTGTCATAACATTGGACGTGACATTGAGTATCTGCAGCCAGAATTTCAATTGGTATCAGAGCAGGCACCCTGCCTGTATTACTGGGTGAGATCTAGGGATATCACTTTCTGGCACTATGGACAAAGAAGGAGTTTTTGGAAATAGACCACCCATTCTGGATGGAACCAATTATGACTACTGGAAACCTCGTATGATTGCCTTCCTAAAATCTCTGGACAAAAAGGCTTGGAGAGCTGCTGACAAAGGATGGATTCATCCCACCATAACTGAGGAAGATGGGACAATCAGTCTGAAGCCTGAGGAAGATTGGAGTAAAGAAGAAGATGAGCTAGCCCTGGGAAATTCCAAAGCTCTAAATGCCTTGTTCAATGGAATTGATAGAAACATTTTCAGATTAGTTCATCAGTATGAACTGGCCAAGGAAGTTTGGGACACTCTCAAAACTACTCATGAGGGAACTTCCAAAGTAAAAATGTCAAGGCTTCAGATGTTGACCACTAAGTTTGAGAATCTAAAAATGATGGAAGATGAAACCATTCATGAGTTTCACATGAACATCTTGGAGATTGCCAACACCTCAGGAGCACTGGGAGAAAAAATGTCAGAAGAAAAACTGGTGAGGAAGATTCTCAGATCCTTGCCTAAAAGATTTGCAATGAAGGTGACTGCCATAGAGGAAGCCCAGGACATTAGCAAGTTGAAAGTGGATGAACTTATTGGGTCTCTTCAGACTTTTGAGATGGGAATCACTAATGATGATGTCAAAAAGAACAAGAGCATAGCACTTATGTCCAACACTGATGTTGAAGAAAACATTTCAGAAGCTATAGCCATGCTCGGAAGACAGTTCAACAAACTCATCAAAAGAATAGATCCAAAGTCAAAGTCTAATGTTTATAACATTTCCTCTAACATTGACAGTTCCAGCAGAAGACCAAGGTCAGATGAGAAGGGAGTTCAAGGCAGAGGAATTCAATGCCATGGGTGTGAAGGATATGGGCATATTCGAGCTGAATGTCCTACCTTTCTTAAGAAACAAAAAGGAATGACAGTTACTTGGTCTGACTGTGATTCAGAAAGTAATTCTGAAGAAGAAACTGCCAAACGAGTTACTGCTTTAACTGGTGTTTGTACCTCTGAAAGTGACATCAGTGATGAAGAGGTGACTTTTGAAGAACTGGCTGAAACGTACAAGGAATTGTGTATCAGAAGTACTGAAGTCTGTGTGCAGAATGAGAAACAATCAAAACTCATCATAAAAATGGAGGCTGAAAAACGGGCAAACCTTGAAACTATAAGTCATCTAGAAGGAGAAGTTCAACTGCTGAACTCACAACTGAATCAAATGACCAAATCTGTCAAGATGTTGACAAATGGAACTGACAAATTGGAAGAGATCCTACAGATTGGACAAAATGTGGGAAATAAATCTGGTCTAGGATTTATGAAAGCAACGAAATCTGGTTCTGGTAGGCAAATGTCAAAACAGATGTCTCAACACAAATCTCGACATCAGGAACAGAAACATATGAGGAAAAGGTACCAAAGATGGAAATGTCATCATTGTGGTAGATATGGCCACATAAAGCGCTTCTGCTTCAGATTACATGGATACCCTAATCAGAACTCAGGTGTCAAACCTAAGTCTAAAAAGGTACCACATGCTCCTCAATGGAAGAAAAAGGCTACTGCACTGATAGCTCACACTTCCCTGAGGGTCTCTGCAAAGGAAGACTGGTACTTTGACAGTGGATGTTCCAGACATATGACTGGAATCAAGAACCTCCTCAATAATGTTAAGCCTCACACCACCAGTTTTGTGACCTTTGGAGATGGGGCTAAAGGTGAAATCAAAGGAGTTGGTGATTTGGACTGCCCTGGAGTTCCAAGTCTGAATGAAGTACTGCTGGTGAAAGGACTGACCGCTAATCTCATTAGTATCAGTCAACTGTGTGATCTAGGATTCAAGGTCAATTTCTCAAAATCTGAATGCCTTGTAATCAATGACAAACAAGAGATAGTAATGAAAGGAGTCAGATCCAAAGACAACTGTTACTTGTGGGAGGCTGAGAACACCAATTTCTCATCTGTGTGTTCCATTGCAAAAGAAGAAAAAGAGGTGAAACTGTGGCACCAAAAACTTGGCCATCTTCACCTAAGGGGTATGAAGAGGATTATCTCCTTGGAGGCAGTCAGAGGGATTCCAAAACTGCAAATTGATGAAGGAAGAGTTTGTGGTGAATGTCAGGTGGGTAAGCAGACTAGGATGTCACATCCAAAGTCAAGACATCTGACCACCTCTAAGGTTCTAGAACTCCTCCATATGGATCTGATGGGACCAATGCAAGTAGAGAGTCTTGGTGGTAAAAGATATGCCTATGTGGTTGTGGATGATTTTTCCAGATTCACCTGGATTAATTTCATTAGGGAAAAATCAGATGCATTTGAAGTTTTTAGAGAACTGTGCAAGAGAATTCAAAGAGAGAAGGAAGGATGTATTGTCAGAATCAGAAGTGATCATGGCAAGGAATTTGAAAACAGCAAGTTTGATGACTTCTGTGCTTTAGAAGGAATCAGTCATGAGTTTTCTTCTCCCATAACACCTCAGCAAAATGGAGTTGTGGAAAGAAAAAACAGGACCATACAAGAATCTGCCAGAGCAATGTTACATGCCAAAAGACTTCCTATGTATTTTTGGGCTGAAGCTATGAATACAGCTTGCTATGTTCATAACAGGGTCACCTTGAGAAAGGGAACCTCATCCACCATATATGAACTTTGGAAAGGAAGAAAACCAACTGTGAAGTACTTCCATGTGTTTGGCAGCAAATGCTATATCCTATCTGATCGTGAACAGAGAAGAAAACAGGACTCCAAAAGTGATGAAGGCATATTTCTAGGATACTCCTCAAACAGCAGAGCTTATAGAGTATTCAACTCCAGAACCAAAACCATGATGGAATCAATAAATTTTATAATTGATGACTATCATGAAGAAATAGATGTTCCTTGTACTGTTGAGACATTCTTTGAGACTTCAACCCAACAGGATGATCTACCCAACTCCACCACAACAGAATCTGAATCAAAGGAAGCTAGCAAGACTCCTTCCATCAGAATTCAGAAGGATCATCCAAAAGAGCTCATCATAGGAGATCCCAATAGTGGAGTCATCACAAGATCTAGAGAAATCATCTCAAATTCTTGTTTTGTGTCCAAAATGGAACCAAGAAATGTCAAGGAAGCCTTAACTGATGAATATTGGATTGGTGCAATGCAAGATGAACTGAACCAATTCAAGCAACATAAAGTTTGGGAACTGGTTCCTAGACCTGAAGGAACTAACATCATTGGGACAAAATGGATATTCAAGAACAAGTCAGATGCTGAAGGAGTTGTCACCAGAAATAAGGCAAGACTTGTTGCTCAAGGATACACCCAGGTTGAAGGGGTTGACTTTGATGAAACCTTTGCACCTGTAGCCAGGTTGTAATCAATCAGACTCTTGTTGTCAATTGCTTGTCTTCTGAAGTTCAAGTTATTTCAGATGGATGTGAAAAGTGCCTTTCTAAATGGGTACTTAAATGAGGAAGCTTATGTGGAACAACCTAAAGGTTTTGTGGATCCAACCCATCCTGATCATGTCTACAAATTGAGAAAAGCTCTATATGGGCTGAAACAAGCTCCTAGAGCATGGTATGACAGGTTAACAAAGTTTCTCTCAGACAAAGGCTACAGAAAAGGAGGCTTGGACAAAACTCTATTTGTCAAAACTGAAGGAGGGAAGTTGATGGTTGCCCAAATATATGTTGATGACATAGTGTTTGGCGGAATGTCAGAACATATGGTTAAACACTTTGCTGACCAGATGCAGGCTGAATTTGAAATGAGTCTCATGGGGGAACTAACTTATTTTCTTGGACTACAAGTCTCACAGATGGAGGACTCAATCTTCTTATCTCAAAGCAAGTATGCTAAGAATATTGTAAAGAAGTTTGGTATGGAGAATGCAAGTCACAAAAGGACTCCTGCTCCTACTCATCTAAAGCTCTCCAAAGATTCAAGTGGGGTTAAGGTGGATCAAAGTCTGTACAGAAGCATGATAGGAAGCTTGTTGTACTTAACTGCCAGCAGACCTGATATTGCCTTTGCAGTTGGAGTTTGTGCTAGATACCAAGCTGATCCCAAAGTCAGTCATATCAATCAAGTGAAGAGAATTTTGAAGTATGTAAGTGGTACTTACAACTATGGATTGTTGTATACTCATGGCTGTGAACCGACTCTGACTGGTTACTGTGATGCTGATTGGGCTGGTAGTGCTGATGATAGAAAAAGCACCTCTGGAGGATGTTTCTTTTTGGGAAGTAATCTAGTTTCCTGGTTCAGCAAGAAACAGAATTGTGTGTCTCTTTCCACTGCTGAAGCTGAATATATTGCAGCTGGTAGTAGCTGCTCTCAAATGATATGGATGAAACAGATGCTCACTGAGTATAATGTCACACAAGATGTTATGACATTGTACTGTGACAATCTGAGTACAATCAACATATCCAAGAATCCCATTCAGCATAGCAGGACCAAACATATTGACATACGACATCACTTTATTAGAGACCTTATAGAAGAGAAGACAATCAAATTGGAACATGTTGCCACTGAACTACAGCTGGCTGACATTTTTACCAAGGCTTTGGATGCAAACCAATTTGAAAACTTAAGGGGTAAGCTGGGTATTTGCCAACATGAGGAATTGTAGCAATTAATTTTGCTTAAAACAAAGACCAAAGGACTTATGCCTGTTCTGATTGGTTTAAAATTGTATTTTCTCATTCCCTACAATTCTTTTAAGAAGTTGAATAGGCACTCCTTTGCTTCCTTCCTCTCTCGTCTCCTCATCAAAACTCAGTCTCTCAATCAGAAATTTCTTCTCATATGCTGTTGGACCTTCAAAACTGACAAAATGTCTCAAACGCCATCATCATCCAAGACGACCATCTCAACCTCTTCCTCTGATCAAAATTCTGGGACAATCTCTTCCTGTCTGGACTCTGACGTTCTGGAGATCTGTTCTCATAAAACTAACCCCACCAAGGACAAAGAGTTGAGAACAAGACATGCAGGTAATCCATCTCATCCTTCCTCTTCAGTTCCCCCTGAAATTGCAAATAGGGAAGGGACAGCCTATGTTAATCAAGCAATAGCAAAAATTGTTTCAAGAATTCTGAACGAAAACCACTCAGTTCCTAGCATTTCTGTTCCTCTGAACCAAGATAGATCAAATGCTGAAACAAATCCAGATGTCTCTAAGAATGTTGAGACATCAAACAAAGAGAAGAATGCTGACATTGCTCACAAGAAAAGAAAGAAGCCTGACTCCCCTGAGTCTGATGACAGTGCTTGAAGGTTGATTGCTGCTTGGTGGTGTTGCTGGTGGAGTTTGGAAGTGTGTTCTGCTGTTGTCAGCTGCTGATCTCATTATTTTGTTTTGGATAACTGTATAACTTTATGAACATGTATCTTTGGCCCATTTGTGGCTAAAGAGGGGGAGAATTTGGTACTTGCTTAATTAGTACTTGACATTATATTTTTCTGCTGTCACTTATTTCTGCTGCTATCTATCTATCTCTGATTGTTTAGGGACTTTAGCCAAAAATCTGCCAAAGGGGGAGTTTGTAGGTGTTTAGGTATTGGCTTGCATTTTTGGTAAATCCCAAGTGTATGTGTGAATGTCATGACTGATGTTGTAACATTCTAGTTCAGGTTGTACTAACTCAATAGGTACATGTGCAGAAAAATATTGTAATTCAAATACTGATGTTTATAAGTGTGTATCTGAGCATTTTTGCAAAATGATCACATTTTGCTAAATTAGTAGACAGGTTTTCTCAGATGTCATAACAGATGTTATGACATCCTGTTCTGAACTAACAGGTTTGCAGGATTGGATAAGTCTGAGTTTTTTCAGGAAATAACTCAGTCCTTTCTGAACAGAATCCTGCGTTTTCTGAGGAGTAACCTAGCTCAATCCTAACCTGATCAATAAAGTACTGTGACCTGGTCTTTAGGTCAAACGGAATCAACCCTAGGTTTTTGGAAACCCTAACTGAAGTTACAGCTGCTATATATTCAACAGAGCTGCGGTTTTTCACATCATCCCTGCTGATTGATTAGAAGATCAATTTTGTAATCTGTATAGATTTGTTTATTGTACTCCAAGCAATTATCATTGTGATAAGTGCCTTGGAATAGGTTTCAATTGTAAGGGTTGTGTAGCACTCAAAGCTTTGAAGCAAGAGTGTTTGAATGTTACTTGACTAAAGCTGTGAAGCAGAGTCAAGTTAGTTGTGTACATCACTCAAAGCTGTGAAGCACGAGTGATTGTGTTACTTGATTAAAAAGCTGTGAAGCTTAATCAAGTGTGTGTTTTGAAGAGTGTCTTCATCAATTCTTAAGTCAAATTGGTTTATGTATCACTGCTGTGATTGAGGGGGAGTGAGTAGGAACTCAGGTTTAAGTTGTACTTAAATTAGAATTGCATTGGGTAGGTCTTAAGTGAAGGAGATAAACTGGTTGGTTTATTCCTGAATTAACATCTCTTATAGTGGATTCTCTCCCTGGCTTGGTAGCCCCCAGAGTAGGTGTTGTTGCACACTGAACTGGGTAAACAATTGACTGTGTTATTTACTGCTTTTGTATTTACTGTCATATAGTAAGTCAGATACGGTGTCATAACATTGGACGTGACATTGAGTATCTGCAGCCAGAATTTCACACTTGATTTACTTTATTTATTTCCCCGCACTTGCTTTACTTTATTTATTTCCTCACACTCGCTTTACTTTATTTATTTTATCGCACTCGCTTTACTTTATTTATTTCCTTGTCTTGCACTTATTTAACATGTTTGTTTACATTTCCATGTCTGGCTAAATTTTAAAGGTTAGAATGTAAGGATCATAGTTAAAGTGATATTCCATATAATGTGTCTGTAGAAACACCTAAAGGGCTATTTTGGTTTTTAACACAAGTTTTCTACACTTTATTTTTGTTGGGTAAGATCGAAATTCGTCCAACCTTTAGTTAAACTAGGGTAGTCTTAGTTGTTCAAAGAAAGCGAAAGCGCTTTGTTCAATTAAGTAGAAATCTTTTAACACTTTTAGAAAAATGATTTCAAAACTCTTTTCGGACTCGTTTATGGGTTTAAAGGTCTAGTCCTCTTTTGGTTAGAAGTTCCAAGTCAAAATTACTTTTCAACTAAGTCAGGAAACTATATTTATTAAAAATAGGTTTATTACTTTAATGCAATGCATGCCTTTTTATAAGTGACAATAAGAGGGTTTGTGTGATCGGTGGATCTGGAACTGACTGTTTAAAGCTGGTTCGCGAAATGTCGCGGTAAGCACGAGTCGCCATCGTCTTTTATTTTCTCCAAATGGAAAGGACAAAAGCACAGAAAAATTCCTTAAGAGATTGCTCTCGGTTCGGGAGGTAGGTTATAGAAAGGGAAGGTGTTAGCACCCTTTCTATCCATGGTTATCCATGGGCTCTTAGATACTTGCTCATTTGTGTTTTCAAAAATGGTTTGTTTGCTTTTCAACTGTGGGTTTAAAAAAGTTTCTTTGAAAATTTCAGTTCGACTCTTGTATCGGTCCTCAAGAGTGTTTGAAAAATTGCTTTCGAAAGCTTTTTGAAAAGGTGTCGGTGTGAAAAGTATTTTTGATTTTTTTTTGAATTTAGAGCAAGTATCTAGAGTCGTCTACCTACCCTAAGGAATTCGTCTGTGTAGATGTCCTTTAAAGTAGTGCCATCCCACCATTGAGAGGTAGGTAGCACCACCGTTGGAGGTGTTCGGGTCAATTCGAAGGTTCGGGACATGGTGATCACCAGAGCAATAGGAAGATACCTTAGAAGCTACCCTCATGCCAGGTTCCCGGATCATGAAGACTTACTAAGACATCCTCTACTCGACGATCACCTTTCGAGGCAAGGCAACAGTGAGGCGTACCCTAGGGGTGGTGTGTGATTTGTGTGTCGTTTTCAGATATTTTTGTCTTTTGTCATGTTATTGGTGATCTATGCGCTTGTTTTTATTTTTGTCCATTCATTCTTTCATGCCTTGATTAACAGTTAAAAATTGCGAAAAGTAAAAGTTCTAAAGCTATTACAAAAGGCGCGGGTCCACATCGCCAAAATTTCTTGAACCCGATTTGACAGAAAAATAAAGGAATAATGAAAAGTAAAGTGCGAGAAATTAATTACACGGCTTTGGGAGAGATACATAAATATTACAAAGAAAAAGAAATAAACGCGCGAATTAAATAAGAATTAAAACGAGGGCGTTGGACCCTTTTTGCAAAATTAAATTAAATGATGAAATTAATTAATTAAAAAAGAAAGAAAAGAAATTTTTTTTTTTTTGGTATTTTATGATTTTAATGGGAAAAAGAATTAAATGCAATTAAACGTAATTCTACAATTTTTATTTGTTAAAAAAAAGCATTAAACTTTAACCTAAAATTAACCCTAATTAATTTACATGCAATTTAATTACAAAAATAAATAATATTAAATATTTGATTATTATGAAAAAAAAACAAGAATAAAAAATTATCATAAACCCTAGTTCTACAAATTTTAGATTTTTATTATGAAAATATTAAATTAAACCTAATAACTAAAATTAATTAATGCAATTTATTTAAAAAATATTAAAATAAAATATTCATTATTTTTTCATCTTTTCTGATTTTTTATGTGTTTTTTATATTATTTGTGAAAATATTAAGTTAAAAAAACTGATTAAAAAATAATATTTGAAATAAGTAAAATAAAGAAAAGAAATAAAAACTCAAACCTAGGGGGGTATCTGTCCCCAAAGTGGAGGTGAAAGCCCAGCAATTTGAGCCCAATCATTCATGGTCTGGCTGACTTTTTCATGCAACGTGTGGGAGCATTGACTAGAGTGCATCATGTTCCCCAGATCCTGGCCTTTGATTGAATACCCTGGGACGCGTGGCCAGCTTGATTTTGAGGGCGTACAGTGGTCTTCAGCATTGAAACTACACATGAATATTAAATGAAGAAAAATATGAGAGGGGGTGAGGACCTGGGGCTCGAACCCAGGTCCTGAACATTAACAAGATGCTTGCCTGCCACTGAGCCATGTTACGCGTTTTGTACATAACACAACAAACAATTAATATCAAATAAAACAAAAACGTTAGTGGGTTTTAGCGCGAATTTTTAAACGCTTCAATCGTTGGTAGCCACCTAATCGTCCCCTTCCTTGGCTTATTTTTTTCCTGAAAACATAAAACATTGGCAACGGTTTTTACATCGTTCCCTTAGGCACTATATTAGAAAATAGCGAATAGCCCCTGGGGCTTCATAAATTAGGCGCGACACATGTTTATTGATCGTCCAATCATGCTTGATTCAGTCATGGTACTATGGTGGTCTAATTTTACCGCGTCTGGAAATGCCCAAATTGAAGCTTGCAAAACCCTAAAGATTGTTAATGGTAAATCTTCATATAGGGCACGAAAACAAAATTAAACTATTGGGTTAGCATTAGAATCAAACAATGAACATGAATCAAGCGTTAAAAATTACAAAAGATGCATGAATTGAGATGCACGATTATGAATTTTTTTCTGTACAGGTGGTCACCGTGTTACCAATTTAGGGCGTTAGAATGAACGATTTTGATTGGAAATCCTTCCTTGAAGCTTCAGGAAGGTGATGGCACAAGTCTTTTGCCTTGAATCGTCCCCTAACCTGGTTTTCAGATTTGGAATTTTTGCCAAAAAAATTGAGTTTGATAATGGAGTTTTATGCGCAGCTTAGGGTTGTGAGCACTAGGGTTGTGTTTGGTACTTATGTATGAGTGATCTAGGTCAAAGAAATCAAACAAAAAGCTTGGCATTCATGACTTGCAAGATTTGATTTTCAAAGATCTTTTTCAATATTTTTTCATGCTATTTTGACCCTAATCATATCCAATCAATTCAATTCCTTCCATATCTGATCATGCACGAATTATTGAGTATATATCATGCACAAAAAGATTGAAAAACTTAGGTTAAGTATTTTTCATGTATTTAATTGATTTAAATGAATTATTATTAATAAAAATTCAAATAAATAAATAAAAAATGAAGAAAAACTTCCCTTTGGGCCAAGTGGTCGTGCACGTGCCTTGGATAATGAATTGTGGAAGAAAAATAGGCCCATTAGCAATTTTAGGTCATTTGAATCAATGTTGACTTTTCAAAATATCCAAAAATTTCCCAACTTCCACAAGGCATAACTTGGTCAATTTTTAAGCTTTTCTCATGTTCTTGGACATTTTGGAAAGGTCTTTGAGTCCTATAACCAATGCCTTTGGTCCCATGTCATTTTGATTTACCAATCTCAAGTTATGGCCTTTGACTTAAAGTCCCTTTTTGTTGACTTTTGAAAATGACCTATAATGTTGAAATTGATAACGTTTTGTGAGAGCATTTCTTGGACTTGAAGTATGAAGAGGAGTTGTAGGAAATGTCTTTCTCTTCAAAATGAGCTTTGGATGGAATTTTTCTGATAATCCATGTGAAAGTTATGCCCTGGTCAATTTACAGTTGACTTTTTCAACTGTCCAAATAAGGAAACTTTTGCATCTTGATGATTTTTGAGCCAAGCTTTGAGAATCATGATCAAGCATTGATCAAATGATGTTTGTGGCTTCAAAATGAGATGTTGACCAAAAATTTGGACTTTTGACTGTCAAATGACCATTTTGCCCCTGCAGTTGACTGTAGTGCAATTAGGGTTTTTGACTGTGCAATTTTGTGCTGAAAGTCTTGAAACTTTGTATGAGGATGCTTGACCATGTTTATAGGCATGTGGGACTTGATTGGGCCCTTGGAAATTTCATTTTCTTGATCAGAACCAAAACCCTAATTTTGACTGCTCAGGAGGCTCTTGAACTGTGCAACCCTTGGGGAATTTTGAAGCTTGACTTGGCAATTTCTTGAAGAATATGGGAGGGCAAATTTTGGGGTACAACAGTTTGATTAGAGAATAAACTCGGTTCTGAATACACGAAAGCGACAATTCCTATTAAACTAGTTCTTTTCATGACTAGAAAATATTGCCTTATAAGTAGTTCTATTTAGAAGCATTGGAATATCATCAGACTGTGTGAATTACATTCAAGCCTATTGTTTTTTATCTGAGTTTATATTTTCAAACTTTACTTAGGTTATGCACTCATAAACCCCTGAATTGTTTTGCCTTAGATAAACATCATAACAATAGAAATCGATAGATTGATGTTTGGTCTCTGTGGGATCGATAATCTTTTATATCACTCTGACGCATTTCGTATACTTGCGAAAACCACGCATCAATTATTGTATAGTAACTAGGCTTGTATGGTAAGATCTTAAAACAAACGCTAGAAAACTTAATCTCAAGACAAACTAACTGAAAACAAAACACTATTTACACATGCACCTCTAGAGTGACTCCACTCGTTGCCTTCGGATAAAAATGGTCATGTCCCTCGAACGTAGGGATACCCTTAGCAAAGACCCTCAATTAAAATCATCATAAAGATCATAGTCCCGTGATGCCCCTCGAGCTGCCTACAAGAAATGATCTTGTCCCTCGATGTTGGCTACGAATATATGATGACAGTCCCTTCGAATTATTAAGGTATCCCTATATGTTATCTTCTATGACCATAACGACAACCCTAAGCATGTCCCTCACATATCCAACGATAGGATTCCTACTAACTAATGGTAGGATAGCACTATCTAAAGGAGGGGGAAAATAACACGAAATACATTTGAGTAAGGGTAGAATATTGTTAATCGCTTGCTCACACAACATTTTTCACACAATCACACTTTCGAAATATTTTCAAAATAAACACTTTATATGCATTCTTAATGATACAAGAATCATTACAAAGTTGCTGCACTTAGGCATTTTTTCAAAATATTTTCAAACATACACATACAAAGCATTTTTCAAAAGTGAGCTAAAGATTAAGAGCCCGTAGATAACTACGAATGAAAAGGGTGCTAACACCTTCCCTTTCATAACCTACCCTCTGAACTCAGAAAATTCTCGAAGGTTTTTCCTGTTCTTTTCACCCTTTCCTAAATATTGGATAAAATAAAAGTCGGTGGGGACTCTTGCTATCCGTAACATTTGCGATAAAATGCAAAATCAAAAGTCAGTTATCCCACCGTATTACACCTTGTTATGGTATTGATATTCAAATTGGATCATGATGTTTAACTAGATGAATTATATGAGGTATCCGGATTATAGATGTTTTGAGATTTATGATTTCCGCTGTAATAATTTGAAGATGCTAAATGCATATTATTTAGTTTATAGTTTTGCAACCCGTGTTACGGAGTATGATGCATTATTAAGATGTTTTTTTAAAGATGTGACACTCTTGTTGGTGATATTACTCTGATTTATTTATTTAAATAATTTTGAAAATTCCTTAGGTTTAGAAGGATGTTACATGAAATAACAAAACATTGAATGCAGAACATGAGGACCATATCCTTCCATTAGGCAGGTAATCATGCACACAAATGCCATGCCAGTAACCCATATCAATATGACAACAGATTGTATCCCACGTTGTTTCACATGTGTTCAGTTGTCAACCATTTCTTTTATTAAAAGAGAAAAATGGGTCACTTCACATGTATTCAAAATCCTTCTCATTCAAACACCACTTTCATTTTCATATTGACTTCAACGTTTAAATACTAACTTTGCATATAAACCCCCTTTTTCACTGCATCGGAAGTTCATGACCATCACAACAAACTATGCATCCTTATTTTTCAATCCATTATAGTTTCATTACATAAAAGTTAATATTTATATCTTTTAAGTCTAATCGTGATTTTAGTATTAAAATTTACTATTTGACCACATTAATCGAAATAGTAAAAAATATATTTTTCTATGGTTTAATTCCTTCGAGTTCAATTTTCATAATACACACAAAATAGTAAAAATAAAAAAAGTTCTATGGTTTTGAATTTTCTCAAAGTTGCATGTAATTTTGACCGTTCCAACTAAAATAAAACGTGGAGATCTCAAACTCTATGAAATTTCCAAAATTTGAGGGAATTTCTCATCCCACCTGTGATACGTTGGGAGAACTGACTTGGGTGTTTTGTGTTTTATCGCAAATGTTGCGGTTAGCAAGAGTCGCCATCGACTTTTCTTTTATCCAAAAGGAAAGGTGAAAAAGTACTGGAAAGACCTTTGAGATTTTTTCTTGAGTTCGGGGGGTAGATTATGAAAAGGGAAGGTATTAGCACCATTTTCATCCATGGTTTTCCATGGACTCTTAGTTACTTGCTAGATCACTTGCTTTTGTTTGAAAATGTGATTTGTGTGATTTTGAAAGTATTTTTGAAAAGAGGCCATCATTTAGGCAAACTTTGTAATGATTCTCGTTCGTAAGAATGTATACAAAGTGTTTGAACTTTTGAAAATGTTTCCAAGTTTGAAAGATGTTTTTGAAAGTGTTGGTGTTTGTTTTTAAAAATATCAAGGATGTTTTGGTTTTGAAAATGAGCAAGCAACTAGAAACAATCTACCTACTCAAGAGCCTTTCATGTTTATTTCCTCTTTCCTTTGACATTGTTATCTTACCACTGATTTGGTAAGTAACCCTATCTTTGGATGTAAAAGGGACGGGTGTGGGTCATCGTATAACCATGATTAGAAATGTTTCAAGATATCTTAGCATTCTCTTTTAGGGACTAAGATTATTTGAAAGGCAACATAGATAGCGTCATCGAGGGACTGTGATCTTATATTTTGCTTGTTTTGCTAAGATACCTCACATGCATAATATGGTCATTTTTGTAAGGCAAACAAGTGGATTTACCCTAAGGGGTGCTTGTGTGCAAGTGTATTGATTTTCATGCTTGTTTTGTCTTTGATTAGGGTTTGCTATTTATTGGTTTTAAGTCTTTCCATACAAACCCTAATTACTAGCATTTGTATATAAAGCGATAAATTGTTGAATTTAAAATTACTATGCTATTACAATACTTGTGGGAGGGGGTGTACAAATTTCAAATGGGGATTGCAAGAAAATAAACCTAATTATCTATTACAACCATATTGAATTTGGATAAATAATATACAAAAATGAATAAATATACAAGGATGTAAATGTAAAAAGAAATATAATTTTTGTTGTTTTTATGAAAGGGTTTTTGTCTTGACCTAATTAAAGAAAATGATTAATTAAAAATAAAATTAACTTATTCTAATTTAAGAAAAGAAATTAATTTGAAAATGATTTTTTAGGGTTTTTTATGAAAGGTTTTAAATTGATGAAAATAAAATGAAGATTAATTATAATAACCTAAATTCTAAATTAATTTTATCTAAAAAAATAAAATAATATATTAATTCAAACTAAGTCTAAAAATAATTATTTAAGAAAAAAGAAAAGAAATTTATTTGTTTTAAGAAAATGTTTTTTTTTATTTTATGGAAAATAAAATTCACGAGTATAAAAAATAAATAAAAATAAATTTGGACTTTTTATGATTTTATGAAAATAATAATAATAATAAAAATATCAATATTATTAATAATAATAATAATAATAATAATAATAATAATAATAATAATAATAATAATGAAGAAGAAAAAATAAATAAAAGTGAAAATATAAAGAAAAAGTCACGGGGTTAATCAGTAACCAAAGGAGTAATATGAGAAAAAAAAAAGATTAGGCCTAATGAAAGCCCAAACGCTGCCAAAAAAAGAACAAAAGAAAGTCAGAAAATTGTGAAAAATAGCAAAAGGTCACGCTGGGGCTTGAACCTAGGATTTAAGGGTTAACAGACACGCGCTTTACCATTGGGGTGGCTATACATCTATTAATATAACTGAAATAATAAATACATAACACAAAACGTGCCCTGATTACACTGCATCTTCAACCTCCAGCCAAAGGACTTGTATCTTCTTCATCTCTCAACAAAAATGAAAAGTTCAAACATGAAAGTTGTGGCATTTCTTCCCACGAATCCAGACATATAAATAACCTAAGCTTACAGTCAAAGATGAATGAGAATTTTTCTGGCCCTAATTCAAACCCTAAAAATTTCAGAAAACTTCAACTCTAAAATTCTCTAAGCTTATGCCATATAAATGTAAGCTATGGATATGTACAGCTTCGTGGCAATGGTGTCTATATTTTATCTTCACAAATCAAACTCAAATGATGCCTAAATATGAAGATAGAAGTTCAAGAAAAATACCTCAAAACTGGAAATCGTGAAATGGATTTTAGCTAGTTTCAGGCAGTGGTGATGGTCAGGTTAGCTTCCTTGGACCTCTAGGAAGATGATGCAATGCTTAGCTTGAGTTGAGAGTGGCTGAAATGTCCTGGAGAAGTCCAACTGCAATGTTCTATTTTTCGCTATGGAAGTTGATGAAGATGATGTTACAGTTTGCAAACAAGGACATGGACGGTTTGTATTTGATATGAAGAATCTTTTGAAACCAAAAGGCCAAGAAATGCACGAGTGGTTTTGAGGATTAAAGTTCAAAGTCAGAAATGATACAAAAATGGAGGTTTTGTGCAATCTGAGTTTTCAGGGAGTTTTGGAGCTTGTCAATCCTTTTGTTATGTTGCAAATGACTTGTATAATTATATGAAAGAGGTTAGAGGGTTTGAAGTTAACAGGACTGTGAGATATAGAGTAATGGCTATGTTACTTGATTTTGAAGAAAAGTGGGAAAACAAGTTTCAATGTGTAGTACAAGCATGGGATGGGTGATTGTAAGTGTTGAGATCAACTTCTATTGATTTATAGGAAATGTATGATCAGAAGAGAATAAGTGCAAGGCTCAAGAACAAGTTTTTTGCAAAAAGCTACTTTATCAAAATGACATTGTGCACTTTCTTCCCAAAATGGATATAAAGCATGGCCTTGCATTGAATGCTTGAATTGAGACCTCTAAAAATTGTGAAAGCAATTAATTATGGAGTGTCTAACAAGTTTGAGGCCTGCAAAGTAGATATTATGTAGCATAAGTTTGAATTTTGAATCTTGTTCATCACAAAACTTGCCTTGTAAAACAACTTGAAACCTCAACTTCTGACTTTCGATTCTACTTGATCACAAATGATCTCAAGGAGTTCTTGGACATTTTAGAAAGCTTATAATATCCTCTACAATCCCTACTTGAATAACTTTTGAAAATTCCCCTTGGAACTAGGTGAAACTTGGGTCAGAAGTTAGGTCAAAATCCTGACCAAATTAGGGCAAAATTTCACTAAGTGTTTTGTTTCATGACCATGTATTCTTAAAATTATAACATGAGATCCAAGAATTTTTGGAAGGAGTTGTGTAAAGAAATGTTGTATATTTCATGGAGATCTACAACTTTCATGTTGAAAGTTTCTTTTGAATCATCTTGCATCATGGTGAAAATTTTGCTTAAAGTTATGAAAAAATAAGAAATTTTCAACACTTGGAAAAATTTCAAAGTTAAGAAATTTTAACTTTTCAAAATGAAATCTTGAATTTTTTATTTATTGATGAATAAGTTTCATATTTTGACATGTTTTGATGAATTGTGATCTTTGACATTTGGTTTTGACCAAAAAGTCAAAGTTTGACTTTTCAGTACACAATTGACTTTTGATCAGTTGACTGAAAATTCATCTGTCAATCCATTCGACTTGAGCAAAGTTTTGGGTCATGCCATTAGGTAAAAATGATGCAATTGGACTCTTGAGATCATGCCTTGAACCAATTGATCATTTTCTAGGTCAAAAATCAGAAATTGCCCTTTCCCAGTCAAAACTCTAATTTTGACCATTTTGCCCTTTTGATGATTTGATCAAATTTCTTGAGGAGTTATGGTACAAACTTGATCAAATGATACATATGAGTTTAAAATGTTGATGTGGATCAAAAATTATGAAGTTTGACTGTAAATTGGCCATGGTTGACTTTTTCCTAATACAGTTGATTTTTAGGTCAATTACTCAATTGACTGAGCAAAAGTGTGATCCAAAGCTTGAAACTTGACATGAGTAATCTTGAGGGTCCATAATGATCCATGAAAGTCATATGGGGCATTGGAAGTTCAAATATCCTTGTGCAATCTCAAACACTAATTTTGGTCATCAGTGCTTAAGGAGGTGTCTTGAGCTGATCAACCCTAGTGCAGTCTTCAGCCAAAGGAGATCTTGTGAGAAAATTCTTGATAAATGAGAGATCAAATTTTGGGGTACAACATCTGCCCCTTTTCAATCTTCTTAAGCCTGAAGAGTTAGATTGGCGAGTATTGTACCCCAAAATTTGCCCTCCCATATTCTTCATAATTTGTCAAGAATCATATTCAAATGGCTCAAGATTTCTCAGAGGGTTGCACAGTCAAACATCCTCCTAAACCATTCAAAATTAGGGTTTTGGTTCTCTCAGTGAATTTGGGGTTTTCAATGGCTCAATCAAGTCCCATAGGCCTATATACATTGCCAAGCATCTACATGTCAAGTCTCAAGTCTCACAGCATCAAGTTGCACAGTCAAAAGCTTCATTTGGTTCACAATCAACTGCAGGGGCAAAATGGTCATTTTACAGTCAAAAAACAGAATTTTTGGTCAACATCTCATTTTGAGTCCACAATCATCATTTGATCAAGTCTTGATCATGATTCCACAAGAATGGCTCAAAAAATCATCAAGATGCAAAAGTTACTATTTTTGGACAGCAGAAAAGTCAACTGTATCTTGACCAGGGCATAACTTTTACATGGTTCATCAGAAAAATCCCATACAATTCTCATTTTGAAGGGGATGACATTTCCTACAACTCATCTTCACATTCCAAGTCCAATAAATGCTCTCACAAAAAGTTATCAATTTCTACATTATAGGTCATTTTCAAAAGTCAACAAAAAGGCACTTTAAGTCAAAGACCATAACTTGAGATTGGTAAATCCAAATGACATGGGACCAAAGGAATTGGTTATAGGACTTCAAGACCTTTACAAAATGTCCAAGAACATGTTCATAGGATCAAAATTGAGCAAGATATGCATTGGAGAAGTTGGGAAATTTTCATGAATTTGCAAAAGTCAACTTTGCTCAAAACACATCATTTTTGCTAATGGGCCTCAAATTCCTTCTTGAAACTTTGTCCAAGGCCTATGCACGACCCAATGAGCTTAAATTGATTTATTTTCTTATTTTTAATTAATTAATTGAATTTTTTATTAATATTAATTCATTTAATTGATTTTAAATGTAGGAAATTCAAAGATATGGTTTTCAAATCTTTTTGTGGTGCAAATAAACTCAACACATGCTGAAGATTTCGTGTATCAATCAAGGGGACCAAAATCTCCATGTTTGGCAAGTTTTGGCAATCAAAAAGATTGAAAATTATTTGATTTTCAATCAAATATTGAAATCATAATGCCATGGATCCTTGACCAAGATTAAACCCTAATTCCATTCCAATACATTTACTGAAGCTAAACCTAATTGCATACACGGGCAAGCTGCTGCAAAAAGCCATAAACTAATTCCAAAAAAATCAAGAACAAAGTCAAAACTGAATTCAACCTTCCAGGCCAATTCAAAGCCTTTCCTTGATTCCAACACCTTGCTGGGACACTCAGGAACGTATTGGAATAAAAAACAAGCCTTAACACTCCAAGAACACGCCAGAACAAGTCACACGGTTTGGTTATTTTTTCATAATCGTAATTCAATATTCATGCATTATTAATGAGATTTTTTGTGTGTATTGGATTGCTAGAACCTCTCTGAAGCTAATGGCATAGGTGAATTGCATTATGGTGCCCTGAAACGAAAATTACCATGGACGAATTCTAGGTTTTCAAAGCTTTCAATTTGGGGATTTCCAGCACAGGAAAAATTGAACCTTCTCACGCATATGGTTGAATTCGTCAAGGCCAGACGAACTCAACCCAACCCTCGCGCCCTATTTATATAACTCGTACATCTAATCGCTATTTTTTGCATTTGCAGTTTGTGGGGGTTAAAAACCCCTGCTATTTGATTGTTTTTGTTACAGGCCAAGCGAAGAAGATAATACGTGGAAGCGTGTGGGTGGTTTATTCAAACGAACGCACGTTTTTTCTGATTTCCAGCATAACTATCATTATTGATATATTATATTTGTTGTTTGTTATAATATCAGATGCAACACAATGGCGTAGTGGAAAGTGACGTGGTTGGCAACCATTGGGACCTGGGTTCGATTCCCAGGTCCCCCATATAATTGTTCCTATTTTTGCTTGTATAATCCAATGCAGGCTTCAAAGAAGGGTTCTATCGTGCATCCCACGTATCAGCCAACCATGTGTCTCCTAATACAAATCCAATGGCTACAAGGGAAGGAACACCATATTCTACAGTCAACATGCACGTGGGCAATTCCAGAAGTCAACAGGCTTGAGTGCTATTGAGCCTAAATTTCCAGAACAACACCTCCATCTGGGCCAGCATACCCCCCCTGAGTTCTTTTATTTTCTTTCCTTATATTTTCTTTTACTAATTACTATTTATTTTCATTATTATTATTATTTATTTAATTAACATAATTAATATTATTTTCATAATAAATTCAGTAAATATTTATATTATTACTATTATTATTAAATTTCACCTTAATTATTATTTTTGTAACTAAAATGTAAATTAATTAATCTGGCTTTTTAAAAATTAGGTCAACTTTAATTTTTTCTCAATAACTTAAAATAGATTAGAATTAGGGTTTTTCTTTTGACTTTTATTTTCTTTTTATTTTATTTTTATTAAGACCTAAAAAAACACAAAAAATACTTTTTTTCTTTAATTAATAAATTAATTAGTAATTAGGTTTAATATTTAATTAATTGTAAAAAAGGACAAAATTTCTTTATTTCTCAAAAGGGTCAAAACCCTAAGGACGTCCTGATTCTATTTCTTTGCGTGCATTATCATTATTTTGATTATTATGTAACTGTTTCCAAGGATGTAATAATTAATTAGGATTTTACCGCTTTCTTTTACTTTCTGCATTTACTTCAAAACGGGTTATGTTTTTGGCGATGTATAGACCCGCGCCTTGTAATAGCGTAGATTTACCTTTCCGCACTTTATTTTCCGCACTCTTAACTGTTAAAATGCATGAAAGACTTGTATGAAAAAATAAAATCAAAGCGTAGCTCACAAATGACATGAACAAGACAATTTAACTGAAAAACAACACACATGCACATGCCACTCTTAGGGTACGCCTCACTGGTTGCCTCGACGTGGTCGTCAAGTATAGGGTGTTTTAGAGGTCGCCCTCCTGTCTAAGATCCAGTTGCCTCGAAACGGTTGCCTCGGATAAAAAGGATCTAGGACATTAGGGTTACCGCTAAGGCGTCCTGCTATTGCTTTGGTGACCATATTGTCCCTAATAATCGAATTGACCCGAACAACTCCAACGACGGTGCTACCTACCTCTCAATGGTGGGATAGCACTATCTAAAGGACTCTTACACAGCCTAATTCCTTAGAGTAGGTAGATTTCTCCTGGGTACTTTCTCTCTCAAACAAACAAAAACAACTTTTCGCACCTACACTTTCAAAAGTTTTCAAGCAAATTTTTCATACACTCTTGAGGACAGATACAAGAGTTACTTAGAAATTTTTTCAAACGGAACTTTTTCAAAACCCACACACACTTGAAAAGCAAACAATTTTGAAAACATAAGAGCAAGTACCTAAGAGCCCGTGGATAACCACGGATAGAAAGGGTGCTAACACCTTCCCTTTCTATAAATCTACCTCCCGAACCGAGAGACATCTCGAATAAGGAATTTTGCTGTGCTTTTGTCCTTTCCATGTTGGAGAACATAAAAGACGGTGGCGACTCTTGCTTACCGCGACATTTCACGAACCAGCATTTCAAAACAGTCAGTTCTATTTCCACCGATCACAGAACTGGCGACTCTGCTGGGGAATTTATAAGTGGTGTGTACCTTAGGATTAGAACACTTATGTTTTCAATTGTATGCCTTGAATGCTTTAATATTGTGGGCTTGCATTGGAGTTTCATAGATCCTAACCCGGATCTGGGGAATACCCTTTAGGTAAGTAGCAATAAACTGTGATGGACCTTTCCGGCGTAGACCGGCACGGGTGAAGCAGTAGCTACATTGGTGTGACACCTTGGTCTGTACCGATATCCCTTGTGTTGGAACAAGGAGAATATGGGTCTTCTAAGGAGTCATTAAGCACCAACTGACCTTAGAACCTTAAATTGACCAACTTGGCCATAGAACAATAGCAGTATGCTACACTCATTGAGGCTAAACTCTCGCGATGGTTCCGGCCGCAAGAAAAGGTTGCTAAGCTGGAGTTATGACCGATTAAGGGTAGTCAGTGATATTGAGATCCTCTAGAACCCGGTTACTATTTTTAGGACAGGTCTTAACCAACTGAAACTGAAAGAGGGTAGTACCTAAACTTCATGCCAGCCTGAACTCTAAGGGCTGTCTTGTGTGACTTGTGTGCCTTTACCATGTTTGCCTGTGAATACTTGTGGTGTGCCTTTATCATAACATCATAACATCATACCATCATACCATTGCATACATCCTGCATAAGGACTAACCAATTTCAAGGATCTCAAGGGCTTGTGATGCAGGTCATGATGAACCAGAATGTCTAGCAAGGGGCAAAGGGGATTTATTTTCCCTTAGCCAAGGTTGATAACTTGAGTCAGGGGCTATGACCCACTCGATATAGTGAGCCTTGACTCTTGAAGAAGGACTCTCAACAACATGAAGTTCCTTCAATCAAGCTACGAAATTCAAATTCTAACAATTTTCTTGTTTACCCCGCGAGATCCTTGAAAACATTGCATGCATATCATACATATCATTGCATTACAGGTACCCTTTTTACAGGTCACATACCTTCTTCGCTGTTTATTTCAGCAATCATCATGAATCCTGAATCATCCAATGAACAAGCTATCAAGGCCCTCCAGGCCAAGAATGCCCAGTTCCAGGAGTTGGTTATGAGCCTAGCCCAGGGTCAACAGGATTTGAAGACTCTGCTCTTGAAAAAGAAGAAGAAGAGGACTGTGTTGTTCAACCCTAGACGCAAATCTGGGAATGGATCACAAAATGAGGCTGAGCTGGCTACCTCATATGTGGGCAAAGACAATCCCCAAGGGAGAAGGGTTCCTAGTCCCGTGGTCTCTGACAACGGGACAGATTATAATGATGAACAGTACCCTCCTGCTGAGGACAAGTACAAACAGCTCGAAGACCGGTTAAGTGCTATGGAGATACAAAAAGTGCTCGGCCTGGACTTCGAAGATCTAGGTCTATCCTCTGGGGTGGTGATTCCTCATAAGTTCAAAGCACCTGCCTTCGCAAAGTACGAAGGGGCATCCTGTCCTAAGCTGCATCTCAGATCATATGTGAGAAGGATCCAACCGTATACTGCTGACAAGAATTTATTGATCCATTTCTTCCAGGATAGTCTTTCAGGGACTCAGCTCGAATGGTTCTACCAGCTAGATGGAGCCAGCATTCGTAACTGGGAGGACTTGGCTACTGCATTTTACAAGCAGTACCAGTATAATTCCGACCTCGCTCCTACATGTACCCAACTCCAGGGTATGTCACTAGGGACGGGTGAAGGATTCAAGGAGTATGCGCAAAAGTGGAGAGACCTTGCTGGAAGGGTGCAGCCACCCTTAACTGATCGGGAACTTGTCGACATGTTCTTGGGGACCCTGTCTGGTCTTTTCTTCAACCATCTGATTGGGAATTCTTCTGTTGGGTTTACAGATTTGATCTTGACCGGGGAAAGGATTGAAGCTGGTATCAAGACTGGAAAGATTCAAGAAGCTGCACCTTTTGATGCTCATAAAAAGCCTTACAGTGGGAAGAAAGAGTCCAATGATGTACATGGTAAAAAGAGTCGTCGTGATCAACAGGTAGGGGCAACCCAAATCTCCAATCCTATGCCTGCTCAGCAAAGACAGGGGCAGCAATGTAAGGAGGTCGCACCCAAGCGACAGTTCACTAAGATCAACATGTCACTGGATCAAGCGCTACAGCAAATGTTGAATGCAGGGCTGATTACCTTAAGGGCTCCTCTCCGGAATCCAAACACTTCTGCTCCTAACTATCATCCCAACGAAAGGTGTGCATACCATTCTAATAGCCCGGGGCATACTACGGACAACTGTTGGGCTCTGAAGAACAAGGTCCAGGACATGATTGATGCCAAGGAAGTCCAGTTTGAAGCACCAGAGACTCCAAACATAATCACTGCTCCTTTGCCAAATCACTGAAGGCTTTTGTTTTATTTGAATTACCGAGTTGTATTTTTCTTTGCTTATACAAATAATTAATGTCATAGCAAACTTGTTTATTCCATTAATGCATCGTATATGTCTGTTTTGAATCAATCCATTCGTATTCACTATATTCAAACTGCTTTCATTTTTTGTGATGTTCAACGTTCGATTAATAATTCTAAGCCTCTTGAGGGAGGATGACGAAAACGATACCACAATCTACAGTATGCTTTTGAACAGACCCCGCTGATGAGGTACAGGCATTGTTTCAATTCCTAAACACTGGAGTTATAAGGAAGATAATCCCTTGTCAACCCCTTCGAGCCAAAGAAGTAGGAGTTTTTCTTTTCACAAAAAAAAAAATTAAAACCCTTAATCATAACCTGGGGCAGGGTAGTTCTCTCAGTTGATCCAAGTGCACAACGAAGAAGTCCTTACAAAACAAAAGACAATGGTGGTTCCGAATAATCATCAATACAGGCAGTCATTATCTCTCTGAAACAAAAGCCCAATAAGTCAAAACCTATGAAGGAGACTTACAAAACTGGGGCATTCCGCTGACTGTAATCACAAAAGAAACAGTTCAGGCAAAAAAACAGGGATAATAAAAATAAAAAAGAATGAGGTCCTACAAACCCTCAACAAAAAAATGACTGCCTATTCAAAATAAACTGTCAATATCCGAACCATCACCAGAATATTAGGACAAAGACTCAAACAAGGTCTAACGCACGATCAGCTGAGTTTAGGTTTGAAGAACATCACGAAGAACGGGTGGGTACAAATAAAATTTGAGCCTTTATCATTTGTTTCTTAAACCGTGAACCAGGCCACGTTATAACCCTCAAAAGTCCTAGCTGAAGCATGGGTTAGTTCGAAAGCATACTGTTACGAAAGGTATCCTGGCTCCTTAAGGCTTGCGGTAAAATAACGAGTTGACATCGAAGTTTACAAAAAAATTCACTTGTTTTTATGAAAAAATGCATTTTTAAAAAACTTCAAGACAGACATAAGCTTTGCATTTTTAATATAACATTGCTTGCATATGACTATTTGTTTGAACAACATAGAAGTTCGCACGAAGAATATCTAATGAACAAAAGCACTCCCAACCAAGGGACACTGGCATGATCATTATCCATCATCTGGGGCAGTTAAGACAAGATTCGGAGAATCTCTCAAAAGGCCAACCAGCTTGGGGCAAATCTCCATCTGGATCACTTGGGGCATTGGACGATCAAACAAAGATCTTTTGGTAGTATGGTAACACTGCACTACTGACAGTGACAACTTCCTGCATCCTGAGAGCGTGGACATAGTCGAAAAATACTGCGCATAATTAAAGACCCGCTAGGTTGACACACCTAGGCAAAAATAAGGGCTTCCCGGCGAACCAAAAGGGTTCGGGCAAAAATAAGGGACGAAAATGGAAAATCTGTACACCCGGCAAGTCGAAAACCTGAAAAGGCGGCTTGGGCAAAAAAGGGTATCCCGGTGGACTGAAAACCCGAAAGGGCGGTCCAGGTAAAAATTAGGGATCAAAGCGTACGACTATGTCCCGTCATCTCGTCACTTGCCTACCAGAAGAAGTTTGTCAAATTGGCAGTTATCAAGCACCTCCACAGGTATCTTCTCCCACAGAAACAGGGGCAATCAGAATTGTCTAAGCGATCTAGTTGCTTTGTCCACCAAGGTACCAAGGCAGGTTCGGCTGAAGAACATGACCAGGATACCTTCACTCCCCGCAGAGCAAGACAAGATTCGGCAATACTCTCCCCTAGCATAGTTGATCTCCCAGCAGCCCTAAAAAGGCACAGTATCCCTAGCAAGTCAGCAACGCTCTCCCCGAGCAGAGTTGGGCTACTGTCAGCCCTAAGGAAGTTGGATACCCCCAGAAGATCTCAACATTCCCTAGTGGAGCCATTCCCCCAGTACAATCCAAGAGTTTCCCCAGGAGAGTTGAATTATCCTCCCCAGTAGATTCTGGAAGCTTATCCCCAGTAGATTCTGGAAGCTTATCCCCCGTAGAGTACGAACGTATCTCCCCGGCTTTAATCAAAGGTTATTCCCCACCAGGGTCTAACTGGGTTATCCTCAGCTAATTACCACGGAAAGATCGTCCCCGGCGAAGTTCTTCCTATCCCCCAGCGGAGTTCATCAAGATTCCCCAACAAAACATATCAACGGAATCCCCAGCGGAGTTATCATCAAACCTCAGCGAAGTATCTCTTCCCACAGAGTATTCCCCGCAGAGTAATCTCTCCAACAAGTTTATTCCTCAACGGAGTCATCTTCTCCTACCGGTTTATTCTTGCAATCATCATCCCCAGCGGAAACGAAGAACGCTACTCTTCAACATCAGCCCAGGATTCCACAAACTCCCGGCAGTCGTCAAGGATTTATTTTCCTAGACGAAAATACATTCATCACATTATCATACACCATGACGCATGCATATACGCATTGTTGTACCCCAAAATTTGCCCTCCCATATTCATCAAGAATTATCAAAGTCAAGGTCACAAAATTCCCCAAGGACTATACAGCTCAACTGTCTCCTAGACAGTCAAAACTAGGGTTTGAGTTCTGGTCAAGCAAATGAACTTCTCAAAGACCCAATCAAGTCTCACATGCTTACAAAGATGGTCAAATGTCCTCATATCAAGTTTCAAGGCATTCAGCTCAAAATTGCACAGTCAAAACCCTAGATTGCACTACAGTCAACTGTAGGGGCAAAATGGTCATCTGACAGTCAAAAGTTCAAATTTTTGGTCAATATATCATTTTGAAGCCACAAATATCATTTGATCAATGCTTGATCATGATTCTCAAAATTTGGCTAAGAAATCATCAAAGATGCAAAAGTTGCTATATTTGGACAGCTGAAAAAGTCAACTGAAATTGACCAGGGCATAACTTTCACATGGATTATCAGAAAAATTCCATCCAAAGCTCATTTTGAAGAGAAAGACATTTCCTACAATTCATCTTCATGTTCCAAGTCCAAGAAATGCTCTCACAAAAAGTTATCAATTTCAACATTATAGGTCATTTTCAAAAGTCAACAAAAAGTGACTTTAAGTCAAAGGCCATAACTTGAGATTGGTAAATCAAAATGACATGGGACCAAAGGCATTGGTTAAAGGACTCAAAGACCTTTCCAAAATGTCCAAGAACATGTGAAAAGCTTAAAAATTGACCAAGTTATGCCTTGTGGAAGTTGGGAAATTTTTGGAAATTTTTGAAAGTCAACATTGATGCAAAAGGCCTAAAAATGCAAATGGGCCCAATTATCTTCCAAATTTCTTCATGCCAAGCTTATGCACGACCACTAGGCCCAAGGGGAAGTATTCTCATATTTTTTAATTATTTATTTGAATTAATATTAATTTATATTCATTTAAATCATTTTAATTCATGAAAAATATAAACCTTAACCTAAAAAATCTTTTTATGCACATTCTAATGTTAAAATTTCGTGCATATCCCAATTAGGCAAATTTGGATGAGATTTGAGCTGATTGAATACAAAAACCATGAAAAAAAGATTGTAAAAGATCCATGAAATCAAATATCCAAAATTCATCAATACATAAGATTTTGTCCAACTTTTCTTAACCTAATCACTCCATATATGATCAGCATCACAACCCTAATCATCCAAGACTGAAGCTGCGCTCAGAAAGCAAAAACACAAACTTGAAAATTGTCCAAAAACTCAATACTGAATTCAAGGTTCTAGGACGATTCAAGCTTGGATTTTTATTCCAATAGCATCCTGAGGCATTCTTGAACCTTTCTCAATCAATAACAACAACAAAAAGACCCTGAATTGGTACACACGAGTCCAACTGTATCAAGAAAATCTTGAAATCACATAGCACGAATTAAGCATTATTTTGCATTTTTTTTCATGGATTCATGTTTATATTGATGTTTCTGAACTAACTGCAATGTTTGATTGTGTTTTTAAGTCACCTACGCGAATTCACCATTGATGGATTTCTAGGGTTACAGGTTGTAATTTTGGGGCTTTTGTCAAGAGGAAAAATCACAGCTTTAGACCTTGGCCATTGGACTCAGTGTACCTAGACGGAGAGATTCCAACCCTCGCGCTCAATTTATGAGCGTCGAGGGTCTAATCGCTATTTTTTGATATGTAGCTTTAGGCCACGCTCCATAAACCGTTGCCATATGCTTTTAGTTGCAGGAACCACGAAGATGATGAAGCCGTGTCCAAACGTGATAGGTCTATTCAAACTTCGCGCGAAATTCCAAGGGCATTAGCATCTTCTTTTTATATTATTTACGCGTTATTATATAGTAATTGAAATGCATGTGCTTCAGTGGTAACGCGCTATGTTGTAACCCCAAAGACCTGGGTTCAAGTCCCAGGTCTTGCATATTTCGTTTATTATTTTGTGATAACCGTTCCCATGCAGCGTAAGCATCACAATACACCATGTGCCTCCATCATCAAGCCAGCCACGTACATCCCAACGTTGGATCAGAGGCCAGAATTCAAAGCGTATCATACACTCCCAGTCAACGCGTCCTACTGGATTCAGAAAGTCAATAAATTCTGGATAGCATTGGGCCTAAAGTGCAGGCTTATACCTCCCTAATGGGGCAACACCCCACCCTGGTTTGATTATTTATTTTTATTGTTTTAATTATTATATTATTTATTTTTATTGCTTTCATTAATTTATCTTTTCTATAAAATATGAAAACATTATAAAAATCAGAAAATACAAAAATATAATATTTATTTTATAATAATTATTTTCATGAATAAATTAGAATATAAAATGTTTAGTTTAATTAGGTTTTAATCTTAATTCTTTTTTAATAAAAATCCAAAACATGTAGAATTAGGTTAATTAATAGTTTTAATGTCTTTTTTTTAATTTTTATTTCTCACAATACTATTTATATATTATTTTATTTTTATAATTAAAAATCGTACATAATAAATTTTAGGTTTAATTTAGATCTTAATTTAATTCTTTCTTAATAAATAAAAAATATTAGAATTAGGGTTTGCCGTTTAATTTAATTTCAATTAACTCTTTTTTTTTCTTCTAATAAATAAAAAAACATAAAAATCTAAAAAACATTTTCCTTTTGAATTTTAATTTTAATTTCCTATTTAATCCTAATTAATTAATTCTTGTAATTTAATTTTTGCAAAAGGGTCCAACGCCCTAGTTTTATTCAATTCCTTTATGTCGCGCATTTACTTTTTTATCGTTTATATAATTATGTAATTGTCCCTAAGCCATGTAATTTACTTTTCGCACTTTATTTCTTCGCATTATTTATTTTTCCGCTAAATCGGGTCCGGTTTAATTTTGGCGATGTGGACCCGCGCCTTTGTAATAGTCGTAGATTTATCTTTTCCGCACTCCTAACTGTTAATCGAGCATGAAAGAATGAATGTCAAATTAAAATCAAGCGTAGAACACGACAAACATGACAAGACAAATAACTGAAACATGGCACACAAATCACACATCACCCCTAGGGTACGCCTCACTGTTGCCTTTCGAAAGGTGATCGTCGAGTAGAGGATGTCTTAGTAAGTCCTCATGATCCGGGAACCTGGCATGAGGGTAGCTTCTAAGGTGTCTTCCCATTGCTCTGGTGATCACCATGTCCCTACAAACTCGAATTGACCCGAACACCTCCAACGGTGGTGCTACCTACCTCTCAATGGTGGGATGGCATTACTTTTAAGGACTCTTACACAGACGAATTCCTTAGGGTAGGTAGGTTCTCGTAGATACTTGCTCTCTTCAAAAACAAACAAAAATCTTTTCACACCGACACTTTTCAAAAGCTTTCAAAGCAAACTTTTCAAACACTCTGACGTACGAGTCGAACTGAAATTTTTCAAAGAAACCTTTTTAACCCACATTGAAAAGCAAACAAACAATTTTGAAAACACAAATGAGCAAGTATCTAAGAGCCCATGGATAACCATGGATAGAAAGGGTGCTAACACCTTCCCTTTCTATAACTTACCTCCCGAACCGAGAGCAATCTCTATAAGGAATTTTTCTGTGCTTTTGTCCTTTCCATTTGGAGAAAATAAAAGACGGTGGCGACTCTTGCTTCCGCGACATTTCGCGAACCAGCGTTAAAACAGTCAGTTCCAGATCCACCGATCACAGAACTGGCGACTCTGCTGGGGACACAAACTTAAAGTGAGGTGTACCTTAGGGCTAGGTCATAACTGTGTTTTCACTTGTATTGTTTTGCTTGCTTTACTATTGTGGGTTGCATCGGAGATACATAGATCCTAACCCGGATCTGGGGATACCCTGTTTAGGTAGCATAAGTTGTGAGGGACCTGTCCGGCGTAGACCGACACAGGTGAAGCAGTGGCTACGTTGGTGTGACACCTTAGTCTGTACCGATATCCCTTGTGTCGCAACGAGGAGAATATGGGTCTTCTAAGGAGTCATTAAGCACCAACAACCTTAGAACCTTAATTGACACAACTTGGCCTTTAGAACAGTAGCAGTATGCTACGCCCATTGAGGCTAAACTCTCGTGATGGTTCTGGCCGCAAGAAAAGATTGCGATGCTGGAGTTATGACCGATTGAGGGTAGTCAATGATATTGGGATCCTCTAAGAACCCGGTTACTTTTGATTAGGACAGGTATGAACCAACAAACTGAAAGAGGGTAGTACCTAGACCTCATGCTGGCCTAAACTTTAGGGGCTTGCCTTGTGTGACTTGTGTGCCTTACCATGTTTGCCTTCGTATCTGTATGTGGTGTGCTTTATCATAACATCATAGCATCATGAGCATTGCATGCATAAGAACTGACCATTTCAAAGACAAGAGGGTTTCATCTTTGCTCTGTTTTGTAGGACATTATGATGCCTGTGCGAAGGAATACTATCCGGTTCAACTTTGTTCGTTCACCTGAGTTGATTGATGAGTTGGTTAGCAGAATTCCAAACACCACTTCCTTCATTCAGAGGCATGGTTCTCTTCTCAGTTTAGTCACTGCAAAGCGGGATCAACAGTTGATGAGTGTTCTGACCCAGTTCTATGACCCTCAGTACCAGTGCTTTACCTTTCAAGACTTCCAGCTGGTCCCTACCCTGGAAGAGTTCTCTAATCTGCTTGGTATCCCTATCTTGGATCAGACTCCCTTTACTGGTTGGGAAAAGACCCTCAGGCTTGAGGACATTGCTGCAGCTTTTCCTTTGACCCATCAAGAGGTAACAGACAACTGGGTAACTAGAAGCGGAGTTAAGGGTTTCTTGGCCAAGTTTCTGATTGGTAAAGCTAATAGCTTCTGGAATGACTTGGATTTTAGGGCATATGAAGACATCTTGGCTCTCCTAATCTATGGGCTAGTCCTGTTTCCTAATCCTGACAACTTCATCAATGTCACTTCCATTAGGATCTTTATGTCTCAGAATCCTGTGCCCACTCTCTTGGGTGACATCTTGCAACAACTTCATGCCCGTACTACCCGAAGACGAGGAACCCTATGGTGTTGTATCCCTTTGTTGGTGAGGTGGTTTATTTCGCACCTCCCTAAGTCCGTACTGAAGAACCAAGAAGGAAGAGGTTGGGCTCACAGGTTAATGTCTCTCACCGATAAAGACATCATTTGGACTTGCAGAGGTTTGGATGAGATAGCTATTATTGATCGATGCGGGGAGTATCCTAATGTTCCTCTGATTGGTACCCAAGGAGGGATCTCTTACAATCCATGTCTAGCACTCCGTCAGTTTGGAAGAGCAAGAAGAGCAGGCCCCCATGAGATGTTGGTGCCTCACATCAGTTTCGAGTTTCAGGTGGATAGTGACGAGCTACGTCGTAGGTTCATCAAGGCTTGGGAGAAGGTTCATAAAGCTGACCCACAAGAGCTAGGGCCAAAGACTTCTCTACCTATGGAAGCCTACTACAAATGGGTCCGCATCCGTGCTCAGAAGTTAGGTATGCCGTATGAAGCTGTCAGACCCGTCATTCTTGAGTGTCCTGATAAAGATGGTGTTCCTCCAACTGTCCTTCCTCCTCAGATACCTACTGATTATGAGACATTGAAGAGATCTTGGTCACAACTGCATGAAGAACGGGATTCTTACCGGGAAAAGGTCAATGAGCAGGAATCAAAGATCCAGAAGCTGACAAAGCAATTAGAGAATGAGAGAGCTCTGAATGCCTACCTCCGTACTGAGAAGAGGAGACCATGGGATCAATGAGGAATTCTGATTGTGCCTTTACAGTTTTTATTTCCTTTCCAGTTGTTTCATTTCATGTAAACGCCTAAGGGCAACTTGTTGAATAATTTCAGTTACAAAGTTGAATCTAATGAAGTGTGTTCTTTTTTGTTTACAAAGTTGATTCCCGATTGTCTTTGAAAACATAATTCATACGCATTTCATACATCATGTGCACAGCAGGTTTTTCCCTTTTTTCAGGTTGCTTACAGTTCTTCGCTGTTTATTTCAGCATCATGAATTCCGGATCTGAATCAACTGAGACTTCAATCAAGGCTCTCCAGGCGCAGAATGCGCAGTTTCAAGAGCTAATCCTGGGTCTAGCTAAAGGCCAAGAGGAACTGAAGACTATGCTCCTGAAGAAGGAGAAGAAGAAGAAAAGAAGAACTGTTCTATTCAACTCGGGCCGAAGGTTGGGTAATACTCTGCACCAAGAAGAGGTTGTTTCTTCTGTTGGCAAGAGTCCTTCTCAGGCAGAAGTAAAGCTTCCTACTCCAGAAGTCTCCGACAACGAGACAGATTTTGATGAGGAACAGTATCCTCCTGCAGATGACAGGTACAAACAACTGGAAGACAGGTTGAAGGCCATGGAAGTTCAACAGGTACCTGGGCTGGATTTTGGAGATCTGGGTTTGTCCACTGGTGTAATTATCCCGCACAAATTCAAAGCTCCCACCTTCTCCAAGTATGACGGGGCATCTTGTCCCAAGCTGCATTTGAGGTCTTATGTTCGAAAGATTCAGCCGTACTCTGCGGACAAGAATCTATGGATCCACTTCTTCCAGGAGAGTCTTTCAGGGACTCATCTCGAATGGTTCTATCAGCTGGATGGGACCAAAGTTCGTAACTGGGAGGAGCTGGCTACTGCTTTCTATAAGCAGTATCAGTATAATGCCGACCTTGCCCCCACGCGTACCCAACTCCAGGGTATGTCGTTGGGCGTGAGCGAAGGTTTTAAAGAGTACGCGCAGAAGTGGAGAGATCTGGCTGGCAGGGTGCAGCCACCTTTGACTGATCGAGAGTTAGTGGATATGTTCTTGGGAACCCTATCTGGGCCGTTCTTCAACCATCTCATCGGGAATTCTTCTGCTGGTTTCACCGACTTAATCTTGACTGGAGAGAGAATCGAAGCTGGGCTGAAATCTGGGAAGATTGCAAAGGGTGCATCATCTAGTGCAGAAAAGAAGCCGTTTAAAAAGGAGTCTAGTGCCGTGTATGGTTCTAGGAAATCAGAAAGACCTGATCGCCGCCAATCTGTCAGTGCGGTCATGATTGCTACGCCTGCTGCCGCTCCCCGGTCAAACAATCCTCAAAGGGCTGATAGACCCCGGAGAGAATTTACCCGGTTAAGCATGACCCTATCGCAGATTCTGCCACAGCTGCTTGCAACCAATTTGGTATCTGCCAAGGAGGCACCAAAGTTCTCAAACACTACCTCTCCTAAGTACAACCCGAATGCCCGTTGTGCTTACCATTCAGACAGCCCGGGGCATGCCACTGATGACTGTTGGGCGTTAAAGAATAAGGTGCAAGACCTTATCGATGCTAAAGAAATACAATTCGAAGCGCCCGCAAAACCGAATGTAGTTACTGCCCCTATGCCTCAGCACGGGGTAAATGCTATTGATGAAGATGTTTATGCTGTTTCTGTGGATGATCTAGCCACTCCCTTAAAGATCATTAAGAAGAACCTACTGCAGGCCGGTTTATTTCCGGGTTGTAGTGAGGGTTGCCTGTTCTGTGTTGTGTCCCCATCCGGTTGTCCCTTGCTAAAGTCAGGCATCCAAAGCTTAATGGATAGCAAGGAGATTTTATTCAAGAAGTCTGCTGTTCGTATGGTTCCAATGGAAGAAGTCTCTGTGGTGACTATCTTCAACAATCCGATCCCGGCTCTCCAGAAGAAGCCCATCCAAATTCTGACCGTTGCACCTGTCACTATCACTATTCCTGGGCCCCTGCCCTATGTATCCAACAAAGCTGTCCCTTGGCACTATGGGGCAGATGTATATATAAACGGAGTTAAGCAAGAGCTCGACGCTGGCGCCAGCATCTGTGACATCACTGGCCCGGCCAAAGTTACCCGCAGTGGCAGGCTCTTCTCGCCTGACATTGCGCCACCTGCTGCTAGAAGACCACTCCTGATAATTCCTGCAAGCACATCTGCTCCCGTTGCCGATCAAGTTGTTGTTCCTGCTGCTGATCCTATTGTTTCTCCTGCTGCCGAGTCATCCAATGCTCGGGGCAAGGGAATTGAAACTGAGCCTGCCCAGATGGAGGTACCCATACCCATAGCTGCTGAGGCCTCCCCACAAGAGATGGAGGAGATTTTGAAGATTATAAAGAAGAGCGATTTTAACGTTGTGGAACAGTTGGGGCATACGCCCTCCAAGATATCCATGCTCTCTTTACTGCTGTGCTCTGAGGCCCATGCAAAGGCCCTCATCTCATTCCTCAAGAAGGCCCATGTGCCACATGAAACCTCTGCAGTCCAATTCACGGATTGCGTGGCAAGTCTAACAGCAGACAATGGCTTGGGTTTTTCAGACGCTGATTTGACCATGAAAGGGAAAGATCATAATGATGCTCTGCATGTCTCAATCGAATGCAGGGGCACCACCTTGGCACATGTGTTGGTTGATACCGGGTCATCTTTGAATGTACTACCCAAGAAGGCTCTGGATCGTCTAGATTGTGAAGGCCTGGATTTGAAGCCCAGCAACATCATTGTCAGGGCCTTTGATGGTTCAAAGAGGATGGTCCATGGGGAGGTGGACATTCCGATTCGTGTAGGCTCTCAGGTGTTCGACTCCACTTTTTATGTGATGGACATCCGTCCATCTTACTCTTGTCTGCTGGGTCGACCCTGGATACATAAGGCTGGGGCAGTGACCTCTACCTTGCATCAAAAACTGAAGTACCCCGTCAGAGGGAAGATCGTCACCGTGCAAGGTGAGGAAGAATACATGGTGAGTCACCTGAACTCGTTCAGATACATTGAGATGGATGGGGAGTTCATTGAGACCCCCTTTCAGCATTTCGAGGAGGTGTTTCCAATCGCAGCAGAAACAGCAGAAGCAGGTGGTCCTCTGAAGATGGCTTCCCTAAAGGATGCCAGGGCTGTGGTGCAGAAAGGTGAAGGTGCCAACTGGGGCAGACTGCCAGACTTCACCCAGAAGACTGATAAACTTGGGCTGGGTTTCACCTCAGAAGGGCAGAGAGCTATGAGAAAAGAGAAGATCGGAAGGCCTCCGGTATTTATCAAGGGTTCAGAAGTGAATGCTGTCGGGGAAGACTTTGAAGTGGATGAAGCCGAATTCAACAGCTGGATTTATCCGACGGCCGAAGAAGGATTGAACAATTGGAGTGCAAAGGATCACACCCCTGTTACCTTTGTGACACAGTAATGAATTCCCATGTTTTGTTATTTTGTAATAAACAATGATAAACTCTATGGCCCGGTGTCTTACCCGAGGCACCGTGGTTCTATTTGTGAGGGCATATGAACTGTCATTTTATACATCATGAATGAAAATCTTGGACTTTTTCGCATTGCAAATATTGTGTTCCTTTTCTGTCTTTCATTTCCTTTACATAAATTTCAAAAACAGCTGTATTTACACACACACTCACTCATACAGGTTCCAATCCACTCTGGATCTCACTGATAACAGCTCTGCTAATGCCAATTATGACTTCGAAAATCCGATCAACTTAGCCGAAGACGAAGGTGAAGATGATTGCGAAGTGCCTGGCGAGCTTGCAAGACTGTTGCTTCAGGAGGAAAGGGCAGTTCAACCCCATGAAGAGCCAGTGGAAACTATAAACCTGGGTACTGAAGCAGACAGAAAAGAGGTAAAGATTGGTGCTAACCTAGAGCTCAGCGTGAAGCAACAGTTAACCAAGATGTTACATGACTATATGGAGATCTTTGCCTGGTCCTACGAAGACATGCCAGGGTTGGATACCGATATTGTTGTCCATCATTTGCCGACTAGAGAAGACTGCCCTCCAGTTAAACAAAAGGTTCGTCGGATGCGTCCAGAGATGTCCGAGAAGATTAAAGCCGAGGTCATGAAACAGTTCGATGCCGGGTTCCTTGCAGTGACTTCTTACCCTCAGTGGGTTGCTAATGTGGTGCCGGTACCTAAAAAGGACGGTAAGGTCAGAATGTGTGTTGATTACAGGGATCTAAACAGGGCCAGCCCCAAGGATGACTTCCCCTTACCTCACATTGATGTCCTTGTTGATAATACGGCTCAGCACAAAGTGTTCTCTTTCATGGATGGCTTTTCAGGTTACAATCAGATCAAGATGGCACCTGAAGACATGGAAAAGACTACATTTGTTACTCAGTGGGGTACCTTCTGTTACAAGGTCATGCCGTTCGGATTAAAGAATGCTGGGGCAACCTACCAACGTGCCATGGTTGCCTTGTTTCATGATATGATCCATCATGAGATCGAAGTGTATGTGGACGACATGATTGCTAGGTCCCAGACTGAGGAAGAGCACCTAGATCATCTACAGAAGTTGTTTGACCGGTTGAAACTATACAAGCTGAGATTGAACCCGAACAAGTGCACCTTCGGGGTAAGATCTGGGAAGTTACTAGGCTTCGTGGTCAGTGATAAAGGTATTCAAGTGGACCCTGCTAAGGTCAAAGCTATTCAAGAGATGCCAGTTCCTAAGACAGAGAAGGAAGTCAGAGGTTTTTTAGGATGCCTGAATTACATCGCTCGATTCATATCTCATTTGACTGCTACCTGTGAGCCAATCTTCAAGCTGCTGAAGAAAGATCAGGTAGTACGTTGGAACGATGAATGTCAGGCTGCTTTCGACAAAATCAAAGAGTACCTCCAAGAACCACCCATCCTCATGCCACCGGTTGAAGGGAGACCTCTGATCCTATATCTGACAGTGCTAGACAACTCAATGGGGTGTGTGCTGGGGCAGCATGACGAGTCTGGCCGAAAAGAGCATGCCATTTATTACCTTAGCAAAAAGTTTACCGACTGTGAGACCCGATACTCACTGCTTGAGAAAACTTGCTGCGCTTTGGTATGGGCTACTCGCCGGCTGAGACAGTATATGCTGACTCACACTACCTTATTGATCTCAAAAATGGATCCTATAAAGTACATATTCGAAAAGCCTGCTCTGTCTGGGAGAATTGCAAGATGGCAAATGATCTTGACGGAATATGACATTCAGTATACAACCCAGAAAGCCATCAAAGGGAGTGTATTGGCAGACCACTTAGCTCATCAAGCTGTAGATGACTACCAATCAATGAACTTCGAGTTTCCGGATGAAAGCATTATGATTGTAACTGATTGTGAAGTGCCTGGACCGGATGAAGGACCTGAACCAGGATCCCGATGGTCTATGCACTTTGACGGAGCTTCCAATGCTTTGGGAAATGGTATCGGCGCCATAATCATATCCCCACAAGGTACTCATACTCCACTCACCGCCCGGCTGTGTTTCAACTGTACCAACAACATGGCGGAGTATGAGGCGTGTATCATGGGTCTTCAAGCTGCGATCGACTTAAGGATCAAGTTCCTCAGTGTCTTCGGAGATTCCGCCGTAGTGATCAATCAGATCAATGGAGAGTGGGATACGAAACATCCGAACTTGATTCCTTACAGAGAATGTGTGTTGACCCTGATTCCCCACTTTACAGAGATAACCTTTGAGCACTTTCCAAGAGAAGAGAATCAGTTAGCGGACGCGTTGGCTACAATGTCTTCAATGTTCAAGGTTAAATGGGATAATGAAGCTCCCCAGATCACCATCGAGAAACTGGACGAACCGGCATACTGTTGTGATCTCGAAGCTGAATTGGTAACTGAGAAGCCTTGGTACCACGAAGTGAAGAGATATCTGGAAGCTCAGGAATACCCTGAAGGTGCATCTATCAATGATAAGAAATTCCTGAGGAGGTTCGCAGCAAAATTCTTCCTAAGCAACGGCATCTTGTACAAGAGGAATCATGATTCAACCTTACTGCGTTGTGTGGACAAGACTGAAGCAGAACGAATCATGGAAGAGCTACATGAAGGGACCTTTGGTACGCATTCCAGTGGACATACTATGGCTAAAAAGATCCTACGGGCAGGATATTACTGGTCCACAATGGAAGCTGACTGCTACCAACACTCCAAGACATGCCACAAGTGCCAGATCTACGCAGATAAGGTGCATGTTCCTCCGGTTCCCCTGAATGTTCTGACTGCGCCTTGGCCGTTTGCAATGTGGGGCATAGATATGATCGGCGAGATTAAACCTACGGCATCAAATGGACATCGCTTCATCCTAGTGGCGATCGACTATTTTACAAAGTGGGTTGAAGCAGCATCCTATGCTACGGTAACCAAGACTGTTGTGGCACGGTTCATTCGGCACAACTTGATCTGTCGATACGGCGTCCCTGAGCGGATTATTACAGACAACGGTACCAATTTGAACAATAAGATGATCGCTGAGCTTTGCGAACAGTTCAAGATACAACACCACAATTCTTCTCCTTACAGACCGAAGATGAATGGGGCTGTAGAAGCAGCGAATAAGAACATCAAGAAGATCGTGCAAAAGATGACAGTGACGTATAAGGATTGGCACGAAATGTTACCGTTCGCTCTGCATGGGTACCGTACCTCAACTAGGACGTCAACCGGGGCAACTCCTTTCTCTCTGGTTTATGGTATGGAGGCAGTCTTGCCGATCGAAGTGCAAATTCCCTCTCTCCGGATAATGAAGGATGCAAATCTGAACGAAGATGATTGGATCCAGACACGACTTGATCAACTCAATCTCATTGACGAAAAGAGACTTGCTGCTATCTGCCATGGTCAGACGTATCAGAAACGAATGATCAGGGCATTTAACAAAAAGGTCAGGCCACAGGAATATCAAGTCGGGGATCTGGTTATCAAGAGAATCATCCTTCCTCAGAGTGATCCAAGGGGCAAATGGACTCCCACATATGAAGGGCCATTTGTGGTTAAGCATGTGTTCTCAGGAGGAGCAATGATCTTAACCAACATGGATGGTGACGACCTTCCTCATCCCGCCAATGCAGACATAGTTAAAAAATACTACGCATGAAAAAGACCCGCTAGGCTGACATGCCTAGGCAAAAATTAGGGCTTCCCGTCGAACCAAAAGGGTTCGGGCAAAATATAGGGATGAAAATGAAAAAAATCTGTACACCCGGCAAGTCGAAAACCTGAAAGGGCGGCTTGGGCAAAAATGGGTATCCCGGTGGACTGAAAACCCGAGAGGGCGGTCCAGGCAAAAATTAGGGATAAAGCGTAAAACTATGTCACATTGATCACTTTGCATCCAGAATCCGGTATCTACATCAAGTTCAAAACGGCATCGATCAGTCAGCTTCACCTTCAACCAAGGTCATCAAGTGATGAGACGCTCGGAGTTATAAAGGCAATAGCAGAGTTGAAACCCAGTGGATCATTCATCTTTCACGCAGCTGTTTTACTTTTCTTTTGTACAAAACTTGTATAAATTCTTTTGATCGGCGACGTACCTCTTACTAGGACGTCAGCCTCTTGTATACAAAACGCCTATTCAGGCCATTCGAAAATCAATAAAATATATTTCCAGTTAAACGTGCCCAAGTGTTTTTCTTTTTCCGTTTTGTTTTGCGAAGAACGTCCAAGGTTCAATTTGTGATGTATGCATTGACAATAATTTGCTAACTCATAGATATTTGCATACGAAACAAAGGAATTCATTATAGGTGACACTAGAAACAGGGGCAATAAAGAGTTGTCCGAGCAGCTAATTGTTCTATCCCCCCAAGGTACTAAGGTAGGTTCAGCTAAAGAACACGGCCAAGTGTATCTTAATCCCCCAGAGAGTGGTTCAACAAGTCAATACATTCTTCTCCAAGCAAAATCATCAAATATCAAGGAAATTGAGTATCCTCCTGTAGATCTCAACACTTCCCCAGCAGCAATACACAAACATCCCCGGCAGTCTTGGTCTAAAGATTGTTCCCCGGCGGTATATCACTATTCAAAGGAATCACTTCCCTGCATATCAAACTCCCCAGAAGAGTCCAATCCAGCTTCACCAACAAAGTTGGAAATTCATATCTCCCCAAGCAGTAAGCTTATCCCCAGTAGATTCTGGAAGCTTATCCCCTCGCAGAGCACGAACGCGTCGTCCCGGCTTGATTTAAAGAGTTATTTCCGTAACAGGATATAACTGGGTTATCCTCAGCCAAAAGCCATGGAAAGAGCGTCCTCGGCAAAATATCTTCCTACCCCCAGCGAGGTCTATCAAACACTTCCAGCACAACAAAGATATCCCCAGCATAACTCATCAACAGTATCCCCAGCGGAGTTATCTTCATCAACTCAGCAAAGCATCGCTATCCCCACAGAGTAGCACTCCCCAGCATGATCGCTAGAGTATCTTTTCTCCCGCAGAATTATTTCATTTGCCAAGTTTATTCCTCAACGGAGTTATCTTCTCCTACCGGTATTCTTGCAACAATCATCCATAGCGGAAGCAAAGTCTCTTCCTCAACATCAGCCCAGGATATGACTTCCCGGCACCCGTCAAGGATTTATTTTCCTAGACAAAAACATACATAAAACATCACATACGTCATTGTAGCATGCATAACGTATTGCATCATACAAGTCTCATTTATATTGATAACATCATTGCTTGATCCATATCATGCATTGCATATTACTGACTTTTACCTTTCAGGAAAGATGCAGTTGAAATTCTCAAACATATTTCAAGGACTTCTCTAGTCCAGTTAAATCGACTCCAAACAGATTTTTCTGATAAAGACTCAGTAGAAGTTCTCCTATGGTCCCCTCTCCAACGGCGTGTGAGGTGGTAATTCCTTCTTCAGATGTTCTCCTCTCCAGCATGAGCGTGAGGTGATATTCTATTATGGTCCCCTCTCCAACGGCGTGTGAGGTGGTAATTCCTTCTTCAGATGTTCCCCTCTCCGGCATGAGCGTGAGGTGATATTCTCTTATGGTCCCCTCTCCAACGGCGTGTGAGGTGGTAATTCCTTCTTCAGATGTTCCCCTCTCCGGCATGAGCGTGAGGTGATATTCTCTTATGGTCCCCTCTCCAACGGCGTGTGAGGTGGTAATTCCTTCTTCAGATGTTCCCCTCTCCGGCATGAGCGTGAGGTGATATTCTCCTATGGTCCCCTCTCCAACGGCGTGTGAGGTGGTAATTCCTTCTTCAGATGTTCCCCTCTCCGGCATGAGCGTGAGGTGATATTCTCTTATGGTCCCCTCTCCAACGGCGTGTGAGGTGGTAATTCCTTCTTCAGATGTTTCCCTCTCCGGCATGAGCGTGAGGTGGCATTTCCTTCCAGATTATAATTTCCTATAGTTCCCTCTCCAACGGCGAGTGAGGTGACTCCCTTTGAGATTATAATGTCCTTTGGTTCTCTTCCTGACACTACGAAGATGGTAATTCTCACCAAGATTTTCTCAACGAGCGTTGTTGAGGTTGAAATCATTCAGGATTCTCTTACCATTCATGCTAAGGCAGTAACCATCCCGAGTTCATTCACCAGTGTTTGAAGCTCCAGACTCAGCTCCTGTAACTAGTCAGGACATATCTATATCAAGCATCCAAAATCAGCTCCTGCGACGTGTCAGGTACTCATTTTTCTGTTTTGCAGGTATGCAGGTTCTCGCTAAGGAACTTCCTACGCGATCAACATCCAGATGGCATCTATAAGCCCATCATTCTATCCAAGCAACATCCAAATGGCATCTATAAGCCCATTCCTTCATCATCACCGCTACTATTTGAGCGCAAATTTCTGGGCACTCTAGTGTTCAATCATCTTTTACCCTCGGATTACGAAAGGCACGTCAGCCAATCTGCATCCTCAGGTCTAAGAAGATTGAACAGGGGCAACTGTTGTACCCCAAAATTTGCCCTCCCATATTCATCAAGAATTATCAAAGTCAAGGTCACAAAATTCCCCAAGGACTATACAGCTCAACTGTCTCCTAGACAGTCAAAACTAGGGTTTGAGTTCTGGTCAAGCAAATGAACTTCTCAAAGACCCAATCAAGTCTCACATGCTTACAAAGATGGTCAAATGTCCTCATATCAAGTTTCAAGGCATTCAGCTCAAAATTGCACAGTCAAAACCCTAGATTGCACTACAGTCAACTGTAGGGGCAAAATGGTCATCTGACAGTCAAAAGTTCAAATTTTTGGTCAATATATCATTTTGAAGCCACAAATATCATTTGATCAATGCTTGATCATGATTCTCAAAATTTGGCTAAGAAATCATCAAAGATGCAAAAGTTGCTATATTTGGACAGCTGAAAAAGTCAACTGAAATTGACCAGGGCATAACTTTCACATGGATTATCAGAAAAATTCCATCCAAAGCTCATTTTGAAGAGAAAGACATTTCCTACAATTCATCTTCATGTTCCAAGTCCAAGAAATGCTCTCACAAAAAGTTATCAATTTCAACATTATAGGTCATTTTCAAAAGTCAACAAAAAGTGACTTTAATTCAAAGGCCATAACTTGAGATTGGTAAATCAAAATGACATGGGACCAAAGGCATTGGTTAAAGGACTCAAAGACCTTTCCAAAATGTCCAAGAACATGTGAAAAGCTTAAAAATTGACCAAGTTATGCCTTGTGGAAGTTGGGAAATTTTTGGAAATTTTTGAAAGTCAACATTGATGCAAAAGGCCTAAAAATGCAAATGGGCCCAATTATCTTCCAAATTTCTTCATGCCAAGCTTATGCACGACCACTAGGCCCAAGGGGAAGTATTCTCATATTTTTTAATTATTTATTTGAATTAATATTAATTTATATTCATTTAAATCATTTTAATTCATGAAAAATATAAACCTTAACCTAAAAAATCTTTTTATGCACATTCTAATGTTAAAATTTCGTGCATATCCCAATTAGGCAAATTTGGATGAGATTTGAGCTGATTGAATACAAAAACCATGAAAAAAATATTGTAAAAGATCCATGAAATCAAATATCCAAAATTCATCAATACATAAGATTTTGTCCAACTTTTCTTAACCTAATCACTCCATATATGATCAGCATCACAACCCTAATCATCCAAGACTGAAGCTGCGCTCAGAAAGCAAAAACACAAACTTGAAAATTGTCCAAAAACTCAATACTGAATTCAAGGTTCTAGGACGATTCAAGCTTGGATTTTTATTCCAATAGCATCCTGAGGCATTCTTGAACCTTTCTCAATCAATAACAACAACAAAAAGACCCTGAATTGGTACACACGAGTCCAACTGTATCAAGAAAATCTTGAAATCACATAGCACGAATTAAGCATTATTTTGCATTTTTTTTCATGGATTCATGTTTATATTGATGTTTCTGAACTAACTGCAATGTTTGATTGTGTTTTTAAGTCACCTACGCGAATTCACCATTGATGGATTTCTAGGGTTACAGGTTGTAATTTTGGGGCTTTTGTCAAGAGGAAAAATCACAGCTTTAGACCTTGGCCATTGGACTCAGTGTACCTAGACGGAGAGATTCCAACCCTCGCGCTCAATTTATGAGCGTCGAGGGTCTAATCGCTATTTTTTGATATGTAGCTTTAGGCCACGCTCCATAAACCGTTGCCATATGCTTTTAGTTGCAGGAACCACGAAGATGATGAAGCCGTGTCCAAACGTGATAGGTCTATTCAAACTTCGCGCGAAATTCCAAGGGCATTAGCATCTTCTTTTTATATTATTTACGCGTTATTATATAGTAATTGAAATGCATGTGCTTCAGTGGTAACGCGCTATGTTGTAACCCCAAAGACCTGGGTTCAAGTCCCAGGTCTTGCATATTTCGTTTATTATTTTGTGATAACCGTTCCCATGCAGCGTAAGCATCACAATACACCATGTGCCTCCATCATCAAGCCAGCCACGTACATCCCAACGTTGGATCAGAGGCCAGAATTCAAAGCGTATCATACACTCCCAGTCAACGCGTCCTACTGGATTCAGAAAGTCAATAAATTCTGGATAGCATTGGGCCTAAAGTGCAGGCTTATACCTCCCTAATGGGGCAACACCCCACCCTGGTTTGATTATTTATTTTTATTGTTTTAATTATTATATTATTTATTTTTATTGCTTTCATTAATTTATCTTTTCTATAAAATATGAAAACATTATAAAAATCAGAAAATACAAAAATATAATATTTATTTTATAATAATTATTTTCATGAATAAATTAGAATATAAAATGTTTAGTTTAATTAGGTTTTAATCTTAATTCTTTTTTAATAAAAATCCAAAACATGTAGAATTAGGTTAATTAATAGTTTTAATGTCTTTTTTTTAATTTTTATTTCTCACAATACTATTTATATATTATTTTATTTTTATAATTAAAAATCGTACATAATAAATTTTAGGTTTAATTTAGATCTTAATTTAATTCTTTCTTAATAAATAAAAAATATTAGAATTAGGGTTTGCCGTTTAATTTAATTTCAATTAACTCTTTTTTTTTCTTCTAATAAATAAAAAAACATAAAAATCTAAAAAACATTTTCCTTTTGAATTTTAATTTTAATTTCCTATTTAATCCTAATTAATTAATTCTTGTAATTTAATTTTTGCAAAAGGGTCCAACGCCCTAGTTTTATTCAATTCCTTTATGTCGCGCATTTACTTTTTTATCGTTTATATAATTATGTAATTGTCCCTAAGCCATGTAATTTACTTTTCGCACTTTATTTCTTCGCATTATTTATTTTTCCGCTAAATCGGGTCCGGTTTAATTTTGGCGATGTGGACCCGCGCCTTTGTAATAGTCGTAGATTTATCTTTTCCGCACTCCTAACTGTTAATCGAGCATGAAAGAATGAATGTCAAATTAAAATCAAGCGTAGAACACGACAAACATGACAAGACAAATAACTGAAACATGGCACACAAATCACACATCACCCCTAGGGTACGCCTCACTGTTGCCTTTCGAAAGGTGATCGTCGAGTAGAGGATGTCTTAGTAAGTCCTCATGATCCGGGAACCTGGCATGAGGGTAGCTTCTAAGGTGTCTTCCCATTGCTCTGGTGATCACCATGTCCCTACAAACTCGAATTGACCCGAACACCTCCAACGGTGGTGCTACCTACCTCTCAATGGTGGGATGGCATTACTTTTAAGGACTCTTACACAGACGAATTCCTTAGGGTAGGTAGGTTCTCGTAGATACTTGCTCTCTTCAAAAACAAACAAAAATCTTTTCACACCGACACTTTTCAAAAGCTTTCAAAGCAAACTTTTCAAACACTCTGACGTACGAGTCGAACTGAAATTTTTCAAAGAAACCTTTTTAACCCACATTGAAAAGCAAACAAACAATTTTGAAAACACAAATGAGCAAGTATCTAAGAGCCCATGGATAACCATGGATAGAAAGGGTGCTAACACCTTCCCTTTCTATAACTTACCTCCCGAACCGAGAGCAATCTCTATAAGGAATTTTTCTGTGCTTTTGTCCTTTCCATTTGGAGAAAATAAAAGACGGTGGCGACTCTTGCTTCCGCGACATTTCGCGAACCAGCGTTAAAACAGTCAGTTCCAGATCCACCGATCACACGCATCATAACACACAATCTCATTTATTTTTGAGAACATCTTAAAATTATGCAGTTCATGCATCATGACATTGCATACAACTGATGTTTTGCCTTTTCAGGAAAAAGGTCAATCCAAAGATGATTACTATCAACTGTCGCAATTCCAGATTCGATACCTGTATCTAGCCAGGGCATATCTAAGAGCGATGGATTATGGATTCGATACCTGTATCTAGCCAGGGCATATCTACATGAAGAGTTTAGAGATTCGATACCTGTATCCGGCCAGGGCATATCTGTAGACGACCAGTTCCAAATTCGATACCTGTATCTAGCCAGGGCATATCTGTGAGCGATTGATTGTAGATTCGATCCCTGTATCTAACTCAGGGCATATCTACATTGAAGAGAAAATCTGAATAAACAAAAGAATAACATCCATGTCCTCTAGAGATGCTCCGGACCCGAATGCTATTCTATCGCTTATTCAAAGTTTCTTCTCAGAGATAGCTTGGAAATGCTCCAGATACGGACGCTATTCTTTTGCTTATTCAGAGTTTTCTATTCAGAGATAGCTTAGAGATGCTCCAAATCCGGATGCTATTCTATTGCTTATTCAGAGTTTCTATTCAGAGATAGCTTGGAGATGCTCCCGACGCGGATGATATTCTATTGCTTATTCAGATTTCCTTTCAGAGATAGCTTAGAGATGCTCCGGATGCGGATGTTATTCTATTGATTATTCAGACTTCCTTCTAGAGATAGCTTAGAGATGCTCCGGACACGGATGCTATTCTATTGCTTATTCAGATGTCCTTCTAGAGATGGTTCAGATGCGATCCAGACATGGCTACATTCTTATACTTATTCCAGATTCCCTTCTAGAGATGGTTCAGATGCGACCCAAATATGGATACATTCTGATACTTATTCCAGATTCCCTTCTAGAGATGGTTCAGATGCGACCCAGATATGGCTACATTCTGATACTTATTCAGATTCCCTCTCAGAGATAACTTAGAAATGCTCCAGATATGGATGTTGTTCTTTTGCTTATTCAGAGTTTCCTTTCAGATATAGCTGGGAAATGCTCCAGATATGGATGTTATTCTTGTGCTTATTCAAAGTTTCTTCTCAGAGATAGCTTGGAAATGCTCCAAATATGGATGTTATTCTTCTGCTTATTCAGAGTTTCCTTTCGGAGATAGCTGGGAAATGCTCTAGATATGGATGTTATTCTTTTGCTTATTCAAAGTTTCTCCTCAGAGATAGTTCAGATATGCTCCTGACCCGGATGCTATTCTTTTGCTTACTCAAAGTTTCTTTTCAGAGATGGCCTAGAGATGCTCCAGATCTGGATGCTATTCTTTTGCTTATTCAGATTTTCTCCCCAGAAATAGCCTAGAGATGCTCCAGATTCGGATGCTATTCTATCGCTTATTAAGATTTCCTTTAAGAAATAGCTTAGAGATGCTCCTGACCCGGACGTTATTCTATTGCTTATTCAGATTCAAACTACTAAAGACAACTTAGAGATGCTCCAGAACCGGAGGCTATTCTATTGTTTAGTCCAGATTCATTCAAAAGACAGTCCAGATACGATCCAGATTCGGATGACACTCTGTCACTCACTCAGATACAATATGGATATTCCCCAGACGCGGCGGTCATTCTACTATTTATTCAAACGTCAGCAATTAGATATAGACTAGATATGCTCCAGACACGGAAGCTATTCTATTTCTTATTCAGATTCACCTACCAATAGTCTCCAAATGGCATCTATAAGTCCATTCCCGACAAGGTTCTGTCACATATCCAGATGGCATCTATAAGCCCATCCTCCTATCCACCATCTCTCCAAATGGCATCTGTAAGCCCAATCCCGACGTCACATTGCTGATACTCTACTATGCGAGTGGAAATTTCTGGACACTCTAGTGTTCAATCATCTTCCACCTTCGGATCACGAAGGGCACGCAAGCCAATCTACATCCTCAGGTCTAAGAAGATTGAACAGGGGCAACTGTTGTACCCCAAAATTTACCCTCCCATATTCTTCATAATTTGTCAAGAATCATATTCAAATGGCTCAAGATTTCTCAGAGGGTTGCACAGTCAAACATCCTCCTAAGCCAGTCAAAATTAGGGTTTTGGTTCTCTCAGTGAATTTGGGGTTTTCAATGGCTCAATCAAGTCCCATAGGCCTATATACATTGCCAAGCATCTACATGTCAAGTCTCAAGTCTCACAGCATCAAGTTGCACAGTCAAAAGCTTCATTTGGTTCACAATCAACTACAGGGGCAAAATGGTCATTTTACAGTCAAAAGTCAGAATTTTTGGTCAACATCTCATTTTGAGTCCACAATCATCATTTGATCAAGTCTTGATCATGATTCCACAAGAATGGCTCAAAAAATCATCAAGATGCAAAAGTTACTATTTTTGGACAGTAGAAAAGTCAACTGTATCTTGACCAGGGCATAACTTTTACATGGTTCATCAGAAAAATCCCATACAATTCTCATTTTGAAGGGTATGACATTTCCTACAACTCATCTTCACATTCCAAGTCCAATAAATGCTCTCACAAAAAGTTATCAATTTCTACATTATAGGTCATTTTCAAAAGTCAACAAAAAGGCACTTTAAGTCAAAGACCATAACTTGAGATTGGTAACTCCAAATGACATGGGACCAAAGGAATTGGTTAGAGGACTTCAAGACCTTTCCAAAATGTCCAAGAACATGTTCATAGGATCAAAATTGAGCAAGATATGCATTGGAGAAGTTGGGAAATTTTCATGAATTTGCAAAAGTCAACTTTGCTCAAAACACATCATTTTTGCTAATGGGCCTCAAATTCCTTCTTGAAACTTTGTCCAAGGCCTATGCACGACCCAATGAGCTTAAATTGATTTATTTTCTTATTTTTAATTAATTAATTGAATTTTTTATTAATATTAATTCATTTAATTGATTTTAAATGTAGGAAATTCAAAGATATGGTTTTCAAATCTTTTTGTGGTGCAAATAAACTCAACACATGCTGAAGATTTCGTGTATCAATCAAGGGGACCAAAATCTCCATGTTTGGCAAGTTTTGGCAATCAAAAAGATTGAAAATTATTTGATTTTCAATCAAATATTGAAATCATAATGCCATGGATCCTTGACCAAGATTAAACCCTAATTCCATTCCAATACATATACTGAAGCTAAACCTAATTGCATACACGGGCAAGCTGCTGCAAAAAGCCATAAACTAATTCCAAAAAAATCAAGAACAAAGTCAAAACTGAATTCAACCTTCCAGGCCAATTCAAAGCCTTTCCTTGATTCCAACACCTTGCTGGGACACTCAGGAACGTATTGGAATCAAAAACAAGCCTTAACACTCCAAGAACACGCCAGAACAAGTCACACGGTTTGGTTATTTTTTCATAATCGTAATTCAATATTCATGCATTATTAATGAGATTTTTTGTGTGTATTGGATTGCTAGAACCTCTCTGGAGCTAATGGCATAGGTGAATTGCATTATGGTGCCCTGAAACGAAAATTACCATGGATGAATTCTAGGTTTTCAAAGCTTTCAATTTGGGGATTTCCAGCACAGGAAAAATTGAACCTTCTCACGCATATGGTTGAATTCGTCAAGGCCAGACGAACTCAACCCAACCCTCGCGCCCTATTTATATAACTCGTACATCTAATCGCTATTTTTTGCATTTGCAGTTTGTGGGGGTTAAAAACCCCCGCTATTTGATTGTTTTTGTTACAGGCCAAGCGAAGAAGATAATACGTGGAAGCGTGTGGGTGGTTTATTCAAACGAACGCGCGTTTTTTGTGATTTCCAGCATAATTATCATTATTGATATATTATATTTGTTGTTTGTTATAATATCAGATGCAACACAATGGCGTAGTGGAAAGTGACGTGGTTGGAAACCATTGGGACCTGGGTTCGATTCCCAGGTCCCCCATATAATTGTTCCTATTTTTTCTTGTATAATCCAATGCAGGCTTCAAAGAAGGGTTGTATCGTGCATCCCACGTATCAGCCAGCCATGTGTCTCCTAATACAAATCCAATGGCTACAAGGGAAGGAACACCATATTCTTCAGTCAACATGCACGTGGGCAATTCCAGAAGTCAACAGGCTTGAGTGCTATTGGGCCTAAATTTCCAGAACAACACCTCCATCTGGGCCAGCATACCCCCCCTGAGTTCTTTTATTTTCTTTCCTTATATTTTCTCTTTTATTTTTCTTTTACTAATTACTATTTATTTTCATTGTTATTATTATTTATTTAATTAACATAATTAATATTATTTTCATAATAAATTCAGTAAATATTTATATTATTACTATTATTATTAAATTTCACCTTAATTATTATTTTTGTAACTAAAATGTAAATTAATTAATCTGGCTTTTTAAAAATTAGGTCAACTTTAATTTTTTCTCAATAACTTAAAATAGATTAGAATTAGGGTTTTTCTTTTGACTTTTATTTTCTTTTTATTTTATTTTTATTAAAGACCTAAAAAAACACAAAAAACACTTTTTTTTCTTTAATTAATAAATTAATTAGTAATTAGGTTTAATATTTAATTAATTGCAAAAAAGGACAAAATTTCTTTATTTCTCAAAAGGGTCAAAACCCTAAGGACGTCCTGATTCTATTTCTTTGCGCGCATAATCATTATTTTGATTATTATGTAACTGTTTCCAAGGATGTAATAATTAATTAGGATTTTACCGCTTTCTTTTACTTTCCGCATTTACTTCAAAACGGGTTATGTTTTTGGCGATGTATAGACCCGCGCCTTGTAATAGCGTAGATTTACCTTTCCACACTTTATTTTCCGCACTCTTAACTGTTAAAATGCATGAAATACTTGTATGAAAAAATAAAATCAAAGCGTAGCTCACAAATGACATGAACAAGACAATTTAACTGAAAAACAACACACATGCGCATGCCACTATTAGGGTACGCCTCACTGGTTGCCTCGACGTGGTCGTCAAGTATAGGGTGTTTTAGAGGTCGCCCTCCTGTCTAAGGTCCAGTTGCCTCGAAACGGTTACCTCGGATAAAAAGGATCTAGGACATTAGGGTTACTGCTAAGGCGTCCTACTATTGCTTTGGTGACCATATTGTCCCTAATAATCGAATTGACCCGAACAACTCCAACGACGGTGCTACCTACCTCTCAATGGTGGGATAGCACTATCTAAAGGACTCTTACACAGCCTAATTCCTTAGAGTAGGTAGATTTCTCCTGGGTACTTGCTCTCTCAAACAAACAAAAACAACTTTTCGCACCTACACTTTCAAAAGTTTTCAAGCAAATTTTTCATACACTCTTGAGGACAGATACAAGAGTTACTTAGAAATTTTTTCAAACGGAACTTTTTCAAAACCCACACACACTTGAGAAGCAAACAATTTTGAAAACATAAGAGCAAGTACCTAAGAGCCCGTGGATAACCACAGATAGAAAGGGTGCTAACACATTCCCTTTCTATAAATCTACCTCTCGAACCGAGAGACATCTCAAATAAGGAATTTTGCTGTGCTTTTGTCCTTTCCATGTTGGAGAACATAAAAGATGGTGGCGACTCTTGCTTACCGCGACATTTTGCGAACCAGCATTTCAAAACAGTCAGTTCTATTTCCACCGATCACAGCGAGTTTTTCCATTCGTGACTCAAAGGTGGAAGATGATTGGACACTAGAATGCCCATGAATTTGCACTTGGTGATGTGATGGTTGATGGTATAGGGAATGGGCTTAAAGATTCCATTTAGAGAAGAGATGAAAATTTGTTGGATATGGGCTTGTAGATGCCATCCAAAATGATTGTTGGTAGGAATAGAAGAAGTTCCAGAATAAATCTCTGATTGATTTATACTGGAGTAGTGGATGTGTTGGGTTGAGTATCAGATCAATATCCATAAATGGATTGTATCTGACTCGTATCTAAGAGCTAAATATGAATGAGTATCAGGATGACATCCGTGTCTGGAGCATATCTGAACTGTATCTGAGAGCTGAATCTGAATGAGTATCAGGATGGCATCCGTGTCTGGAGCGTATTTGAATTGTATCTGAGAGATGAATCTGAATGAGTATCAGGATGGCATATGTATCTGGAGCGTATCTGAACTGTATCTGAAAGTTGAATCTGGATGAGTATCAGGATGGCATCCGTATTTGGAGCGTATCTGAACTGTATCTGAAAGCTGAATCTGAATGAGTATGAGGATGACATCCGCATCTGGAGCGTATCTAAACTGTATCTGAAAGCTGAATCTGAATGAGTATCAGGATGGTGTCTGTATCTGGAGCGTATCTGAACTATATCTGAAAGTTGGATTTGAATGAGTATCAGGATGGCATCCGTATCTGGAGCGTATCTGAACTGTATCTGAAAGTTGAATCTGAATGAGTATCAAGATGGCGTCCGTATCTGGAGCGTATCTGAACTGTATCTGAAAAGCCTTTGAACATTGTTAATGGTAGCTAATGATTATCCTTATCCTGAAAAGGGTAAAATATTAGCTAATATGTGATTTCATGATGTATGAAATGCATGCATAATGAGATTATGTTGGATGCATTCGTGTTATCGATGTTTATGATATATGGATGCGATGTATGTGTATGTGAGCTAATTTGCTGCACTGCTGTTGGATTTAAGGAAAATAAATCCCCTGACTACTGCTGAGGATATGGAGTGTAAGTCTTCATGTTTTGAAGTGTTGATGAATTTCCACTTAGAGTAATAAACTCTTTTGTAAGGGAAATGCCGTGTACTGCTTTGTGAAATCCTGTTGGGGAATCCTGAGAAATTTGGCGACTTCTACCAGGGAGTGATAACTGGAAGTTTTGTTCCGCTGGAGATTAAATTGCACACTGCGGGGGATTTTATGGAAATGGCTTAGAGAGATTTCCCTATTTCTTAAAGCCATTAGTGATTGTCTTTCTATTTTTGTTCATTTGTAAACAGTATTTACGTTCAAATGCATATGTTCAAAAATAAATCATTGGACGTTTTTGTAAACAAAACACAAGAGTAAAGAAAAACAGATATTTTTTCACTTTCAAAAGGATATCTTTGTATTGACTTGAGTAAGTATTTTTGTACAATGAGACAAACATTCTAGTAAGAGAATGTTGTCATAAAAAAATGAAAATTTTGATACAAAGAAAAGATAGATATGTGAAATAATCCCATGGGGTTCCCATTCTGCTATAGCCTTCGTGTCTCTGAGCATCTTATCTATTTGTCGCCTTATCCGAAGCTGATTGAATTGATCAGAACCGTTGAGTTTGCAGGTTGTCCGTAAGATGATCCAACGGGACATAGTCATACGCTTTAATTCCCTAACTTTTGCCTGGACCACCCTTTCGGGTTTTCAGTCCACCGGGATACCCTTTTTTGCCCAAGTCTCCCTTTCGGGTTTTCAACTTGCCGGGTGTACATATTTTTTTTTGTTTTATCCCTAATTTTTTCCCGAACCTTTTTGGTTTGCCGAGATGCCCTTTTTTGCCTAGGTGTGTCAACCTAGCGGGTCTCTTATGCGTAGTATCTTTTGACTATGTCCGCGTTCACAGGGTGCGGCAGGTCATCGCCATCCATAGTGGTTAAGATCATGGCTCCACCAGAGAATATGTTTTTAATCACAAATGGTCATTCATGTGTAGGAGTCTATTTTCCCCTGGGATCACCTTGTGGCAGTATAATGCGCTGGATCACTAGATCTCCAACTTGATACACCCGGCGTCTGACCTTTTTGTTGAAAGCCTTGATCATCCATTTTTGATACAATTGACCATGACATACAACAGTAAGCCTTTTCTCATCAATTAAATTCAGTTGATCAAGTAGATTTTGGATCCAATCCTCTTCATTTAGTCCGGCATCCTTCATGATTCTTAGAGAAGGGATATGGACCTCAATAGGCAAAACAGCCTCCATTCCATATACCATAGAGTAAGGTGTTACCCCGGTTGATGTGCGCACCATGGTACGATAACCGTGGAGAGCGAATGGTAGCATCTTATGCCAATCTTTGTATGTGACGGTCATTTTCTGTATGATCTTTTTGATGTTCTTATTTGCGGCTTCGACAGTACCATTCATCTTTGGCCGGTAAGGGGAAGAATTGTGATGTTGGATCTTGAATTGCTCACACAGGGCGGTGATTATAGTATTGTTAAGATTCATACCATTGTCTGTGATGATCCTCTCCGGGATGCCATACCGACAGATGAGATTTTGTTTAATGAACCGTGCTACAACATTCTTGGTAATGGAAGCGAAAGAGGCTGCCTCAACCCACTTTGTGAAATAGACAATGGACACTAAGATGAAGCGGTGTCCATTAGAGGCTGTTAGTTTGATTTCCACAATCATATCGATGCCCCACATAGCAAAAGGCCAAGGATCCGTCCAGATGTTCAAAGGAACTGGAGGCACGTGTACCTTGTCATCATAGATCTGACACTTATGGCAGTTTCGAGAGTGTTGATAGAAATCTGATTCCATAGTGGACTAGTAATAACCTGCCCGCAGGATCTTCTTTTCCATCGTATGTCCACTGGAATGGGTGCCGAAAGTGCCTTCATGTAACTCAACCATGATCTTTTCCGCTTCAACTTTGTCTATGCACCGGAGTAATACAGAGTCCTGGTTGCGTTTGTAGAGAATGCCATTACTAAGGAAGAACTTAGCAGAGAATCTCCTTAAGAACTTCTTATCATTGACTGAAGCTCCTTCTGGATATTCTTGAGCCTCAAGATACCTCTTGACTTCATAGAACCAAGGATGGCCCACTACTTCTTCAGTATTGATCTCGTGACAGTGAGTCGGTTCATTCATCCGTTCAATGGTAATCTTGGGAGCCTCGTTATCCCATTTGAGTTTAAACATGGATGACATTGTGGCTAGCGCATCTGCTAGTTGATTTTCTTCTTGCGGGAAATGCTCGAAGGTAATCTTCTCAAAATATGGGATTAATGTCAACACATGTTCTTTGTAGGGGATGAGGTTTGGGTGCTTAGTGTCCCAATCTCCTTTGATCTGGATGATGACCAAGGTTGAATCTCCTAATACACTTAAGGATTTGATCCCCAAATCTATGCTAGCTTTGAGACCAAAAATACACGCCTCGTACTACACCATGTTGTTTGTACAGTTGAAGCAGAGTCTTGCAGTAAAGGGAGTATGGCATCCTTCACGGGATATGAGTACAACACCAATGCCATTGTCGAGTTCATTGGATGCCCCATCAAAGACCAGGGTCCATCGGGATCCTTGTTCAGGTTCGTCATATGGTCTAAGTTCTTCACAGTTGTTTACCATCATGATATCTTTATCTAGGAATTCGAACTTCATGGATTGGTAGTCCTCCACAGCTTGATGAGCAAGGTGATCAGCTAACACACTGCCCTTTATTGCTTTTTGGGTAGTATACTGAATGTCATATTCCGCCAGGATCATCTTCCATCTTGATATTCTCCTAGAGAGGGCAGGCTTCTCTAAGATGTATTTTATTGGATCCATCTTAGATATCAATAAGGTAGTATGGGTCAGCATATACTGTCTTAGCCGGTGAGCATCCCAAGCCAGAGTGCAGCAAGTTTTCTCGAGCAGTGAATATCTGGTTTTACATTCGGTAAAATTTTTGCTCATGTAGTAAATAGCATGCTCTTTTCGTCCAGACTCGTCATGCTGTTCCAGCACACACCCCATTGAATTTTTCAAAACAGATAGATACATGATCAAGGGTCTTCCCTCTACTGGTGGCATCAAAATAGGAGGTTCTTACAGGTACTCTTTGATCTTGTCAAAATAAGCTTGGCACTCATCATTCCATTTGACTACTTGATCTTTTTTCAGTAATTTGAAGATTGGTTCACAAGTAGTTGTTAGGTGAGAAATGAATCTGGCAATGTAGTTTAACCGTCCCAAGAATCCTCTGACTTCCTTCTCAGTATGAAGAGCAGGCATTTCTTGTATTTATTTCACCTTGGTAGGATCCACTTTGATACCTGTTGTACCCCAAAATTTACCCTCCCATATTTCTCAAGACATGTCAGGAATAATCTTCAAATTGCTCAAGTTGGCTCAAGGTATGGACAGTCAAATCACCTCCTAAAGCAGTCAAGTCAAAATTAGGGTTTTGTGTTGCATCAAGGTCCTTACATACAAATGGCCTCAAGTGTTACCCAATGTCCTAATATGTTCTTAAGTTCATCCATGTCAAATTTCAAGCCTTGCAGAGGAAGTTTGGTCAGTCAATTGCTCAAGAGACCCAAAAGTCGACTGTGCTAGGGCAAAAGTCAATTGTGCCCCAAATACAGTCAAAACTCAAGATTTTTTGTCAACATTATCATTTTTAAGGTTAATTAATCATTTTATCAAGGGTTTATCATGATTCATCAAGGATTGCTCGAGATTCATCAAGATTCAAAAGTTGCTAAATTAGGGTTTTGTAGGAAAAGTCAACTCAACTTTGACCAAGCATAACTTTCTCATACTTTATGAGAAATGACCCATCCAAATATCATTTTGAAGAGGATGCAATTTCCTACAATCCATCTTCACACCCCAAGATCAAGAAATCCTCTCACAAAAAGTTACAAATTTGGACATTATAGGTCATTTTTGAAAGTCAACAAAAACACCTTTTTTGACAAAGCTTATAACTTGAGCATGGAAGATCAATATTAAATGCGACCAAAAGGGTTGATTAGAGGACATCTCAAGGTTTCTAAAAAGTCCAAGAAAACCTCCAAAAGTTCAAAATTGAAGAAGTTATGCATTGTTGAAGTTGGGCATTTTTCCAAAATTGCCAAAAGTCAACCATCCTCAAAACTCCAATTTTTGACAAAAGGGCCCACTTTTTTCCACTTGATTTGGTCTTATCACACCACACACGTGTCCCATACTTGATTTCATGACCATTCATTTATTTTTCTATTTTATTTTATTTTTATTGATTTAATTCATTTTAAATCAATATTAAATCAAATAAAATCTAAAAATTGATGTAAAGGGATCTTTGTGATTTGTACAACTTGAAATTATCATTATGAATCAAATCAAACTCGTGCCAAGTCAATTCAAGCACAAAATCTCAGATTTGGCCTATATTTGGAAACATGTTAATGGTGATCAAAATCCAATCTTGATTCTTCAATACACAAGGATATTGGCCCATGTTTTAACTTAAAATCATTCTATTATATGCAAGCAAGCCACACAGACCTAAAGGACGCACAAAACTCTGTGGAAACGGCCAGAACAAGTTGGTAAAAAACCTTGAAAAAGTGGAGATCGAATTTTGGTTTAGAGGCATTTCCAGACCAAAAGATCAACACTAATCCTTTGCCTGATATCCTGTGAAGCTGTAGCGATTGAAACCAGCCCTTGAGACCCCCTATAACACACTGTAGGTCTCCCTGAACCATGCTCTGAACATGAAATCGAAAACGTCCATTCTTGCATATTTTCTTTAAAATATTGGCATATTTGTGATTGTTATTTGATTTAGAATGTTTTGGCATTATCCAATTTAATTTTCATGGCCTCTAACCCCATATCCAGAACCTAGGGTTCTTGTTCTTGTTTTTAGGCGTTTATGTCACAGGGAAAATCAATGCAAACCATGGTTACAGGGATGACCGGGATGAAGGGACGAGTACGTTGGTACTCTTGGATTTCATTTTCATGGCCTAGGAGAGATGTTTGAACGACCCTATGAATCTTCCTGCGGATAAAAATCCGCAGGTAAACGAACCAGGCTTTTGTGAGGAAGATGATAATGTGGCTGGGCGTGATTGGTTCATTTGAATCAATTGCCCGTTTTTTTATTTTTTGGCCAGGCATAATTATTGTTTGTATATAATATTTGTTTTCTATTTAACTAACGAATGAAGCAAATTGGTTGAGTGGTAAGCGCGTTGGCATATGAGCGTTGGGACCTGGGTTCGAATCCCAGGTCCCCCAAAACTTTATTAATTTTGTTCTTCAGGTACTCCCATGTGACATTCAAAGAGTGGACCATCATGCTCTGCCAAATATCAAACGCCAGATGGCTTGCCAATCAAGATCCAAAGGCCAAGGTTGAAGGACTACCATAGATGAGAGTCAACAAGCATGCGTTGGATGTCAAAAGTCCAACAGGCTGAAGCGAATATAGGCCTGAAAATTGCAATTCAAACACCTTCCTCAGGCCCATACCCCCTGAGTTTGTCCTTATTTTTATTTTCTTTTCATTATTTTTCCTATTTTGTTTTATTATTATTATTATTTATTAATTAACCAACTAACCCTTTTTTCATAAAATCAGAAAATAACCAAAAAAATAATATTTATTAATTTCACTATTTTATTTTTGTAAATAAACCATTAATTAATTAATTTAGTTTAAATAGGTTTAATAATAATATATTTTGCAATAAATTAAAATTGATTTAGAATTAGGTTTTTAATATTTTTACCATTCTCATTTTATTTCCTTAATTAAAATAAAAACCCAAAAATATCTTATTTTTATTAATTAATTCAATTATTAATTTAGATTAGCCTTTTTTTAATTCAAAAAATAACAAAAAATATGCTTTATTGAATAAAAAGGGTCAAAACCCTAAAGGACACTTCGATTTAATTTTCTTGCGCGCGATTAATTTTTGATCCATATGTTAATATTGTAACTGCTTCGAGGATGTAATAGTTTTAACTTAGGACTTTATTTATTTATTTATCGCTTTTATTTATTTATTTTTCGCAATTTAATTTTAAAGGGTTTGTCTTTGGCGATGTAAATACCCAATGCCTTGTAATAGCTTAGATTTATTTTTTTGCAATTTAATTTCCGCAACTATTAACTGTTAGATGTTTGAATAATAGGCTATGCATGACAAGATCTATCTTAACTTAAAATCAACAGTAGCTCACCATGACATGCAAAGATAATATAACTGAAAAACAATACACTCGCACATGCCACTCTTAGGGTACGCCTCACTTGGTTGCCTCGAACGTGGTCATTGAGTATAGGAAGTTTTAGAGGTCGCTCTCTTGTCCAAAGATCATAAGTTGCCTCGAAACGATTGCCTCGGATAAAAATGATCTAAGACATTAGGGTTGCCGCTAAGGCGTCCTAACACTGCTTTAGTGACCACACGTCCCTTAATCGAATTGACCCGAAAACTCTAACGACGATGCTACCTACTCCTCAATAGTGGGATGGCATTGTCTAAAGGACACTTGTACAGATTAATTCCTTTTTGAGTAGGTAGATATTCTTAAGTGATTGCTCATTCTAAAATAAAACAAAACTTTTCGCACTTACACTCTCTTCAAAAACAAAAACTCTTTTCAAACCCACAAACACAAAGAAAAGCAAACTTTTGAAAACATAATGAGCAAGTACCTAAGAGCCCGTGGATAACCACGGATAGAAAGGTTGCTAACACCTTCCCTTTCTATAATCTACCTCCCGAACCCGAGAAATATCTCAAAAGGGAATTTTTCTATGCTTTTGTCCTTTCCTTGTTGGATAAAATAAAAGACGGTGGCGACTCTTGCTCACCGCGACATTTTGCAAAAACAAACGCAAAACGCAAACCAGCATTCCAAAACAGTCGGTTCTCATTCCCACCGATCACAGAACTGGCGACTCTGTTGGGGAAAGCTTAATAAGTGAGGTGTACCTTAGGATTAGATCACTATGTTTTCAATTGTATGCTTTGTATGCTTTAATTTTGTGGGCTTGTATCGGAGTTTTATAGATCCTAACCCGGATCTGGGGATACCCTTTAGGTAAGTAGCAATAAACTGTGAGGGATTTGTCCGGCGTAGACCGACACGGATGAAGCAGTAGTTGTGTTGGTGTGGCACCTTAGTCTGTACCGATATCCCTTGTGTTGGAACGAGGATAATATGGGTCTTCTAAGGAGTCATTAAGCACCAACTGACCTTAGAACCTTAAATTGACCAACTTGGCCATAGAACAGTAGCAGTATGCTACACTCATTGAGACTAAACTCTCGCGATAATTCTGGCCGCAAGAAAAGGTTGCTAAACTGGAATTATGACCGCTCTAGAACCCGGTTACTATTTTTTATGACAGGTCTTAACCAACTGAACTAAAAGAGGGTAGTACCTAAGCTCCATGCCAGCCTGAAATCTAAGGGCTGTTTTGTGTGACTTGTGTGCCTTTACCATGTTTGCCTTTTATGAATACTTGTGGTGTGCCTTTACCATAACATCATGAAATCATAACATTTCATACATGTTTCATAAGGACTAACCTATTTCAAAGACAATAGGGTTTCATCTTTGCTCTGTTTTGTAGGTCATCATGATGCCTATGCGTAGGAATACTATCCAGATCAACTTTGTCCAAGTACCTACCCTGCTTAAAGATTTGGTTGTCAGGATTCCAGACACTACTTCCTTCATCAGAAGGCATGGCTCTCTTCTCAGTTTGGTCACCTCGAAGTTGGACGAACAAATGATGAGTGTCCTGGTCCAGTTTTATGATCTGCTATACCATTGCTTCACCTTTCAAGACTTCCAGCTGGTTCCTACCCTGGAAGAGTTCTTTAAGCTGCTTGGTATCTCTGTTTTGGAGCAGACTCCATTTACTGGTTGGGAAAAGACTCTTAGGCCTGAAGAGATTGCTGCACCCCTTCACTTGACCAAAGAGGAGGTAATGGCTAACTGGGAGACTAGAAGTGGAGCTAAGGGTTTTCTGACTAAGTTTTTGGTTGACAAAGCTAATTAATTCTAGGACAGCTTGGACTTCAAGGCGTACGAGGATATTCTGGCCCTCTTGATTTATGGTCTGGTATTGTTTCCGAATCCTGACACTTTTGTTGGTATTAATGCCATAAAGATCTTCATCTCTTAGAATCCTGAACCCACTCTCTTGGGTGATATGCTTCATAAGCTCTATGCTCGTACTGCCCGAAAGCGGGGAACTTTGATGTGTTGTGTTCCTTTATTGTCGAGGTGGTTTATTTCGCACCTCCCTAAGTCTGTGCTGAAAAACAAAGAAGGAATGGGCTGGGCTTATAGGGTGATGTCTCTTTCTAGTGATGACATTATCTGGACTCTCAAAGGTATGGATGAGGTGACTGTCATTGATCGCTGTGGAGAGTATCCTAATGTTCCATTGATCAGAATTCATGGAGGGATTTCTTATAACCCATGCTTAGCTCTCCGTCAGTTTGGAAGAGCCAGAAGATAGGGGCCTCATGAGATGTTGATGCCTCATATCATTTTTGATTTTCAGGGAGATAGCGACGAGCTACGTCGTAAATTCATAAGGGCTTGGGACAAAGTTCACCGATCTGACCCACATGAGTTAGGACCAAAGACTTCTCTGCCAATGGAGCCATATCTCATATGGGTTCGCATCCGTGCCCAGAAGCTAGGTATGCCATATGAAGTTGTCAGGCCTGTTACTCTTGAAGTTGCTAATGAGGAGGGGGTTCCTCCAACTATCCTTCAACCTTATATGCCCACTGATATTGGGGCACTGAAGAGGTCTTGGATGCAATTGAGGAATGAACGAGATTCCTACCGAGAGAGGTTCAATGAACAGGAGCAGAAGATCTAGAAGCTGACCAGACAGTTGGAGAACGAACGGATCTTGAATGATTATATCCGCACTGAGAAGAAGAGACCATGGGAGCATTGATGGACCTTTGATGATTTCTTTACAGTTTTCATTTACTTTTCAGTATTTCCATTTCTTGTAACGCCTAAGGGCAGTTTGTTGAACAATTTAAATTTTGAAGTTTAAATCTAATAAAGTGTGTTTCTTTTCTTGTTTACAAATTTGAATCTCGATTGTCTTTGAAATCATAAATCATATGCATCTCATCCCATGCAATTCATAAACAGGTACCCCATTACAGGTCTCTTATCTTCTTCGTTGTTTATTTCAGCAATCATCATGTCTGCTGAACCTTCCACTGAGCAAGCTATCAAGGCCCTCCAGGCCCAGAATGCCCAATTTCAAGAGTTGTTCATGAATCTGGCTAAGGGCCAGCAGGACCTGAAGACTTTGATTCTGAAAGAGAAGAAGAAGAAGAAGAAGAAGAGGACCATCATGTTCAATACTGGACGCAGGTTTGGAAACGGGTTGCAGAATGAAGTTGATCTGACCACCTCATCTGGAGGGAAGTATAGTCCAAAAGAAAGGAGGGCTTCTAGCCCTATAGTCTCCGACAACGAGATGGGCTATGACGAAGAATAGTATCCTCATGCTGAGGATAAGTACAAACAACTGGAAGACCGTTTGAGCGCCATGGAAATACAGAAGGTGCCCGGTCTGGACTTCGTAGATCTGGGTCTATCATCTGGGGTGGTGATTCCCCATAAGTTCACGGCACCTGCCTTTGCCAAGTATGACGGAGTTTCCTATCCGAAGCTGCACCTCCGGTCATATGTGAGGAAGATCCAACCTTACACTGTTGATAAGAACTTGTGGATCCATTTCTTTCAAGACAGTCTCTTAGGGACTCAGCTCGAGTGGTTCTATCAGTTGGACGGAGCCAGTATCCGCAGCTGGGAGGATTTGGCTACTGCATTCTATAGGCAGTATCAGTACAACTCTGACCTCGCTCCTACGCGTACCCAACTCCAGGGTGTGTCAATAGGAACAGGTGAAGTATTTAAAGAGTATGCCCATAAATGGAGAGACCTAGCCGGAAGGGTGCAACCACCTTTGGCTGAGCGTGAACTTGTTGACATGTTTTTGGGGTACCTGTCTGGTCCATTCTTTAACCATCTAATTGGAAGCTCTTTAGCTGGGTTTACAGATCTTATTTTGACTGGTGAGAGGATTGAAGCTGGTATTAAGGCTGGGAAGATACAGAAGGGTGCCTCTTCGAGCACCGAGAAGAAGCCGTTTAAGAAAGAGTCCAGTGCTGTCTATAGTTCGAGAAGACAGAACAGACCTGAACACCGCCAAGCTGTCAATGCGGTTGTTATTTCAAAACCTGCTGGTGCTCCTCAACATCACAATCAACAAAAGGACGAGAGACCTCGAAGGAAATTCACTCGTCTCAGCATGACTTTGTCTCAGATTCTGCCACAGTTGCTGAAGACCAATTTGGTGACTCTAAAAGAAGCTCCGAAGAATCCGAGTACCACATCACCAAAGTACAACCCTAATGCCCGCTGCGCTTTCCACTCTGATAGCCCGGGGCATAATACAGATGATTGTTGGGTTTTGAGGAACAGGGTGCAAGACCTAATTGATGCAAAGGAAATTGAGTTTGAGGCGCCCGAGAGGCCTAATGTTGTGACGGCTCCCATGCCCAAACATGGAATAAATGCTGTAGAGGAAGACTTATTTGTAGTTTTCGTGGAAGATATTGTTACCCCTCTGATGACTGTCAAGAAGAACCTGTTGCTAGCCGGTTTATTTCCGGGTTGTGGCGAAGGTTGCCATATGTGTTCTGTTTTACCTACTGGTTGTCCATTTCTGAAGTCACGTATCTAAGACCTGATGGATAATAAGGAGATCTTGTTTGAGAAGATTTTTGTTCCTCCCATTCCTACTGAAGAAGTTTCCATCATTACCATTTTCAACAATTCTTCCAAGGCTCCCTCGAGGAAGCCTGTTAGAATTACATCTACTCCGAAGATCGCACCCGTAATCATCATTGTTCCGGGGCCCATCCCCTACACCTCTGACAAAGCTGTCCCTTGGCACTATGGGGAAGATGTTTATGTTCTTGGAGTTAAGCAAGAGTTGGATGCTGATACCGGCGTCAGCAACATTACTGGGCCTGCTAAAGTCACCCGCAGCGGTAGACTTTTCTCACCCGATATTGCTCCACCAACTGTCCGAAGACCTGTTGTCATTACACCTGCAAGTGTACCTACTGCCATTTCTGATCAAGTCCTTAGTCCTACCCTTGTCGCCGAGTCATCTAACGCTTGGGGCAAAGGGATCACCACTGATGTGACTGCCCAGACGGAGGCACCAAAGACTATTACTGTTGAAGCTTCCAAACAAGAGATGGAAGAGATTCTAAAGATTATTAAGAAGAGTGATTATAACGTAGTTAAGCAGCTGGGGCAAACCCCATCCAAGATTTCTATGTTGTCACTGTTGTTGTGTTTAGAGGCCCATGCCAAGGCTCTGATTACCTTCCTGAAAACTGCCCACGTGCCACAAGAGACATCAGCTGATCAGTTTACCGATTGTGTGGCCAATTTAACTGCTGATAACGGTATGGGTTTCTCTGACGCTAATTTGACTGCTAAAGGGAAGAACCATAATGATGCCCTGCATGTCTCCATTGAATGCATGGGCACCACTCTCGCATATGTATTGGTTGACACTGGTTCCTCATTGAACGTCTTGCCCAAGAAAGCTCTAGATCGGTTGGATTGCGAAGGGTTGGAGTTAAAGCCAAGTAACATCATTGTCAGGGCCTTTGACGGGTCTAAAAGGATGGTGCACGGTGAAGTTGATATTCCAATTAAAGTTGGTTCTCAGGTCTTCAATTCTACATTCTACGTGATGGACATTCGGCCATCCTATTCTTGTTTGCTGGGTCGTCCATGGATCCATAAAGCTGGGGCTGTAACCTCAACGCTCCACCAAAAGCTGAAGTACCCGGTCAGAGGGAAGGTTGTGACAGTTCAGGGGGAGGAAGAGTACATGGTCAGCCACCTCAACTCGTTCAGATATGTAGAGATGGATGGGGAGTTCATTGAGACACCATTTCAGCATTTTGAAGAGGTTCCTCAGACACTGGCATCAACTGAGACTATGGTTGAAGATTCTCCTATGAAGATGGCTTCCTTAAAGGATGCCCGGGATGTTATTGAGAATGGTGAGTGTGCAAATTGGGGACGACTTCCTGATTTCACTCAGAAGACTAACAAGTTTGGTTTGGGTTTCACTGCAGAAGCTCAAAGGGTTGTTCGAAGTGCAAGGATTGGAATACCTCCCGTATTCATCAGCAACTCGGGAGTAAATGCCATTGACGATGATGTGGAAGAGTCTGAATTCGACAGCTGGATCTATCCTACGACCAACGGTGGACCAAGCAACTGGACAGCAAAGGACTTCATCCCTATTACTTTTATTAACCCGTAATTAACTCTTTGTTTTGAACTTGTAACAGACAATGTTTTGAAACTTTATGGCCCGGTGTCTTACCCGGGGCACCACGGCTTCATTTGTGAGGGCTTTTGTGTGCCATTTTCATATATCATTAATAAAAGCATGGGACGTTTCTTGCATTTCAAATTTTGCGCTCCTTGTTTTTCTTTATTATATATTGCAAAACAGCTATTTTACACACACTCACGTATACAGGTCTCAATCCACTCTGGATCTCACTAGTAACGACTCTGCTATTGCCAGTTATGACTTTGAAAATCCGATCAACTTAGCCGAAGACGAAGGTGAAGATGATTGTGAAGTGCCTGGTGAACTTGCAAGACTGCTACTCCAGGAAGAGAGGGCCATTCAGCCACATGAAGAGCCGGTGGAAACAGTGAATCTGGGTACTGAAGCAAACAAGAAAGAAGTCAAGATCAGTGCAAACTTGGAGCTTAGTGTGAAGCAGCGGTTGATTCAGATGCTGCATGACTACGTTGAAACCTTTGCCTGGTCTTACGAAGATATGCCTGGGTTGGATACTGACATTGTGGTTCATCGCCTGCCTACCAAGGAAGACTGCCCTCCGGTAAAACATAAGGTTCGCCGTATGCGCCCAGAGATGTCTGAGAAAATCAAGGCCGAAGTTATGAAACAGTTTGACGCCGGTTTTCTAGCAGTGACTTCTTACCCTCAGTGGGTTGCCAATGTGGTTCCTGTGCCGAAGAAGGATGGTAAGGTTTGAATGTGTGTTGACTACAGGGATTTGAACAGGGGAAGCCCTAAGGATGATTTCCCTCTACCTCACATCGACGTTCTGGTTGACAATACTGCTCAGCACAAGGTATTCTCCTTTATGGATGGTTTCTCCGGATATAATCAAATTAAGATGGCTCCCGAAGACATGGAGAAGACCACCTTTGTTACTCAGTGGGACACCTTTTTCTACAAGGTCATGCCTTTTGGATTGAAAAATGCTGGGGCAACATATCAGCGTGCCATGGTTTCCTTGTTTCATGACATGATCCATCAAGAGATTGAAGTATACATCGACGATATGATTGCGAGGTCCCAGACTGAGGAGGAACACCTTGACCATCTACAGAAGCTGTTTGACAGGTTGAAGTTGTACAAACTGAGATTGAACCCGAACAAGTGCACCTTCAGGGTGAGGTCTGGTAAGCTACTGGGTTTCGTCGTGAGCGACAAAGGTATTCAAGTGGACCCTGCCAAGGTAAAAGCCATACAAGAGATGCCAGCTCCCAAGACAGAGAAGGAGGTCAGAGGCTTTCTAGGACGACTGAACTACATTGCCCGATTCGTCTCACACCTAACTACTACTTGTGAGCCAATCTTCAAGCTACTGAAGAAAGATCAAGTGGTACGTTGGAACGATAAATGTCAGGCCTCTTTCGAAAGAATCAAAGAGTATCTCCAAGAGCCACCCATTCTGATGCCACCAGTTGAAGGGAGACCTTTGATCTTATACTTGACAGTACTTGACAACTTAATGGGGTGTGTGCTGGGGCAGCATGACGAGTCTGGCCGAAAAAAGCATGCTATTTATTACCTTAGCAAAAAGTTTACCGACTGTGAGACCCGATACTCACTGCTTGAGAAAACTTGTTGCGCTTTGGCATGGGCTGCTCGCCGGCTAAGACAGTATATGCTGACTCACACTACTCTGTTGATCTCAAAGATGGATCCAATCAAGTATATCTTCGAAAAGCCTGCCTTGTCCGGAAGAATAGCAAGATGGCAGATGATCTTGACTGAGTATGACATCCAGTACACAACTCAAAAAGCAATTAAGGTAAGTGTATTGGCAGACCATTTGGCACATCAGGCAGTGGATGATTACCTGTCTATGAACTTTGAATTCCCAGACGAGAATATCATGTTGACAACTGATTGTGAGACACCCGGACCGGATGAAGGACCTGAGGAGGGATCCCGATGGTCTATGTACTTTGATGGAGCTTCGAATTCTTTGGGTAATGGCATTAGCGCCATGATCATATCTCCTAAAGGCTCTCATACTCCGTTCACCGCCCGATTATGCTTCAACTGCACCAACAACATGGCGGAGTATGAAGCGTGCATTATGGGTCTTCGAGCAGCAATTGACCTAAGGATTAAATTTCTGAGTGTCTTCGGAGATTCCGCTCTCGTGATCAGTCAGATCAAAGGTGAGTGGGATACGAAACACCCAAATCTTATTCCTTACAAGGAATATGTATTGACGTTGCTTCCCCATTTCGAGGAGATAACCTTTGAGCACTTCCCTAGAGAGGAGAATCAGTTAGCGGACGCGCTGGCTACAATGTCTTCTATGTTCAAAGTCAATTGGGACAACGAAGCTCCCCAGATCATTATTGAAAGATTAGACGAACCTGCACATTGCTGTGATCTTAAGACTGAAGAGCTAACAGAAAAGACCTGGTATCATGAGGTGAAGAGATATCTTGAAGCTCAAGAATACCCCGAGGGTGCATCTGTTAATGACAAGAAGTTTCTAAGGAGGTTTGCAGCCAAGTTCTTCATCAGCAATGGAATTCTTTACAAACATAACCATGATTCGACCTTACTACGTTGTGTGGATAAGATTGAAGCAGAAAGGATCATGGCAGAGCTACATGAAGGTACCTTTGGAACTCATTCCAGTGGACATACCATGGCAAAGAAAATCCTTCGGACAGGATATTACTGGTCCACAATGGAAGCTGGCTGTTATCAGCATTCTCGGACATGTCACAAGTGCCAAGTCTATGCTGATAAGGTGCATATTCCTCCAGATCCTCTGAATGTTTTGACAGCACCTTGGCCTTTTGCAATGTGGGGCATTCATATGATCGGCGAGATCAGACCTACGACATCCAATGGGCATCGTTTCATCCTTGTAGCTATTGATTACTTTACGAAGTGGGTTGAAGCAACTTCCTTTGCTACGGTAACCAAGAACGTCGTGGCACGGTTCATTCGGCACAACCTAATCTATCGATACGGTGTACCAGAGAGGATCATTACATACAATGGTACCAATCTCAACAACAAGATGATCACTGAGCTCTGTGAGCAATTCAAGATACAACATCACAACTCTTCTCCCTACCGGCCGAAGATGAACGGGGTTGTCGAAGCGGCAAATAAGAATATTAAGAAGATTGTGCAGAAGATGACAGTGACATACAAATACTGGCACGAGATGTTACCATTTGCTCTTCACGGGTACCGTACCTCAGCACGGACGTCAACAGGGGCAACACCCTATTCCTTGGTTTATGGCATGGAGGCAGTCTTGCCGATTTAAGTTCAGATACCCTCTCTTCGGATCATGAAGGATGCAGGTTTGAGCGAAGATGACTGGATTCAAACCTGACTTGATCAACTGAATCTAATTGACGAAAAGAGACTTACTGCTATTTGTCATGGTCAGGCGTACCAAAAACGGATGATCAAGGCATTTAACAAGAAAGTTAGACGACAAGAGTATCAAGTTGGGGACCTAGTAATCAAGCGCATTATTCTACCTCAAGGTGATCCCAGGGGCAAATGGACCCCTACTTACGAAGGGCCATTTATGGTTAAGAACATCTTCTCAGGAGGAGCTATGATTCTAACCACCATGGATGGTGACGACCTTCCTCACCCCGTCAATGCAGACATAGTGAAAAGATACTACGCATAATCAAAGACCCGCTAGGTTGACTGGCCTAGGCAAAAATAAGGGCTTCCCGGCGAACCAAAAGGGTTCAGGAAAAAATAAGGGATGAAAATAAAAAATCTGTACACCCGGCAAGTCAAAAACCTGAAAAGGCGGCTTGGGCAAAAATGGGTATCCCGGTGGACTGAAAACCCGAAAGGGCAGTCCAGGAAAAAGTTAGGGATTAAAGCGTAATACCATGTCTCATTGGATCACCTTGCATCCAGACTTCGGTATCAACTGTCAAGCTCGGACGGCACCAATCAATCAGATTCATCTTCAACTAAGCAGCAAAGTGATGAGATGCCTGAAGATATAAAGGCAATAGCAGAGTTGGAACCCAGTGGGATTATTCACATAGCTGTTTTGTTTTCCTTTCACAAAATTGTAAAAATTCTATTTGTTCGGCGGTGTTCTCTTACTAGGACGTCAGCCTCTTGTACGAAAACGGCTATTTACAGGCAAACTTCAAAATCAATACAAATTCATTTTTCAGACAGATTTCAAAATTGTTTTTCCTTTATCTGTTTTGTTTTGCAAAGAACATCCAATGTTCATTTTTTATATATGCATTTGACATTAATTGCTGCTCATAAATAATTACATGCGAAACAAATGACGAATCACTGGTAATATCAGAAACAGGGGCATAAGAAATGTCTAAACTGTGTGGTTACTTTGTCCACCAAGGTACCAAGGTAGGTTCAGCTGAAGAATACGACCAAGATACTTTCACTCCCCGCAGAGTAAAACAGTAATGGTAGCTCTCCCCACTGAGACTTGCAACTACGAACGAATCAGCAATACTCTCCCCAAGAAGAGTTAATCTACCATCATCCCTGAAAAGGTTGGGTATCCCCAAAAGGTCTTAATATTCCTCAGCGGAGTATAAAGACATTCCCCAGCAAGTATAAGAGCATCCCCGACAGTCTTAATATTCCTCAACAGAATATAAGAATGTTCTCCGGCGGAATACAAGATACCCCTATGGAGCCATTTCCCCAACGCAGTCTAAAAAGCTTCCCCGCCAGAGTTGAATCATCTCACCCAGTAGATTCTGGAAGCTTATCCCGTGCAGAGCGCAAATAAATCTCCCCAGCCAAATTCAGAAGGTTATCCTCACAAGAGTCTAACTGGGTTATCCTCAGCAAGTTGCAACTGAAAGATCATCCCCAGTGAAGTTCTTTCTATCCCCAGCGGAGTTCATCATTAAAATCCCCGACAGAGCTTATCAACAGAATCCCCAACGGAGTTATCGTTAAAATCTGCAGCAGAACGTCTCTTCCCTACGGAGTAATTCCCCTCAGAGTAATCTCTTCATCAGTTTGTTTCCCCAACGGAGTTCTTTTCTCCTACAGGTTTACCATCTTGGTTCATCATCCCCAGCAGAAACGAAGAACTCAACTCTATTCTCCAGCAGCCCCGGGATTTATTTTCCCTAGCTAAAACATCACATTTCCATACATCATGATACATGCATATACGCATCCTACCATGCAGTCTCATTTATGTTGAGAACATCATTGCTTGATCCATCTCATGCATTGCATTTGACTGACATTTTACCTTTCAGGAAAGATGCAGTTAAGTCCCCAAGCTTAGTCAAAGACCTGACCAGCTCTTAAATCTCAATTGGTTTATCCTCGGTTGAATTTCAGATAAGGTCCTCAATCTCGACAGTTTCCCTACGTCATAGTGTGGACGAGTACTATAACCTCAATGGTATACTCCATTGAGCACGAGTCAGTTCCTAGATCTTGATGTTTTCCTCCGTCATAGTGTGGATGAGTTCTATAACCTCAATGGTATACTCCATTGAGCACGAGACAGTTCCTAGATCTTGATGAAGATGTTTCCCTACGTCATAGTGTGGACGAGTACTATAGCCTCAATGGTATACTCCATTGAGCACGAGTCAGTTCCTAGATCTTGATGTTTTCCTCCGTCATAGTGTGGACAAGTTCTATAACCTCAGCGGTATACTCCATTGACCACGAGACAGTTCCTAGATCTTGATGAAGATGTTTCCCTACGTCATAGTGTGGACGAGTACTATAACCTCAACGGTATACTCCATTGAGCACGAGTCAGTTCCTAGATCTTGATGTTTTCCTCTGTCATAGTGTGGACAAGTTCTATAACCTCAACGGTATACTCCGTGGAGCACGAGACAGTTACTAGATCTTGATGAAGATGTTTCCCTACGTCATAGTGTGGACAAGTACTATAACCTCAACGGTGTACTCCATTGAGCACGAGTCAGTTCCTAGATCTTGGTTTTTTTTCCTCCGTCATAGTGTGGACAAGTTCTATAACCTCAACGGTATACTCCATTGACCACGAGACGGTTCCTAGATCTTGACGAAGATGTTTCCCCCCAATTGAATTATGGACAGGTTCTTAAGACTCAGCTGAAGCATTCTCTCAGTTGAAGTACAGGCAAGTTCCTCAAATCTCAATAAAAGTTAGACTTCCCCAGTGGAATCTTTCACAACCACAGGTATGCAAGTTCTCGCTAAGGAATCTCTTATGCAATCGAAACTCCTGCAGATGGAATCTGTAAGCCCATTCTCCTACCAACAATCTCCAAATGGCATCTGTAAGCCCATTCCCAACATCACAATGTTGATACTACACCATGCGAGTGCAAATTTTCGGGCACTCTAGTGTTCAATTATATTCCACCTTCGGATCACGAAAGGCTCAAAAGCCAATATATATCCTCAGGTTTAAGAAAATTTAACAGGGGCAATTGTTGTACCCCAAAATTTGCCCTCCCATATTTCTCAAGACATGTCAGGAATAATCTTCAAATTGCTCAAGTTGGCTCAAGGTATGGACAGTCAAATCACCTCTTAAAGCAGTCAAGTCAAAATTAGGATTTTGTGTTGCATCAAGGTCCTTACATCCAAATGGCCTCAAGTGTTCCCCAATGTACTAATATGTTCTTAAGTTCATCCATGTCAAATTTCAATCCTTGCAGAGGAAGTTTGGTCAGTCAATTGCTCAAGAGACCCAAAAGTCGACTGTGTTAGGGCAAAAGTTAATTGTGCCTCAAATACAGTCAAAACTCAAGATTTTTTGTCAACATTCTCATTTTGAAGGTTAATTCATCATTTGATCAAGGTTTGATCATGATTCATCAAGTATTGCTCGAGATTCATCAAGATTCAAAAGTTGCTAAATTAGGGTTTTGTAGGAAAAGTCAACTCAACTTTGACCAAGCATAACTTTCTCATACTTTATGAGAAATGACCCATACAAAGATCATTTTGAAGAGGATGCAATTTCCTACAATCCATCTTCACACCCCAAGATCAAGAAATGCTCTCACAAAAAGTTACAAATTTGGACATTATAGGTCATTTTTGAAAGTCAACAAAAACACCTTTTTTGCCAAAGCTTATAACTTGAGAATGGAAGATCAAAATGAAATGATACCAAAAGGGTTGTTTGGAGGACATCTCAAGGTTTCTAAAAAGTCCAATAACACCTCCAAAGGTTCAAAATTGAAGAAGTTATACATTGTTGAAGTTGGGCATTTTTCCAAAATTGCCAAAAGTCAACCATCCTCAAAACTCCAATTTTTTACAAAAGGGCCCACTTTTTTCCACTTGATTTGGTCTTATCACACCACACACGTGTCCCATACTTAATTTCATGACCATTCATTTATTTTTCTATTTTATTTTATTTTTATTGATTTAATTCATTTTAAATCAATATTAAATCAAATAAAATCTAAAAATTGATGTAAAGGGATCTTTGTGATTTGTACAACTTGCAATTATCATTATGAATCAAATCAAACTCGTGCCAAGTCAATTCAAGCACAAAATCTCAGATTTGGCCTATATTTGGAAACATATTAATGGTGATCAAAATCCAATCTTGATTCTTCAATACACAAGGATATTGGCCCATGTTTTAACCTAAAATCATTCTATTATATGCAAGCAAGCCACACAGACCTAAAGGACGCACAAAACTCTATGGAAACAGCCAGAACAAGTTGGTAAAAAACCTTGAAAAAGTGGAGATCGAATTTTGGTTTAGAGGCATTTCCAGACCAAAAGATCAACATTAATCCTTTGCCTGATATCCTGTGAAGCTGTAGCGATTGAAACCAGCCCTTGAGACCCCCTATAACGCACTGTAAGTCTCCCTGAACCTTGCTCTGAACATGAAATCGAAAACGTCCATTCTTGCATCTTTTCTTTAAAATATTGGCATATTTGTGATTGTTATTTAATTTAGAATGTTTTGGCATTATCCAATTTAATTTTCATGGCCTCTAACCCCATATCTAGAACCTAGGATTCTTGTTCTTGTTTTTAGGCGTTTATGTCACAGGGAAAATCAATGCAAACCATGGTTACAGGGATGACCGGGATGAAGGGACGAGTACGTTGGTACTCTTGGATTTCATTTTCATGGCCTAGGAGAGATGTTTGAACGACCCTATGAATCTTTTTGCGGATAAAAATCCGCAGGTAAACAAACCAGGCTTTTGTGAGGAAGATGATAACGTGGTTGGGCGTGATTGGTTCATTTGAATCAATTGTGCGTTTTTTTATTTTTTGGCCAGGCATAATTATTGTTTGTATATAATATTTGTTTTCTATTTAACTAACGAATGAAGCAGATTGGTTGAGTGGTAAGCGCGTTGGCATATGAGCGTTGGGACTTGGGTTCGAATCCCAGGTCCCCCAAAACTTTATTAATTTTATTCTTCGGGTACTCCCATGTGACATTCAAAGAGTGGACCATCATGCTCTGCCAAATATCAAACGCCAGATGGCTTGCCAATCAAGATCCAAAGACCAAGGTTGAAGGACTACCATAGATCAGAGTCAACAAGCATGCGTTGGATGTCAAAAGTCCAACAGGCTGAAGCGAATATGGGCCTGAAAATTGCAATTCATACACCTTCCTCAGGCCCATACCCCCTGAGTTTGTCCTTATTTTTATTTTCTTTTCATTATTTTTCCTATTTTGTTTTATTATTATTATTATTAATTAATTAACCAACTAACCCTTTTTTCATAAAATCAGAAAATAACCAAAAAAATAATATTTATTAATTTCACTATTTTATTTTTGTAAATAAACCATTAATTAATTTATTTAGTTTAAATAGGTTTAATAACAATATATTTTACAATAAATTAAAATTGATTTAGAATTAGGTTTTTAATATTTTTACCATTCTCATTTTATTTCCTTAATTAAAATAAAAACCCAAAAATATCTTCTTTTCATTAATTAATTCAATTATTAATTTAGATTAGCCTTTTTTTAATTCAAAAAATATGCTTTATTGAATAAAAAGGGTCAAAACCCTAAAGGACACTTCGATTTAATTTTCTTGCGCGATTAATTTTTGATCCATATGTTAATAATGTAACTGCTTCGAGAATGTAATAGTTTTAACTTAGGACTTTATTTATTTATTTATCGCTTTTATTTATTTATTTTTTGCAATTTAATTTTAAAGGGTTTGTCTTTGGCGATGTAAATACCCGACGCCTTGTAATAGCTTAGATTTATTTTTTTGCAATTTAATTTCCGCAACTATTAACTGTTAGATGTTTGAATAATAGGCTATGCATGACAAGATCTATCTTAACTTAAAATTAACAGTAGCTCACCATGACATGCAAAGATAATATAACTGAAAACAATACACTCGCACATGCCACTCTTAGGGTACACCTCACTTGGTTGCCTCGAACGTGGTCATTGAGTATAGGAAGTTTTAGAGGTCGCTCTCTTGTCCAAAGATCATAAGTTGCCTCGAAATGGTTGCCTCGAATAAAAATGATCTAAGACATTAGGGTTACCGCTAAGGCGTTCTAACATTGCTTTAGTGACCACACGTCCCTTAATCGAATTGACCCGAAAACTCCAACGACGATGCTACCTACTCCTCAATAGTGGGATGGCATTGTCTAAAGGACACTTGTACAGATTAATTCCTTTTTGAGTAGGTAGATGTTCTTAAGTGCTTGCTCATTCTAAAACAAAATAAAACTTTTCGCACTTACACTCTCTTCAAAAACAAAAACTCTTTTCAAACCCACAAACACAAAGAAAAGCAAACTTTTGAAAACATAATGAGCAAGTATCTAAGATCCCGTGGATAACCACGGATAGAAAGGGTGTTAACACCTTCCCTTTCTATAATCTACCTCCTGAACCCGAGAAATATCTCAAAAAGGAATTTTTCTGTGCTTTTGTTCTTTCCTTGTTGGATAAAATAAAAGACGGTGGCGACTCTTGCTCACCGCGACATTTTGCAAAAACAAACGCAAAACACGAACCAGCATTCCAAAACAGTCAGTTCTCATTCCCACCGATCACAATACCCTTACCACTGACAACAAAGCCTAGGAGTTTACCGAACCTTACCCCAAATGTACATTTATTGGGGTTCAACCTTAGCTTGTATTTCTTTAGCCTCTCAAATAATTTATGTAAATGATCAATATGTTCTTCTTCTGTTTGAGATCTGGCTATCATGTCGTCCACATAGGCCTCTATTTTATGGTGTATCATGTCGTGAAATAGAGCTACCATGGAACGCTGATAGGTTACCCCAGCGTTCTTCAACCCGAATGTCATAACATTGTAACAGAATGTGCCCCATTGTGTAACAAAGGTTGTTTTCTCCATGTCCTCAGGCGCCATTTTGATTTGGTTGTAACCTGAGAAACCATCCATGAAAGAAAACACCTTATGTTGTGCTGTATTATCAACTAGAATATCAATGTGGGGAAGTGGGAAATCATCCTTAAGGCTTGCCCAATTCAAATCTCTGTAGTCCATGCACATTCGTACCTTGTCGTCCTTTTTAGGCACAGGAACAACATTGGCGACCCATTGTGGATAGGAGGTGACGGCCAAGAATCCGATGTTGAATTGTTTCATGACTTCAGTTTTAATCTTCTCTGACATGTCTGGCCTCATGCGACGGGCTTTTTGTTTTACCGGTGGGCAGTCTTCTTTTGTTGGTAGACGATGTACTACGATATATGCATCAAGCCCTGGCATGATTTCATACGACCAGGAAAAGACCTCAACATAATCATGTAGCAACTGAATCAGGTGCTTCTTGACACTGGGTTCTAGATTGGCACCCACCTTGACTTCTCTCTTGTCCTCTTCGGTACCTAGGTTAACTGTGTCCACTGGTTCCTCGTGGGGCTGTATGGTCCTCTCTTCTTGCTGTAGTAACCTGGTGAATTCCCCTGGTACTTCACAATCTTCCTCACCTTCGTCTTCGGCTTCGTAGATTAGATTTTCAGAATCACAGAAGGCCATAGCAGAATTGTTACCCATGGGATCCCGAATGGATGTTGATCTGCAATTTGAATGTGAGTGTGTGTAAGAGTATAACTATCTTTGGAAGAAATAAAAATGTAAAAAAAAAACAAAGAGCACAAAGTTTGTATGAAAAAACGTTCATGATTCATTGATGACATATGGAAATGAGGTAACAACCCTTACAAATGGACCGTTGTGCCTCGGGTAAAACACAAGGTTTTAAGAGTCTGAATTGTTTAATATTACAGGTTCGACAAAATTTAAAGACAAATTATTGTTGGATGAAAGTGATTGGGACAAAATCTATAGCTTCCCAGTTACTGAGCCCTCCATTGACAGTTGGGAAAATCCAATCCTCCAGGTCATAGCTCTCTTCATCATCATCCACTGCGTTGACTCCGTGGTTGCTGATCTTTAAGGGTGGTCCTCCGGCACGAGCACGACGTACAACTTTCTGGGCTCCTGAAGTGAAACCTAAACCAAATTTTTCAGATTTGTATGGGATATCTGGGAGTTGGCCCCAAATAGTGCACCCACCTTCTTCGATTACTACCTTGGCATCTTTCAAAGACGACATCTTGAGCGGAGGCCTTGTAATCTCTGGGACTTGGGAAACAGCCTTGGTTGCTACCACAGTTTGCGAGACTTCTTCAAAGTTCTGTAATGGAGTTTCAATAAATTCACCATCTAATTCCATATATCTGAAGGAATTTAGATGGCTGACCATATACTCTTCTTCTCCATGAATAGTGATAATTTTCCCCTGAGTTGGATATTTCAACATTTGATGCAACGCAGAGGTAACGGCACCAGCATTGTGAATCCATGGTTGGCCTAACAAGTAGGAATATGAAGGGTGAATATCCATTACATAAAAAGTTGAATCAAATGTTTGGGTTCCAACTTTTATGGGGATGCCCACTTCCCCATGCACTATCCTTTTTGAGTCGTCGAAGGCCTTCACCGCTATATTGTTAGGTTTCAAGATCAATCTTTCACAGTCGAGCCTATCAAGAGCCTTTTTAGGCAACACATTCAGAGACAAACCGGTATCAACCAAGACATGAGCCAAAGTCGTGCCCATGCATTCGACTGAGACATGCAATGCCTCGTTATGCTTCTTCCCCCTTGGCGTTAAATCAGCATCCGAAAAGCCTAAGCCATTATCTGCGGTCAAGCTGGCTACACAGTATTGAAACTGATCAGCAGAGGTCTCTTGGGGTACATGGGCCGTTTTAAGGAATTTCACCAAGGCCTTGGCATGAGTCTCGGAGCACAGTAATAATGCCATCATGGAAATTTTTGATGGAGTTTGCCCCAGTTGTTCGACTACATTGTAGTTGCTTCTTTTTATAATCTTTAGAATTTCCTCCATCTCTTTTCGGGAGGTCTCAGGGATAGCTATTGATCGTGCCTTCATCCGGACAGGCTCAACCAGAGTACCTTTGCCTCAAGTCTCGGTCGACTCGGCAGTAGGAATGTTAGTAGGGGTGATAACAGGGACTACAACAGTTTTGTCAACAAGAGTATTAGCAGAGATGGTTGCAGGACTAGGAATAGCCTTTGGAGGAGCAACAACAACAGGAATGATTACAGGTTTGGAAATAGCTTTTGGAGGAGCAATTTCTAGAGAGAATACCCTTCCACTTTGGGTTATCTTACTAGTCCCTGCAATGTTACTGATATCGGAGTCAACTTTCCAGAAATTGAGTTTTCGACAGCCGACCAATCTTGCTTGATACCGTGATAGTAGACATCACCTCAATAATTCCATGGGACGGTTTTGTCTGACGAATACGGGATTGGTCCAGGCATTGTAATTATCAACGGAGCCACTTTAGGAACTGATGTAATTCTAACGGGTCTTTTGGTGGAGACCCTGGAAGAATTGGCGGAAATGGTCACTATGGAAACATCATTATGAGAAACGGTTGGAATAGAAGTCTTCTCGAACAAAATTTCCTTGTCATCCATTAGGCATTAAACGCTTGCTTTTAACAAATGACAGCTAGTTGGTGAGGATAAACAAAAATGACAGCTTTCATCACAGCCCAGGAATACAGCGGCATTCCATAAGTTCTTTTTGATAGTCAGGAGTGGGGTCACAAGTTCATCAACAAAAGTAACAAACATATTATCCTCAACAACATTGACATCACGGCCGTGCTTGGGCATAGGAGCTGTGATGACAATGGGGATATCTGGCGCATCGAATTCAATCTCTTTGGCTTCAAGAAGGTCTTGTACCTTGTTTTTCAGAGCCCAACAGTTGTTAGTGTCATGGCCGAGACTCTCAGAATGGTATGCACAGCGGTCATTAGGATGATAATGAGGAGAGGTTGTGTTAGGATTCTTTTGAGCTTCTTTCAAAGTCAATAGATTGGATCTTAACAAATGTGGCAATACTTGAGATAATGTCTGTGATACGGTGGGAGAACTGACTATGGGTTTTGCGTTTGTTTTCGCAAATGTTTCGGTTGAGCAAGAGTCGCCACCGACTTTTTATTTTATCCTAAAGGAAAGGTTAAAAAGCACAGCAAAAACCTTTGAGATGTTTTCTTGGGTTCGGGGAGTAGATTATAGAAAGGGGAGGTATTAGCACCCTTTCTATCCATGGTTATCCATGGGCTCTTAGTTACTTGCTTAGATCAACTTGCCTTAATTTTCAATTGTTTGAAATGGTGCTTTATTGTGTGCAGGTTTGAAAATGTTTTGAAAAGAGGCCAATGTGGTGGCAACCTTTGTAATGATCCATGTTGGGATGTATATAAAGATGTATGTCTTTTGAAAAGGTTTTCATTTGTTTTTGAGAGTTGTTTTAAAAGTGTAGTGATGTGTGGTTTAGAAAATAGGCAAGTGTTTTGTTTTGCAAGTTTGATTCAAGTAACTAAGAGGTTGTCTACTCCTAAATTTCTCAAAGATTTTCTCCTATGTTTTTAACCCTTTTAACAATTTTGTTCCACCATTGCATTTGGTGGACAATCTTGTGTTAGGATGTGAAAGGGACGGGCGCGGGTCATCGTTTAGACCATAATTGCAATGGTGCCAAGTATCTTTGGGCAATGTTTTCTTTAAGGGACTTGATCATTTTTTAGGCAACTTTCGAAAGCGTCATCGAGGGACTATGATCATTTGAATTGTGTTTGTTTTGCCCAAAGAGACCTAGCATGCAATATGGCCCATTATTGAAGGCAACAAGTGGAATACCCTAGGGGTGCAAGTGTGATTAGTGTTGTCCATTTTCATGCTTGTTTATCTTTGTATTAGGTCACACTATTTTTGTTGATTTTGATTCGCATATAAACCCTAATTCTAATATGGCATAATTAGAAAGCATTAAAGTGCGAAAAATAAAGTTCCTAAGTTATTACAACACAATATGGGAAGAGGGGTACAAATGTTCAAATGGGGGTATTTTGACAAGGAATTTAAACCTAGACTATTACATCAATTTGGAATTATACAAGGTAATTAATATACAACAATTAAATAAAAATGGAATAAATATGCAAGATGCAAAAATGTTTTTTATGTGTATGAAAAAAGGTATTTTTTATGTGTCAAATAAACAAAATAAAAAGTATTAATTTTTGGATTTTTTATGTATTTAGGGCAAAACCCTAATTTATTAAATAAAAGGTATTAATTATTTAATATATACAATATTTAATAATTATGTACAAAAATAAAATAAAAATGAAGTATATTTGTCAAAAAGGTTTTTTTTAATGTTAAATATTAATAAAAAAATAAAATGTATATATCTTGTATTTTAACCTAAATATACTAATATATATGTAAATATTTATATTATATGATAAATATATTAAATATATACAAAATAATGATATTTAATATTTATGAAAAAAAGTATATTTTGTATAAAATATTTTCAGAAGATAAAATAAAATAAAAATAGAAAATAAAATGTGTTTGCATTATTTTAGTATTTTTTAAATAAAAGTATGTGAGTATTTATTTATGTACAAAATATCAATTTAAACAAATAAATACCTAATAAATATAAAAATGGTGTGAAAAATATTTTTTATATTTTTAATATTGTGAGGAAAAATAATTCAGTCAGGAATAAAAAACAAAAGTAAAAAAATGATTAAAATAAGCACAATGGGCCAAGGGGGTTTAAAAGTAACAAAAGGGTGCAAATAGGAAACTGAAACAAAGCCCAGCCCAAAAAGTCCTTCTTCAACCTCTGAACCTGTATGAACAACAATCAACATACATTTTTTATCTCCCAATTCCTGGACTTTCAAGCAAAACTCACAACATGAAAAATGTAGAGCATTAAGAGACGAATCCAGACATATAAAGAACTTGACTTAACTCTCTAAGATGAGAGAGAATTTCTTCTCCCCCAATTCCTGACCTAGTTTTTGTTCCATGTTCAGACATTAAATTCTCACAGCACACATAATGTAAATGAAAACTAATTACATGGGCATGTTCAGGACTATGAATGTGACATATTTTCTTCACAAACCTAAAGCTAACAATGCCTGGATAGAGAGATATGAGTTCATGAACTTACCTGTTCAGTTGGAATCGTATCTGGTGATGGAGGTGCTTTCAATGCAAGGTGATGATTGGTACAGCTTCCTTGATGTCCAGGGATGCTATTCCAAACTTTACTTTGTCTTGAAACCAAGTGAATCGTGTTATGGAACTTCAACTGCGAAACAAGAAAATGAAAATGGTGATGTTGCTTGGGAGTGTTACAGGTCGTGTTTGAGGTTTGGAATAGCTTCAAGGGATGTTGTGGGATGTGTTTGAAGTGTTTTTAGCAAGAATGCACGAATGGAATGAGTTATGGAACTCAATCTGCAGCAGGTCCCCTGTTTTGGCAGTTTTAGGGTGATTCTGTGTTTGAGAAGGTGTTGGAGATGGTTGGCTCGTGTTCTAGCTCAGAATGGATGTTTAGAATATGTTTGACAAGTTTGCTTAAGCCTGTGTTAGCTGAGATGAGAGTTGTGTTTGGTTATGCTATGTTTCTTCAACTTTAAGCAACAAATGTCCACTTGAGTTTTTAGACTGATAGAGGCCCCCCTAATGTGCTGCATACCTTGGCCTTGATCAGTGTAATTAGCTCATAAACTTGTGCCAAAGAGATTTGCCATGTACTTGCTTGGATTGCTAATTGACATAAAGTTCACTTTTCTAAAATAGATATAATGCTTTATCTAAAAATGGCTTAATCTTGCATATAATGTTTGAACTCATAGAACAACACCTTGGCACAAAGGATTGGCATTAAATTATGGATTGTAGATGAGATAAAAGACCTGTAATCAAGGAAAGCAAGCTGAATTCAAAATGGCACAAATGTATGAACATGTAAATTGGCCAAATCAAAAGTGAGTTTTTCCCATCTTGCCAAATTCGATTCTCCCTAACCATGAGGTTGTTTGATGAGTTCTTGGACATTTTGGAAAGCTTGGAATGTGTACTACAATCCATCTTTGAAATGCAAATTGAAATTCCAAGTGTAAGTATGTGAAAAATGGTCTTGAAGTTAGGTAAAAACCTTGCCTAAAATAGGTCAAATTTTCTCTAAGTTAAGAATGGTTTGGTACCCTTGTTCCAAATATTGTAACTTGAGATACAAGCTTCTTTTGAGGAAACTTTGTGAATAAAAGTTGTAGATTTTGCAATAGGCTACAACTTTCATGTTTTGACTTTTCCTTGAATCCAAATGCATCTTGGTGAGAAAGTGGGACAAAGTTAGGAAAAAATTAGGGTTTTTCATAACTTAGAAAAATTCTAAGTTATGAAAAATCTTCATTTCAAACCCTAATTTGCAATTCTTGATTTCTTGATGAACAAGTTTCATGATTTGGCATGTTTTGATGAAAAATGAATCTTGACACTTGATTTTGACCAAAAAGTCAAAGTTTGACTTTTTAGTATACAGTCAAAATTGATCAATTGACTGGGAAATTCAACTGTCAATCTTGTGTATTTGGGATCTTTTGAACTTGTTGAGCATGTCAAGACAATTCCATGGGGTCCTTGAGTCCATATGTGAGCTTGGTTTGCCATTGGCTAGGTCAAACAGTCAAAAATTGCCTTTGTGCAGTCAAAACCCTAAAAATGACCATTTTGCCCTTTTGGTGATCTGATCAAATTTCTTGTGGAATTGTGATCCAAACTTGATCAAATGGTCCATGTGAGTTCATAATGTTGATGTGGGTCAATTTTCATGAGATTTGACTGTCAATTGGCCACAGTTGACTTTTTCCCCAATACAGCTGATTTCTAGGTCCACTGTCCAATTGACTGGGCAAAATTTGGAATCAAGACTTGAAACTTGGTATGGATAAACTTGGGAGTCCAACATGAAGCATGAAAGTCATCTTAGGCATTTTAGGTCAAAACATCTTTGTTCAAACACAAACCCTGATTTGGGTTAACAGTGCAAGGAGAAGTCTTGAGCAGAGGAAACCCTAACTGGACTTTGAGCTCCAAGGGCCTTGTGGTGAGAAAATGTTGAGGAAAATGGGAGGGCAAATTTTGGGGTACAACAGTTGCCCCTGTTCAATCTTCTTGAACCTGAAGAGTTAGATTGGCAAGTTTGCCTTTCGTGACTCGAGGGTAAAAGGAGATTGGACACTAGAATACCCGGAAATTTGCACTCGCATGTTGGAGTATCAGCAATGTGATGTCGAGAATGGGCTTATAGATGCCATTTGGAGAGATGGTGGATAGGGAGATGGGCTTATAGATGCCATCTGGAGATGTGACAGAACCTTGTCGGGAATGGGCTTATAGATGCCATTTGGAAGTGTTGATCGCATAAGAGATTCCTTAGCGAGAACTTGTGTATTTTGAGAAAGACAGATGTTTTCCTGGCTTGTTACAGGTATTGATCTTCAATCTTTTCATGCAGATATGCCCTGGCTAGATACAGGTGTCAAATCTACAATCGGTTGCTCACAGATATGCCCTGGCTGGATACAGGAATCGAATCTGGAAATAGTCATCAACAGATATGCCCTGGCTGGATACAGGAATCGAATCTGGAATTGTTGTCAACAGACATGCCCTGGCTGGATACAGGAATCGAATCTGGAAATAGTCGTCAACAGATATGCCCTGGCTGGATATAGGAATCGAATCTGGAAATAGTCGTCAACAGATATGCCCTGGCTGGATACAGGAATCGAATCTTCAAACTCTTCAGATGTGCCCTGGCTAGATACAGGAATCGAATCTGGAATTGTTGTCAACAGACATGCCCTGGCTGGATACAGGAATTGAATCTGGAAATAGTCGTCAACAGATATGCCTTGGCTGGATACAGGAATCGAATCTGGAATTGTGGTAGTTCATAGATATGCCCTGGCTGGATACAGGAATCGAATCTTCAAACTCTTCAGATGTGCCCTGGCTAGATACAGGAATCGAATCCGGAAACTGATCACTCACAGATGTGCCCTGGCTAGATACAGGAATCGAATCTGGAAACTGTGACAATTGAAGGTAGTTGTCTTTGGGGTTGTCTTTTTCCCTGAAAAGGCAAAACATCAGTTGTATGCAATGTCATGATGTATGAAATGCATGATGTCATGATGTTCAACATGAGATAGTGCTGTATGCACTTTATCATGTATGTAAACAAGATGTATGAAATGCGAAATGTTTATGAATGTATTTTCGTCTAGGAAAATAAATCCTTGACGATCGGCCATGGAATTAAATCCTGGGCTGACGTTGAAGAGTAGAGCTCTTTGTTTTAGCTGGGGATGACGGTTGCAAGAATACACCGGTAGGAGAAGATGACTACGTTGAGGAATAAACTTGTTGGAGAGATTACTCTGCGGGGAAATGCTCTGTGGAAGAGATACTTTGCTGAAGTTTGACGAGAGCTTCATTGAGGATTTCAATGATGGACTCCGCTGGGTATAACAATGATAAACTCCTCTAGGGATGACAATGATAAACTCCTCTGGGGATGACAGTGATAAACTCCGCTGGGGATTGCGTTGATAAGTTATGTTGGGGAACTTTGATGAACTCCGCTGGGGATAGGAAGAACTTTGCCGAGGGCGATCTTCCGTGGTAATTAGCTGAGGATAACCCAGTTATAAGCCCTTGTGAGGAATAACTTTGAATAAAGCTCAGGAGAGACGTCCGTACTCTGCAGGGGATAAGCTTCAAGACCTGCCGGGGATATGGATTCCAAATTTCCTGGGGAAATTTTCAGACTGTACTGGTAAATGGTTCCACTGGGGTGTCTGTGTTCTGCCGGGGAACAATCTTAGATCAAGACTGTCGGGGATGCTTGCTGATGAATGCCTATACTCCGTTGGGGAATGTTGATATCTTCTGGGGATACACAACTTCCTTCATGCTGACCGTAGACTAACTCTGTTGGAGGAGAGTATTGCTGACTTGCTAGGGGCATATTGTGCCTTTTCAGGATTGATAGGGAACCAACTCTACTTGGGGAAAGTATTGCTGAATCTCGTCTTACTCTGTGGGGAGTTGAGATAATTTGGTCACATTCTTCAGTTGAACCTACCTTGGTACTTCGGCGGACAAAGCAACCAGACTGCATCAGACAACTTTACATTGCCCCTGTTTCTGATGTCACCTGTAATTAGTCTTTTGTTTCATATGCAAGTATTTATGAATTAGCAATTTAATGTCAAATGCATATATCAAAAATGAACATTGGACGTTTTTCGCAAGACAAAACAGAAAAAAGGAAAAACAATTGGCAATTTGTTTGGAAAACTGAATCTGTATTGATTTTGAAATTTGCTTGTAAATAGGCGTTTTTTGTACAAGAGGCTGACGTCCTAGTAAGAGAACGCCGCCGAATAACACAAAGTTTATAAAATTTTGAAAAGGAAACAAAACAGCTATGTGCACAATATTCCCACTGGGTTCCAACTCTGCTATCGCCTTTATGTCTTCAAACGTCTCATCACTTTGCTGCTTAGTTGAAGATGAAGCTTATTGATCGATGCCGAAGTCTGAGCCAGATAATTGATGCCTAATTCTGGATGCAAGGTGACCCTAATGAGACATAGTGTTACGCTTTATCCCTAACTTTTGCCTGGACCGCCCTTTTGGGTTTTCAGTCCACCGGGATACCCATTTTTGCCCAAGCCGCCTTTTCAGGTTTTCGACTTGTCGGGTGTACAGATTTTTTTCATTTTCATCCCTTATTTTTGCCCGAACCCTTTTGGTTCGCCGGGAAGCCCTTATTTTTGCCTAGGTATGTCAACCTAGCGGGTCCTTTATTCATGTGTAGTATCTTTTCACTATGTCTGCATTGGAGGGGTGAGGAAGGTCGTCACCATCCATGGTGGTCAGAATCATGGCTCCTCCTGAGAACACATGTTTAACCACAAATGGCCCTTCGTACGTAGGGGTCCATTTGCCCCAGGGATCACTTTGAGGAAGGATTATGCGTTTGATTACCAGGTCCCCAACTTGATACTCTTGTGGTCTGACTTTCTTATTAAATGCCCTGATCATCCGTTTTTGATACGTCTGACCATGACAGATAGCAGTGAGTCTCTTTTCATCAATTAGGTTTAATTGATCAAGTCGAGTCTGGATCTAGTCATCTTCACTCAAGTCTGCATCCTTCATTATCCGGAGAGAGGGTATCTGGACTTCAATCGGCAAGACTGCCTCCATGTCGTAGACCAAGGAAAAGGGTGTTGCCCTGGTTGACGTTCTTGCTGAGGTACGGTACCCATGAAGAGCGAACGGTAACATCTCGTGCCAATCTTTGTAGGTCACTGTCATCTTCTGCACAATCTTCTTGATATTCTTGTTGGCTGCTTCTACAGCCCCATTCATCTTCGGTCGGTAAGGAGAAGAGTTGTGGTGTTGTATCTTAAATTGCTCGCAGAGCTCAGTGATCCTCTTGTTGTTGAGATTGGTACCATTGTCCGTAATGATCCTTTCTGGGACGCCATACCGACAGATCAGGTTATGCCGGATGAAACGTGCCACGACGCTCTTGGTTATGGTGGCGTAGGAAGCTGCTTCTACCCACTTCGTGAAGTAATCAATTGCTACTAGGATGAAACGATGCCCATTGGATGCCGTCGGTCGGATCTCGCCGATCATATCAATGCCCCACATTGCAAAAGGCCAAGGTGCCGTCAGGACGTTCAGAGGAGCCGGAGGGATGTGCACCTTATCAGCATAGATCTGGCATTTATGACAAGTTCGAAAATGTTGGTAGCAGTCGGCTTCCATTGTGGACCAGAAATATCCTGCCCGAAGGATTTTCTTCGCCATGGTGTGTCCACTGGAATGTGTTCCGAATGTACCTTCATGTAGTTCTACCATGATCTTCTCTGCTTCAGCCTTATCCACACAACGCAGTAGAGTTGAATCATGATTCCATTTGTAGAGAATGTCGTTGCTGAGGAAGAATTTTGCCGCAAACCTTCTCATGAACTTCTTGTCGTTGACAGATGCACCTTCAGGGTATTCCTGAGCTTCCAAGTATCTTTTCACCTCATGATACCAGGGTTTTTCAGTCACCTTTTCGGCCTCAAGATCGCAGCAGTATGCAGGTTCGTCCAACTTCCAGATAATGATCCGGGGAGCCTCATTGTCCCATTTGACTTTGAACATTGAAGACATCGTAGCTAGTGCGTCTGCTAACTGATTCTCCTCTCTTGGGAAGTGTTCAAAAGTTATCTCTTCAAAGTGGGGAAGCAAAGTCAGCACATACTCCTTGTAAGGAATAAGATTTGGGTGTTTCGTATCCCACTCGCCTTTGATCTGATTGATCACGAGAGCGGAATCTCCGAAGACACTCAGAAACTTGATCCTTAAGTCGATTGCAGCTTAAAGACCCATAATACATGCCTCATATTCTGCCATGTTGTTGGTGCAGTTGAAACACAGCCGGGCGGTGAGTGGAGTATGAGTTCCTTTGGGGGATATGATTACAGCGCCGATGCCGTTACCCAAAGCGTTCGAGGCTCCGTCAAAATGCATAGACCATCGGGATCCTTCCTCAGGTCCTTCATCCGGTCCAGGTACTTCACAGTCAGTTACTACCATGATATCTTCGTCCGGAAATTCAAAGTTCAATGATTGGTAATCGTCCACAGGTTGGTGTGCCAAATGGTCTGCCAATACACTTCCTTTGATTGCTTTTTGAGTGGTGTACTGGATATCATATTCTGTCAAGATCATTTGCCATCTTGCTATTCTTCTAGACAGAGCAGGCTTTTCGAATATGTACTTGATGGGATCCATCTTTGAAATCAACAGAGTAGTGTGAGTCAACATATACTGTCTCAGCCGGCGAGCAGCCCATACCAGAGCGCAACAAGTTTTCTCGAGCAGTGAGTACCGAGACTCACAGTCGGTAAACTTTTTACTCAGGTAATAAATAGCGTGCTCTTTTCGGCCAGACTCGTCATGCTGCCCCAGCACACACCCCATTGAATTGTCAAGCACTGTCAAGTATAATATTAGAGGTCTCCCTTCAACCGGAGGCATAAGAATGGGTGGTTCTTGGAGATACTCCTTTATCTTTTCGAAAGCATCCTGACATTCATCGTTCCAACGTACTACCTGATCTTTCTTCAGCAATTTGAAGATTGGCTCACAGGTAGCAGTTAGATGTGAGATGAAACGGGCAATGTAATTCAGTCGTCCCAGAAAGCCTCTGACTTCTTTCTCTGTTTTGGGAGTCGGCATCTCTTGTATGGCTTTTACCTTGGCAGGGTCCACTTGAATACCTTTATCGCTTACAATGAAACCTAGCAACTTTCCAGACCTCACCCCAAAGGTGCATTTGTTTGGATTCAACCTCAGCTTGTACAACTTCAGTCGGTCAAACAGCTTCCGCAGATGGTCAAGGTGTTCCTCCTTAGTTTGAGACCTTGCAATCATGTCATCAACATATACCTCAATCTCATGATGGATCATATCATGAAATAAAGCAACCATGGCGCGTTGGTAGGTTTCCCCAGCATTTTTCAACCCGAATGGCATGACCTTGTAGCAGAAGGTGCCCCATTGAGTCACAAAGGTAGTCTTTTCCATATCTTCCAGAGCCATTTTGATCTGATTATACCCCGAAAAACCATCCATGAAGGAGAACACCTTGTGTTGAGCAGTATTGTCAACAAGAACTTCGATGTGAGGTAGGGGAAATCATCTTTGGGGCCGGCCCTGTTCAAATCCTTGTAGTCGACACACATTCTGACTTTACCGTCCTTCTTCGGCACTGGCACCACGTTGGCAACCCACTGAGGGTAAGAAGTCACTGCTAGAAATCCAGCATCGAATTGCTTCATAACCTCAGCTTTGATCTTTTCAGACATCTCTGGATGCATACGGCGGACCTTTTGCTTTACCGGAGGGCAGTCTTCCTTGGTAGGCAGGTGATGAACCACAATGTCGGCATCCAAACCAGGCATGTCTTCGTAAGACTAAGCAAAGATTTCCATGTAGTCATGCAGCATCTGGATCAATCGTTGCTTCACGCTGAGCTCTAGATTGGCACCAATCTTGACTTCTTTTCTATCTGTCTCAGTACCCAGGTTCACTGTTTCCACCGGCTCTTCATGCGGCTGAATGGCCCTCTCTTCCTGGAGTAGCAGTCTTGCGAGTTCACCAGGCACTTCGCAATCATCTTCACCTTCGTCTTCGGCCAAGTTGATCGGATTTTCGAAGTCATAACTGGCAGTAGCAGAGCTGTTACCAGTGAGATCCAGAGTGGATTGAAACCTGTATAAGTGAGTGTGTGTAAATATAGCTGTTTTGCAATATATAACACAGAAAGAAAAAGAGCACAAGATTTGAAATGCAACAAACGTCCAATGTTTTGATTAATGATATATGGAAATGTCATACAAAAAGCCCTCATAAATGGAGCTACGATGCCCCGGGTAGGACACCGAGCCAATAAAAGTTTCAACATATTTGTTTGTTACAAATTGAAAATCAAAAGAGTTAATTACTGCGTGACAAATGTAATAGGTGTAAAATCCTTTTCCGTCCAGTTGCTTGATCCGTTGTTGGTGGTTGGATAGATCCAACTGTCAAATTTTGCTTCCTCTACATCCTCCTCGATAGCATTCACCCTTGGGTTGGTGATAAACACCGGAGCCTTTCTGATCCTTTCTTTGCACACAGCCCTCTAAGCCTCTGCAGTGAAGCCCAGCCCAAACTTGTCGGTCTTTTGAGTGAAGTCAGGAAGCTGACCCCAGTTTGCACATTTGCCTTTCTCAATCACTGCCCGGGCATCCTTCAGGGAAGCCATCTTCAACGGAAAGTCTTCTTCAACCACTGTTTCAGCTGATGCCAATGTTGGAGGTACCTCTTCAAAATGCTGAAAGAGGGTTTCAATAAACTCCCCGTCCATCTCGATATACCGGAATGAATTCAAGTGACTAACCATGTATTCCTCCTCACCCTGCACAGTAACAATCTTCCCTTTGACAGGGTATTTGAGCTTTTGGTGTAGAGTGGATGTTACTGCCCCAACCTTGTGAATCCAGGGTCGACCCAACAAGCAGGAATAAGATGGACGAATATCCATTACGTAGAACGTTGAGTCGAAGACTTGGGAACCCACACGGATAGGAATATCTACCTCACCGTGCACCATCCTCTACCGTCGAAGGCTCTAACAATGATGTTACTAGGTTTCAATTCTAGGCCCTCACAGTCTAATCGATCTAAGGCCTTCTTGGGCAAAACATTCAGGGAAGAACCGGTATCCACCAACACGTGTGCTAGAGTAGTGCCCCTGCACTCTATAGAGACGTGCAGGGCATCATTGTGATTTTTCCCTTTGGCGGTAAGGTCAGCATCCGAGAACCCCAAACCGTTGTCAGCTGTCAAATTAGCCACACAGTCAGTGAATTGATCTGTAGAGGTCTCTTGCGGCACATGGGCCGTTTTCAGAAATGAAATCAGGGCCTTTGCGTGGGCCTCTGAGCATAGCAGCAATGATAGCATAGAGATTTTGGAGGGGGTATGCCCCAACTATTCAACAACATTGAAGTCACTCTTTTTAATGATTTTAAGGATTTCCTCCATCTCTTGTTGGGAGGCTTCAACAACAGTCTTTTTTGGTGCCTCCGTCCGGGTAGGCAAATCGGTAGCAACTTCTTTGCCCCGAGCATCAGAGGACTCGGCGGCAGTAGTAGACACAGGAACTTGATTTGGAACATGCACACTTGCGGGTGTGATGATAAGCGGTTTTCGGATAACTGGTGGTGCAATGTCAGGCGAGAAGAGTCTGCCACTGCGAGTAATCTTGGCGGGACCAGTGATGTTACTGATACTGGTACTGGTGTTGAACTCCTGCTTCACTCCAAGCACATACACGTCTGCCCCATAATGCCATGGGACAGCCTTGTTAGATTCATAGGGGAGAGGCCCCGGAACAGTAATAGTAATGGGTGCAACAGACATAATTTGGACTGGCTTCCTTGGGAGAGCCTTGGTAGGATTGTTGAAAATTGTGACGACAGATACTTCTTCAGTGGAAACAAACGGAACAGTAGTTTTCTTGAATAGAATTTCTTTGCTATCCATCAGGCTTTGGATGCCTGATTTCAGCAACGGACAACCGGTAGGGATAACAGCACACAGGAGGCAACCCTTTCTACAACCCGGAAATAAACCGGCTAGTAGTAAGTTCCTCTTAACAGTCAAAAGAGGGGTAGCAACATCATTCACCGAAACAGCATACAAATCTTCCTCAATGGCATTTACCCTATGCTGGGGCATAGGAGCAGTTACAACATTTGGCCTCTCAGGCGCCTCAAACTGAATTTCCTTCGCGTCGATAAGGTCTTGCACTTTATTTATTAGGGCCCAGCAATCATCAGTAGTATGCCCGGGGCTATCGGAATGATAAGCACAACGGGCATTTGGGTTATACTTAGGAGATGCAGTATTCACGACTTTCGGAGCCTCTTTGATGGTCACCAAGTTGGTTGATAACAGTTGCGGTAAGATTTGTGACAAGGTCATACTCAGCCGAGTATACTGCCTCTTGGGCCTTTCACCTCTTTGTTGATTGTACTGTTGAGGAGCAGCAATAGGTTTTGAAATGACCAAGGCATTAACGGCTTTCTGGCTTGACTTGTCTTCTAGGACCATAGACTGCACTAGCTTCCTTCTTGAAAGGCCTCTTCTCAGTACTTGCGGAGGCAGCTTTCTGTATTTTTCCTGACCTGATGCCGGCTTCTATCCTTTCACCCGTCATAATCAAATCCGTAAACCCAGCTGAGGAATTGCCAACCAGATGATTGAAAAATGGACCAGACAAGGTCCCTAGAAACATATCAACCATCTCACGATCAGTCAATGGAGGCTGCACCCTTCCAGCCAAATCTCTCCATTTTTGTGCATATTCTTTGAACCCTTCGCCCGTTCCTAGAGACATACCCTGAAGTTGGGTACGCGTAGGAGCGAGGTCAGAATTGTATTGATATTGTCTATAAAATGCGGTCGCCAAATCTTCCCAATGTCGGATACTAGTTCCATCTAGTTGATAGAACCACTCAAGCTGTGACCCCGAAAGGCTATCTTGGAAGAAGTGGATCCAAAGGTTCTTATCTGCCATGTAAGGTTGGATCTTCCTTACGTACGACCTTAGATGCAGCTTTGGACAGGAAGCCCCGTCGTATTTGGCAAAGGCAGGCGCCTTAAACTTGTGTGGGATTACCACCCCAGAAGATAACCCCAAATCTCCGAAATCCAGCCCCGGCACATTCTGAATCTCCATGGCACTCAAGCGGTCTTCTAATTGCTTGTATCTGTCAGCAGCGGGAGGGTATTGTTCGTCATTGTAATCCGTCTCGTTGTCAGAGACTGCAGGACTAGGAGCTCCTCCCCCTTGGGGACTGTCTTTCTCTACAGAGGAAGTAGTTGGATCAGCCTCGTTATGGAGTGTGTTCCCAAACCTGCGTCCAGTGTTGAATAACGCAGTCCTCTTCTTCTTCTTCTTCTTTAGGAGAAGAGCCTTCAACTCTTGTTGCCCTTGGGCCAGGTTCATCACCATCTCTTGAAACTGGGCACTTTGGGCCTGAAGGGCCTTGATTGCTTGCTCACTGGATGATTATGGATTCATGATGACTGTTCAAAATAAACAGCGAAGGAGATTAAGCAACCTGTAGAAAAATGGGTACCTGTTATGCACATGATGCATGAGATGCTATCTATGCAATGTATTCAAGGATTTTAGAAATTCACAATTGTTGCAAACAAAAAGAACGCACGTCATATTAAAAAGATTTGTTAGTACATAAATGCCCCATGGGCCAAATGTTACAAAAACAACTTCTCAAGGTAAAAAGACGTTGCACATCCTCTTTGGCGCAATGTAGGTGTTGAGGGCCTCTTGCTCATGGAGTCGGCGGGTGAGCTCTAAAACCTTCTTCTCGCTGGCGTAGAAGCTGGCTTCAAAAGTGTTTCGTTCCTCCTTGAGTTGGATCCAACTCTTCTGCATCTCCTCCCACGATGTAGGCATGTCAGGATGTAGGATGGTGTAGGGGACCTCTCCTTCCTTAACGGGCTCTTTAATCACAGGGAGAACATGAGGATAAGGCATCATTAGACTCTGGGCTCGGGCTCGTACCCACTTGAGATAAGGTTCAAGAGGGATGGAGTTCTTGTGCCCTAGTGTCTTGCTATTAACCTTGTTGGGCCTCCCCCAAGCTCTGATGAATCTTTGGCGAAGTCCTTGCGCATCGTTGTCGAAGTCAAAAACTAGGTCAGGAATCAACATGTCGTGAGGGCCATCTCTTCGTGCATATCCAAATTGCCTCAAAGCTAGGCAAGGGTTGTAGGTGATACCTCCTCTGATTCCAAGTAAAGGAACATTAGGAAACTCTCCACAACGATCGACGATGATGACATTTTCTCTGGACTGAGAACACCAATGTACATCAGAGTGAGTAAGAGTCATCAACCGTTGGGA